>CM053791.1:594603458-595803458 GCA_028749045.1 Cupressus sempervirens | reverse complement strand
CACCAACTAGAGTTCTTGGTGTATTTAATGTATGCAGTGTGTGATCATGTCATGGATCTATCTAGGAGTTTGTGTGGACCTATTTGTGGTCTTAGTTATCTCTCCTATGTGCATTTAAATCTATATTATAAACTTGGGGCTTTTCCTAAGTATTTTGTTTGGTTATCATGTGTTAACTGTAGGTTAACATGAGGGTTAATGTTTTGTATTTAATGTTTGTTGTGAGTTGACTTGTGGCTTAAATATGCATTTAATGAAAGGGGTTTATTTAATTTGTAATTACTAGATCAACTTGTGGCTTAGTTGGGTATAAGTAGGGGGTCTTGTGGAGCCTTTTATACATTCATTCATAGAGTGATTCATTCATTTAGAGGAGTGAGTCTAGAGAGTAGCTGAAGGGTGAGTTTTCCTAAGTCTACAGATAGAGCACTGAATGTGACGCAGTTTATAGCAAGATTGTGGTGGAGTTGTGAGTTTGTGGGAAGGGCTAGTGGTTACTGTTTAGAAACAATGAGGTTGCTTGGTGGCTTGCAAGCACAAGTTGAGATCTTGGAGGTTTCTACTAGATTTCTATTATGTTATAGATCTAGACTAGCTAGGGTTTGGATTGGATCTTGAGGGATCTTGTAGAACTGTTATTGTAATTGTTGTTATATTTGGCCATAACCTAGAAGGCCTTATAGCTAGGCATATTGCATGTAAACAATTATTATATGAATAAAGAGTTGTGATTTGGTATTAGATCTTTCTTTTTTGTTATCTTGTGTTGTGTTTCCAATGTGTGTTTATTTTCTAGGCACTAGGACATCTCATTTGGGGATTCTCTTTCTTTGTACTATGTAATAATGTTTGCTAAGGATGAAGGTCTAATATCACATTTTGGAAAGATCTTTCTACCTAAAGATTGGATTGAATCTTGATAAAGGTGAAATATTATTGATAATAATGATTTGAGTCAATCAAGATATTTAGGATTAAAGTCCAAGGTTTATGATGGTGCTCTTATGTCCAAAGTGGAAGATTTTTTCGAAAAAATGAATTAGAGAAAGATTTGTATAGATGAAATTAGAAATATTGATTTTGGATGAAGATGTAAATGGATTGAATTAGGAATTGATTATAAAGGAATGAATTTGATAAGGGATTGGATTAAGAATCATGAGGATGAACCATTGGATGAGGGAATTTGGTCTTGATGTGGATTATGAATCATGACTAGGATGAAAATTAAGGATTTGATTGAGTGATTAAGAAAATGAGGAAATGATTAGGAGGGTTGATATTTTGAAAAGTGTGATGAAATGGATGAATAGAAGAAGTTATGCAGAAAATAAGAGCTTCTTCTTCTTTTTTCATTTTTTAAAAAATGTTTTTGGGTTTTGAACTTTTATGATGTTTTGGGAATTTTTTGTTGAAACATAACATACAAAGCATACAATAAAATATATACAAGAGAAACTTAGATGGTGTGTCCCCTTCAAATGGGGAGGGTTTCAAACACTTCAAGAATGTCAAATACACCAAAAAACATATAAGGTTTTGACTAGGATATACAAGCTCAACTAGGGGTGTCCTCAATATACACAAGGTACATGAGGCCCAAATCTGTGAATGAAGGAAAATAATGCCACACGGTGAGGAGGAGATGGTAACCCAAATCTCCACCTTCACTTCCTAGTGGTATAAAGTTCTTTGGGGCTTAGCCAATAGTGACAAGATTTTACTTTCAAGAGAAGTGTCTTTTGATTCACCTCCCAATATTTATACTTTTCCAAGATGCTAGAGTTGAGGTCATCCCAAGGGGTGATCAAATTCCCAAGAAGGCCTCCTAAAAAGTGTAAAACAAGGCCACTTATTTTTTGTGCACTCAAGATCACCCACAGGCACGAGAGTATTGAATATGTAAGTGGTCTTGTGTTTAAAAGACACTTGTTCTTTTCCAATGGAGCTTTAGGTTTTGTAATCTATTCTTGAAGACACTTTTGTTTATAGCATACAATGTTTTTTCCAATTTGAAAATGTCATCAATATAAGAAATAGAGAGTTCATCAACAAAATAAATCAATTGGAGTCAACATAAGAAATTCTATAAGGATAGAGAAAATTCCTTTATTACATTCAAGATTGAGTGAGTGTCCATTTTAAGCACCAAATAAAAAAAATTATTGCAATGTTCTTTGAACCTTTAAGTGTTCAAAATTATGTTTTAACAAGATTCATCCAAATGAAAGGTTTTGTTCAATTGATTATGCATTCAAGTTTGGATTTTCTTATTTTTAAGTTTAGCCATTCAAGAGTGTGTTTGATTTATCCAATTAAGTGCAACATGCATTCAAAGACAAGTGTTTAAGCATTCAAGTTCATTTCCCAAGATTTTAAAAAAAAAAAATTTAGGAAAACTTGCAAGACATATGATTAATTTTTTCTAGAATGTTGCAAACAATCAACTTGATTAACATCACCAAAATCTCCAAAATGAATGCTTCACTATGGAAAAAATAATTTTAAATTTTTATTTTATTTTTTATATAAGTAAATCAACTTAGAATAGCCCATATCCTATAGAACACTAAAAGTCAATTTTTTATTTTATACTCATCTTTTTTAGATGACAATAAGCAGAGTAGAGATGTCAAACCATGCAGACGATAGAAATGAACCAAGATATACCTAATACTTACACTTGTACATCAAAGATGATGGGAGATATTCACTTATGAAAAAACATGCAGACACCAGAAGAAGTGTAGAGGACAATTAGTCAAAATAATAACACTGTGACTGCCTACCACGTAGATGCCAAAAAAAGTGTAGACAAAAGTTAGTGGAAACTATAGAACTATAGTTTCCCACACTATAGATGATAGAACATAAAATCTACAAAGATGACAGTGCTCACATATGACAAAACTGCAAGTAATGGAGACACAAATGAAAGAGTTAAATTGATGGAGATGTCAAATCTCTGATGACAATAGAAAAAGTCTATTTCTAGGATTTTGGTGGGTTATTGAATATGTCACTAGTGAAGATGCCAAATGATGGAGACAAGGATCTATAGAAATAATGAAGCATCTTTGTAGATGCCACTCCATCTTAGAAGAGATGAAAATGTACATTTTTTATAGAAAATGTCAAAAAAAATTTATCAAATTTCTCTTGGAATAGGGACATGGGTCCCACTGAGTGTGCCAAAATGTATATGTGAAAAATTGACCTATTGTTAGCACACTTAAACAAGGAAAATGTTAGTTATACATGTTCATGTATCAAGATTCAAACAATGAAAATAACTAAAACTACTTGAATTTTACTAAGCTAATCAACCAATAGATATGAGTCCCACACAACCTCAGAGTAGCTCAACAAGGGTACCCGTATGAACCTTGTTGGTGTATTCTAGTTGGAGGGATGTATATGTTCTCTCCCAAACACAATGGTTGAATCCCAAGATTATTGAAATGAAGTGCAAGATGCATAAAGATAACTAGATGTGAGGAGAATCCTTCAACAATGGTTATAGATGCAACCATGCTTAAAGCATTTAAGGATGGTGAAGATGGATGCAAAACATGTAAACAAAATGAAGTTAGAAACTACCAAAGGTTAGCAAAATGCATATAACTACTAAGAGCTCTATAATTATACTAGAATAATAACAATGCAAATGAGGGAGATGAAAAATGCTTAAGACAAGGGCTATATTTATAAGCTTGAGGGAGACCTTGAGGAGGTGGCATCTATGTGGCATCCATATAGGTGCCACAAGGGGGGCACATGTGCTAAGGGAACAAGCCATGCAAAGGTCAACATAAGTCTTTTTGTGATTAAAATGGCTCAAGGTGTGCTCACACATGTGTGAGCAACCTTGGAGAAAGGAAAGGGGGACAAGGGCATAAGAGGCTTTTGGAGGAATTAATGGAAGGGGGGCTTTCTTGGGCTTTGAGTTGTGAGCAACCACTTAGGGGCTAAAAGGTGTTTAGGAGGGTATTTAGGATAATAAAGTGGGATTAACTAGTGGGAAGGCTTAGAAGGATGAGAGTGATGGGTGGTAGACTACATTTTAGGTGGGATTAAGATTAAATTAAATAGGATTTAATTTAATCATAGGATTATAGAATTTAATAAAGTGGAGGGAAATTAAATAAATTGGAATTTATTTAAAAGGGGATTATTGAATACTATGCATTAAATAAATTCAACACATTAGATGGGATGCATTTAAATTAAATTTAAATACTTTAGGAAAGTGAACCTTTTTTAATTAAATAAGTAGAGGAACATGACAAATAACTAATTAATAAATAGATAATTAAAGTGTCAAGGGAGATATTAAATCAATTAATATAGTGTTTAGAACAATTTTAATCGTCTACATTTGTGCCTTATAAAATTGTGTTATATAATTCTACCATAGATTTTCTTTCTTTTCTCACACTTGAAGAGAAAGGCCTTTTGTACATTTTATCTCTATTTGTCTAAGGATTGAATTTCCTTAGCATAGTGGCATTTGTTTATTATGTGACATTATTTTCCTATAAGGAATTGTGTATTTATCATGACTCTCTCTTATACAAGAGGTGAATTTCCTTGATCATCACCACTTATTTATTTTCAAAACTATTTTCATTATAAATATTTTCCCTTACTATGTTCTCTAAAGTTTGTAATCCTTCTTCCAAGGATCCCTATTCTACATGTACACATGGGGCTAAATAGGTGCATGCTTGTTCTTCATCCCCTCTTTTTCTTGAAGTTGTTATCTTTGTTCATGACACTCCTCTTGAAGGTAGATATGTTGTATGCAATATCTCTTCCTCTGAAGGTCTCTTCTCATTTATGATACATCCTTTCATGAATTATCTATTTATTTAGCCAAGATTTGGTTCTTTTTGCTAAGTTTATGGTACATATTGTTCACAAAGGATATTTCATTCTTGATAGAAGTAGGTATCCTTGATTATCTACCTTGTGATGACTATGGCTACATAGTCAACCTAAGGAGGGGGTCATATATATGCCCTCTTTGTACATAGTTTTTATCAAGTGCAATTACAATTTCGGAGTTTAACTTAGAGTACATTAGCCTTGTCTATTGGGCATGATTTTTAGGTCATCCTAAAATCTATCCATTGTGGCTTGATGTATCTTTTTGTACACATAATAACATGTGATAAAACTCATATATCTAGATAATGAATGTACATTTACTAAATCCTCTATGGGTATAAGTGACATCTCTCCATCCCAAGGAAACACATCTTTTTTTATTTTTTTTTGCTAAATCCTCTATGGTTATCAGTGATACTTCTCCATCATGAGGAAATACACCCTTTTTTTATTTGCTAAATCCCTTCTAGGGTAACACACATACACATTTTCATGCATTATTAATACTAGGAAATTGATCTACAAGTGGAAACATACACATGCATAAGCCACTGATGGGTGAACGAGATTGACTACCAAGCACACAAACTAGCCAAACCATTTGATCCTAGTTTTAGTTTTTTGGTTTTTTGGATTGATTATTAGGTACACAAACATGTTAGACCATTCCATCCTTTGTATTTATGATTCACGATAAGAGACAGAAACCTTATTGGGAAAGATAATATGTCTCTCTCTCTCTCTCCATGTTTTCATGTTGGTGGGACATAATAATGAGAGATGAAGTCCTTTGTGGTGTTCTTTCCTTTCCTATATGATCTCTTATGTTTTTTAATAGCCTTTTGAATGTGATATTAGTGAGTGAGACATTTACTTAGCCAAGGTCTCTTTCACTAATTGATTTGGTTTTGAGTACTAACTAATTTTGTGTCTTTGTGGCTTTATTTCCTTTTATTCTCTTTGGCTTTCTTATTCTTTGTTTTCATGCTCTTATGCATGGGAATAGAGTTAGGATCCTAGATTTGGGGACTTATTTCCTTAATCTTAATGATGATCTACCTTGCTATGACATTGTATTTCTTCTCACCTTCCTTTATCAAGAGTATGACTCACCTAATACTCCTACTAAAGTGGGGGCTAAATACACCATCTTAAAATGGATGCACTTCATTTTGAGATATTTTAGCCCTCCTTACTATGGTTTTAGTCTCTTTCCTCCCTCTTGTTCCCTTCCATTTCTCCCTTCTTCATCATCTCTCACTTTTTGACATGGTCTTCTAGGTGTCTCTTTGCTACCCTTTTGACCATATCTCCTAATCAACTCATTATCATTGCGTTTGATATGCACCTCCTTCTAAGTCTTTCTAAGGTCTACCTATCCCCTCCTACTAGACTATGTTAACTAGGTCAACCTAGTATAGGACTAGGTCAACCACAACCTAGTCTATCTTGGACTAGGTAGACCTTGACCTAGTCCAACACTAGGTCAACCAAGTTCACCTTGTCCATGGTGATTGCAGGGTTCAAAGCTTGAAAATCCTCAAGTTTACCAATTATTTTATTTAACTCCCTCATTGGCCTAAGTTTTTTTTCCCTTGAAAACTAGTATAAAGAAGGTTTGGGGATTCATTTTCATATCTCATTCTTAATTTATCTCACATTCTTAAGACATCCACAAGCAAGCAAGTAATCAAGAAATTCTTCTTAAGAAGGCATCTTCAATCATTCAAGTCTAAGTATCTCCTTCTTACATCAAGCTTCTTCCTTCAAGGTAGTAGTGGAATTTGGCTCTAAGGAGAAGATCCATCATTCCAACCCATTCAGGTTATTCTATTATTCATCCATATAATGTCACATACATTCCCATTCATGAGGTTTTGGCTTCTTTGATGTCCTTATGGTTTCTTTGAGCCAAGGCTATTGCACATGCATACTTGATTACATATCAAAGTCAATTGCATCTTCAAAGGCAGTTATATTCTTCTCTAATATTATCCAAATCTACTACATACAAGAATTTCTTTCATCAATTATATTTCAATTTACAATTAATTCCTTAACCTAGGGATTGACCAAGGAAAACCCTCATCCAACCCAAACCACAAAAACCCTTCTTTTCTATGTTGATTTATAGAATATCAATTAGAGCCTGCACATCTAGAACCTACTCTTTGGCATCTTTCATGAGAAGTCCATTCAAGAGTCATCAGACTATGTCAACCTAGTTGTAGGATGTCCTTCCAATTTGATATAGTCCTTTAGTGCCATTTTGTGATTAGATTTTTGGGTTTCCTCCCTTTTGTCATTTCCTTCTAAGATTTTGGTCAAATATTCAAAAAATTGTTCAAATTCATGACTTTTGGAGATAAAATACTTCTTCTTCTATGTATTTCAAGGTGATTCTTTCATATTTTATTTCCTTTCATATGTTTAGTGTAAATCTATATCTTAATTAGTCTAATTGTACACACATAACTCTAAATTTATATTATTTAAGAAATTGGTTGATATTTCACATTACATTATCCTATTTATGGCCAAAGAGTACATTTCCTTGTATTACATTCCCCTTTATAAATCAAACTTAGCATTGGCACCCTTCTTCCTTTGGGTTATAGCTAATATATTTTAGATCATAAGTAGAATCATATTAGGGAATTCCCCTCTTTCTCTCACATACATATTTGAATGTCTTAGGGCCTAGAAAGTAGGAGATCTACAACCCTATTAAAGTTCCTCCCTTTGCCCCTAAACAAAAGATACAATTGATGAGAGAGTGGCTAGATTAGTAGTATCATAACCTAGAAGAGTACTGATGTTGACCTCATAGTCACTTAGAGAGGACTACCTCTAGGAGTCATACATATGTATCCACTACATAGAGAGCACCTCCATTATCTCACCTGAGATTAGAGAGATCTAGATCCCATCATCATATGGATGAGGCATGATAAACTATTTTGTTGTAAGGAACACTTTGTACTTACTTCCTACTTTGTATACCAAAATAATTTTATGATGATGATATATATATGATAGAATTAGTTCCTACTTTGTATTATCTCTTTCTATGATTAATGTCTTTCTATAATTAATTTACATAAAAGGAAAGAAACATGAAAATGTAATGATAAGAGGAAAAAATGTACTTAACATTTTAAATTACATTTGAAAAGGAAAAATGTAATCAAATAAGATTAAAATGAGCAATGATTAAGTAAAATAGCAATGTAAATTCATAATATTAATAGTTTCTTTAAAAGACACACCATTCATGTCATTGATTTTATACACATTAGATTGATATAGTTTTTTAATTATATAAGGACCTAACCAATTATGACTAAGATTCCCATTTTCACTAAGTAAGGAATTTACATTCCTTTAATTCTTATGAAAAACTAAATCACCTACTAAAAAGGAACATTTAATCACTTTACCATTATACTTTTTATTTACAATTTTTTTATAAGCCATAATATGTTCTAAAGCATTGATTCGTTGCTCATCCAACACTTCAAGCTCTTGAAAAAAATTCTCTTATAAAGTATATTTTTAAATTATACCCTTGAAAGAGACTCTCAAAGATTAAATCTCTAATTCTAAAGGCATAAATGTATCTGCTCCATAAACTAAGTTATAAGGGGATGTTCCAATCATGACTAAAGCACTAGTTCTATAAGCCCATAAAGCATAGACTAACTTAGTATGCCAATATTTAGAATAATTTTTCAACTTCCTTTTGAAAGATCTATTTGGGAACCTTAGAATCATTGGATTGAGTAAAGTAAGGCATAAAGAAATGATGATGAATACAGTATTTCTCTAAGAAAGCTTTTAGTTCTTTGTTCTTAAATTGAGCTCTATTTTTCTAAAATAATTTCCATAGGAATACCAAATTGGGTAATGAGATTTTGAAGAATAAAATTACAAATAATATCCATAGTAGTTGAACAATGATGAATGGATTCAATCCACTTAGTAAAGTAATTTCTAGCCATAAGAATGTAAGTATGTCCTTGAGAGGAAGGAAGAGAAAATATTTCCAATAGGATCAAAACCTAAAATACTAATAGGCCATGTGGAACTTGAGATCGCAATGCATACATATGAGCATGGATGATATTACTATGATACTGACACTACAAACATTTTTGGACAAAAGAATGAATCATGTTCCATAGCTTTCCAATATTATCTCATATGAAGAAGTTTATTAACTAATGACTTCCCACCAAAATTCCCCCCATATGATCCATAATGGGCTTATTGCAAAGCCACAGGGATTTAATTTTTATTGAGGTATCTAAGAAAAAAACCATCATAAGAGAACTTGTAAAGAACATCAACAAGAATGATATTTTAAGCTCTATGCTTTGATTCTACTTCTATAATTCCTAGTTATTGACTCATGAAATGAATTGTCCTTGATATAATAATAAATATGTGAATTCTACTTATCAAGGTGAAAATTGAGACAAGATACATCTAATGAGGTGTCTTGTAAAATTGTAGGACTTGACAGAGTTTGAATAGTGAACTGAAAATTTATAACACCTTCCTCTAAAGTAATAAGAGATGTCACACTAGCCACAGAATCAACATTTTGATTATCTTTTTGAGACCTAAGGTTTGAAAGAAGAAAGGAGAAATTTTTCCAAGAAAGCCTATAGAAAAATCATGATACTTGGTCAATTTATCACTCTTAGTCTAATACATACCATAATTTTTTTGGACAATGAGTTATGAATCACCAAATATTCTTATGTTTTTAATTTGTAAAGACAAAGTCACCTTCAATCTTGCAATGAGGGCTTTCCACTCCACTAGCTATGTTACTAATGCAAGAGAAATCAAGCTTATAGGGAAAAAAAATAGGCATCTTAGGTAGAGGTATCAAAATGACACCAACACCCAATCTAGTTTGACATCTAGACACATCAAAGTACAATTTCAATGCTTCATCTATCTCGATAGGAAAGACAAACTTATCAGGAGAGTATATGTGGGATCATGAGTGGCTAAAAAGTAGAGATATAAAATAAAACCACTTTTCATCTAAAATTGATGAAATACAAGTGGTTTCTTTAGGACATTCTCAACTTTCCATCAATATAATTGTTGTCAAATTATGAGCTCAGTAAATAATTACTACTTATTTTCTAATGGAGTTACCTATAAAGTTCTTATTAACACATTGATTAAAAAAACAATATAACTTTCAAATAGTATAACCTTTTTTGAAATATGAAAGATGCATCACATTCTATGTTTCACCTACTGAGAGTGAAAATAATAATGATTTTGTATAGTTTTGAATGAGCTAAGGTGGACAGACATGAGACTTTTTTATTCTAAAATATATTGTAGTAGAAAATTCAAAATTAATAATTTTCTTAGAATAAAATTATAAAATAATATACATCACATTCAGTATGAGTTTACTTCTCGTATTTAGAATCTTATAAAAAAATATTATCATTTGATTGTAATTAAGGTGGTCAAACATACACCTACTTATTTTTTAATAAAAAATTCATACTTTTGCATTGAAATCCAAAATTTTGACCACTCAAATTATTATTTTTAAGAAAAGGGATAGTAATTTAGAAGTTGCATTCAATTTTCTACAAATTGTAGTCTTATAAATTTTTGATATAAGTTTCATAACTAGTTCAAAATTTCCTGTCAAGTTGACTAACATTGATGACCAAATTTTTCATTGCCACTTAAAGTCATAGCTTGAACCATCACATACCTACACATACCCATGGAATTTAGATGGTTCTAATGTAAAGAGAGAAGAAGTATCCTCATCCAAATGATCAATCAAGGCTTACCCTTTAATAGATTTATGAGAAATGAATTTCAAGTCAAACTTTGTCAAGAGAATGAACCATTAGAAAGATGTCATGATAAGTCCATTTTTAAAAAGAGATGCTTCAAAGGATCACCTCCTACATTGAGGAGATAATTCCTAGGTTTTTGACAAGCAAAAACTAGAGAAAGACATTATTTGTTGATCGCAGTGTAACATATCTCATAATCAATTAATGTGTGACTTATATAATACAAAGGACATTATTTAAAATCTTGATAATGGTAAGCCAAGAGGAAAATTAACACCTAAGGAGAAGAAGAGGTATAAAGAAAGAACAACTTATTTGGTTGATACAGTTATAATATTAGAGGATTCACGAGATAAGACTTAAATTCCTCAAACAAGAGCTTACAATCTTCATTCCAAGAAAAATTGGAATTTTTCTTAAGTAAATAAGTGAAAGGGACAATAAAATATAATAGATGAGAAAAAAATCTACAAAAAACTTGTATCTTTCTCTGCAAGCTACAAAGTTGCAAGATATTTTGAGGAGGCATACTGATAATAGCATCAATTTTCACTATATATACATCAATATCTCTATTAGAGATGATGAACCCTAGGAGTTTCCCATTGTCAACCCTACAAATATATTTTCATGAATTAAAATATATATTGTATTTTCCTATCCTTTCAAATATTTTTCTAATAGTAATAACATGTTTACCTCATTTCATAAACTTAGCTAGAATATCATCCATATAATCTTCAAAGATCTTATGAATTTAATTGTTAAATATGATTATCATATCTTATTGATAAGTAGTACCTACATTTCTTAATCCAAAACACATAATCACCCAATAAAAGGTTCCCCATGGAGTAATAAATGTGGTCTTGTATTGATCATAAGCAAGATTGAAAATATAATTATATCCAAAGAATTCATCCATGAAAGCTAATATATGTGTGTCTTTCTATGTAGTCCACTATAATATCAATGTTAGGAAATGGAAAATCATCCTTCAAGGAGGCCTTGTTCAAGTCACAAAAATCACTACAAATCCTTATCTTATTTTCTCCCTTAGAGATAACCATGATGTTAGAAATCCAAGGTAAATAATCTATAGAACATATACAACTGGCATCCAATAGTTTTCATATTTCTACCTTAACAAGAATAGCAATATTGGGATTCATTTTATGAATATTTTGTTTGAAAAGTTTATCATTATGTGGGAAGAATATATTGTGAGTAAAAATCTTAGGATCAATACCAGGCATATTTGAAAACATCCAAGAAAATATATCAAAGAACTCAAGAAGAAGTTTAGTGATTTTCTTTTTCTCATCCTTGTCCAAACATTTCCCAAAATTAATAACCCTTTCACGATCATTAGGATCAACTTACACATCTATCATTTTAGTGATCAAGATATAACTCTTTTCTGATTCTTCTATAGGAGGGAGAGGATCAAGTTATGGTTTAGATTCATCTTCCTCTCCAAAATATTCATTAGTATCAAAAAATTAAGGTTTCCTCTTATTATGATGAAAAAAAGGTAAATCCTCATATACTCCAAGAAAATCAGCCAAAGAATCATCATAGGAAAATATATCTAAAGATGGTTTTTGATCAAATGTGATAAGATGCAGGCATGATAACTTCAAAGGAAAAACTACAAATATGCTTCACATTTGGAAATAAGTAAGGTTTCTTTTAAGGATTAAACCCCAAATCATAAGTGTGTTTGTAAATATCATTTGATATAGGGGCTTGCATTCCTCTCTCAAATTATTCACATCCTTGACTATTGAATCCATGCTTAGCAATAAAATGATATCCAAGACCATAATGATCAACTATATTGGAGAGAGTTAAATGAGCTTTATAGGTCACAATGTCATAATATAAAGCTTAATAGTTTCAATGATTCTATTAGATGAAAAAGAAAACAAGTTATTATTCATCTCTCTTGAAATAAAGATTAGAAATTCAATATTCACCAATAAATGTAGGATTGAAATATAGAGTACCCCAATTATCCCCAGATAAAGAAGAAGAAGAAGGTTCCTCAATAGTTTGAATTTATAGTTTAGGTTTATCCTCTCTTTTTTCCTCCCTAGGTTTTGATACCTTATATGATTCAACATTTAAACAACTATTAGGTTTTTCATCTACATGAAGAGTATACATTACATTGTTGAAGACGAATTTAACTTTGCAATAAAGAGTAGAGGGAATAACATGAATGTTATGTAACCATGGTATTCCCAAAAGAATATTCTAATTGAAAGTTCCAAGTATCACATAAATTTATGTATACAATATAATCAAACCAACTTTTACAACCAAGGTTATGATTCACATAGTCTTCTTAGCAATGTTATCAAAGTCATGAATAGGAAAATTATCAGGTATTATAATGAATTGAACATATTAAATTTGACAGATTTTAACATGTTTAGGTGTGCCATCTTAAATTTTATGCATTCTAGTTTAATTAAGGTTTAGCACCTATTTAATGCAAGATCATCAATCTCCTTTCACCTTTCATTCTTTATTCCCTTTTTTATCCTTCCTCCTAGGTGGAATTGGGGTAGAACCTAATAGATCCTCTTTAAAGCTCCTATTTTCATGTCATTGAGTTTGAGGTAGGATCTGATTCCCCTAATCACTTCCTTCCATTCATATATCCACTTGGAATGTGCTCTCTACACTAAAATATCTATATATTAGACTTTATGTCTTATTTCATGGATTGTGACCTATTTTGGGATCTTGAAGGTTATGGGACCTAGAAACTAGGATTACAATGCAACCCTAATATATCAAGACTTCATTACACCCTTGATTAACCAATTGAGGTCATAGTGTGCCCCTGATTGGGCCCTACTTTGGGCCCTCTTCTTGGATCCTATATCTGATTAGTTTCAAGGTGCAAACTTCTAGGCAGGTTAACTTAAAGGAGTAAGATATTTCAAGCCCTTTATAAACACTTCCATTTTCTCCATTTCTCATATCTCATCTTCAAGTGTTCAAGCATCCGCAAGCTCTTTCTCTAAACCTCTCTATTTGAATTTCAAGTGGGAAAGGTAAATTTCTAGTGGGGGGGTGGGGGGGGCAGTGAATCAAGAGTTTAAACTTTGATCCATAAAACTTTTGCCACTCATTAGATGCATTCAATATATAAATTGAAATAACATGTAAAGTAAATGCATCTAAAACATGTAAGTAATCAAACACACATAACACTAGATATGATTACCCAGAAACCCTCCAAATGAGAAGGTAAAACTAGAGATTTAACTAAAATCACCTATAAAAATGTCTTAGCATAGATCTTGTGATTGGCCATTGCTTGCCTGATAACAGATTAACTCTACACAAAGTCCTTCTTGATCCTTAACAATCAGATATAATTATGGTGTATCCTTCTCTATCATTTGTTCCTCTCTAACTAATTTTGTAATACACTCTTACTACTAAGTCACCTTGAAAGCTCTATAAATTGCCTTTGTTCACTTCTACAATTCTTTCATTAAAAAGTTTAGGGCTTCATTCTTTAAAAAAGACTTTGGTGGCTTAGGGTTAGGTATGAATCTATGGTTGAGATTCATCCATTTTTCCACTTGAACCTTCCCATTTTCTAATTGGTTGCATGTAATTGCATTGGGAATCTGCATATTAATTTGTTTTTATCTCCAAAAGATCATAATATATCCTTAGGTTGGCTGAAAAATAGTTTACCAAGTTGTTTGTGTCATTTCAAACAAATATGCCCAATTTGTGTTACTTAGCATCTAAAGTTATTGACACTTGGCATACACTATAATTTTGCTTCTAACTTGGCATCTGAACTACTCAGCATCTATTGTTCATTCAACACTTCAATCACTTAGCATGTTCTATCTACTCGGCAATTGAGTGACTTAGCACACGAGTGACTCAGCACTCATTGCAACTCGGCATGGTCTAATATTTACATGTTGTACTTAGCATGCATTACTAGTTCAGCATGAACTAAGTAAAGGACTTAAGTGTGTTGAGACTCAATTGTCAAAACCAATCTAAGATCAACAATCTCCCCCTTTGACATGAGTTTCAAAAACACTTGAAAATACATAATCAATCTAATGTTCTTGAGTGTAACATATCCATGACTCAGCTTATCTACAAAACATCAAAATTTTTAAAATGTTATAATAACCTATATACCTTAAAATGTATAACTCCCCTTGAGTTAATATGTTTGTTCTATATCCAAAATATATTCTCCATTCTAAGTAGGGTTATCTCTGCTGATACTCTTTGACTTCAATGCACTTATACTCTTTATGTTGCTTTGTTTCTATTTCTCCCCTCTTTTTTTTGTTGTCTCCCCCTTTTCTATATCTTTGCATCTTGTTGCTTTTGTTGTCTACCCCATAGGATATTCTCTTTTTCTTTGTTCCCCATATTTTCCATTTGTATTTCTCCCCCTTTCATTATTATCTCCCTTGTTTACTTACTCCCCCTTTTTGACACTTATGTCAAATGGGCTATACAGTTATAGTGTATTTGTCCAAAAAGGACTTATGGACTTCCTTGATGATTTTAAGAGTTGCATCCCAATTGTCACATGCAACATCCAATGACTTAGGTTGGATAACTAGCTCTACTGCAAGGTGTACTAGGCTATCTAGAGTAGAAATATTGGGGTCTTTCTTTAGTAGAGTTTCTGCATAGCCTACTTCCTTATTTCCATGTGTGGTGTGAGAGACACTTGTATATTTGTCAATTTGGCTCTTATGTTAGCCTCTTCTGCTATTAACATAGCTAATTGACTCTATGATTGAAGTAATGTATGAAAATGCTTCTCACTTTGAGCTGGGTTCTGATGTAGTTGTGTACCTAATATGTTTAGATTCCTTTATAGGCTCAAAATTCTATGCATGGTCTCTTGGGTGAAGAGTGTGGGGTCACACAATTTGGTGTATAGAAGATATTCTCAAGTGCCTTCTTCACATCCTCAACCTTAGTTACCAATGCAACTTTGGTTAGTGCTATTTCACCAGATATCTTCTCATTAACCTTGCTCTAGAATTTCTTTTCTAACCACTCTAAAAAATTTGCACTAGTATTCAGGTCTTCATTGTTTATCTTTTCCATAATATCTGGTAGTTGTTCTAGTAGTGGCTAGGTTTCTTCAGGAGTAGGCAAGTTGAATGCATCTAAAAAGATGTCTTTAATCTCTTGAAGAGCTTGCTTCTACCTATGCTCCCTCCTAATCATTTCTAGATGTTTCTTCTTCTCTAATGCTTGTTGTAAAATACCAATTTATTCTAATGTCATTGTTGCATAGTCAAATTTAGGAATCACTGTCTCTTCATCTAAAGTGATATTTTCATAGTGAGCTACCTTTTCAACCTTAGAAGAGCTTGAGCCTGGCACTAAAATTTACAGGGGTATAGCTTTTGTGCTTGGCTTTTGAAGAGCTTTTGTAGGTGAAGAGCTAGATATTGGTAATTTTACCAATGCTTGGATGACCTCTTGATCCTTTACCTTAGGTGATTGCTCCTACTCTTCAGGCTTTTCTTGATCTATGATAATGAATTGACTTGCACCTTGTATTTGTGCTTCAGGTACAGATGAATCTATTTTTCATGTTTCCTCTATTGTTGTCTCTTTTTCTTCTTCTATAGTCTATTTTTGTTCAACTGTATCAATTTTAATATTAGTATAAACCTTAGTAGATGTGTCTACTATTGTTTGAGTTAAAGGTTATACTTGAGTAATTTAAGAGATGGCAAAAGGTGGTTCTTGTGGATTCACCTTATCCCTTGTGACCTTTATTACTGCCTTTTGAAGTTCTTCTACACTGACCAAAATATGATTTACACATAATTGTGTTTGTAGTGTAGATTGGTCTAAAATCTTCTTCAAATCTTTTTAGGTGATCGATTGATGTTCTAAGTAGATGCATCAGAGACATCTTTGACAATTATGGTTTTTGCAGTTATATTTGTGTCATCAACGGGACTAATGATGAGGCTAATTATTACCTTTATTTCATGATAGTTTTTAAACACTTTGTTAATACTCTATTTCATTTTCATCAAGACATTTGTGAACCTATGTTTACCTAAACCAATGATTAACCTATGGGTAGATAGTATGTCATCTTCTGAAAATATCATATCCATAATTTAGTATTTCATATAATTATCAAATTTTTTGTTCTTATATTTGAATTTAATCCAAAAATGGTTATTTGCAATTATCTTTGCATTATAACTAACTTGTTAGCAATGCAGCTAAATATGGTTGGAAGAATTCAAAGATGAACATTGAAGATAGCCAATAGCATTCAAGGAGAAAAGAACATTGAGGTGTAGCCACAGTGGAGAAAAATCATAATGGTACTAAAGGACACGACAACCAGTATGAAGGAGCTATGAAGACTTACTACATTCTTTGCATTTGTTGATTATGGCAAGTAGTTGTTTAGACTTTATTATTCCCAACTTGAGAGGTTATCTCTTATTCCCACCTTGAGTTGTTATTTTCCTTCTTCTCTCCTACAAATTTATAGCTAGGTTGTTTGCTTTTCTATTTTGAAATAAGCATTGATCTCCTATATAAAGGAATTGGACCAAGTGTGTTAGTTTAGTTAGAAGAGAAAGTTTAATAGAACAGGCTGTTAACTTTTGCAATGAATTGTGTTTTTATAGTTCTATGTGTTGTTTCCATGTAATGAATTTTTGAAATGTAATGAAATAGATTTTGGCTTCTAACCTATGTTAGTAGTTTAGTTGAAGCTGACCAAGGAGGCCCACTTGGGAGGTGGATTAGATTAAGATAGTATAGATTTATTTCCAAGCATTTTTAGTGTTATAAGTAGAAGTTGTAAGTTCCTTCCTATAGCATCACACTTCGTGAATGTTCCTGCAGCGTCTGTGAGAACAATTATAGTGGATGAATTGAGTTTAAATGTTTGTTATCCTTTCATTGTATTTCTATTATTTGTTTCATAAAGAGTTAAGTGTGTTAGTTTCCTACAGCAATAGTGTAAGTTATTTTCCTTGCATTTTACTCTCATACAGCATAATCATAGTGACTCATTAAGAGACCTAGTGCACATACTATGCCAACCATTTCAAGTATACATGCCTGGGTTGACAAGATTAAATGCACCTCATAGTGGGAAAGATAATCCTTAGATTGAATACATTATTCCTAAGTATAATCTAGAGCATGATTATTATATACCTATTTTGAGGCAGATCATTTTTGGCACCGTTGCCAGGGATGGTCAGGCTAGGAGCATTTTTGAGTCATAGTTCTTAGATAAAGCTTTTTAGAAATTTCTAGTTTTAAAGCTTCCTTCAGCAGTGTAAAGGGTTCAATTGCATGCATCAAATATGAAAACGATGAGATGAATATGGAAAATCTCTTCCACAGGAGTTTGTTAATTTGAAAAAGGAAATTGAAGAAGAAGTTGAGTTACCTTTTGAAGACACAAGCCTTGTTTTTCCTATAGCATCATCTTCAAGAGTAGAACCAATAGATACAAGTGGTCTTCAACCTTTTACTAAAATTTTAGCCAATTGTCTTGATAATACTGCTTTCAATCCACCAAGTGTTAATCATCTAGGACCCAATGTCCCTTTTCAGCAGCAACCTCATAATCTAATACCTCCAATGATGGCACAACCTACTTTTCCATTTCCTCTCCCAGGCCTTATAAATACTGATAATCTCAAGAATATACGTTCAGCTACCCTTCCAAAGTTCTATGGCCTTGCAACTGAAGACCCTAATACTTTCTTGTTTGAATTTGACATACTTTTTCATAGTTTTGACTACAACACTGATGCCCATAAGCTCAAATTTTTTCTAGCAACATTGAAGGGATCAACTCTATGATGGTTCATGGGCTTAGGAGCCAATACAATAGGAACTTGGGATGAGATGCAAACTCTATTTCTGGATAAATATAAAGAGTATTGTAAAGAATCTAGTTCAAGGGGAGATGATGTCTTAAGGATATTAAAAAAGGAGGAAGAAACACTGGAAGAGTATGTTTCACATTTCTTATATACACTACAGAAGAACCCTCAACATTTTTTGTTTGAGGATTCACAAAATCTAGTCTTTCTAAGAGGTGTGGATGATAACTGTCTAGAAGCACTAGATCTGATGATTGGTGGTGATGTATATCAAGCTTCCTAGGATGATCTCAAGAAGATTTTTCAAAACTATTCAAGGTCAACTGTGAAGAAAGGATGAGGACCTCGTTCCATAGTCACTAAAGGAATCAACCAAGGTATTTCAAAGTTTGAGATATCTAACCTATTCTCATATTTCAAATAGGACATTATCAATGATGTCACTACACATCTTGACAGAATGACTACAAAGAAGAAGTATGCAGAAGCTGAGTTACAACTAGCTGAATAATGCCCTCATTGCCAAAAGAAAAAGAAGGATTTCCAATGTAAATTGGTTTCAAGCATGGAGAACTAGCATCTTCCAACTAAATACCTCAAGATAAATGGAGATGATGAGCAAGTATTTTTTGTTGCTCAATGTCGATCATGGGCCCAATGTCAAGGTATGCCTCAAGACCCTTTGCAAAATTCAAATTCATGTGGTAATCAATGGAAAAATTGTAAACCCCAAGGTCCTCCACAATATCAACCTAATTAGAATAATGCTAGGCAAAGCAATTTGCAACAACCTTAATGGCCTTAGAATTCCCAACCATCCTAGCCTAACCAATAGAATAACCAATGGTAGAACCAATAAAACTATTGGAAAAACTAGTAGAACCAATGGCAACCACCCCAAGGGAATTGGCATTCTATGAACCAATGGAGGGGATCTCAACAGTGGCCTAACCAAAATACAAGTTCTCCACAATTACCACCTCTAGTTCAACAACCTGCTCTAATGCCACCACCAAAAAATCTTGGACCTCAAAAGAAAACATAGTTACCTACACAACCTTAGCCTAATCCAAATAGCCAACAACTATAATAGCCTATGTATAGTGTTGATGCTCAAAAATATCCTACTTACACTCTAAGTGTTGCAGATATACATCTGAGATCTAGTACAACTTTACCAACACCTAAACTGCCTCTTATAACTGAAATACCAAATCCTCCCATAGCATCAAAACCCTTAGTTGCTAAAATAGTTGACCCAACCAATGTCATAATGTCAACCCAAGCTCAACTAGCAGTGGAACCTCCTTTTCTAGAAAAGTTTATACAAAACAAACCTATACAAGCAAAGGAACAACCTTTTGATATTGTTGATCATTTGAAAAATACACATATCCAAATACCCCTATTCCAAGCCATTAAAGATGTTCCAATCTATGGAAAAGCCATTAGAGATGCTTTCTAGAAGAAGCCTAGAAGGAAGAAAAAGGACCCCACCATAGTTCATGTTGTGGGAAAATTGGCTGACATTATGTTAGGAAAATTAATCACCCCAAAATATTCTGATCCAAGTAGTCTAGTAGTGAATGTTAGTATAAATGATCAGTCTATTAAAAATGCTTTAATAGATCTTGGTGCTGCTATAAATGTCATGACCAAGGACACTATGAAGAAGTTGAAAATAGAAGGATTAAGGGCTACTCCAACCATTCTACAACTTGTAGATAGTTCTATTGTCACCCCTGATGGGATGATAGAAAACATAGTTGTAACCTTAAATTCTTTAGAGTATCCTATAGACTTGATGATTTTACCCCCCAAAGTTAATATCTCTAGTTACATTGTCATCCTAGGTTGACCATGGTTAGCCACAGTTGATGCAAATATAAGTTGTAGATCAGGGAGTATGACCATATCCAATGGCCAAGCAACAAAGAAATCTGATTTATATCCTCCAGCACAACCATTACCAGACTTGAGCACATTTATTTGGCTAGATTTGGGGGATGAAGAAGAAGAGTTAAATTCTATAGCACAACTCATGATGTTAAATAGAAAATCCTTTCCAAAGCTACAGGAGGAAGATACAGTATTTTAGAGTATCCTTACTAATAGTTGTGTGGTAGAAAAAGATGTATCTAAAAGTTTTGTGTTGGAATTAATCACATATGAGGAATGTGATGAGAGTTGTACTTTTCTCAAAGAACCTGACATACTTTATCCACTCTCACTCTTACTATGTGAATTAGAAGCAAGTCCAATCTCTAAAGTTGCTATGATAGAGTCTACAACTAATGTTGAACTGTCTAAAGGTCATAATCTCCATGTTAATCCCAAATTAACACCCACACAAATGGAATAGTTAACAAAGTTGCTTCAAAGGCATGAAAAGGCATTTGCATGGAACTATAGTGATATGAAAGGGTTGAATCTTACATTGTACAGCCATATGATATACATCAATGAAGGCCTTTTACCTCTCTATCAACCCCAGAGAAGGATAAATCTAAGCCTTAGAGAGATAGTTAAAACTAAATTGCAAAAATTGCTTGATGATGGTTTTATTTATCCTGTATAATAGATAGTAGATGGGTGTCATCCCTAGTCATAGTGCCCAAAAAAGGAGGAAAATGGAGAATTTGTGTAGATTATAGAGAATTTAACAAGGCCACCAAAAAGGATCACTTTCCTTTACCATTTATAGACCAAGTTCTAGACACTCTAGCTGGAAAGAAGTATTTCTCTTTTCTAGATGGGTATAGTGGTTATAATCAAATTAGTATTGCTCCTAAAAATCAAGACAAAACCACATTTACATGCCCATGGGGTACTTTTTCATACTTTTCTTTACCATTTGGTCTCTGTAATGCTCCTGCAACATTCCAACAACCTATTATTAGCATCTTTTCTGATGTATCACATGATTGTATAAAAATATATATGGATGATTTCACAACATTTGGAGTCACTTTTGAGGAAGCAATGATGAATCTTGAAAAGGTTTTGGTAATATGTCAAGAACATAATCTAGCACTTAATAGTGAAAAATGTTTCATGCTCATGCAGGAAGGTGTGGTATTTGGTCATTTCATATCAGCTGTAGGAATACAAGTGGATCCAGCTAAGATAGAGGTAATTCAAACATTACCCATACCTACAAAATTGAAAGATGTAAGATCTTTTCTATGCCATGTTGGATATTATAGATGTTTTATAAGAGATTTCAAAAAAATAGCTAGTCCCTTGTATAAATTACTCACAAAGGAAGTTGAATCTAGTTGGAGATCCAAATATAATGAAGCCTTCCTACATCTTAAGTTCTCACTACAACCCCAATTTTACAAGGCCTTGATTAGAATTTAGTTTTTCATATATACACAAATGCTTCTGATTATGCCATAGGTGTAGTTCTAGTACAACAATCTCAAAATCTTAAAAATGCAATATATTATATTAGCAAGAGCCTTCATGGACCAGAATTAAACTACATAGTGACAAAAAAGGAATTGCTAGTAGTAGTTTATGCCCTAAACAAGTTCTGGCATTACATAACTGGTTATCCCATATTTTTCCATACTGATCATGCAACAATTAAATATCTCATGAACAAACCTGCGATAATAGGTATGTTAGCAAGATGGTTATTGTTGTTACAAGAATTTGATATAACTATTGTTGATAAGCCTAGAAGAGCCAATGTTGTAGCTGATTATTTATCAAGAATCCATCATGATGATACTAACATTACTTTGGTAGATGATGTATTTCCAGATAAGCATTTATTTCATATTTCTATTCAAACTCCATGGTATGCAAACATTTCTAATTACATTGTAGCTAATAAAATACGAGAAATTTTTTTGCTTCTCTTGGATAGATAATCTCTTGTTTTACACTGGATCTAATCAAGTTATGAGAAGATGTGTGAGAGAGGATGAGACATATGACATTCTACATGCATGTCATAATGAATCATGTGGAGGACACTTTGTAGCAAAAAAAATAGCCTTGAAAATCTTGAAACTAGTTATTATTGGCCTACACTTCACAAAGATGCAGCCAACTATACATAGAAGTGTGATAAGTTTCAAAGGATGGGCCAACCAACAAGACCAGATGAAATGCCTCTTAACCCATATATGGCATTAACACCATTTGACAAATGGGGCATGGACTTCATTGGTTCAATTGATCCTCCATCTAATGGGAAATCCTATATTCTTGTGTGCACTTATTACCTGACAAAATGGGTTGAAATCAAAGCCATAAAGCATGCTCGTGATGAAAAAATTGCAGAATTTCTATACGAAGAAATTTTTACCCGCTATGGTGTACCGAAAGAGCTAGTCACTAACCAAGGTGTACAATTTACCTCTAATCTGATCTTAAAATTGATGAAACAATATAACATCAAGCATCAAAAATCAAGTCCTTATCACCCTCAAGCTAATGGACAAGCAGAGGTCACAAATTGTGAGCTAGAAAATATCCTCAGAAAAATAGTTCATCTACACTGTAGGGACTAGACCAATAGATTACAAGAAGTTGTTTGGGCTTATAGAACAACATGGAAGACTAATATAGTATTCACACCATTTGAAATCCTATATGGAAAAGTAGCAATGCTCCCCATTGAATTTGAACATAAAACTTTGAGAACTGTACTAGAGCTAGACATTGAACTTCTTGTAGTACAAAGAGAATGTCTTTTGCATCTTAACTCTTTGGATGAAATTCACAAAGCTTCTTTAGAATGTACTAAAATTATATATAAAAAAGGAAAACAATGGCATGACTTTCATATTATTAGTAAAAAAATTCAAGTTGGTGACTAGGTACTACTATATGATTCCAAATTTAAAGATATGCCAGGCAAGCTGTAGACAAGATGGCTAGGTCCATATCAAATTAGTCATGTCTTTGATAATGGATTTGTTCAACTAACTACCATTGATCTAGTTCCTTTTAAATTATTATTCAATGGTCATAGACTCAAGTTATATAATGACCCCAAACCAAAGAGGACTTCCTATAGAAATTCTAGTGGCCAAATTCAAATACAAACTAGGTAACTCTTCCTACAGTCGAAGATGTCAGCCTTCTACCTATCGCTCTTCAACACTAATTTCTTTGTCCATGCTCATAATAAAAACTTTATGCTCACATAAAGTTCCAAATTTCTCCATTTACTTTCTCATTCCATCTCATTTCTTTACCTTTCACCCACCCAATTTCCACATCATCATTTTCTAATGCTTTTAATAAACCCTGCAAGATGCTGACGAATGTTGTCATTACTAATATCACTTCCACCACCTTTTGATATGTGGGATGATGAATTAATAGGTATAAGGTTTTCAAATTATAATTCATTTATTGTCCATAGATTTTGTTAATTATATTTAATACTACATTCTTTATATTATGGTGGTGTTATGCCAGCTTCCATACCTCGTACTAAGTTTGACAAGTGTAGACACTTGTCCTTATTTTTTAGGGGGTAGGGAAGGTTACTAAAACCCAATTAATGCATTTATTCATAAATATTTTTCCATATCTTCATGTTTTCTTAAATACACAAGTGACTAGGTGTCGTACCCTTTATTTTTGAATGATTTTATTGTCAGGCTATGATGTGACTTGTGTTTAAATTTTGAGGGATCTAAACCCTATTTTTTAACAATTTTCACAGACTTCCATGATTTACTCTCATTAAATCCATATTATTGATCATAACGAATCGTTATGACATTAATTGCTTGTTAAATGAAATGTGAAAATGGTTTGTAAAACAACAAAAGAAGCCTAAATTTGAAAGGGGGAAATAGTGTAAGTAGTGTAGATAGTGAAAGTGTTTAAGCAAAATGGGTGGACAATTGCAAAGGTGAGAACTAGTGGAACATACTATTTTTCTCTCAGATGTAGAAGCTGTGAGGAGATTTAATGCATGCAACTAGTCAGGGTACTTTTAAAGTTTGACTACATATAATGAAGAAGTAGCGACAAAATTCACAAGAACATTTGATGAAAGGGAAGCTTCTATATGGGGCTTAATAGTGGTTTCTATAGAGGAACATATAGCAAAAGTTACTAGGTTACTGGTAATATGAGAACATTATCATAACACTCTTGATGCAAGATCAACTAGAGCTCAGTTTGTCATATGAACCAACCCTTAGATGGATATTACCAAGCAAGGTTGTAAAAGAATGTCTCTTCTACCACCATACAATGAACTGGCTATGCACATTATCAAGTACTTCACATGTGAAGGAAGATTTTCATATTTAGATGCACATCATTTTAAATTGTTCAGTTGTATAAGGCATAATCATCTAGTTAATGTTCCCAATTTCTTGTATAATATGCTATGTATTAGTGCAAAAGAAACTCAACAAGGAAAAGAAAATTCCATCACCCATCATGCCCTAATTAAATTACTCATAGAAAGGTCACTTAGGGATGTTTCTCCCTTGTCATGGGAATAATTTTTCCAAGCCAAAACCTTGCAAACCCAAGCTACCCTTCATGAATAACCTAGTGAGGAGAATGTAGTTCCCACTAATGAACCTACTAAACAAAGAACTCAAGAGGCTAAAGCTGAAAATGTGCAAGAAAATGTGCAAAGCAATATACAAGAAAATTTTCAAGAGACTATGCTTTCACCTATTCAAGAAACCCAAAAACCTACCTCTGGCCGAGCAAAGAGAAAATGAAAATTGCAAGAAGAACTCTTTGTTCTAGTAAAAGAAGAGCCAAACCCTATATTCATGAGGCAAAAGAGAACTAAGAAGGGTCCTATAGTAGTTACTCCTATAGAAAAGACACCAAAAGGAAGAGATAGGCAAAAGGCTGTGATACTAAAAGAAACCCCTGTAAGAAGAAGTCCTAGAATGAGAGGACAAATTTCTAAAGAATCCCCTTCATCTAAGCTATCTACTAAAGAATCCCCTATACATATTGTTCCTTATCACTCTCCTCCTCACCTTGAAATTGAAAACGTTCCTAAAAACCCTAATGAGGAATGTAGGGTTGAGGTTAATGAAAATCCAAATGATACTCCAGTAGGCCAGCTAGGTACTTCAAGCTATAGGGATGAAATAGTTCCTGAGCAAGTTTATCCAAACACTGCCCTAATTCCCTATAAATCAACATGGTTTATTGATATTGTAGAACAATTATGAAGGGAACAGAGAAAGAGGAAAATAAATCATGAAGAAGACAGTGGTTCTATTACCCTACAGAAACTCTTTTTCCAGTTGTTTGGACAAAATATGTTTGCTAAGGCCTTATGGGAAGAGGAGAGCAAAAGAATGAAGAAATATATAGTGTCTTTGAGTGCATAAATTATAGATTTGAAAGAGAAATTAGTGAATCAAAAATAGAGGATGGATCATGCACTTAAATTGGTTGATCAAGCACTTGCCTATAGACCACCGCCACAAATTTATGCTCTCTATTTAAAAGAAAAATTTCTCTTATTCCAAGTCATGCTAACCCTTAAGAATATAAATGTAGAGTTTAAATCAGCCCAAGAATTTTATGGTTTATATCAAACTCTGCCATCTTGGTAGCAGAATTTGCTTTGTGAATTATATGTGCATAATTTTGTTATCCCTTCAGAAACCCAATGGAATCCTTTACTCTATATAGGGGATATAAATTTAAGAGCCTTGATGGCCTGGATGTCTAATGAAGCAAACTATGATAGGCAATTGAATAATTACTTAGATAAGGAAAGGATAAAACCCCTGGCATTAAGAGCTGAAAGCAGAAAACCAGAAGATGTTCTTAGGGACTAGTTCAAGTTGACTTATGGGATAAGAACAAGGGAGTAAGGAATAGAATCCTCGCTACCAGAGCCAAGGCCTATGTTGATTATGAGAACTTTCCCTACTTTTCTTTCTAGAGAGCTATGGCTAGTGCTAGAAGTAGATGGGCTAGATTACCTGAGTCACTTAAAAGGTCAAAACCACATAGTCCCATCAACCTAGAAGCTACCCTTCACTAAGCTCCAAAGTATCTAGAGCTAGGAAAATAGGCTAGACTCAAATTGTGGTGCCCATTCACTATACAACCTCCAATGCTCATGTGGCATTTATATGACATTAATTTTGATAGACTTGAAAAGCTACAAGAGGACAACAAAAGGGAGGTTTGGGAAAGAACATGAGGATTCTATTATAGCTTCAAGAGTAGCACGAAAGGAAGGGTAGGAGTGGGGGAATTTAGGTCACTGATTAGGAAATGCCATGCTTGAGGAAAAGCATCAGTTTACTAGGGGGCAAATGATGAGGTTAATTATTGCCTTTATTTCATGATAGTTTTAAAACACTTTGTCAATACTCTGTTTCATTTTCATCAAGACATTTGTGAAACTATGTTTACTTAAATCAATGATTAACCTATGGGTAGCTAGTATGTCACCTTTTTCCAATATCATATACATGATGCATTATTTCATATAATTATCAAAATGTGTGTTCTTATATTTGAATTTAATCTAAAAATGCTTATTTGCAATTATCTTTGCATTATAACTAACATGTTAGCAATGAAGCTAAAGATGATTGGAAGAATTCAAAGATGAACATTGAAGATAGCCAATAGCATTCAAGGAGAAAAGAACATTGAGGTGTAGCCACAATGGAGAAAATCCATAATGGTACTAAAGGATGCAACAGCCAGTATGAAGGAGCTATGAAGACTTACTACATTCTTTGCATTTATTGATTGTGGCAAGTGGTTGTTTTGACTTTATTATTCCTGCCTTGAGCCATTATCTCTTCTCCTTGCCTTGAGTTGTTATTTTCCTTCTTTCTCTCTTGTTGATTTATAGTTAGGTTGTTTACTTTTCTATTTCAAAATAAGCATCGATCTCCTATATATAGGAATTAGACCAACTATGTTAGTTTAGTTAGAAGAGAGCATTTATGAGAGCACACTATTAAATTTTGTAGTGAATTGCATTTTTATAGCTCTATGTGTTGTTTCCATCTAATGAATTTCTGAAATGTAATGAAATAATTTTTGGCTTCTATCTTGTGTTAGTAGTTTAGTTGAAGCCAACCAAGGGGGCCCACTTGGGAGGTGGATTAGATTAGGATAGTATAGATTTATTTCCAAGAATTTTTAGTATTGTAAGAAGTTGTAAGTTCCTTCCTATAGCATCACACTTCGTGAATGTTCATGCAGCATCTATGAGAACAGTTATAGTGGATGAATTGAGTTGGAATGTCTATTAGCCTTTCATTTTATTTCTAGTGTTTGTTTCATAAAGAGTTAAGTGTGTTAATTTCCTACAAAAATAGTGTAAGTTCTTTTCCTTGTATTTTACTTTCCTGCAGCATAAGCATAGTGACTCATTAAGAGACCTAGTGCACATATTGTGCTGACCATTTCAAGTATACATCCCTGGGTTGACAAGATTAAATGCACCTCATAGTGGGAAAGATAATCCTTAGATTGAATACATTATTCCTAACTATGTCCTAGAGCATGATTATTATATACCTATTGTGAGGCAGATCAACTAGCACTTGGCATTTGTGTGTCTTGCACACTCTGTTCCTCTTGCTACTATTCAATTGTGGCCATGTTAGTATCTATTTTTTCAGTCTCCTCCTCAATTATATTTCCTTCTTGCTTACTATCTTCTTTTTAATTATTCTTACCCTTAATGGGGTCCTCTTCTCCTTGTTCCATAGTAGTTAATCCATAGATCAATTTTCACATTTGTGTGGATTTCTTTACAACATCTTCAATGTTATTTTGAAGAATGTTGAAGGCTCTATACTTTGGTGCAAACCTTCCTCCATATTTCTTGTTTTCCTTGGAGATCTACCCTTTTTTTAATTCTGGCATTACCTACACTAGTGTTGATTCTCTAATCTATTTCTCCAAATTTAAATAATAATTCCACTTTGTTCCACAATGTCATATAGGCCCTTTGGTATAGTGTTATCAATTTCAAGTGGAGTGTTCTTGAATTTAGACATCACTGCATACACTACTTCTTCTACTAGATTCTTCTCCTCTCTTCCAAGTTTTTCAAAATCAATATTCTTTAAACCAGATAAATCTACATTATTTCTAACATCTTCACATATATTTTCAAGATCAGATTGTGGTTTGTGACTTACTACTTTGAATTGGCATGTATCTTCTAATTTAGTTCTTTCTCCATCTGTATTAGGTTGTGCAACATATTTGCTTCTTTTTTTCATCTACACTTGGTTGCCTTATTCTGCTTGTTTGGACTTCTCCTTTGCATTCTATGTTGTATCATGTGTGGTGGCTCTAGTTGTAGGTGTTTTTGGCTTGGTTGGGCTTGGCTTTGCAATTTTATTTTCCTTAGTCATAGGTTGTGCCTTAGCCTTTCTCTTCTTTGGTTTGACATGTGTTGGTCCTCCCTCAGCTTCTCCTCCCTTGGCACCTTCTATTTCTTCTTCTTCCTTGTCCTCTCCTATGCCTTAGGTTAATGCAAGAGGTCCTTGTGTTTGTTCTTGATCTTCTTCTTCATCCTCTTCATCTTCTTCCTCACTTGCAACTTCTCCAAACTTGGCCTTTAGCTTCTTTACCAGTTTATCTTTCTTTTTTAAGTGTGTAGGTAGTTTTCAACTCCATTTTGATCTTTGATTTCATCATGTCATAATTTCCAAAGATTTTTGTAGTCTTCTCCACTTCTTTTGCTAGATGTGCAGTTATTGCTACGGATGCTTCATCAACATTGATCTCATATCCAAGTGGTCTTAACCATCTAAATCTTGGTGTAATAGCCTGTATAAAGGTATAATCAGCATCAACAAGAAAGAATATATTGTTGTAGTGTTTCTCAACTAAAAAAATTGGTATCCTCATCCTTTGCTTCATTGACTTCTTAAAGTTTTCAAAGTAGCTAGTCATTAATGTCTCAAAATTTTCTCCCATCTATTTAACATACTCATTTATCTAAATAGAAACTCACCTATTGGTCTTCCATTCAACTGTACCAAAAGAGGGAAAGTATATTTTGTACATAGAAGAATATGCAAACAAGTGTTGCACCAAACTTGCATTGTGCACTTTTGGTTTTCCTTATAGCTCCAAGGTTTTTTCATTAGTTGTTGTAATTGAAGCTCAGCTAGATCATAAGTATGATCTTTCTTCACAATCTTGTAGCCAATATCTACAGCAATATAGGGTAGACTATTTAATCTATTGGATTGATAAAACTTGTGAGAAATAACCCTTGCTACAAAGTTTATTAGTACATCATTTATAGTGTCTATTTTCATACATCTTTTGTTCTATTTTTCTCCTATATTCTTCTTTATTACCTCTTTTGAGTCACTTTGCAGAGTCTTGGGCCAATCTAGGATTGGGAAACTAGCAACCCTATGAATTATTCTCTTTGATATCTTAATCAGTCCACCTTCTAGCCACAAGGATCCATTGTGTATTCAGCTTAACACAATCTTAATCCATTCAGTTTTGAACATAGTAGGAAAATCTAGGGTATGCATCAAACCCTTCCTTTCAAAAATTTTGAGTTCTTCTTTTAGAGCATCATTTTTACATAGTCTATCATAGACGTCTTTGATTTACATGCCTCCTATTCATCCTATTTTGCAATTGTAACATTTTCTAACATCTTGTACCATAATAACTTTTGGCAAGATCATGGATAGTGCACCAGAGGGATCTTGTTTATACACTATGTTAGGAATGGCCTTGAAAATTGGCTATTTTACTTCATTACTAACTAGTTGGAAATTCAAAACCTCTTTCCCTTCTATATTTCTTGAGCTACACACCATTTTGTAAAACTAGGGTTTGAGAAAAATTTTAACTGTGTAACTTAGCTTGTGATAAATACCTTTAAAATATTGTATAACTAGTGCGAAATCATCACTAAGATCTTTTCTAATGCCATGAACAAATTCTGAATTGCCTTTATCTCTGCTTGCTTTTACTCAAATTCGAAATGATGAATAATGAGTGAAAAATGACCATATACCCTTCAAAACCCTTACATTTAATGCTTGGTGCTTGTATAGCTATAAACTTGGCATCAACATGATTTTAGATTCATTCAACATCTATTGATATTACCATCACTCAGCAGCTACTATAGACTCAACATCAACTAGCTAGCCTAGTAGCTTGGCACTAACTAGTATTCCACTTGGCATACATAAAGAACATTTCATGCTTGAAAACAACATGAAAAACTTGAGGTTTTAACTTGGATTTTCAACAACATGTTACATCTTTATTCATGCTAATGTAGTCCTTTTCAATACTATTTCCTTTGGAACTAATTTGTGATATTACATTTGAGTATCAATCCCACATACCTCTTATTTGCCTAGTTTGATGAGGTGTGATCACCTGACCCATTGGGTGAAGTGATATCTTCTCCATTTGATGTACTACAACCATCTTTCTTCTTCCATGTTTTGTTTGTCTCATTCTTGATGTGTTCAACATCTGCCTTGCCTTTGCCTTTATCAAATTCACAACTTGGTGCCTTTGATCTAGTTGGATAATGCTTACCAATGTGACCAATCTTTAAATAGCTAAAGCATGTGGTTTGACTCAACCATCTTTTGTAGTTACCACTAAAGTGAGTCCTAAAGCAGTTCTTTGGGATATGTCCATATTCTTGAAAATAATGATAGCAATATCTTGTGTTGTAATCCCAATTATAAAAGTTTCTATTGATTCTTACCTTTGCTGACCTATTTAATGACTACATGTATTTGGATCTGTACTCAAAAGCTCTATGTCCATACTTTTGACAATTGTAGCAGTATCCTTCAAATCTTGGTGCATGCATGGTTCTAGTTCTGCATTCATGTGCCTAATGACCTTGTTTATTGCACTTATGACAATGAACCATATTTTTAGGCTTGATTTTCTAATTTTTATTGTTTCTCCTACACACATTAGCAGTATGTCCTTTCTTTCCACAACTATGACAAGTAGGTTTGGAATTCTTACCTCTATTTTTCCTTTCTTTAGCAACTTTTGATCATTCTCATTTATCAGTGATTGTGTAGCTTAATCCTGCTACATCATTATTAGACCTTGAGAATTACAATAATTTTTCAAAGTGTTTGATGGCTTCATTTGGCTTGTTGAAACTTTTAGCAATTTCTCTTTCTCTTTTTAGATCATTCTGCACTTGTTCATTCTACAACTTCAATGTGGTTATCTCAATGTCTTTGACATTAAATTCATGGTGAGCATTCATTATTTGTCTTAAGGTATCTCATTGCATGTTTGAGATCCCAATTAGCTCTGTTGACTTCTCTTCTAGTCTATTTTTCAAGATTCTTTTTTCCTCTTCAATCATGGTCTAATCTTCCATGGCTTTCCTCTTTTGTTCTATTACCTCACATAGCATTATGGCTTGAGATTCTTGTTCTAGCTTGAGATTTCTGATTTTCTCAGCATGTGCTCTATTTTCTTCCATTAGATTTACAACTACTACATCAAATTTATTGGAGTCTCCATCTACAAATAGCTTTGTGGTATCTATCTCTTTGTATTGTGTGTCATTTTCTACTATAGCAATCTCTTTCCTTCTCTTCAAGGAACTCTTCAAAGCATCTCTAGCTTCATTCAATTAATTTAGTATAAGATGTATTTCAATCTCTTGGTTCTCAATAGTCTTTCCCAACTATTAGGCTTCCATTTCAAGATCTTTCCTCTAATTTGTAAAGCTTCTCCTTCTAAGAACTAGGCTCTAATACCAATTATTGAAATTTTACTTCAAAAAGGTAAATGATGCAGGGGACTCCTCTTAATACCATAAGCTTATAACATAAAAAAAGAAACAATAGTAAATGTGAAAAAAAAAATGGACTTCTTATTATCACCAAAAATGTAGAATTATAGAATTCTCAATTATAATATGCTAACCCAAATGGGCACCTTCATTATAGAAATCTGCAAGATAGTGCTACGAACTATCACCCATAGCTGTCCTAGACAATCTTTAGGCCTATCTTAAATAGGTTGTTTTATGCTACTCAGGAAGGTTATAGATGCTTAAACTTAATACCTAGGGCTCATAGACCCTAACAATACACAAAGAGTAGGCCAAATACATCTTTGACAAATTATTTTTGAAATTTTGATAGCCCAACTTTCAAAGGCCATAACTCATGAACCATTGCTCTGATTGTCTATTATAACCACTTTTTAGAAATGTTAGCTCCTTATCTATAGGCTTGAAACCATGCTAGCACCCTTCTATCGAGTTTTTGGACCTCATCTAGGCACAATAAGGACTCCAATGGTGATTTTGAAGATTTTTCTACAAATGTTTCTACCGAAAATCTGTAATAACTTCTCTAATACTAATGCTTGAGCAATGAGATTTTTATGGTAGGCTTACAACTCTAAAATGAACCTTCCTATAGAAAATGAGAACATTATAAGCTCATATGAAAAACTTACTAAAAATAGTAAGTTCCCATAAATAGTAACCACCTTATCTCCTAGTCCTTATTAAAATAGAAAAGGCTGAAAATAAAATATTTTTGGGTGATGCAAGATTACCCTTACACCTGGGATGCTCATGCATCATACACTTAGGATAATTTGATAAGTGACCCCGTCACATCTCATGTGTTTAGAGGAAAACCAAGATGGTTGACCTCCTCCTTTGCTAGCATTGATGTGTAGTGCCTCTCCCATTTGACTTTTGTAATTCATTCTGATGGATGCAACCTTGTTGATCTTTTGTTGTGATGGATCATGATTGTGACCATGAGTGGTCTACACCATTGAGGTGTTTGGATTTATGTTTCTCTACTAGTTGCTGTGATTATTCTTTTGACTAATCTATGAGATTATGATATGATTTATGGTTCACTAAGGTTTGTACTAGTTCTTACCAGGATCAATGTGGTATCATGTGATTTTTCTATGATTACCTTGAGATGTGTGCAGAGATTGCACTGTGTACTATTACCATGCTACACTGGACTAGGTTCTTGTAGCAATGGGTAGTCATGTTTATGGCTATGTTCACTTATATCTTTTAAGTGCCTTTAAGTGTTGTTTAAACAATCATTATTAAATGCTAAAGCAATTAAAAATGGATTATTCATGTTGGATTATTTGGTTATGTGCTATGGACATTTACCTTGTTATATTTTGATCTGAGAGATATATGTTACTTATGTGATGTTTTATATTTGAGAGGACCTTAGGGTCAAATGTAATACTTTGATTTCAGTATCATAGATGTTAAACTACTATGTTGTTTAGTTGTTCATTTTGCATGATGATGTCATTTTGAGATGGCAGTGTGTTTTATAATTAGATCTAGTTATCTGGTATTTGGACATACCTTTGATTATGTTAGGTGATGGATTTAATGCTATGGTTCTTTACTTCATTCCTGTGTTGTTATGCTTTATGTGAACATGAGTGATGTAAATAGATTATTTCAATATAATTAAATAAATGATTAAATTAGGTGATTTAATGAATTTATTGTTTTGGCTATGTTATTATATGCAATTGCACTTGATCGTGTTGTTTAGTGTGCAGGAATTATATCCCTAGTAGTAGCATGTGGAGTTGGTGATTCAACCATTCATATTTTACCAATTTCATCCTTATATGGTTGATGTATCCTTATTTTATTTATTTAATTAATCCTTTTGATGATTACTAAATCCAAACTCATTTGCATTATGTGATTAGACTAGCAAGCATGTCTGTGCATTTAGAGGTTCGCACTATCGCGAAAGTTGTTAAGGTAATTTCTGTGTTTTTGGATTTTCAAGCATTTGAATTGATTTGTTTTAATTTCTAGCAGCTTTTCCATAGATGAATTCCTATTTATAGGAATAGCCTATTTTTGTTTGGGTCGATTTGGGGTTTAACTAGGTTGGCTAGTTATTTGCCCTAATCAATTATTCACTCAAAAAGTGAATAAGTATCCAAAAAACAATTTAATTCCTCACTTCTCACTTTTGAATTAGAAAGTTAAAGAGTAAAACCCAAAATCCTCTACATGAGGATTTATTATTTTGTTCATTGTGGGAGCTGCGGGTGTGGGATTGTCATGAGGTTGAGCTCGTTGGGTCTAGCTTGGGGAAACCTTGGATTGCCATGATTTTCAGCTACTTCTACAAGCTATTTATTTTATGGTTCAGATTCTCATTTTTCCCTTTTGGCTATGAGATAAGGCTTTCATTTTTTATTGTTTCTGCTTTTTTCTACTTCTATTTTTGGTAGCTATTTGGTTGGAGGTTGAGAACTACTGTTCCCCTCCATTTTTGTATGCTAGTTCTACCCAGTTGGGCGGGTATGAACATTTCTCTATTTTTCAAGATGAGGGTTTAGATTTTTATGCCATTATGCTAGCCATTTTTGCATATGGTGTCTGAACTTATTTATTTTTAGATTTTTTGGGTTTTTGTGCCCAAAGGCCAAATGGGTTTTAATTTTGAAGTTTTCCAAAAATTTGGAGTTCTTACCTCATTTTGTGTGCTGCCCTATTTTCTCGGGCCTTCTTGGCACAATGTGGGTCATGGACCTAGATGATCCATTTGGATATCAGTTAGACCACTTTTGCACTTTTATGTTGTATTAGTGGTGTGTGTCACATTCGTACTCTTGACACTATGGTTGGCTAAGTGATTTTATACTTGGTTTTATGGTTTCTTTTGGACCTTTGTTATTGTTTCATGGACACTAAGATTCGTGTAGAATCTGTGCTCCTAGATTGAGGCCAGTTGAGTGAGTTCATGATGTTTGGTCTTGTTTCATCATTAGGATTTGTGTAGAATCCATACTCCTGGATTGAGGCCAGATGAGGGATTTCATGATGTATGGTTTTATTAGCTTTGGGATTCATGTAGAATCCATCCTTCCCATGTTTCTTTAAGTTGGGTTTTATCTTTTGCATTGTGTTCTCATCCTATCCTTGTGTTTTGATCTTCGTGATGGTGGTGCATGACACACGAGTATGTGAACATATATTTGTCGAGTGACTTGTGAGGCCCGATCTTCCATGGTACTTTCAAAAGTTATGATTATTAGGGTTAGGATGGGAGTATGCATGCCCACAGACACTTGTCATAGGATGAGCATGGGTAGGGTAGGGTAGCATATGAAGAGGGCTTCTATCTTGCAACCCAGTAATCATGGCACCATGGGTTGGAAGAGGAAGCTTTATATAAGTGATAACTAAATAAAATGTGTGAATGGTAATAAAACTTAAGATAATAAAATGTTGTGCCAAGCCATTCCATTGAGGGATGTTGAATCCGCACAATTTTTTCTTGGGCTTTTTGATGCCAAGTGAATCTTCATGATGTCAACCCCTACTCAGTAGCCTACTGAGTGTCTGACAAAGACCTATACTCTTTGCATTGTCTTAGGTTCTTGGTTACAGCCATCATACTATCTGGCGTGAGTGTTAGTCATGGATATTGTTTTGTGTGTTGTGGTTGGATCATTATCTCCATCAGTACAGTGGGTGTGGACCTATGGGTGCCATGTGGTTGGGAGGCATAGCTACCTTCACCATTGCTTGGGACCAGTGCACAGAGATAGTCTTTTATCCTAGTGCGACCATTTCTAGATGTTTTCACTTGATACTTCGGGTTTGGGAGTATGCTTTTGTGATTTATGATTTCATTGGAATGCTTGAATATCATTTTTAGATGATGTTAGTTTATTTAATGCATTCTCATATTATGATGTTTAGCATATGTGTAGAAGATATGAATTCTTGTATTCGATTATCTATTGCTCATTGGCTTAGCATCTTAGATTTCCTTATTATGATTATCAGCATGTGATAGGTGATGTTCTCTACTTTGTAAAATTATCTTATGCTTTACTACTAGCATGTTATATTTCCTTATGCTTATAGTGTAGCATGTTTAGTAGTGACATCCCTATTATAATAGTACTGACAATCTGATCGGTGGCTTGGGATGTTACGCACAGGGGATGGCTAGGATCCATGATGGTCTTATGATGCTATTAATGGTTGGGATGAATCACGTACTTAGTTGGTTTTTTAGTCATTGCAATTTTGTTTATGTTCATTGCGATGTTGCTTTTAGTACATTTTCTTATTTCTATGTTTTAGATGGATAGATGTTCCTCCTTCTTGTTTCCTTGGCATCTTGTTTTTAATGCACTCGAGTGTTTGCTTCTTAATCTATGTGGATCCAGTACTCCCCAGTAGAGGTTCTGAACTTTTTTTTCTCTCTATTTTTCCCCTTTTGTTTTCCTTGAGTATTTTTGTGTTTCTATGGGTGACATTTTATCAGCATGGTGTGACACAAAAATGTATCACATGCCCATTGAAACTCTATCGTGCATCCCCTGATTCTATCACATGCCTCTTGGAGAAATATCGTATGATACTAGAAAGTATCACACCTCCTTGTGAGAAATGTCATACAACACCCTAAAAGTGTCACATAGCTTTGGGAGAAGTATTGCCCAATCCCTGAAAGTGTTGCCCTCCTTTAGAAATGTCGTGCAATACTTTTCTATGTTGTATTAAAGTATAGTCTGGTTTTTGTAAAAACTTGTGCGAGTGAGCAGCAGGCATTTTTTGGTCTAGTTCAAACTATTTGAGAGTTGATTTGGATACCCTCTTCGGTGTTCTTCAACCCTATGGTGTTGCTTTTTTATTTCTATTGTGTGTGTTTTCAGTAGTCTATCTCTTGGGGTTTAAAATATATCATTTAAGTATAAGATGACGTATGTTTAATTACTTATACTTAAGATATATCTTAATATATGTGATAAATCTTTTGAGATAGGTTTCAGACCTCTCGAAGATAAGATAAAGATTCTAGGAAATTTCAAGGCTTCAAAAATCCAGACTTAGCCAATTTTTAGGGCTTCAGGATTTTAGACTTGGCCAAATTTCATAATTTTGCATTCTACCCCAGCTTGGTGTTTTGTTGATGAGTGGTTGTTTCTTTGAGCCCTCATCTTGTGTGTGGTTGTTGTTGGCTTTTGTTTGCATGTGTTAGTTTGTTAGTGGCATTTGGAGATCCATTGGTTGTTAGGATTGTGGCAAAGTCTTCCATTGCGATCTTTGTGATCCCTATATGATATTGCCATGTACATTAATACTTGTAAAAAAAAATTATCTTGACTTGTATTGAATCCTTGTTCCAAGGATCTCTAGGTAGGGCATTACATGATGAATCCTCAACTGGTCTCCCTTTCCATTTGACTAGATATTCTTCACAAGTTCTATTTCTAGTACTTTTTCCAATATGATTGTCTAGTATCTCCTCAATCTCCTAGGTAGTAGAACTAGCTACTGGAATGCTCCACTGCACCTCTGAAGCTTCATCTCCATCACCTCCTTCATAATAATTTGTTAAATTTGAAATATTAAATACTGGTAAAATATTCAATTCAGCAGGCAACTCCACTTCAGATGCATTTCTAGAATCATGACTCTTCACTATCTTGCATTGTACAAACTTCTTCATCTTCATCTTATTATATGTACCTACTAGAAAATGCTTCTTTCTCAAATGAACCATGACTTCATCTCCAATCTAAAATTCCTTATATCTCCTTTTCACATTTTCCTTTTCCTTATACTATGTATTCATCTTTATGATGTGCTTCCTCACCTCCTCATGGATGTTCTTCAAATGTTTAGCAAAATTTTATGCTTTAGTAGTACCTATCTCTCCCTTATCCAACTTTCTCAATTTAGAAACATTTTTGGGACTACTCCAATATACAATCTGAAAGGGTGATTTACCAGTCCTCCTATTGATAGAATTATTATATGCAAATTCTACTTGTGGTAAAATCATATCCCATCCTTTTGGTTTATCTCCAACCAAGCATCTCAGCAAGTTTCCCAAACTGCAATTCATAGCTTCTGTCTGTCCATCAGTCTATGGATGATGTCATGAACTAAACTTCAAATCTATCTTCAACTTCTTCCATAATTTACACCAGAAATACCCAACAAATTAGGTATCTCTATTTGAAACTATACTCTTTGGCAAACCCATGCAATCTCACCACTTCTTTGAAAAATAACTTTGTGACCATCAAAAGCCTTCTTGCAAGGAATAAAATGTGCTATCTTTGAAAACCTGTTAACCACCACAAAAATAGAATCATGTCCATGTTGTGTCCTTGGTAATCCAAGAACAAAATCCATGCTGACATCCTCCATGGCTTCTCTGGTATAAGTAATGGCTGATACAACCCTATATTCTACTTCACTCCTTTTTCCATCTGACATACTTGGCAACTTTGTATGAACTTTGTCACATCTTGCTATAACTGTGGCCAGTAATAATTTTCAGCAACCAAAGCTATAGTTTTATCTCTACCAAAATGTCGAGCCAATCCTCCACTATGCTTCTCCTTGATGAGATTCTCTCTCATTGAACTTATGGGAATGCACAACTCACTTCTTTTGAACAACATATTATTCAAGAACATGAAATCCAACCACTTTGTCCTATCAAGTGTAATAGGTTTTATACAAGTCTTCCACAATTCACCAAAATCAAGATCGTCTAGATACAAAGTACTGAGTTCCTTGAACCCAACCACCTCTATCTACATTTCTATTAGTAGAAGTTTTCTTCTACTAAGAGCATCTACAACTTTGTTAGAATTCCCACTCTTGTGTATCAAAAAAATATATAACTCTGTGAAAACTCAACCCATTTTAAGTGCCTTTGGTTAAATTTTCCTTGACTATTCAAATATTGCAAAGCTTGATGATCAGTATACAAAACAAACTCCTTAGGAAGAAGATAGTGTCTCCACTTCTTCAATGCTTGAACTATAGCATAAAATTCCTAATCATAAATAGAATATTTTCTTTTTGTGTCATTTAACTTCTCACTAAAATAAGAAATAGGTCTACCTTCTTTGCTCAAAATAGCTCCTATTGTAGTACTACTAGCATCACAATCTACTCGAAACACCTTATTAAAATCAGGAAGTGCTAAAATAGGTTGCTTAGTAACTTTCCATTTCAACAAAGTAAAACTCTTATTTGCTCCTACAGTCCACTTAAACTCTTTCCTATCCCCTCTCATTGTTTCAATCAAGGGTCCAAAAATACTACTAAAACTTCTTATGAACTTTTTGTAAAATGTAGCCAATCCATGAAAAGATCTTACCTCTATTGCACTCCTTTGAGTAGGCCATTCAAGGATAGCCTTCACTTTCTCTAGGTCCATTTTTAAACCTTCTCCTGAGACTACAAATCCCAGGTACACCAACTCCTTTAAAAACTATACTTCTTCAAATTTATCAACAACTTTTCTTCCTTTGACTTATCAAACACCTTGCAAATATAAATCAAATGCTCCTCCAATGTCTTAGTAAAGGTCAAAATATCATCCAAGTAAACAATGACAAACTTACCTAGAAACTCCATCAATACCTCATTCATGAGCCTCATGAAAGTGCTTGGTGCATTGGTTAGCCCAAAAGGCATGACTAACCACTCATATAGTCCTTCCCTTGTTTTGAAAGCAGTCTTCAACTCATCACCTTCCCTGATATGAATCTAATTGTACCCACTCTTTAGATCTATCTCTATGAAGTACTTAGCTCCACTCAAATAATCCATAATATCATCCATCCTTGGCAATAGAAACCTATACTTTATCATGATCTTGTTGATAGCATGAGAATCTATACACATCCTCCATTCTCCATTCTTCTTTGGTGCTAATACTGTTGGTACAACACATGGACTTAGACTCTCTCAAATCAAACCCTTCTATAATAACTCATGAAATTTCTTGTTCAACTCTTCACTTTTTGTTGGTGTCATTCTATGCACTGCTTTATTTGGAAAACTAGCTCCTAGAACCAAATCCATCTACTGACTGATCTTTCTCACTAGGGGCAATCCAATAGGTACATTATTTGATACAATATTAGAAAACTCTTACAACATATTTGTAACTTTTGCAAGTACCTCCTCTACTTCTTCCTTACTATCTTTAAGAATTATAGAAAAATACATATGCTCATGCTTCATACCTTTAAGAAACTCTTTTCCATTAACAAAACATATTTTGGCAGTGCTACATACCTTTTCTTCTTTATCCTTCAATGGCTTCAGCTTATGTTTCACTCCATCATTAGTTAGAGTGTAGGTATTTGCTTGCCCATCATGTATAGCATGCCTATCAAACTGCCATGGTCTACCCAACAATTTATGACATATGTCCATAGGTATGATATCACATATCACCTCATCCTAATAGCTCCCAATCTTCAACTTCACTGAGCACTACTCATTGACCATAACCTTGTGGTCATCTTGCACCCAAGCAACATAGTATGGATTTGGGTGTTTTTATCTCTTCAGCTTCAACTTGGTGACCATCATTTCTAACACCAAATTGTCAGTACTTCCACCATCAATGATCACATCACAACACTTATCTTCACATCTGCACTTTGTTTAAAACAAACTCCTTCTTTTATTAGGTTCATTCTCACCACTCAACAAGACTCTTATGTTAACTAGGACTTCTCCTCTTTCAACATCTTTAGAATGTGAGGATTTGGCATCTTCATCAACATGTGCAACTCTTGCCTGACCTTCAATTCTTTTATTTGTCCTTCCTTAGCACTAGGTATATTCAAATGCTTTATGATCTTCTTCTCTGCAGTGAAACTTTTTTCCATGAAAGCCTCCTCTTCTAGATCCTTATCCTCTACCTCTTCCTCTCTAATATCTATTGTTCTAATCATGGAAACGATTGAAATTTTTTCCTCTTTGGTTCTAGTTGCTACTTCCAGCCTCATCCTTGTTCTTTTGATCATTATTATGGCCTCCATAAGATCATCCACCAAATCTTCCACCATGACCTCTTCCATTATTCTTATTGAGAAACTTCTTGCTTAGTTTCTCCTCAACTCTTAAGGCAAACTGGTATGCCTCCTCAATATTATTCATCTGAACCAAACTCAGCACATCCTAAATGTTGGGCCTTATGCCATTAAGATAATGGGTGACTTTCTCCTTATTAACTTTTGCATGGCCAATTCTAATGAGAACTCTTTAGAACTCCATGATATACTCTTGAATAGATTTTCCCACTTGCTTCATTCCTTGCATCTTCTTCAATATATCAGCCTCATAATCCATAGGAATGAATTGTTGCTTCATTTTAGCTATCATCTGATCCCATCTTCTAATTTTTTCTTTTCCCTTTCTATTTCATTCTAATTGAACCTCTTGCCACCAGATCTTTGCATGTTCTTTCAATTTTTCCTTCGCAAACTTGACCCTATCTAGATCCTCAATATCTTCATACTCAAAGTACTCCTCTAGTTCATTGATATAATCGATTAGCTCTTCTAGGTTAAGATTTCTTAAAAATGTGGGAACCTCAAACTTAAGTTTTTTTCCAATCTTGAAGATGGCCCTAAAAAGCCTCTCTTCCTCTAGGTTTAGAATTGCCTCTACTTTGGCATTTTCTTCTACTTCATCCTCATCCTCACTTTCATCTCTTATGGGAAGATTCATTCCTCTACACATTTTTCTTCAAATGCTTGCATTTGTCTTTGGAGGGCTCAAAAACCCTCAGGTGTAACACCTACAACTCTTTTGTCATGCTCTCTTCATGGAAGCATTTTCGCACTTCTACTGAAACCCTATTGTAAACTGCCTCACAATCAGTGATTTGTCTAAATGCTTAGCCCAAACCACGGTCCTAGTGCAAATTGCCTCATAGTTAGCGATTTGTCCACATGCTCAAGACCTCTAGCTCTGATACCACTTGATGTAAGGGACTCCCCTTAATACCATAAACTCATAACAAAAACAAAGAAACAACAAAAAATGTGAGAAACAAATTATAGACTTCTTATTATCGATGCAAATGCAAAATTACAGAATTCTTAATTACAATATGCTAACCCAAATGGGTGCCTTTATTACAAAAATCTACAAGACAATGTTGCAAACTATCACCTAGAGCTGTCCTAGACAATCTTCAGGCCTTTCTTAAATAGGCATTTTTATGCCACTTAGGAAGGTTCTAGATGCTTAAACTTAATACCTAGGATCGACAAACCCTAACAATACACATAGAGTCAGCCAAATACATCTTTGACAATTTATTTTAGAAATTTTGATAGCCCAACTTCTAAAGGCCATAACTCACAAACTATTGCTCTGATTGGTTATTATAACCACTTTTCAGAAATGCCAACTTTTGATCTATAGGTTTCGAACTACATCAACACCCTTTCGTCAAGTTTTTGAACCTCATCTAGGCATTCTAAGGCCTCCAACGGTGAGCTTGAGGATTTTTCTATAAATTTTCCACCAAAAATCTATAATAACTTCTTTGATACTAATGCTTGAGCAATGAGATTTATATGGTAGACTTACAACTTTAAAATGACCCCTCCTATAGAAAATGAGAACATTTTGAGCTCATATGAAAAGCTTACTAAAAATAGTAAGTTCCCATAAATAGTAAACACCATGTCTACTAGTCCTTATTAAAATAGAAAAGGCTGAAAATAAAATATTTTTGGGTGATACAAGATTTCCCTTACACCTAGGATGCTCATGCATCAATAAACTTCTAAGAGAGGTGAATCAAGAGTTTAAACTTCAATCCATAAACCTTTCACCATTCATTAGATGCATTCAATATATAAATTGAAATAACATGTAAAGTAAATGCATCTAAAACATGTAAGTAATCAAACACACATAACACTAGATATGATTACCAAAAAACCCTCCAAATGAGAAGGTAAAATTAGGGTGGGGATGAAACCCACAAATCTTTACTACTGTAGTTGTACAGTGTAGCCAATTAAGGTTATAATGGTTTGACCATGAATCATGATCTTCCCTGTAAAAGGCCTACCCTGTTTAAGGTTTATAAAGATTGTTAAGTCTCACCTTGTTAGAGGATTTCAATACCCTATCAGAAGTGTGCCTAATTAGAGGGCCTTTGGTCATTCACTTGGAATGCCACCTTGTTAAAGGATTTGGTAAAGCCTATTAGAAATACTCCACCTAGGAGATTTAACTAAAATCACCTATTAAAATGTCTCAACATAGATCTTGTGATTGGCACTTGCTTTCCTAATAATAGATCAACTCTACACAAAGTCCTTGATCCTTCATGATTAGATATAACAATGTTGTATCCTTCTCTATCCTTTGTTCCTCTCCAACTAATTTTGCAACACACTCTTACAACTCAGTCACCTTGAAAGCTCTATAAACTCCCTTTGTGTTATTCTACAATTCTTTCCTTCACCCCTTGTACACTTACATTGAAAAGTTTAGGGCTTTGTTCTTTTAAAATGACTTTGGTGGCTTAGGGTAAGGTATGAATCTACAGCTGAGATTCATCCATTTTTCCAATTAAACCTTCTCATTTTCTAATTTGCTACATGTAATTTCATAGGGAATTCACATATAGATTCGACCTTATCTCCAAAAGATCATAATCTATCCTTAGGTTGGCTGAAAAATGGTTTAATATAGTTGTTTGTGCCATTTCAAATAAATATGTCCAATCTATGTTACTCAACATATAAATTTATTGATGCTTGGCATACACTATAATTTTTCTTCTTACTCGACATCTGTACTGCTCAATATCTACTATTTACTCGGCACTTGAATCACTAGGCATGGTCTATCTACTTGAAATTTGAGTGACTCAGCACATGAGTGACTTGGCACTCATTGTAACTCGGCATGGTCTAATATTTACATGTTTTACTCGGCATGCATTACTAGTTTAGCATGAACTAAGTAAAGGACTTAAGTGTGTTGACACTCAATTGTCAAAATCAATCTGAGATCAACACTCTCAAACTCTCAATCTTTCTTCAAGTATTCAAGGCATTCAAGAAATCTCTCTATTGAAGATCAAGGATTAATGCATTCAAGATATTGATGGTATTTATGCAAGATCTATTATTCTAAAATTGAAGATCTCTCTTCATACATTCAAGATCCTTTGTTTCATCTTCTACATTCATCCTCTCGAGATCTACACTCATCTACATACATTCGTAAGGTGGATTTTCAGCACATTCATTTATGATGGTTTGATGTCTCTTTGATTTCCTTTCTATGATTTTGTAGTTGAGTCAACTCTTTTGGAGGTTGTTTGACAACCCATTTTCAAGTTTGCATCTCACAAGGTATTTCATCTTCCTCTCTTTCATTTATCTATACTTTATTATTTTGTCATATCTTTATATCTCATCTCTATATTGCATATCTTATTATTTAAACCCTCTAAAGGTGGAGGTGAGAAGGAAATAATTCTAAGTTATTTGTCCCTTTTGCATTAGGGTTTTTCATTGATATTTCTTTTTTTGTGAATAAAAATCAATTAAAGGGGGGGATCTTGGTCTTGCCTCTTCTAAATGTGTTCAGGTGATTAATTCAAGAGGTGGATCTGCTATGATGTGGAGCCTACACAAATTTGGAGGTTTATTTGGCATAGTTTTGTCCCCATATTATTTCTATAGAGGTTTGGAGGTAGTTCCCCCAAAAAAAGGTCAAGGGGCAGTACCCCTGTAGGGTCTTAGGGTAACACCCCAATTGTGCTCCCTATCATAGTATAGAGTGGGGTCAAGGAGCAACACCCCCACAAAGGTTTTCAATAGTTCCCCCAAAGCCAAAAATGACCTTATATTGTAAAAGGCATCTACTGGTATTTTTTCTTATTGGGTGACTTATCCTAGCCCTAATTTTGTAAGCATCAAAAACTTGTATAAAAAGGCTTAGGATTAGGGATTTTATAATGTAATAGTGATATTGTAGCTTCTTGTGGTAGAATTGAGCTGTAAGGGATTGTGGATTGTAATAATTGGATAGTAATAATATTGGACTTGTTGTTGGTGGATGTAGCCCAAGGATTGGGTGAACCATGTTAAATCTTGGTGTCTTGCGTTCCCTTATGTGTGATCTATTATTTTTTGATATTGGTTATATTTGCGTGTAACTATTATTTATGTTTGAGGTTAATCTTTTTTTTTTTTTTTAAGCTAGACCATCATTATATTTTTTAGCAATCCTTTGGAGTGATGTTAGACAAGGGTAAGCTAAAGGTGGAGAAGTTTAATGGCCAAAAATTTCAGTTGTGGAAGATGCAAATGGAACTATGACAGATGAGGACTAGGATATTTTGGACAAAAAGGAATTTGGAAGCATTTGATTATGCTTGGCACCATTAGTGATATTTAACATTACAAAAGCAAAGACAACAAAAGAGTTGATGCAAACCCTAGTGAAACTATATGAAAAGCCCTCTGCTTTAAAAAAGGTATTTCTTATTAAACATTTATTTAATATGAAGATAACAAAAGGTTGATATGTTGCAGATCATTTAATAAGTTTAATACTATTACTAGTCAGTTATCTTCTCTGGGTATTAATTTTGTTGAAGAAATTAGGGCTCTCTTGATTTTGTGTTATTTGCCTAAAAGCTAGAATGGCTTGATAATGGTTGTGAGTAATTATGTTTCTAGATGTAATACCCTAAAATTTGATGATGTGATTGGTGTTATTCTGAGTGAGAAAAATCATAGGAAAACCTTAGCTGGATCTACATCAGGAAGCACTTTTAATGCGCAAAGTAGAGGCAGAATGACTGAGGAAATAATTTTAGAAATCATGAGAAATAAAGAGGAAAGTCAAAGGGGAAGAGGTCTCAATCCAAAGGACCAAGAGATTGTTGGTACTCTGGTAAACAAGGGCATAAGAAGAAATATTTTTGGACTCAAAAGAATAGCAAAGGAGACAAACTAGAAGGGAACAAGGAGGAAAATATGGTAAGTAATAAATCCAAAGAGGATGCTTTACTTCTTTCTTTATAAAGTATTGATGATTCATGGATTTTATATTTTGGTGCTTCATTTCATGCTACATCTCATAGAGGTTATTTTTATTGATTACGTCTAAGGGGATTTTGGGCTTGTTTATTTGGGGGATAATGAACCCTGTCAAATTGTTGGAAAGGAAAGAGTTAAGATTAAGTTATAGAATGGGAATCATTGACTACTACATGAGGTAAGACATGTTCAAAGGCTAAGTAGGAATTTAATTTTACTAGGGCAACTCAATGATGATGATTGTGTAATTACTTTTAACAATAAAAATTGCAAAGTTTCAAAAGGTTCCCTTATAGTAGCAAAAGATGTGAAAGTAGGCACCTTATATCTTTTTACAAGTCATATTGTTCCTTCTAATTTGATTTTTTCAAAGAAAAATGAATGTTTAGGAATAGTTGTTATAGTTGAGTAGGGAGAACAAATAACTATTGTAGATTTTGATAGAGTGTTATGGCACAATAGACTTGGGGACATGAGTGAGAAAGGTATGAAAGTACTTCATTCAAAGAAATTTTTATCAGGTCTAAAATGTGTTAATATGGATTTCTATGAAATTTGTGTGTATGGAAAACAAAAGAGAGTGAGTTTTGTGAAGACTAAGAAGGAAAAAAAAAGTTAGAGATTAGAGCTCAGGCATACAGATGTATGGGGAGCAGCTCAAGTTTATTCCCTTGGTAGATCCCATTATTATGGGACATTTATTTATGATGCAACTAGAAAAGTATGGGTTTATTTCCTTAGACATAAATTTGATGTATTTCAAACTTTTAAGAAATGGAATTGCTTGGTTGAAAATGAGATTGGTAAGAAATTAGAATGTCTCAGATCTTATAATGGTGGTGAGTATTGTAGTCATAAATTTGAAGATTATTGCTCCAGTAATGGTATTCATTAACAAAAAATTGTTTGAAGGACTCTACAGAAAAATGGAGTGGTTGAACGCATGAACTGGACTATAATTGAGCATACAAGAAGCATGAGATTGCATGCAGGGTTTCCCTTAAACATGTGGGTAGAGGTTGTCAATACTATTGTATACTTGATTAATAGAGGTCCCTCTACTCCTTTGGATTTTGGTATTCTAGAGGAAACATAGACTTGTAAGAAAGTGAGTTATTCTTTTCTCAAAACCTTTGGTTGTGAAGCATTTGCTCATATAGATTTTGACAATAGAATCAAGCTAGAAGCTAAGTCAAAGAAATGTGTATTTGCTGGATATGAAATTAATGAATTTGGTTATAGGCTTTGGAATTTTTCAAAACATAAAATTGTAAGAAGTAGGGATGTAATATTCAATGAGAAAGTGTTGTACAAAGATCCATTGCAGAAACATGAGAAGAAATAAAATGATTATGTAGTGTTGGATGATACTCCAAAGGATGATGTTCTAGTAGTTCCTCATGATCTGCAATAATTGGAATAACAAATACCATACACCCCAGTGAATGATAGATGGTCAACAAGGCTAAGTAGACCTCCAAAAATAGTTTATCCTTCTTTATATTATATTTTACTTACTGATGTTGGTGAACCTAAATGTTATGATGAAGCTGTGCAGGTGGATACTAAGATTCAATGGGAGTTTGTAATGAAAGATGAAATGGACTCTTTTCTGAAAAATAAGACTTGGGATTTATGCAAGCTACCTGTAGGTAAAAGGGTTTTACAGAATAAGTGGGTTTATAGGTTGAAAGAAGAGGATGGAGGTAAGAAAATATTTAGAGCCAAGTTAGTGATAAAAGGATTTGCACAAAATAAGGGCACTGATTTTGATGAGATATTTTCTTTTGTTAAAATGGCTTCTATTTGCATTGTTTTAAGTGTTGTGGATATTGAAGATTTACATTTGGAGCAGCTTGATGTTAAAATAACTTTTCTTCATGGTTATTTGGATGAAGAGATCTATATGACATAGCCATAGGGATTTGAGGTCCAAGGTAATGAGAACTTAGTGTGTAGATTGAAGAAAAGTTTATATGGCTTGAAGCAAGCACCTCGGCAATGGTATCTGAAATTTGATATTTTTATGCATGAGCAAGGCTATAGTAGGTGTCATTCAAGTCATTGTGTTTATTTTAAGAGGTTAGATGATGACAACTACATTATTTTATGTTTATATATTGATGATATGCTTGTAGCTAGGTCTTACATGGATCACATTAAGTGGTTAAAAGAATAGTTAGCATATTCATTTTCTATGAAGAATTTGGAAGCAACAAAACAAATCCTTGGTATGAAGATTTGTAGAAATAGGAAGAATAGGAAATTGAAATTATCTTAGGCTGATTATATTGCAAAGGTGTTGCAATGTTTCTCTATGGAGAATGTTAAAGGTATCAGCACACATTTACCTATTCATTTGAAGTTGACTAAGGAGATGTGTCCCAAGACACAAGAAGAGAAGGATAAGATGTCTAAGGTACCTTATGCTTTAGCTGTAGGAAGCTTGATGTATGCTATGGTATGTACTAGGCTAGATATTGCACATGTAGTGAGAGTTGTTAGTAGGTATATGAGTCATCTAGGAATTCAACATTGGAATGTAATTAAATGGATTCTCTAAATATTTGAGAGGAACATCCAGTAAGTGTTTACATTTTGGAGAATATACTACCAATTTATAGGTATATTTTGACTAAAATTTGGTAGGGGATATTGATAGTAGGCAAAGTAGTAAAGGTTGTGTATTTACTATTGGTGGAGTAGCAGTGAGCTGGGTTTCTAGGTTGCAGAAGGTTAATGCTTTATCTATTATAGAGGTAGAATATTTTTCTACTATAGAGGCAGCCAAGGAGATGATATATCTTTAATTTTTCATGGAAGAGTTGGGACATCCATAGAGGGATAATTTTTTTCATACAGATAGCTAGAGTGCCATTCATCTTACAAAGAATTCAGCTCTGTATTCAAAGACAAAACATATATAGTTGTGGTACCATTTCATTTGGTTAGTTTTGGATGATGGAAAATTAAAGTTGGAGAAGATACATACACATGAGAATCCAATGGATATGTTTACAAATGTAGTGACAAGGGAGAAGTTGAACTTCTCTATAGTTTTGGTTGGTCTTCTAGACTAAATAGAATAAAAGAGTAATAGAGTCTAGGTTGGTTTGATATTCTAGTGGGAGCTACATGTAGAAGGGCTATGATTAGTCTCCAAGTGGAAGGTTGTTATTGTGGAGCCTAATTAGTCTCCAAGTGGTGGATTGTTGTGATGTGGAGCCTAATAAGAGTTAGAGGTTTATTCAATGTGGTTTTGTCTCCATATTATTTATACAGGGGTTTGGGGGCAACACCCCCAAGATAGGGTAAAGGGGAAATACTCCTACAAGGTCTTGGGGTAGCACCCCAGGTGCACTCCCTATCCTAGTACAAGGTGGGGTTGAGGAGCAATGCCCCCGCTGGGTTTTTTGGAGGTAGCACTTCTGAAGCTAAAAATGACCTTATATTGTAAAAGGTGTCGATTGGTATTTTTTCTTATTGGATGACTATTCTAGCCCTAATTTTGTAAGTGGCAAAAACTTGTATAAAATGGCTTAGGGTTAGGGATTTCATAATGTAGTGGTGATATTGTAGCTTCTTGTATTGGTATTGAGCTATAAGGGATTGTGGATTGTAATCACTGGATAATAATAACATTGGACTTGTTGTTGGTGGACGTAGCCTAGGAATTGGGTGAACCACATTAAATCTTGGTGTCTTGTGTTCTCTTATGTGTGATCTATTATTTTCTAATATTTGTTATATTTTCATGTAATTGTTATTTTTGTCTAATATTAATCATAACAAGATCTTGGTCTTTAAAGTTAGTGATCATCTATAGCTTGCAAGAGCTGCATGTCCTAGGTCATAACCTCTTCTTTATCAAGTAAAGCTCTATCCATTCTATACACTTTCACTTGTTTGGAGATTCTTATCCTTCATCCAAAGATCCTTATTTCACCTATTTACATAGGGGATTTAATAGGTCCAATCTTGTTCTTCTTCCCTTATTCTTGGAGATGTGATCTTGATCAAGCACTCCTCTTAGGTGGATGCCTTTTATTAAGATATTTCTCTTGATGATTCTCTTTCCATAAGCGATATACCTTTTTCATAATTTTCTATATTCTTAGATTGTAGGAGTTACAACTTCTCTCTATGAATGTATTCCACATTGTTTCTATAATGATATCTCCTTGTTGCATAAGTAGGTATCCTATTTCTCTTCCTTCTCATGTCTATTGTATATAGACATGATAAGGAGGGGCATATATACACCCTCTATGTACATAATTTTCCCTCTAGGTATGACTTCTAAATCATTCTCAAATCTACTTTTCTTCTCAATAGTAGGGATTTCATCTTTGCTACACAATTTATGATTAGTAACCATAGGTGTTCCAATAGGTTTGCAACTTTCCAAACCAAATTTCTTCAACAAATATTTAAGATACTTATCTTGTGATATGAAGATACCATCATTATTTTGAATGATCTTCAATCCCAAGAAATATTTCATCTCACAAATTATACTCATGTCAAACACCTTCTTCATCTCTTCTACAAATTCTTTACATTCTTCATCTTCTCCAAATATTATGTCATCCACAAATACCTCAATAATCAGTAAGCCTTTGTCAATATTTTTCAAATACAAATTACTACTAGCGTTACCTTTTAACAATTCCAAACTTGATTGATACTTTTCCAATATCACATACTAGGCTCTAGGTGCTTGTTTCAATCCATACAATTCTCTCTTCAGTTTGAAAACCATATCTTTTTATCTTTTAATGGAAAACCATCAAGATTCTCAATGTATACCTCTTCTTCTAGCACAATATTTAGAAATTTTGATTTTAAATCCATTTGTTGAGCCTTGAATTTCTTCTTAGTTTCATATGCCAAAAATATTCTAACTACTTCTATTCTAGAAATAGGTGCAATTTTTTCCTCAAAATAAATTCCTTATTGTTTTGAATAGCCTTTACATACTGACCTTTCTTTGTTTCTTATAACCTCACCTTGTTCATTCATCTTATTTCTTAATACCCACTTAGTCCTAATAACATTCTCATCCTTAGGTCTAGGAACCAATTCCCATGTATTGTTCTTTTTAATCTTCTCTAGCTCTTCTTTCATAGCTTTAATCCAAAAATTATCTTTGCTAGCTTCATCAGAATTTTTTGGTCCAACTTGAGAAATAAAAAATAGTTCTTCTTCTACCTTATTTGATGTCACAACTCCCCTATCATTTCTTTCAATAATTTGATCAAAAGTGTGATTCTTTATCAAGTTTCTATTAAGTGTGATTGCTTCAACTCTTACTTCTGCTCTAGGTTCAAATATTGGTTCTTCTCTCTAAATTTCATTCTGCAAATCTTTGTTAGTTTCATAAAATAAATCTTGATCAACATTTTCTCTATTAGGCCTTAGATTAGTTTCTTAACTAGTATTTTAATCAAGCATCCTTTCTTGAATTTTAAACTTCTCACCAACTCTTACATTTGTGCTCTCAACAATAGTCTTAGTTCTCTAATTGAACAATTTATATGTGTTACTTTTAAATGAATATCCAAGAAACATACCTGCATCACTTATTGAATCAAAATTTCTAATGCCATCATCTCTCTTAATGTAACATTTACTTCCAAAGGTTCTCAAATACTTCATAGAAGGGGCATGTCCAAACCAAAGTTCATCAGGTCTCTTACCATTGCCTTTCTTGATTTGTACTATGTTTATAGTGTTCATATTTATCTTTGATAATATAGGTATTCTCTATAAACTACAACTAATATCCATTGTCCAATAGTTTTCCAACACTCAAACGAATATATTTCAAACCATCAACATAGTAAACATCAACATAGTAAACATTTAGAAGAATAACGAAAAAGTTCATTACAAGTCCAACATTTAAAGACTTTTTTACCTTTAGGTTCTCTCTTCACAAGAAAGGTAAGACCTTCCTCAGTCTTCTTATCTTCTTCAACTTTCATTTGGCTACTACTGGTATAATATCCACTTGTATCTATAGTCTTTGTCAACATGAGTTGAACACTTAATGCACTGAAAGAAGTTTCAACTCTAGGTAATTCTCCACTCTTTCTCATCCACATATCTACTAATTACACTCTTCCAAGAAGAGATTCTCTCTTACTTGTTCAATCATTTGTGTTTTCTGTCCATCTATATGTAGGTGTCAAAGTCTTCAATATCTTCCATACAACTTCATCTAATGATTTCTTTCCTCAACAAATTTTAATTCCTTTAATAATCTATGATATTCTACCAAAATAACTTCTTCCAAATTCATCTTCTGTCATTTTAGCATTTTGAAATTAGAAAATGCAATTTTTTAATCTAACCTTCTGAACATGATTATCACCTTCATATGTACTTTGCGAAGCAATCCCACTTTCATGAGCAAGTCCAAAGATTTTATCTCAGAAAATTCAGTTTTAGGAAGAGTTGATAATAATGATTCTCTAGCAAGCACATTGAACATGAATACATCTTTCTAATTTTCATCATAACCTTCAAGCTTATCTTCTTCAATCACATCTATTTTACTCTTAGTAATCAACCAATAACCTAGTCCCATGCATAGAAAATGTGTATTCATCTTTTCCTTCCAAGTGTCATAGTTAACTCCATCAAACTTTAGATTTTCTTTCCTAAAGTGACTTGCCATAGATCTTCTTAAGTTGTTAAGATTTTTCTTCAAGGACTTGATGCTCTGATACCAGTTGTTAAAAAGAAAAGTCCACCAAGATAACTTGGGGGACGGGGAGGGGTGAATCAATTATGTAATTAAAACAACTATCAATATCTATTTTTATTTTGAAATATGTAAACAATAGATGCAACAAACATAGAAAGATAACCATACACAATAACACTAGATATGTTAATTAGGAAAACCCTTGACAGAGGAAAAACCCTAGTGGGGATGATAACCACAAAATGATGTACTAATATGAATGTTTATTATGAAAAAATAGACTCTTATAGTAGTCAATTAAATACATTCATTTAGAGACTTTGAATCCATGTTAGGAGTTGTGACAACTTGATGTAGGATCATCTTGCATCATGAAAAAGGGGGTGTGATCAATATATATATATATTGTGGAGGGGAGAGAGAGAGAGAGAGTCATGCAAATTAAAGGAAAAATAAAAATAAAAGAAGGAAAAAAGAGGAGAAAGAGGAATTTCTATTTTCAAGGTGCATAGGTGGTGTAAATAGAAAAATAAGAAAAATAAATTTCATTCCTTTTATCAAAGTGTGTAGGTGGCATCTTAGAAGTTTGTGAAAAGTTCTTAAATCATGCATTTAATATTTGTTTTGATCCACAAAAGAAATATAATTTTCTAATTGGATCACATGGTGGTGCTTAGTTGTATTTGGGTGAGAATTTAATGTTTGTTTTAAGATAGTTGTATTTACCTTTTATCTCACATTGGTTGTGTTTGTAATATCTTGGGTGCTAAGTGCCTGTATAAGAAAGGCTTATGAGCATTTGTAATCAATCTCTTCAAGTGTAATCTCTTGTAGTGAAGCTCATGTAGTGTAAGCTCTTGTAGTGAAGCTCTCATTGTCTAATCTCTTGTAAACAAGCTTGGAGGTGAAAAACCTTAGTGTGTAAGATCTTGAGAGGAAGTTTCTTCTTGGTGAAGCTCTTCTTTGTGGAAGTTCTCTTGGTGGAAGCTCTGGGTGGTAGCTTACAGCTTAGACTTGTAGATTACTATAATGAAGGTGTCTATGTGGGTTAGCATATTATAATTGTGAATTCTATAATTCTACATTTGTGGCAATAATAAGAAGTCCATATTTTGTTCTCACATTTTCTATTGTTTCTTTGTTTTTGTTATGGGTTTATTGTATTAAGGAGATCACCATTCATTATTGTTATCAGAGTGGAAGTTCTTGAGCACGTGGATAGATCATCAAATGTGAGGTAGTTTACACCAAGACCTTGGGTTGAGTAAAGTTTTCCAAGAAGGAGTTCTTGATTGTGTAGACTAATCACCAATTGTGATGTAGTTTTCATGAGGTGCTTGTGTTGCATGAAGTTTGTCTTGTGAATATTTGAGCATGGATAAGAGAAATAAGAAGATGAATTTTGTGATTGGATGGATTATGAGGATTCATAGACTTGAGAAAATTAGAGCAAGAAATCAAGAGGCATTGTGAGTTGCATTCTTTGATTTATAGAAGCAAGTGAATTAATTTGAAGTGGAGTTGTGAAAGAGAAGAGCACATCACCATAAAATAGACATTGACAATTCTTTGAATGTAGAAAAGAAAGAAGACCTAATGGAGTATCACACACAAGATACAAAAGAAGAGCAAGAGGATGAAGATGAAAATATTTGTGAACCTAAAATTGAAGAGGATGAAAGAGAGGAGGAGGAGCATGAAGATGATAGGATTCATGAGCCCAAATGAGATCAAGATGATTACAAGACTGTAGTAGTGGAGGAAGAGTCTAATGCCTTAGTTGGAGATCAAACAAGTGAATCAATTATATGCCTTGTTGACAACATGGAAGAAGAAAGAGCAGTTGAATATGTCAAAGTGGTAAATTCTTACAAATCATGGGATGTTGTCTTTGAGATGAATTTGGAAGATGATGATGGTTTGCATGAGGATCTTGTTAGTGATGTGTGGTATGAAAAGGAAGATTGATATGGTGTTGCTAAGTTTATTACAGGTGTGATTAATTCAACAAGATTTGAGGAGGATGAAAGTTGTACTTGGACAAAGTTCATTGAAGAGGAGGATTTTTTAGTAGTAGACACTTATTCCAGCTAGGTGTTGGAAAAGAAGAAAGAAGGAAATATATTGATGGCAGATACTTGTTCCAACAAGGTGTCGGAAGAGAAGAAAAATAAATTTATAAAATTTTCATTGTCAATTGCTTGATATTGTGAATTCATATACACAAAACTTTTCCTACCATGGGTGTCTAATGTAGGAGCATCTTGCATCATGAAAAGGGGGTGTTATAAAAATTATATATATATATATATATATAGTGGAGGAGAGAGAAAGTGACACAAATTAGAGGAAAAATAATAATAAAATAAAAGAAGGGAGGGTAAAAGCACTAAATTGTGTCACCCTTTTATAAAGGAAAGAGATATCAAAACTTAAATTGTTCAACTTTAATGATAGAAAAGGGACATTTGTGTTCAAAATTTGAAGATGATGTAAACTAATAAAATGTGTAGAATTGGATGAAGTTTATGCTTGTAATTTTTTATTTTTAAATTGAGTGAAAATTTTATCATATTTTTAATTTTTAAAGACTATTTTAAAAAATTTATAAATGCTAAAAATATAGAGTTTCATTCCCACCAAACAAATATATGAAAATGATCATATTTTGGTCTGATTTTGAACTATGTTGTAGTCAATATGTATACTTAGAGGACAAAAAAAAATTGATTTTGAACTTATATGTTTCAAGTTATAAGTATTCAAAGTTGAAATTATCAGAAATTGAAAAAAAAATTTCCACCAAACTTTTTCTATCAAATCTACATATTTTTTAAAACAAATTACATATTCTTGAAGATGACTCTCTCCTCTAGAGGTACACATAAATTTTTTATTTTTTGAACATGATTTACTATATTTTTTTTCTTTTTTTGAACAGACATCTTGTTGAATCTTAAAAAACCTACTTGCAATATTTTATAAATATAATATATTTTAAATAATCAAAATACTACAAAATTTATATTACCATAATCTTGACACAAAGAACTTCAAAAGGGTATTTTTAGTTTTTGGAAAAACTTGATTTTGTATGGTTAAATTAGTATTGAAAGTGAAAAGTTTTGAGAAATTGCATCTTTTGCTTTTGTGGTTGCCACTTAAGATGACATGTAGATAGTTACAGTCAAAACCCTTTCAGTCATAACCCTTATGGCCAAAAGGGTTTTGACCGTAACCCTTGTCAGCCCAAAAAAACCACTAGTGGTTACATTGGTAGTTTCATATAAAATAATTTGATTTTAATTTGAATTTATAATATTGCATAGTAAATTATGAAATTTTTAGGAGAATTTTCAAATAAAAATTTGTTGAAGTTGAGTTTATCAATTGTTTTTTTTTTTTTGTTTGGTAAATGGCCAAAGCCTTGTACTATATTAATGGAATAATAAAAATTTATGAGTTTCTCCATTCTCACGAGCACTGGTAGGAAAGAATGGAGAAACAAACCTCTAGTCTAGCCTTGGACCAAAGTCATTTATTATACAAAAATAAAAGGAGCATATCCCAATAATAAACTAATCAAAAAATTTAGGCGATTTGAATACATTATTACTTTGGTTATAAGGGGATGGAAAACCCACAGAGCACTGAGTAATGCAGCCTTGGTTTTAGAATAAGAGCCCTGAATACAACAAAAGAACCACAAACTAACTATAGAACCTAGTTAAATGTTAGTCCAAGATGAGATATAAACATAGACCATACCAATATAATCCAAGAAGGAAAAGCAACTATAGAGTGATTTGGAAAAATCCTCAAAAAAGAGTGACTGGTACGAAATTATAATGCCAAGAATTGATCTCAAAATTATATCATTTTAGACTCAATACTAGAGTATATCTAGTTAATTGGTATGTTACACTAAAGTGACATAAGGGTGAGAATTTTTATTATTTTTTAATTTTAATAGATTAAACAAGTACTCTTGCTAGTAATATTCATTTCATTTGATACTTTTATTAATGTGTTACCCATGTTACATTATAATACTATGACTTCTAAAAATGATTAACAGATGTTGTGTTTATCAATTGTTTCATCTAGAGTTTAATGATAATTACAAAGGATTGTCAATAATGTATTTTTTTTCACCGAGTTATTTTTATGTACTCTATATTGAAGTATTGAAATATATTTCTAGTGGAATCTTATTTAAAATATTTTCATGAAGATCAAAGTATTGAATGGGTAATAAAAAGGTGAGATCAAGGAAATATGATAGAATAAGAGACAAAATGAAAGATCATACAAAATGTAATCAAAACCAACCTACTAAAGTTAATGAAGAAGATGAGATTCATGAAGAGGTTGAGATTCATGAAGATGAACAAATTGGTAGTTCTAATGATAGAAATATATTATTTGGTGTAGGAAATTTGATGGATTTGGATGAGGACCTATTTTTTAGTCAAATTCCATCTATAGAAATGATAAAAGAGAACACTATTAAAAATCATTTCCAAAACATGTGGGATGAATATTTTTTTTTAAAATTATATTTGGAAAGGCACAATTATTTGTCAAGTTATTTAGAAGAAAAGATATGAGGCCTATTTTGGAGTTGTTGGGTGTTGGTAACAGGGAAAACCTGTTGGAAATATTCAAGATATGACAAGTTACTGAGAGGGGAGGGGTGAATCAGTAACTTCTAAAATTTCAAATAATAAAACTGTATACTGATATATTCATCATTCATCCAAGTAACCTATTGTAAGCATGAAACAAAATCATTTGCAACACTTGAACACATAGATTTGGTGACCCAGAAACCTTCCAAATAGAAAGTAAAACTGGGGTGGGGATGAAACCCACAAGCTTCGTTACTGCAGTATGAAGTTGGCCGGTTAAGGCTTACAATGACCACTTCTGGTGATCTGCCCTGTTAGGAGCACAAAGGATTGCTAGATCCACCTTGTTAGAGGATTTCCAAACATACAATAAAGTATGCACTCTGTTAGGAGATTTACAAAAGACTGTTAAGTCTACCTTGTTAAAGGATTTGCAAAAACTGATTCAACTGTTAGAATGAAACAGTGGATCTGATTACAACTGATTGCTGATAAGATCCGCTATGCTCTGATTCACCTTGATGTGATAGATAAAACTTTTCTGCTTCAAAACTAGACCTGCTGAATATCTTCACAATTCAGCCCACATACTTTCGCACGCATGTATTTCTTTCGCACTTTCACACATTCACACTTTTACATTTCCACTCATTACCATTTCAATCACTGTTGTTTACAATACATTGCATATATATACCATCCATATGAATAATACATGCAAGGTCAGCTAAACAATACATGCAAGGTTGGCTAAAACAACAAGTGCAAATCTCTATACAAAGTCAGCCCAAGGTAAAAACTCGGGTTCATTGAACTGACTCGGTGTCCTTCTGATACTCGGCATCCACTGCGTTACTCGGCATCGTCATGCACTCGGTAGAAGTGAAGTCACGGTTCATACTAAACACTTCGAATAGTTCTGAACTCGGTAACCACTAGAGACTCGGTAGAAGAGATGTCACTCGGTGAATACTTCTATCTGAACTGTTGCTCGGTGATCAAAGGAAATACTTGATAGAACCTTGTGACTCGGTGATATTTAGTTTCCTTGATATCCATCTGAGCTCGGTAAAAATTAATTTCCTTGATAACCTCAAGAGCTCGGTTATCATGAAGTTCTCGGTTACATCTTAGTACATCTTTACTCGGTCAAAATTGATTCCTTTCTTTATCTTGAACACTCGGTAAACACTGATTGCTTTGTTCACCTTGATCACTCGGTAAACACTGACTTCTTTGTTCACCTTGATTACTCGGTAAACACTGACTTCTTTGTTCACCTTGATTACTCGGTAAACACTGAGAACTAGGTAAAGCTTGGTTTCTGGTGTGAGCTCGGTAAGCATTCAGAATCCAATAAGTGTTGTAACTAATGACAAAAATGTATCATAATGCCAACAAAACCATGTGCATAATGTTGATAAAACAATAGTTGAAAATTTGCAAACTACTTATAACAAAATTGACAACACAACTGCAGGAGGCAACTTGAGCACTGCATGTAGAGCATTGATGACTACTATATCTAGTAGAAAGTTGACACATAGAAAACAAGAATGTGTAATTTCAAATTTACTACATGTATCTAGAAGAAGTATTCAAAGATACATTAGGAGGAGAATATGCTAGATGAAAACATTGAGAATATATTTGCAGAGTTCCTCAAAAAGACAATTTTTTTGAATATGTAAAAAGATAGGTTATTGAATTTTGGACCACATCATCTTGTGTTTCTTCCAATAGATGTGATACTATACAAATTAAAGATCAAGAGACGGGGGCAAAAATTGAACATCCAAAACATTTTATAGATATAACACAAAGTGAATTATTTCAAACATTTAAGAAAGAATTTTCAAATGTGAAAATATGTCAGAGAATGTTTGAGAGCATGTGTCCTTCCTTTATATGCATAAATAAGATACGTGAAACTTGTTGTTCTCAAAAACATGTTGAATTTGGTCTACACTTGCAATCATATAAAAAAGTTATTGCAGTACTTAATCCAAATTTTGTCATCCCTAGAAGTATATCATAATTTGTGAAGTCTATATTATGTGATAAATTAGAATATTCAGATGAGTTAAAAGTACAATGCATCATAAATCAATGTCCAGATTGTAGAGATTTATCTAAATTTCCATTGCAAATTGAGAATATTGATGAATCGACACCAATTTCAAGGATGAGATATGAATATGAGACATACCAAAATACGATAGGAGTTGATTCCAAAAAAAAAGTACTGAAGGAGAGTGAATTGCAGTATGATGAGTTTATGAAAAAGTTTTGTCAATTGATATATCCACATATCCAACATTGTTGTGGTGCATGATGTCAAGCTAAAGAATTTCATGATTCAAAAAATTGTTTTCCACCTGGTTGTATTATTTCAGTTGTAGCTTTCTCTTAGAACTATATATTTTCACCACAGACAGAGCTTCAAGGGCAATATTTGTATTCTAAACAATTTACAATATTTGTGCAAGTGGCTTATAGACATGCACAATTTGAGGTGGATGAGATAGAAAGTTGGGAGGAAAATGAATGCATTATCATCAAGGAGGTTCATTTCTATATTAGTGATGATAGAGTTCATGATAGGAGCTATGTCACTCATTTTTTTGCAATGTTCTCTGAAGATCTTAGAAATCATGGAATAAATGTTTCAAAGCAATGGATCTAGTCTACTAGTTGTGTAGGTTATTGTACATGTATGTGTACATTTTTATTTAACTTAAAATTTAAAACTCATATTGATTTGTACATGTATGTGTACATTTTTATTTAACTTAAAATTTAAAACTCATATTGATTTGTACATGTATTTCAATTTAATGTATATGTATAATTTGATTTTTAATAATCTCATTTCATGAACTCATAGGATAATTTAAATCTACAAAAGAATTTATTTGGTTAGCCATGAAACATGCTAGAAGCAATGTTAGGTTTTTGTGAAACTTCTTTGAAAGTGGACATGGAAAAGGGGAGCATGATGGAGCAGGAGCATGTATAAAGTGCACACTTCAACAACATGAACTTGCAAGTATATATGTACATACGGTTAGTGTGTTCTTGATCTACTTATAACATATATACATGTATAGATTCTCTCTAGAAATATTTAATGTATTGATCTACTTATAACACACACACACACACACACACACACACACACACACACACACACACACACACACACACACACATCTATATATATCATGTAATTTAAATTATATGTGCATGCATGTTACACATTCAGGTGATAGGATAGAGAGTACGAATTATATTATTGAATGGTACAAAAATCATTTTGCTACTCGAGATACTAAATACAATAAGTGCTATTTTTTGGAAGTGAAAGGTAAATATTATATATTTGATATAATACACATGTGTATATATTCTTATGATTCAAATTTTTAATTAAATTATCTATATTGTATGTTCAGTTATAGATTGATCTAATCCTTACAATTGCCAAATGATTTCTGGTATTAGAAGTTTACATCAAGTGGTGACTACAAGACACTACAAACCTCCAGTGATTAAAGTACAAGAGAAATCATATTTTTGTGATAACTACATGACGGAAAATCCAATGACTGTATGTGAAAATATTGCCAATGCATATGTTTCACATTGGGATTTGAAGGACATAATCAAAAAGCCTCTTTTTGAAGATGGTGACATTGACATTGACATTCATGATCCTATATATTCAGCTAATTATGAGCATGTTTCTAATTTAGTTATGGTAGGTTTGTGGCATGTATTATACACACATCCACACACACACACACACCCACCCACACACACACACACACACACACACACACACACGTTCACTAAAATAAACTTATATATATTAAAGTTTTCACTTTATAAACATGTCTATTTTTATGTACATGTAGGAGATTTTTTTTTGTCCAATCCTTAGCAGATAATGTAGAAAATGTAGACTATTATCTTCTAAGATGCACAAAAGAAAAACATAAGTTGCTAGAAGGAACTATAGATGCCAATGGATAGTCATATCCAATTGGATTAGTTGTTGTTAAAGGAAATATTATCAACAAAATAGGATAACTGATAGTGGTATTGAATTTATTGAATACATGTGTGGAGAAAAGGTTTTACAATATAGTAACCATGTTATAGTGACAAAGTTGCAATTTGACACAATACCAAGAAGAGCACATCATGGAAATCAAAAGTAGAAATTGTCTATTGAAGAACATGAAAACATTCTAGAGATAATAAAAAATAGAGAGGATCCTAACAATACAATGTTTGTGGAGCTCTAGTTCAGCTTTTTGTACTTATGTTCTACATACAGCTCTCATACTTTCATATTTACTACATACACATCATTTTGGATATGTTTTTTATAAATTTATATACATTTGATCATGGATCTTGGATATATGGTATAAATTATGAACATTTATTGTTATTTATATTTTGTGTATGGTTTGATGTATATATATGTATACATCCCATTAGGACTTCCCCTTAAGATTTCCCCTTAAGACAACCCCTTAGGACATCCCATTAGGACTTCCCCTTAGGACCTCCCCTTAAGACAACCCCTTAAGACATTCCATTAGGACTTCCCCTTAGGACCTCCCCTTAAGACTTCCACTTAAGACATCCCATTACAACTTCCCCTTAGGACCTCCCCTTAAGGCATCCCATTAGGACTTCCCCTTAGGACCTCCCCTTAAGACAACCCCTTAAGACATCCCATTACAACTTCCCCTTAAGACCTCCCCTTAAGACTTCCCCTTAAGAAAACCCCTTAAGACATCTCATTAGGACTTCCCCTTATGACCTCCCCCTAAGACTTCCCCTTAACACATCCCATTAGGACACATGTATTCTTTACTAGTACTCTTTATGTTCTTAAATATGTATACAATTTATTGATTAAATGTTGTAACACATGTATTCTTTACTAGTGAGCTTTATGTTCTTAAATATGTATACAATTTATTGATTAAATGTCGTAACACATGTATTCTTTACTAGTACTCTTTACATTTTTAAATATTTATTAAATTTATTGATTAAATGTTGTAACACATGTAAAAAATAACACATGATCTATGAAATAAAAATATGAATATTGAAAACATACATACATTCAACATGAACATAACATTTACATATACAAAATAATACATGTATGAAATAATACATACCCATGTAAAATGTATCCAAAATAACATATAAAATGTCTCCAAAATACCACATCAAATGTCTCTAAAATACCACATCAAATGTATTTGAATAACATATAAAATGTCTATAGGACACCACATTAAATGTATCCAAATAACATATAAACAACATCAAGGTCTCCATATTAAAGTATCTGAAATACCACATTAAATGTATCCAAATAACATATAAAATGTCTACACACTAGTAAATTTGAACTCAATTTTTGATAAATTTTGGTCAAAATTTTGACCAAGTAGTTCGTGGTAATTTTTCTCATCAAGAAGTTGACCAAGGTATAGGTTGGATGAAATTTTGACCAATACATTTGTCGATTTTTTTTTTTCGCTAGCTCTATTTTGTCATTGTTGGTCAAAATTTCCACCAATGTTTGGTCAAAAAATTTAGAATTGGTGGAAATTTTGACCAATTCTTGGTAGAAAACTATCAAGAATTGGTCAAAAATTTTACCAATGTCTGGTCAAAAATGTTTTATAATTGGTAGAAATTTTGACCAATTCTTGGTAGAAAACTATCAAGAATTGGTCAGAATTTTCACCAATGTTTGGTTGATATTTTTTTATACTGTATCAAGCAATTGATTCTTATCCAAGTCATTTAATTTGCAAACTTTTAAATCTCTACAAAGATAAAGTTGGAGTAGGATAAAATTTCCTCTCAAAGGTGTCCTCTAATTGTAAAGCATCCATTCCATTATATTTTCAACAAACAAGACATATCTAGTTCAATAGATAATGGAATGGATGCTTTACAAATAGAGGACACCTTTGAGAAGAAAAATTCTCCTACTCCAACTTTATCTTTGTAGAGATTTAAAAGGTTGCAAATTAAATGGCTTGCATAAGAAACAATTGCTTGATACAACATAGAACAAATGGATATTTATGCATAGGGGACCATCAATTATGAGAGTGATGTAGTCAAATTTTTTGGGGTCAAAGCCACTAATTAATATAAGGTTTCTAATCTCCATGAGGTTGAATTGTGGTTGTAAGGGTTGTGAAGAGGGCACTTCATCGTTTGCTTCATCACTAATTAACTTGCACCATAGACTGATAGTCTTCATCTTTGTTGTGGGTTCCTATCCCCTATGTGAGTCTTCATCTTTGTTATGGGCATGAATCAGTATTTTAGAACTATTAGAACTTTTGAATGCACATTAAACAACATAAAGTATTAAAGACTAAAGAGAATAAGCATAAAGATGCATACACTAATTTATTCATATAAAACCCTTATGGGTAAAAAACCATAGCACACAAGAGCTTTTTATTAACCAAAATAAAAAATGGGCACCAACAACCCAGAATACAAATGTGAGCACCAACCTAAATGTAGAACTTAATACCACTTTTTAGAACATTCTCAACATTTTAGATAACACCCCTTTTTTATCATCAATAATAGAAAAAGGAATGTTGCACTGCAAATATCATCTTCAATGACAACATCTCAACTACAATGAAATGCACAACATCAAATAATATCTATCACATAGCTCATTCATTTCTCCTTTAATGTATATTTTCACCTCCTAGTCTGCAATAAACTTCTTATCTCTATATATCTTCTCTTACTACATCATATGCTTGACTCGACTCATTCACAAGAAGAAAATAGTAGCTATATTCTCCAAGAGCTGGATATATAGAAGACTTGTACCTGAATGGATACTCACTCAGTACACACATGATAAGAAGAATCATAGTTAGCCAAATCTTGAGCTCCTCACACATGCTCCAAAAATTTATATGACTCTCTTTATGCAAAGCTTCAACAACCCTCTCAGTACTTCTTGTGTGTTCTTCATCTCACACACCAAAGCTTCAACATTCCCACATTTTCTTCCACCATCTTCCCATTGAGTACTATAAATATCCATACAAGCACATTTTTCACAAATCAACTATTTGTTATACATTTCTCATATATACCAGCTACCATTAGACTAGTATGGGAACAAAATGTAGTAAAACTATTAAAAATAGGTATGTTCATGGATACCATATGCATAATGAAAAGAAGATTAGGAAAATAAATATTATATACATAATGTGTTTGTTCTGATTGCATGCAAAGCAGAATTGTAGTCCACAAAAAAAAAGAGTTTTTAATTATTTATCCTACAAGATAGATGTTAATCTTAGGTCGCATCATCCCTTCACTACAAGACTCAATACCAATAATAGTGAGGAAGGCCTGAAAAAAGAATTTGATGACCTGTACACATAAAAGATATATTTTATGAAATAGACAACTCTACTACATGATCTATTTTGGCAACTATCTCCCTATAACTACATACCAAAAAAAGCAAAAAAGACTTGAAATAGACAACCAGATGGACTGCAAATGTGGGTACATGGTACTTGGGAAGCAATTGCTTTCCCTCATCACATCACTAACCAGTTAAATGAATGCTACCTTTATAATCATTTCTTTTCATACACCCACCTAATACTCCAAATCAATAGACTAAATCTTTGAAACTCATGTGGTATGCATTGATTTGGCTAATCCAAATTTTTCAAAGTACTTCAAGGCCTTGCTATCTGAGATGTTCTCTTATGAAAATAATGGATGTGAAAGGAGTATACATTTTCACAAGAAGATAACTACAATAAAAAACAACAATATTATTATTCAGCATCCAAGTTATATAGTACTTTAATTTCAATCTTAAAAAAATGATCTTTAATAAGGACATTTTTTTTCTAAAAGTACTACCTCATCTGATGCCAAAGTGCTACTAAATTCAATTTTTTTTTGAAGAATACCATCAAATTGTGCCATATCAAAAGACAAAATTCCTCTCTGCAAGAGAATAAAATTAGTCAAAATTCATTGTAAAAAATAGGAATATAAATGCATAACCCAATACTTTTTTACCAAAAAGAGAAAAAAAAGAAACACATATAAACCAAGTGTGTGTTCTAATAGTTTATCATTTATCTAGATGCATGTGAGTGCATATGAAAAAAAACATCAAGTAGAAATGATTTTTTCATTAAAATTATACCCAAAAACTTTGACTGTGAAAACCAAGTAATTATAGACACAATATGCAACATTTCCATTCATTTATTATTGATGAGTTTCAATAGAAGCCAAGAAGCCCATAACCAACACAGTTAACAAAAAAGGAAAAAAAAAATCTACACACTATAGAATTGAAATACTAGGAGGTAAATGCATTGTTGGCCAAGTGGACAATAGCCAACAACATTTGAAGTTTAATAGGCAACATCTCAAAAGTTGAATGAGATAATGACATCTCTAATGGAACTTTCTAAAAAAATAGCAACTCCAATAAATGACAAATTTGTGTAATTCCAATTCATCTCTCTAAAATTTTAGTTAAGGGAAGAGCAAGATGCTACCAATAAAAAAACCATTTGTATTCAAGCCAAGAACACCCACAATTAGATTTTAAAATGTTTGGCAAGGCTAACAAAGAAATTTGCATGAGCACATTCTCAAGCAACAAGACTATAGTAAGAGATGTAGACATTCTATAGCAATAACCAAGATTAGTTATATTTATTAGTTGTGGAAGATATGCACTCAACCTCTCCAATACACACGGGCATACAACAAATAGAATTCTTCACTTTGATTGCCTAAACTGGCATCAATTTTGAAGAAATAAGACCCAATTTGTTGCATGGAGTTAGAAGAAAAATATTAGTCCTTCCATTTGATTTTCAATAGTTTAAATTATGAAACCAAAGAAGACTTCACCCTCTTTGAAGTTATGAACATTCCTTCTTTAACATTTAGACTAGTAAGGTACTTTTGTATGACGGTGGCAATACAATTCATCTAATCTTCTGGTAAGGTCCATGAAAATTGAATGTAATGCTTTGGAGTGCCTTGTTATCTCAACTATTTTCTTTCCTTGTCTTCAAATAGACAAAGAAAAACTAAAAACTCTCAAAGATTATTTTCCTTTGAGTTTGGATCAAGTTTTACCACTCAAGTTGCTACTGTATTAAGAATATTTAGTTTTAGATTATGATAAAAATAGGTTTTGAAGGGACCCTGAAACCCTTTAACAAAAGAAAAAAAGATAAAACATTAAGCACAACCAGGTTTTACAAGGACCTAAAACCTACTATTTAAACAATATCAAAATTAGGTTTTATAAGGACCTGAAACCACAAAAAAAATCAAAAAAATGCCCCCAGGTTTTACAAGGACCTAGAACCTAGTTTAAACAACTGATTAAAAACTAGATATCTCAACCATAAATGGAAACCATTTACTAGGACTAGTAAATAAGATCAGGACTAGAACAAAAACTAGAGACCAAAGACTAGAAAACTTGCTATTGTAGCTCTTTGTTCATTTTGACCACTTCTTTACCAATCTATGTAGTATCTTTAATGGAATTAGTAGTCAATCCACTAGCAACCTCTGCAACTCTCTTCCTGGAATTCTACCTAGTTGTCTTACTAGGACCCCCTGGCAATATAATTTCTTCATTAGTATGCTTTCCAAGACTTGCATTAGCAGCACAGATACTAGATGTAACCTATTCCATTTTATTACCATTTTCCTTTATAAGAAACTGAAGGTTTTGTTCATAGTCTTTGAGTTCCTCTAGTATGTTTCCCACCTAGATTTCCATCTAACTAAGTTTAACTCGATCCATATCTTGATTTTGTTGTATATTTTCCACTTTCTTTTTGAAACTCATAAACTCGTCATACAACCATGAGTCAACTTGCAGCATGGTATCAGCTTTTAGTTTTGCAATGTGCAAAAAGGAGAGCATAGAATCTCTATGAGGTGAGCCATTTGTATCCTCCTCCACATCTACTCTGGTAGGGGACACCACCTTTTCAATTTGTTCCTCCTCCCTCATATTTATGGGGTCTTCCTTAGCCTACTCCATCTCCTCTTTATCATCCCTTACTTCTTTCGAATGGTCACTTTGGTTTCCCTCATCACCAACATTACCCATCTTAGTATTCTCCTCACTATTTTCGTCCTCATCCTCCTTCCTTCTTTTTTCCTTGCTATTCAGATAGCCTTCCAAATTGGAGCTAAAATCTCCCTCATTCATCTTTTCTTCTTCCTCCAAGTTTTTGTCCTCCTTATTTTCTAAGTTCTTAGATTCAATGGCCTCTTTCACATTATGCTGAGGAGATTGTTGGGTTTCATGTTTTAGACTCCTCTTACCCTTAACAATTTCCCCACCCTTACTCTTCCTAGAGTGGGTTTTAGTGGAAAAACCCTTCTTTTTATCTACCAAAGGAGAAGAAACAATGGCCATATTTTTACAGTGACCTTAAATGAGAAGAATCAACCCTTCATACAATATAGGATGTGACTCTTTTTTCCTATGAGTTTGAAAACTTTGTAGAAGAGTAAATCTCAAATAAAAAGGAAAGGAAAGTTTATCCTTATGCCTAAAATGATTAAGGAAGACAAACTAAAACTTATGCACTTGTTCATTTCTACCATCTAGGATAAAATACTCACGAGTACATGAAAGTACATCTTGTCATATGGTCTTGATCTAATCTAGTTCATATAAATCACCATTTTTCTCTAGGTTTTTCTCCTCTACTTCCATTTTGGGAAATTTCTTGAATGTGACATTTGAGATGCTCATTTTTTTGCTGAACTTAATGCCTTCCATGGGTAAACTCGTAATCTCTACTATAAAATTCTCTATCAATTGCACAGTGATGCCATGTAGAGAAACCCTATTCTCTGTCCAATTTTTGAAGAAGGCTGTGGTAACATGGGATTTAAACCCATGAAGATGCTCCAAGAAATTAGTCACCTTCTCCTTTTTTAGAATCTTCCAAACATCCTCTTTGTCCTTCTAGGCTTTGAAATTTGGGGGTTCCTATTTTCATGGCTCTCCACCCATTTCCAAAGAATTCAAAATGCTATACCAAACCAAATTCAGCAGAAGGCAGAAAGAAGATAGGTTAAACATGTAGAGATTGTTCATTAAAACAAATAAAACCCACTTTATGCTAGATACATGCATTGTTAGGATTGCAATCGCATAAATGTACTTCCTCGAGGAAGGAATTCTAACAACCATATGCCCATTTCCAAAAAAAAATTAAGAACATTTAGTTCATCTTTGCCACTATGCATTTCTTATTTAGGAGCATTTAGGAGCAAATTGCAGATTGTCACACCATCAGAAATAGTGACAAACAACTAGTTTTGGCCAAGAAATTCTATAAACTTTTCCTTATTGAATTTTTCCATCAAATTCACAGTAGGATTGGCTAATGCTAGCTGAAACCCATATAAGCTCAACTAAGTAGAATATTGTGTTATATAAGGACATACTTCTCCTATGAAAACATTGTCTCTTTTGAAAAAACTTATTTACCAACTTTAAAATCAATTTTATGTTTCTTATGTAATTCCATGAATCTTGTAACACTAATATATAAATTGAAGTTAAAAATAAATATGATCTGTCACCTAAATATGCTTGTTATCAAGGACCCTCTTAAGCTCTTGTAACATTCTATTCCATCAGTGTCAATGTTGGCCACAACTTCAAGTATGAAAACAAAGGAGTGCATCATTTAAATGTAGTTTAAACTCAATGTTCCATAATTCAGAGTATGTAGAGTTTATTAGATTGTCTAAAATCCCCATCAAAAGGTAGATTGTGCTGAAAAAGTTAACATATTTTCATATGAACTATTTAAACATGTTTTGATTTATGCAAATAGATCATTTAGAATCACATAAAATGGTAGATAAAGCTTTAAAAGTTAATATAATTTTATATGAACTACTTAAACAAGTTAATTAAATTTGACCCATGTGACACTAAATATCAAATTGGGGAATTGATTCATCTAAAGGCAGCATCTTTTATGGGGTAAAAATAAATAATGAGATTTATGCAAGTAGAAGAAATGGGTGGATTTCACAACTTATAGGACATATCTAGAATAACATACTGTAAAATATGTTCTTTTACCCAAAGATCCTTTTCATCCTCTATCCACTCATTAGCACGTGTTCAATGGTAGGTCATGGCATGTAAATATGTGTGTTATGGCCATTTTTTCTACAAATATGCTTTATCAAGATGAAATGTGTAGGATCATGTCTAGAAACTTCTTGGTGTAAATCATTACCATGAATAATTCAAAAATTACTTAAAACAAATTGATTCTTGAAGATGTTATTTACAATGTTTGATTGATAAATAGATAACTAACCTTTCTCTTAAGTAGTTCAAGTTGGCAAAATATATTGGAGAATCTATGTATAGAATGATAATTCCTAGAATTCTTATTGCATCTGTATACTGGTTAGTATCACTATATATTGTGGTGTTTGTGATATTTCCAAGAGCTACAGTACAAGGCCTTGAAATGGTCATTATCAATCTCAATATAGAAATGACCACCTACAATGAAAGGATGTAAACTTTGTTGAGTAAAGCAAGCACTTCATTAATTATTTTACTAGCTTATTTTAAGAGGTACTAAATTCAAAACTAATACTGTCGAAACAAATGTAATGTATATTTCTTTTTCCATGGGTCTCTGGCAATGAAATAATAAGAATTATCAATAGACCGACATGATAAGACCTATCCCAATATCTCCAAACTCCAAAAAAAGATTCCATTCAGACTAAGAAATCAATTTTGTCCACCTACCAGAGATGATAAGCTCCAAGGATATCAATTAAGCCAACCATGGCTAAAATTATAATGGAAGAAAGGACTACAAGGGGAGTGTAGTGAAAAAGTGGAGTCAAGAAGAGGAGATTTAACATCACTCCAATGGCCATCACAATGTTTGATACTACTATCTTGCAACTAGCATTGAAGTTTATAGCTAACCTTGAAAAAACACCTAAACAAACCTCATGTATAGTAAAGCAAGGCTATTCAATACTAAAAACACAAAAACTTTAGTGCCATGCTAAGTTCAAAACCTAAACCTTTAGGAGTCCAAACAAATAAGAAGCCCAAAGACTTACTCATTGAGGGGTAGCAAGAGAAACATGGACCTATAATGTTCATCATGCCAATGGCAATCATCTCCTTATTTCCATCAATATGGTAGTTCTTAATGAGCCCAAAACTTCTACCAATTGCTATTTCTTCCTATTTTTATGTCACCTAGATCAGCCTAAATGAATAATCAATTGTACATAAATATAATAACACAGGAGTAATGGTTACACTAAGTGTGACAAGCCCACTTATCAGTCCTATTGTTACTATAGTCTTTAGATAATTTCCATCAAAGACAAAATCATTGATAGTCACTAGATTTAACCTACTTTTCAAATGACCAACCTACTAAAGCCAGACAAAAACATTAGATGTGGCCCAACACATCAAAACTATGTTGTCAGTATTTAACTAGAAATGGCATATTAGTATTGTAACAAAAATTGGGAGGTTATTGCATCAAAAGATCAATGCCTAGTAATAGATTCCTTAGACATGAGTTGCTCCTCTTAAATGACCAGAAAAGATGGCAACATTGTTCTTAATAACCATATGTAGTCTTAAAGTGGTTCATTGGGAAGACTATCAAATGTAAAACCACTATAATGGAGTAGTTAACAAGAAGTTGTGAAGGACTACTAGAGCACAATATAAACAAAAAGCACCATGCAAGTGAGGAGTGATGGAGGTGAAAGGAACAGAGATTCAAAGCTATGAGAAAAATTTAAGAGCCCCATCATTTTTTTCAATTAAGGTCATAGCTAAGAAACAACTTTTCTTGAGAACAAGATGGATCAAGTGAATAACATGCCAAAACACTAATTTGTGAATGCTAGAGGAGCAACAATTTGGAGGGCAGCACAAAAAAAATGTTTATGATAGTAATACCTCAAAATGAGGATCACCTACAGGCCAAATAATTAGAGGCAAAGAGGATCATTACATGATAGTCATCTCAACACAAGCTTGACCTATAGGGTCAAATAGTCATAAAAGGTGGAAAAGATTATCAACTGATGATAATGGTGACCATCTAATCAATACTAGTGCATGAAATCTATAAGGAGTAGTCATTAGTCTTTTAATACCATGAAACAATATAGAAAAATAAGTTATGGACTTTTTTAATATGATGCATCGATGTACAATAGTGGCAAACACTGTGATTGAGTGTCAGTGAAGTAGATCATTCAATAGGTAGATAGCAACCTACTGAGGTTTTGTATGAGCTTTGACAAGATAAAAGAGAATAATCAACTAACATCCCTCAAAAAGAGGATTTTTAATAGTGGATGTTTAGGTGATGTGGCAGACTTACAAGTAGTGGTTCCATTGAGAGTGCATGGTATATGACTAAATGCTAATATATGCAAGAGTTTTTTTTTAGTACCTACAAGTTAGGTTTGTTACATAATGAAGTTGAGTGAAATCTTCTAAGGACAATTTTAGGGTGCAAATATCAAGACTCAGGCAAAAAGCATGTGATGAAAGTCCTAGTAATGGTAGAGATTGTAGAACCTCCAGATAATCACCATGAAGAACATATTACAAACCATAAAGAGTGATTCAGTTATAGGTCATTTGAAGCATTATACAATAAAATGAAGGTATTTGACATGCCTAGTTGACATGTGATAGTTAAGAATATGCTATATGAAGGTATCATGAGAAATAGCCTTGAAGGAAACACTAACCTAATAAGGGTGATAGTCATGGTCTTATAACTTTGTTTGGCCTTTTCCAAAGATTAATGATAGTGCAAAGAATATACCAAACCCAATAAACAACAATGCTAGAGCTAATCATACAAATAGGATCTCCCTTGAAAATGGGACAATTAAGGCTTATATGACCATAAATTAAGTAGAAGATATACTTATAGAATTATGTTCACAACTTTACACTATAGTATTTTTGGATTTTATACATTCTTCAACCATTCAGCCATCTTAGGACCACAAATGGAGAAAGAAAAATTATTTAAGAGACCAAAAACAAAGTAAAAATGCAAAATTTTGATGCTTGGAACCTTCTTAATGTAGCTATATTCCTATTTATAAGAGGTGTGTAACTAAAGTGGAGCAATTTGACACAAATCTAGGTCACCAACATTAGTGTTCTACACTCACAACACATATAAATATATACAAATCAAAGGAAAAGCAAAGAAACAATTAGAACTCTATAATGGGCCTCCCTATTCCACACTAAGTAATATGAGTTCTCTATATGATTATATGTCGTCAAGTTGGGTATAAAAAAAATTTAAAGAACTTTTATAAAAATATCATAGTTCTCCAAATACAAAAGGAAGAAAACACGTAAGGTACTATTCCAAAAACCCAACATCCAATTCTTTATTCAATCAAAGGAAAGTCTTTGTCAAATAGCTACCAACGTCTTGCAAATGAAAAAATTGATATCAAGTCTCAAAGAGAATTTAATGGTTATGATTCTGACCTATTATAGATATAGATGTCTATTTGCCCTTTGCCAATCTAGGGTTACTGTCCCACTAATTTCCAAATGTCTATGCCAAGGAAAAGATGTAGCTTCCTAAATAGGTGATCACCAGTGGTTGACCTTTAAATAGACTATAGTTAGTTCCCATAGAGTATATTTCTTGACACTCCATTTCTTTCAACAATATCACAATTTCCCAAAATGAATAGCTCCACTATTCTAACTTACCTACTGTAAAATGTAAAAAGAGTTTCACCCTAATAAAAAATTTAATATATGTACAAATGTAACATTAAAAAATGAAAACACATGAGATTTATAGGTCAGTAATGAAATTTTTTACCTATCTAATTCACCGCATTACATAAAAGGAAGGCCTGGATACCCCTATGTGCCTCACTCTACCTTGTATGATTACTCTTGTGTCCCATCTACTTATTCATGAATCAAGCATAGAACCATGGAAGAATACAACTAGGGCATAGAAAATAAAAATGGGATCCTAGGCCTTATATCATGACCCTTTCTACCACTATCATAAAACTAGATGATCATGTAGCCTCAGTCTTTGCCATTATAGACGTAGTAGACAATGAGTTCCTGTGTGGATTTTCCAATAACACCAATAGAGAGAGAGAGAGAGAGAGAGAGAGAGAGAGAGAGAGAGAGAGAGAGAGAGAGAGAGAGAGAGAGAGAGAGAGAGAGAGAGAGAGAGAGGGAGGGAGGGAGGGAGGGAGGGAGGGAGGGAGAGAGACAGACACAGAGAGAGAGAGAGAGAGAGAGAGAGAGAGATACAAATCATAGTTATGGCATGAAATCTCACATTTTAGAAGATTAAAGAATTGTGGGGTTTAGAAAAGGCGCTAGCATGAGCAAAAATGGTCAAAATCACCACAGCTAATATGAAATCTTGAGAGCTAATCTAAAGTCACTAAATTTTAGTATGGGAAACCCCAATGAACCCATCAATCCTTGCTAGCCCTCTCTATATATGCTAATTTATTGGGAGGTCTTTACTGGGCTCTTCTTTGTTTCACTGTTACCAATGGGAACACCTCTATTGGGCTTTTTTGCACATCATTTTGGATTCACTACATATGTTTTCATTGGTCAACCTATGTTCAACTTCTCTCACTTCTGCTAAATATTTTTGTATTAGGCTTCTAAGGTGGAATCACTCTCATGAATTGTAGCTTTATTCCAAGTAAGCAAGTTAACAAGACACTTGTACATGCAGCTTTAAGAATCCCTGAATTTGATGCCAATGGAAAGTTACACACAAATCCTAACTAACTTAGACTTGATCAAAAAACATTGCTGACAAAACCTCCTTATCCCATTTCCTTCCCTTGCCTTGAACTTTTCACTCCTAGTCCAATCTTGTGTCTTGATTATAACTTTCTAGAACTTCTACAACTTAATCATTTTCTTCAAAAAATGAAGTAGCAAACATACTAGATCTCAATTGGATTGAGGAATTCTTTCATTGAAAAGGATTGAAGCAATGTCAAGGAGTTGTGATGTTTACACGCAAGCATGTACACCTCCTTTATCTCTACCACTACCTTCTTGAACCATTGAATTTCACCAATGTCGTTGATCTCATGACATACACCTGATAAAGGGTGCATTAGATGTGCATGTAGTTGGACACAACCAATTTACTTGGTTTCTCAATGAATATATCTTGCATTTGTAACTACTTGAACTTCATTAGAAGAAAATTCTCCTCAATATGCTCTCTAAAAAAATTTTATTGGAACCTTGCATCCTTATATTTTCTTGAGCTTGTGATCACCCTAAGGAAATAAGATCCATTCTACATGAAATCATAATAAATTTTTTATTAGGCTAATAGAAAATATTTCTTAGAAATAGATTACAAAGGAAGTGACCTAGCATTAAAAAACTTGAATAAGAGCATAAGTGAGAAAAGGAGAAAACTAAATAAGGAGAGGAAAAAAAAATGACATGATCAGCACAACTAAAAAAAGTAATTATTCGCACAAGAATTTAAAGTAAGAACAAAATTCACTATAGAATCTAGAGATTGGGCAAGAGCAAGGAGAATTATAATGCCTAGTTACTTTTAGAAGGAAGGATCATGCAAGTAAGATAAAGAACTAAATCACTCCAAACACCACCAAATAAAAGTAGACAATAGTATAAATCATCCTAGGGATTCAACACATTCTCATAATACAAACACCTACCAAACCATATTCTCATAAATTAGAGCAGGCAAGAGGATAAACCAAACCAAACTCACTCTATAACATGGTCCACATTTATAGGAGCCTTTCTACAACCTGTCACCTCCTTCTTGCAAGCATAAATATAACCATAATTAGGAAAGACATAATGGAAAATAAACATTCAACAAAGAGAATTGGTTTCCAAAAACTAATCCCACTAGTAGATGTGTTCTTATAGCTAGTGGCAATAAATTCCTAGAGGGTAGTGGTGTAATGTTTATCCTCCTATGCAAGCAACATCAGTTGGCCACAAAAGCTGCTAGGTGCCCACATCTCCCTTTCCTATTACCCTTGTGCCATGCACTCAACTACATCAGAAATAAAATTTTGTCAGGCACAAAACACTCGATCAAGAATCTCATAGTAAATAGCCTAATCAACTAATGACCACACCTATGTTTAAAAGAGTAGTTGATGGACATAGGTAAATGTCAAGTTGGTCTGACTCTTAGGATATAACCTAAAGGTGCATCTATAGAGATTCGAATTTATTGTTAATCTCTTTCCTCCTCCTTGAGTTTTCAGATAGGATGTGGAACAAAATAGCTCTACCTTTTCTTTTGGCTTTCATAGTAAATGGTGAAAGTGTGTTAAAAAAAATTCATTAATTTGTGTGTCAATTTCTCAAATGGAACTAGTGTTTCAAGCTATTATTGTGTTGATAATTTATTGGACCTAGACAAGAAGACTCAGAACATATTGAGCCTTATCAAAGTAGATTTTGATTCTTTCACTCATGAGTTGAAAATTATTGACATAATTTTATAATTATTTAACATGATTAAAGAGTAGGACAGAGCATACAGATCATAGGTAGAGCACCTGGACCTTGATTTTACTATGTTCTTGTGTTGACAATTTCTTGGACCTAGACAAGAAGACTAAGAACATATTGAGCCTTATCGAAGAAGTTGATTCTTTCACTCATGAGTTGAATATTATTGACATTATTTCATAAGTCATTTTTTGAATGTGACTTGGGTCCCTATGACTTGGTTTGCAACTATTGGAGATTTGGGAAGCTCGAGAGATGAAGTCTCCTTTTTGCCAAATATTTTTGGCAATGTATTAGGTTCATAGTAAACAAATCTTCTATAATCTTGTGGCTACTTTTTTTCTTTCTTCTTCACTCTTGTCTGCAAATTCATCAATTCTCACATGTGCACTTTCTATGATTTTGTGAGTAGAAAAATTTAGACAATTGTATACTTTACTTCTGCAAGAATATCCTAGAAATATACCTTCATCACCTTTTACATCAAATTTTTCTTTTCTAGATTCTTTCAAGATATAACATTTTTTGCCAAATACTTTCAAGTATCTTACATTGGGTTTGTAGCCATACCATGGTTCATAGGGAGTTTTGTTTGAGTCCTTCTTCAACTAAACTCAATTCAAAGTATGAACTACAATGCCGATAGCTTCCTTCTAGTTTTGATCGCAACATTCTTCTCAATCATTAGTGTTCTTGCACAATCCACAATGGATCTATTTCTTCTTTTAGCTATTCCATTCTGTTTAGGAGTACCAGGGGTTGATACTTGTCTTTTGATTCCTCTTTCAATGCACAAATTTTTGAATTCATTTGAGATGAATTCACCACCTCTATCTGATCTTAAGCATTTTAATCTTTTTCTAGTTTCTTTTTCTACTCTTGCCAGATACCATTTGAATTTTTCAAAAGCTTCTAATTTCTCTTTTAGATACATAACAATCATAATTCTAGAATATTCATCAACAAAAATAATGAAAAAAAAATCTACACTATAACTTTCTATTCCAATGAGTCCACATAAATCAGTATGCATAACTTTCAAGAAATCTTTTGACTGATAGTTGTTTCTCTTAAAACTAGTCTTTCCCATTTTACCAATTTGGTAGTTTTTGCATAATCCATCATCAGGTTTCTTCAAACTAGGGATACCTCTTACTCTTCTGATTTTTCTTATCTTGACCATATTATCAAAGTTTGCATGATATAGTCTTTTATTCCATAACCAACTTTTTGCCTACTTAAGCAATAAAACATGAACAATCACCAAGATCAAGATAAAATAGGTTACCTTTTGTTTGCTTGCCTAATCCAATAAAATTTCCTTTGTTATCCAGTAGTCTTGCCTTTCCATTCATGAACTCTACCTTGAATCAAATTTTGTTCAACTATGCCACACTCATTAAATTATGTTTTAGTCCTTCAACCCAATAGGCATTGTCACATACAATTTCATTGGTTAATGAGATATGGCCTTTTCCTTTTATGCAACAAGGTTCATTGTTTCCAAACCTTACACTACCTCCATCACAGTGTTCAAAATGTTTAAACTTAGTTTTATCTCCAGTCATATGGTGAGAACATCCACTATCTATGATCCAAGTATCATTTTTACTAACATGAGAGATAAGTGTCATCTTATCTCCTTCATCATCAGATTCATCTTTTACAACAATATACACTATTTCATCTTCATTTTTATTAGAATATTTAGCCATAAAACAAGTTTTCTTACCTTTGTCGTTGTAGGATTTTTGACCTTTGAATTCCTTCTTGCCTTTGTACTTGTGGCTTTTCTTCTCTTCCTTGATTTCTTTGTTTAGACACCTAGCAGCAATATGACCAATTTCTTCACAAGAAAAATAGATTAGAGGAATTTTACCTTTGTACTTTTCTCTGCTCCTAGAATATTTCTTTGCAAGTAGGGCTTCAACAATTTCAAGATCACTATCAAAACTTTCTTTAGTTTCTTCCTAACTTCTTGATTGATTGCATTTTATTTTATTGCCCTTTTCTTTGAGTGAGAGTTTAGCTTCAAATGCAACCTCAATATTCTTGGAAGTAGGAACATAGTTGTCAAAATTGTCTAGTTCAAAAGCTATCAATCTTCCTACTGGGTAAAAGCACAGATCTGTGTCACTGTTTGTGATACAAAAACCTATTTTGGTCAAATCTCATTTATCTATCAAAACTCAATTTTTTTCAAAAACTAAAAATACCCTTTTATAGATCTTAGATTCAATATCATCATTGTATAAATTTTTGAGTGTTCTGATTAGTTATAATATGTTATAATCTCAAAATATTATAAGTTGATATTTCAACATTCCAGAAGATGCTCCTTCAAAAAAGGAAAAAATAGTAAATCATATCAAAAAAAAAAAAAAAATTATATTTACCACTAGAGGAGAGAATCCTCTTCACAAATATGTAATTTTTTTTTCCAAGAAGGTATAAATTTGATAGGAAAGTTTTGACATGAGGAAATAACTGTTGGATTCTGACAAGGTTGAACTTGAGTACTTATAACAAAGAAAATATACATCAAAAATAATTATTTCTTTTTTTGTTCACTAGCTATACATGTCATCTATAAAATATTTTCAAATCAAAACAAAGAAAGATGATTTGTACATACTTCTTTGATGGGAACTACACCCTATATTTTTTACAATTGAAAAAGGGACTTCAAAATAAAATAAAATGAATAAATTCTTACTCAAAAAAATTATAAAAAATTATAGGCATAAAATTCATCCAATTCTATACATTTCATTAGTTTACATCATCTTCATATTTCAAACACAAATACCATTTTTTTTGTCATTAATGTTGAACTGTCAACATTCTGATATCATGTTTCTTTATAAAAGGTGACACAGGTTTGTGCTTTTACCCTACTAGGGCATCTAAGCCTATCTTGTTATTTGGATCACATCTCTTTTCTTGAATAGCAGATACTCTGATTAGATAGATAGGAAGTAGAGTTCTGAGTATTTTTCTTACAACAGTTTCCTCTTTAATTTTTCCTCAAGATGCTCTGATTGCACTAACACTGGCCTTTATTCTTTCCACATATTTTGCAACATTTTCATCTTCTCTCATTCTCATTTGATCAAATTGTCCTCTAAGGCTTTCTCCTTTGGATCTTTTTACATTGTCATATCCTCCATAGATTTATTTCAATTTGTTCCACATATCAAAAGCAATTTTACAGTCTTTGGCCTCATCAAATTTAGCATAACTGAGAGTAGATGCAATATCAATACTTATGATATTATGGTTCTTTTTCTCAACAATATCTTCAACTGATAATTTTCCAATGGGAGTTTTATATTCTTCATCAAGATATTTGCAACTTGAATCACTAATGGTAGCCAAATGAAGCCTCATAAGTCCTTTCCATGCTACAAAGTTGCCTCTATTCATCTTTAGAATTTCTCTTTTGTAAGACATCCTAATCTTTAGCTTAGGTCCTTAAAACCTTCTCTACAAGGACCAAAAGTTCTGATACCAATTGTTGGAAATATTAGAGGAGTAACTGAGAGGGGAGGGGTGAATTAGTTACTGCTAAAATAAATCCTAGATCCCTTAGATATCAAAATAAAATTTAGACTAATAAAATTGATTATTGTTGATACTCAATAAGCATAAAGAAATTAATGTAACTCGATAAATGCAGTGTGTTTAATTTAGAAAATCTTAAGATATTATCAATAATTTACTTGCAAGCATGAAATAAATAGCATGAAGACATATGACACTAGGATTTAACATGGAAACCCAATTTGGAAAAAACCACCAAATGTAACTAGTTACTATTTTTCACTTTTCTGAAGTGAGCCCTATTAAGAGCCAACCCTGTTAAAGATTAAAAAAAACATTGCTAGGTGTGACCCTATTAAAGGATTTAATTACCCTACTAGGAGTGGCCTTATAAGAGGTCTTGAAACAATTCAATGGAATTGTCACCTTGTTAGAGGACTTACAAATGGCTATTAAACCAACTCTATTAAGAGAATTTTGATCACTATTACAATGGTTAGAGAGTAACAATGAAATGACTTGATTGTGATGCAACTAAATTGCTAACTACAAATCTCTATTCTTTCTTATACTTGATCCTTCCTGATTGAATAACACTTTTTTTCTCCACAAGGATATCTGCTTATCCTTCAAGTTTGCTTCCTCTCTTCTTATGTTTTTCAATTTATTTAACTTGCATACTTTGAAATCATGAATTGACCTTTTACTTATTCCTTCCAAATTGTCAAGTCGGATCAAATAAAAATTAGAATAAATAGTATTTATTACCATAGTTAGCTAGAATCAATAGGTAAAATAATTAAGCTTAACATGCCAAAATACAAAAATCCTTTTGTAACTGAACCAGCTTCATAGAAACTAATTCTGAAGAAATTTCCTATGTTAACCAATAGAAGCTGAGTTAACGTTGCAAACTTACAAAATTCCTTTAGTCACCAAGTGAACTCAATTAATACTAATATTGCTCAATTTTACTTTGTTAACTAAGTGAGCTTTGTTAACACTCTTTTTTGCATAAATTCCTTCAATACATGAGTGAGCTCGGTAGATACTACTTTCTATACATAGTAGTCTCAGAAATGCTTGATAGATGAGAAAACTCTCTTTACTAACCAAGTGAGCTCAGCATGCACTAACTATCAATTGATATGACATTTGTGTAACATCAAAGATAACACACAATTAATCAATTATATCCAACAATCTCCTTCTTTGGCATTGATGGAAATACAACATCTCATAACACAATGAAATTTTGAGAACAATAATTCCTCTATCAAAAAGTTTCTACCTCTTTGATTTTAAACAAAAAAACTTCTCCTATAGTATTCTCCCTCTATGAATTACAAAATTTTAGAAAGATATGACAGTAAACTTCTTTCTCTTTCACAACACATGCCAAAGACAATTCTAATTAGTGTCAATGTACCTTGAGTACATATTCATCTACAATATGTTCTTGTGAATACTACATCAACTAATTTATCTTCAACTTAGTTCCTATTAATGCATCACTAAACTTTATTTAGTGAGCTTCAAATAGGAAAATGACCCCTAGCTTACCTCTTAGATACAAAAATGCATCCTTAGGCAATGGCTTGGTGAATATATCTACAATTTGTTCTTTTGTATGCACATATTTCAATCTAATTTATTTTTCTTATACTGATTCTCTTACAAAGTGATATTTTATAGCAATGTGCTTTGTTTTGGAATGCATCACTGGATTCTTTGATATTTTGATTATACTAGTGTTATCACAATACATGACTATTGGATCTTTGATTTCAACCCTCATTCCTTCCAACAATTGTTTGAACCAAACAATGTTAGATCAATTCATTATTGTAGCCACATTTTCTGCTTCTATTGTGGATTGAGATGTACCATTTTTCTTATTGCTTGTCCAAGATACCAATCTTTTACCAAGAAAGGATACTCCACCACTAGTTTTTTTTTTTGTCATCAAGATTTCCTACCCAATTAGCATCATTAAATACTTTTAAGTCAAGATTGCATCCAAGTTTGTACCATAAGCTATAGACTTCAATACCTTTTAGATATCTCAAGATCCTTTTTATTGCCATCATGTAGTTTTCTCTAGGTTTTGTTGAGAATCTTGCTACTATCTGAACTGCTAAGGCAATATCGGGCCTTGCATGTACTACATACTATAATTTTCCAATTATTAATCTATATAAGGTCTGATCTACTTCTTTGAAATCATTATCTTTGGTAAGCTTGAGTCTAGTACACATGGGAGTTCCAATTGGTTTTGAATCTTCCATTCCAAATTTCTTGAGTATCTCTTTGATATACTTAGATTAAGTGATATAGATACCATTTTTGTTTTGTTGTATCTATAATCTAACAAATAATTTTATTTCACCAAACATGGAAATCTCAAATTCTTTATTCATTTGTTCTAAAAATGCTTTGCATAAGTCATCATTTCTTGTAAAAAGAGCATCATCCACAAATATTTCTACCAACACAATCTTCTTATCTAGTCCTTCCTTGATATACAGGCTACTATTATCATTTGTTCTTTGAAAACCAATATGTATCAAATAATTATGTAATCTTTCATACCAAGCTCTAGGAGCTTGTTTCAGACCATATAGGGCTTTTTTTAATTTGTAGACCACATCCCTTTTGTTAGGATCAACAAAACCTTATGGCTATTCAATGTAGACTTCCTCATCAAGAATTCCATTCAAGAATGTTGATTTAACATCCATTTGATATGCTTTGAATCCTTTATGAGCTACATATGCTAGTAAAGTCCTAACAACTTCTAATCTTGCAATAGGGACAAAAATTTGACCATAATCAATACCTTCTTGTTGAGAATATCCTTTACATACCAACCTTGCTTTGTTTCTTGACACTTTTCCATCTTTATTCAACTTATTTCTGAATACCTGTTTTGTACCAATCACATTTTTATCTTTGGGCCTAGGAACAAGAGTCCAAATTTTATTCTTTTCTATTTGTTCTATTTCTACATTCATGGCCTCAATCCAACTTTCATTTTCTAGTGCATCCTTAACACTTCTAGGTTCAAATTCAGCAAGTAAACATGTACCTTTTAGTTTGTTTCTTGTCATTATTCCATATGATTTGTCTCCAGTGTTTTGATCAAGTGCATGATGCCTTCTGACATATTTAGCCAATACGGGTTCTTTGATTTTTGAGTGAATTGCACTAGCTTCATTTTGAATCTCAACTTCATGTTCACGCCCTTCTATCTTTGTCTCAGGTCCTTTAGACTCGGTATGCACTAACTCAATAGTTTTTGAATGTGACTCGAGTCCCTGTGACTCAACTTGCACATCCTACAACTTGGTAACTATTGGAGATTTGGGAAGCTCAGGAAATGAAGTCTCCTTTTTTTCAACTATTTTTGGCAATGTATTAGGTTCATAGTAAAAAAATCTTTTGTAACCTTCTGGCTCCTTTTTGCTTTCTTCTTCACTCTTTTGTGTAAATTCATCAATTCTCACATGTGCACTTTCTATGATTTTGTGAGTGGACAAATTCAGACATTTGTATGTTTTACTTTTGCAAGAATATCCTAGAAATATACCTTCATCACCTTTTACATCAAATTTTCCTTTCCTAAATTCTTTCAAGATATAACATTTGAATTTCAAATACTTTCAAGTATCTTACATTGGGTTTGTAGCCATACCATAGTTCATAGGGTGTTTTGTTTGAGTCCTTCAATTGAACTTAGTTCAAAGTATGAACTACAATTTTGATAGCTTCCTTCCAATATTTGATAGCAACATTCTTCTCAATCATTAGTTTTCTTGCACAATCCATGATGGATCTATTTCTTCTTTTAGATATTCCATTTTATTCAGGAGTACCAAGGGTTGATACTTGTCTTTTGATTTCTCTTTCAATGCAAAAATTGTTGAATTCATTTGAGATGAATTCAACACCTCTATCTGATCTTAAGAATTTTAATCTTTTTCTAGTTTATTTTTCTACTCTTGCTAGATACCATTTGAATTTCTCAAAAGCTTTTGATTTTTCTTTTAGATACATAACAGTCATCATTCTAGAATAGTCATCAACGAAAAGAATGAAAAATTTCTCTATACTATAACTTTCTATTTCAATGGGTCCACATAAATTAGTATACACAATTTCCAAGACATCTTCTGACTAATAGTTTTTCCTCTTAAAACTAGTCTTTCCCATTTTATCAATTTGGCAATTTTTACATAATGCAACATCAGGTTTCTTCAACCTAGGGATACCTCTTGCTCTTCTGAGTTTTCTTATCTTGACCATATTATCAAAGTTTACATAACAGAGTCTTATGTGCCATAACCAACTTTCTTCTACTTGAGCAATCACCAAGATCAAGATAAAATAGGTTACCTTTTGTTTTCTTGCCTAATCCAATTAGATTTGCTTTGTTATCTAGCATTCTTGCATTGCCACTCATGAACTCTACCTTGAATCCATTTTTTTTCAACTATGCCACACTCAGTAAATTATGTTTTAGTCCTTCAATTCAATAGGAATTTTCACATACAAGTTCATTGGTTAATGAGATATGGCCTTTTCCTTTTATGAAACAAGATTCATTATTTCCAAACCTTACACTACCTCCATCACAGTGTTCAAAATATTCAAACTTAGTTTTATCTCTAGTCATATGGTGAGAACATCCACTATCTATGATCCAAGTATCATTTTTACTAACATGAGAGACAAGTGTCATCTTATCTCCTTCATCATTAGATTCATCTTTTACAAAAATATACACTATTTCATCTTTACTATTTTCAAAATCTTTAGCCATAAAACAAGTTTGTTTACCTTTGTCTTTGTAGGATTTGTGACCTTTGAATTCTTTCTTGCCTTTGTACTTGTGGTTTTTCTTTTCTTTCTTGTTTTCTTTGTTTGGATACCTAGTAGCAATATGACCAATTTCTTCACAAGAAAAATAGATTAGAGGAATTTTAACTTTGTACTTTCCTCTACTCTTAGAATATTTCTTTGCAAGTAGGGCTTCAACAATTTCAAGATCACTATCAAAATTTTCTTCAGTTTCTACCTCACTTCCTAATTGATTGTATTTTATTTTCTTTCCCTTTTCTTTGAGTGAGAGTTTAGCTTCAAATCTAACCTCAATATTCTTGGAAGCAGGAACATAGTTGTCAAAGTTGTGTAGTTTAAAAGTTGTCAATCTTCCTACTAGGTCATCCAAGCCTATCTTGTTATTTGGATCACATATCTTTTCTTGAATAGAAGATACTCTAATTGCATAGATGGGAAGTAGAGTTCTGAGTATTTTGTTTACAATATTTTCCTCTTTGATTTCTCCTCCAGATGCTCTGATTGCACTAACTCTGGCCTTTATTCTTTCCATATATTTTGCAATGTTTTCATCTTCTCTCATTCTTATTTGATCAAATTGTCCTCTAAGGATTTTTTCTTTGGCTCTTCTTACATTGTAATATACTCCATATATTTTTTTCAATTTGTTCCACATATCAAAAGTAGTTTTACAGTCTTTGACCTCATCAAATTTAGCATAACTAAGAGCAGATTCAATATCAATCATCATGATGTTATGGTTCTTTTTCTCAGCAATATCTTCAATTAATAATTTTCCAATGGGAGTTTTATATTCTTCATCAAAATATTTGCAACTTGAATCATTGATGGTAGCTAGATGAAGCCCCATAAGTCCTTGACATATTGCAATGTTGTCTCTGTTCAGCTTTGGAATTTCTCTTTTGTAAGACATCTTGATCTTTAGCTTAGGTCCTTGAAACCTTCTCTACAAGCACCAAAATCTCTAATTCCAATTTTTGGAAATATAAGAGGGGTAACTGAGAGAGGACAAGTGAATCAATTACTACTAAAATAAATCCTAGATCCCTTAGATGTCAAAATAAAATTCAAACTTATAAAATTGATTACTATTGATACTCGGTAAGCATACATAAATTGTTGTAACTTAGTAAATGCAGAGTGTGTTTAATTTAGCAGATCTTAAGATATTATCAGTAATTTACTTGCAAGAATGAAAGAAATAGCATGAACACATATGACACCAAGATTTAATGAGGAAACCCAATTTGGAAAAAACCTCCAAATGTAACTAGTTACTAGTTTCACTTTTCTAAAGTGAGCCCTGTTAGGAGCCAACCTTGTTAAAGGTTACAAAACACACTATTAGATGTGACCCTGTTAAAGGATTTAATCACCCTGTTAGGAGTGGCCTTGTAAGAGTTCTTGAAACAATTCAATGGAATTGCCACCTTGTTAGACAATTTACAAATGGCTATTAAACCAACTCTGTTAAGAGATTTAAGATCACTGCAACAATGGTTAGAGGATAACAATAAAATGACCTAATTGTGATGCAATTGAATTACTAATTACAGATCTTTGTTCTAGCTTATACTTGAACCTTCCTGATCCAATAACACTTTTTTGCCCCACAAGAATATCTACTTATCCTTCAAGTTTGCTTCCTCTCTTTTTATCTATTTCAATTCATTCAAATTGCATATTTTGAAATCATGAATTGAGCTTTTACTTATACCTTCTAGATTGTCAAGTCATCTCAAATAAAAATTAGAACAACCAATATTTATTACCATAGTCAGCTAGAATCAATAGGTAAAATAATTAAGCTTTACATGCCAAAATAATAAAATCCTTTGGTAGCCAACCCAACTCGGTAGAAACCAATTCTGAAGTGATTTCCTATGTTAACCAAAAGGAGCTCAGTTAACACTAAAAATTTCAAAATTCCTTTGCTAACTGAGTGAACTTAGTTAATCCTAACTCTGCTCAATTTTCCTTTGTTAACCAAGTGAGCTCGATTAACACTCTTTTCTACATAAATTTCTTCGATGCCCAAGTGAGCTCGATAGATACTATCTTCTATACATAGCAGACTTAGGAATTCTCTATAGACAAAAAAATATGTCTTCATTGGCCAAGTGAGCTCACAATGCATTGATTGTCAACTAATATTACATTTATGGACCATAAAAAACAATACACAATTAATCAATTGTATCCAATATTTACCTTGTGAAAATTGAATACTAATTGATGCAGAATTCACATGCCCCTATTATCTGGAGTGAGTACTTTGTTACTCTGCTCCTTATCTCAAAACCCTTTTTGAGTAAAATAAAAATTGTTTTGAATATCTCCATGATCTTATTGCAACTTAAAAAAAGGCCAAAACACATGAGGATATGCAAGGTCTTTTGTTCATTCCATCATTCTCTGGTACAAAAAACATTCAAAATAATTTTCAAAAGCATGAATAAAAAGAAAACATAGGCTTCTAAATTTGTATAACTACAGAACATTTGTGACAAGGTTTCTTTAGCAATGGAAATTGTTTCTACAAACTATAATAGGAACATCAATCCAACAAACGCAAATGTTATGAACCAACAGTGGTCTTTTAAAAAGGGTGTATATTTACTTTGAGAAATGTATAATGGCATAGATGATCATCTACTGGTACATTCATTTTTATAGTCAATGGAGACGGTGGTTGTACAATGTTTATCCATTTATTTGAGTCATAGTAGTCGATCCCAAAAGCTCCTCAATGCCCCCATAACCTCTTCCTAGCTATGTTCGTGTCATGCTCTCTGCCTCAATAGAAAGAAAATTATGTTAGTCACAAAAATGGGATTCTAACTTGGGTGGGACAATTTCCACTCAAGAATAATTTCATTTACCTTTTCTTTGTTATGACATTTTTGACCAACTTGTGACTTTCTTTGTTATGTGATTGAGTTGGTCAAAATTTCAACCAAATTGGGAAAACTTAAGACATTTTTGACCAACACAGGGATGAAATCTGGAGAGAGAGAGAGAGAGAGAGAGAGAGAGAGAGAGAGAGAGAGAGAGAGAGAGAGAGAGAGAGAGAGAATGCTTTTGGTTTAAAAAATTTGTAGAAAAATAAGTGGAAATGTATTAGTGATAGTACACCACATCAAATGTATCCAACTAACATATAAACCACCACATCAACCACATCAAATGTATCTAAATAACATATCAACCAAATCCCCCTCTTGATCCATGACCCCAAAAGGCTTTACGATCTGGGTCTAAAGCCTGTGTTAAATGAAAGAAATTTATTATATTATAAAATTATATACGTGCATGTATTATATCATATGTACATATATATATATCAAATATATATTAAAAAATGTAACATACATGTGACTCATGTTGTGTAGGATCTATTAGGGTTTAAAGATCTCCAAAACACAACATACTATCACTATGGCCCTATAGAACACATGTATGTACACAAGTTAGATTAAATCACTTGAATATTTATATGTCTCTAAGTGCATCTATAAAAGCTCAAGTATACATTAAACTTATAAGTGTAATTATAGTAAAAAATAAATTTAAACATATAAATTTATATTTATCATAGCATCATGTAATGCTTTACCAATTTGACTAATATCTTAATCATGTAGTGCTAAAGTTGCCTAGTCTGGGTCGACCATCTCATCTGAAAGCATAGTGGTAAATAGACATTGTCATACTATGGGGGCCTAAGTATGGGGGGGTGTCATATGAGGTGGTACAAGATCCTTAGTAGTTGAGGGGGCAGGTGTTGTAGGGCCCTGTGTAGGAGCAGGTGCTATAGGATCCCGAGTAGGTGTGGGGGTAGTTGTAGGGCCCTATGTAGGAGCAAGTGTTGTAGAAGGTGCAATGATACTCTCCTATCTCTGTGAACCCTGTGATCCTGCTATGCATGAGAGAATATGGTTGACGTGTCCACCAATGTCACTAAGAGTAATCCTCGTGACTATTGATTATGCCTGATATGAACCAAGAAGATTAGATGCTAAATAAGATGCCATATAATGCAATGCATCCACATCTAATATAGTAGAAACCTCTAGTGGAGATGGTATATCTTTTGTCGTATACACATAATCAGCTCCTATGCTAGAGGATGTAGCTGTCAAAATGGTACCACAAGATCATAATATATATCTACCACATCGATCTGAAGACATCTCCTATAACTACGTAGGAACTATGGCAATGCTAGAATAGATCTGAGTCTTGACTATATCATCTAGAGCAGTCATACCTATAGGAGCCATGTGTGGAGCTCTTGCCATGATCAAAGGGTTTGGACCCACCATTGCCAGTTTATTAACAAGCACAGGGGTGTTTGTAGGTCTAAATCTCTTTGAGAATCTACCAAGGCCCTATCTAGCATGACCTAGAAAATTTGTATAATCTACATCATGATGTAAATGAAATTTTGTAAACAATTTTTTGTATTAATAAAAAGGAAACTCATCCTTTTGTGGCCACCTGTGATGAGCAACTAACTAGCAAGGATATATGAATGGTCCAACAAGCTGAACTATACACTTCATAGCCAAATAACCTCTAACCCTAGACCTATTTGTATAAAAGGGACACATACTCTTCACCATAATGGTGGAGACCTCTCTATCAATCTACATATGCTTCATAGTGCCAGTGACACTGCAAGAAAGGGAAGAGTAAAAAGTCTCAATACTTATATCATCATATGGGTTGTATGTCTTTATTGTCTGAATCATAGGGCATAACTCATCTCTCATAGAAACAATCTTCTCCCTATTATGGATAGTGGTAGAAGCTAAAAGTGTAGAATCAAGAAACTCTATAGCATGAGATAACCTAGAAACTATATCTCTAATTAAATGTTATCTCTCCTCAAAGGATGATGTAGGTCTATGTGTTGTACCTGACTCAGCACTAGGCCCCCTCCCTAAACACTAGCCTCCACTAAGGACATAGGTGCACCACTAGTACCAGATGCCATAATGATATGCAATGAAGATCTAGATATTTATAAATGCAGAGTTAAGATATATCTAAGTACATATAAAACTAAAAGTTAAATTTAATTTAAAACATGTTTGTATATATATGTACAAATTTGAATGTAACTTAAAAATATAGATCATCATTTTATTTAACACACATGTTAAATATATATCAACTTGATGTATTTAGCTCATGTATGTGAACAAAAAATATGCACATGTGCATGTGTGATAAAAAAACTAATTTTCAAAATTAAGTCAACTTTCTTCTATGTAATTTTTTACTACATGTTAAAGTACATAGGTTTACTATATTAATATTTTCTAAAATATAACTAATTTTTAGCTATTTTGAGGTCTGAACGAGTTTTCTAAGTTTCATGTACATGCCTATTATTATAGTTTCCAAGTTTTCTAAGTTTGAAATTGGTTAAATTTTAGTTAAGTTTTTAAGTTTGAACAACTAGAGTTATTATAGTTTAGTTCTATCTAATGTTTCACTACATGTTAGTTATCTATATAGGTTTGTACTATGTTAATGTTTTCTCAAATGTAATTAATTTAGTTATCTAAGTCTCAACTTGATTTTTCTATGTTTGATGTAAAATCTACATTTATGATTAAGTAGATATTTAATTAAAAAATACTATATAGTTTTTTATCTAACATATGATCTAACTATATAAAAAATTTAACTAATCTAAATACTCAACTACTAAAAACACTTAAAATATAATTAATTTGATTACTAAAACACTTTTAAAACAATTAATTTAATTACTAAAACACTTAAAATACAATTGATTTAACTAATACTAACATGTAATAACTAAAAAATAACTTCACAAAATAAAAACAAAAAAACCACCTACCCCTTATGGCCTAAACACCATAATCTGCTCCTTAAAATCCAAAATCCACAACAGTGGAAATGAGCTCCAAAAGTGGAACTTTTCCTATTTATAATTTCTTGTACCCTTTCAGCCATAAGGGTTTCAGTCATAACCTTGGAATCCACGTACACATGGGAAAGTGCCACACACATATTGTCATAAGTGTTTTAGTCATGAGGGTTATGGCCAAAATACTTATGGCCAAAACCCTCTAGGATATCCCAAAGGGTGACATAGTTTAATGCTTTTACCCAAGAAAAAGAGGGGAAAAAGGAATTTTGATTTTCAAGGTGCATAGGTGGCATAAATAGAAAAATAATAAAAATAGTTGTTATTTCATTTATCTAGATGTGCAAGTGGCATCTTAAAAGTTTGTCAAAAGTTCCTTAAATCATGCATTTAATATTTGATGTGATTCACAAAAGAAATGTAATTTTCTAATTGGACCACATGGTGGTGCTTAGTTGTATTTGGGTGGGAATTTAATATTTGTTTTAAGGTAGTTGTATTTACCTTTTATCCCACATTTGTTGTGTTTGTAATATCTTGGACGGTAAGCGCCTATACAAGCAAGGCTTATGAGCATTTGTAATCAAGCCCTTCAAGTGTAAGCTCTTGTAGTGTAAGCTCTTCAAGTGTAAGCTCTTGTAGTGAAACTCTCATGGTGTAATCTCTTATAAGCAAGCTTGGAGGTGAAATACCTTAGTCTATAACATCTTGAGAGGAAGTTTCTTCTTGGTGAAGCTCTTCTTTGTCAAAGTTTTCTTGGTAGAAGCTCTAGGTGGTAGTTTATAACTTAGTCTTGCAGATTATTGTAATGAAGGCATCCATATGGGTTAGCATATTGTACTTGTGAATTTTGTAATTCTAGATTTGCGGCAATAATAAGAAGTCCATATTTTGTTCTTGTATTTGTTGTTGTTTCTTTGTTTCTATTGTGGGTTTATGGTATTAAGGGGAGCACCCTTCATCACAACTCTATTAGGAGTTGTAGCAACTCTATTAGGAGTTGTGGCAACTCTATTAGGAGTTGAATGAATGATAGATGGACCCACTATCCAAACAACCTTAGTAATACCCTCACTAAATAATAATAAAGTACTCCAAAAATGTCCAACAATAACTTCTTGCAAGATATAGTTCCTAGTCAGCTTATTGTGCCTCAATTGCACCAATCATTTCTTTGATCCAAAAGATGTCTATATGTAATCTCACACAATACAACAAGTTTTCATATTAAAAATTAATCTCATTGATGATTACAATCAAATGAAACATATTTCCTTTATGCCAAGTCCTGAAACAAATTATCGAGTCATCCTTGAGGATTTCCCAATTTACAATAATAATATATGACCAACTTAAGATATTAAATTTATAGATTACATTACAATATTACATCTTTTCATAATTACAACCAAATTGTCAACTCACAATCTTCATAGCACTTCAATCAATTTTCATTTGGATGTGCACATTTCATCACAACATCTTCATCATGTCTTCTACCTCTATCCAATTTTTCTTAACCATATTCCATATCTATTAGGAGATCTAATCCAAACATCATTAACTACAATACATAAACACTATTTGAATGTTATCTTTACCATATACACCATAACCCTATCCTACCTTCATATTTTTGCATGTGCTCTTAACTATAGAATTTATATACTTTTTATATTACATTATCCCAACTCTTGATAAGCTTGTCTACCTTCCACAAATTTTGTGAAACCAAACTCTATCTACTGCTCTGCCATTCTTCACAAAATAACTACTATGTTTACATCAATAAAAAACTCTATCATGATTACAACTTACAACCTCAAAAATATGTCTCCAATAATTCTAGGATACTCCTCCCTAGTATTCATTCTTAACATGGCTATCACTAGATACAAATAAGAGAGGGAGATGAATTGAAGACTACATTCAAGACCAATGAGGGTCTATATGAGTGGTTAGTCATACCCTTTGGACTAGCCAATGTTATGAGCAGGTTCATATGGCTCATGAATGAGGTACTATATTTTTTGGGGGAATTTTTTTATTGTTAATTTGGATGATATTTTGGTTTAAAATGAGTCCCTAGATTAAAAAATTTCTCACATTCGTAGTGCATTTGAGAGGCCAAAGGAAGAAAAAATATTGATTAATTTAAAGAAGTGTAGCTTTGTACAAAATGATCTAGTCTATATCTAGACTTTTTTGTATCACCTGATGGTCTCAAAATGCGCACAAAGAAGGTGAAGGTCATCCTAGAATAGCCTACCCCAAGGTCTTCCACTAAGTTGGGGTCATTCCATAGTTTGACTAGTTTTTTTAGGAAGTTCGTTAGGAATTTTAGTAGTATCTATGCATCTATAACTAAAAAAATGAGAGGGGATAAGAAAGATTTCAAGTTGACTGCAAGGGCTCCAAAGATTTTTGAGTCTCTAAAGAAGAAGGTGATAGATGTTCCCATGTTAACTCTCCCTTATTTTAACAAGCTATTCCAAGTGGATTATGGTACTAGTAGTAGTGTCATTGGAGCTGTATTGAGCCAAGAAAGTAAGCCTATTATATATTTTAGTGAGAAATTGAATAATGCAATGAAGAAGTATGTTGTTTATGATCAAGACTTCTATGAAATAGTTCATGTTTTAAAGAAATGGAGGTATAATTTGTTTCCAAAAGAGTTTGTTTAGTATATTGATCATTAGACATTATAGTACCTAAATAGCTAGGGCAAATTGAATCAGAGACATTTGAAATGGGTTGAGCTCTTACAAAGCTATACATTTGTATTGAAACATAGAAGTGTAATAAATAATAGGGTTTCAAATGAATTAAGTAGGAGAAAATTATTACTAGTAGAAATGTAGGTTGAAATTGTTGGATTTAATGAACTCAAGACTATGTACCTTAAGGATTGCGACTTTACAGAAGCTTGAAATTCTTGTAAGGAACTTGCTATTGTAGATAGGACTAGGTGGTTGAATTACATGACCTGGGATGGTATTCTATTCAAGGTAAGTAAACTATATATCCTAAGGAGTTACATGAGGGAGAACCTAATCAACAAGAAACATAGTGGAGGGATGGAAAGACACTTTGGTCAAGAAAAGACCATTTTCATTGTTAGTGAACATTATTTTTGGCCTTGGTTGTGACAAGATGTGAAGAAGTTTGTGTAGAGTTGTCAAGTGTGTTTGACTACTAAAGGAGTTAGTCAAATTATTGGACTCCATCAGCCACTTCCTACTCAATCAAGGCCTTGGGAGTACATAAGCATGGAATTGGTGCTTGGGCTGCCAAGGACACAACAAGGTAATAATTTGATATTTTTCATGGTTGACAAGTTCTAGAAGATGGGTCATTTCATTCCTTATCACAAGACGCATGATGTGGTTCATATTCCTAATTTTTTTTTTCAGAGAGGTGGTGAGGTTACATGGTATCCCAAAAAATATTATTCCAGACAAAGATACAAAGTTTGTTGGGTATTTCTAGAGGACTTTGTGGAAGATTGTGAAAATAGAGTTGAACTTCAATTTTGCACATCACCTGCAAATTGATGTACACATTTAAGTGGTGAGTAGAAGATTGGTTAATTTGTTGAGGTGTTTAGTAGAGGACAAGACCAAGGGATGGGATTTGATTCTACCTCAGTTAGAATTTTCTTACAATAATTTTGTGAATAGGAGTATTGGTAGATCACCATTCCAAATTATTTATGGGAGTAGTCCAAGGACTACACCAGAGCTAAGGAAGATGGAGCAAGGAGGTATGACTAGTGCTAAGGAAAAAGACTTTGCTAAACATGTCAAGAACCTACATGATAAAGTACATGCATATTGCTAAGATGAACATGTAGTATAAGGATAAAGCATATCAAAAGAGGAGACATAAGGAAATATAAAGTTGGGAATCTAGTTATGGTGTACTTGAGAAAGGAACAATTTCCAATGGGCACTTGCAATAAGATGAAGATGAAGAAATGTTGTCCCTACAAGATTTTGAAGAAACGTGATTTAGGAAATGTATATGACGTGGAGTTGCTAAATGGATTTCATATTTCCCCTATTTTTAGTATTGTAGACTTAACAAAATATCATGAAGATGGTGTAGAGGAGGATTTGATAACTGAGTTGTGTCCTATTCCTACTTCTGAGAATGAGGAGATTAAAGAAATCTAGGATAAGTGTGTGGGAAGTAGTACTAGAAACATACAGCATGAGGACCTAATGAACTAGAAGGGATGACCAGTGGAAAAATCAACCTGGTTATCCAAGGTGGAGGTTTCCTATTTGGGTTTTCCTCAACTAGATGTAAAGTCACAAGGTCACTTTTCAATTTACCTTTGGTGTCTGATGCAGGAGCATCCAGTGGTGTAAGGACAATCTTGTATCACCCAAAAAATATGCTTAGTGTTATTTTTTGTTTAATATTTTTAGATACCCATTTGGGCCAAATATAGATTCCAATTCTCATATTCCCATTATTACTTTTTTTGGTTAATGCTTTTGAGCACCTTAGGTTACGAGCCAATGTAGAAAATAGGTTATTTTATAATAGAGACATAATTATGATGAATAAGAGAGTGTAAGTTGGAGGGATAGTTTTAATTATATTTTCAAGTACTCCAAAAAAAGAATTAGCTCAAAAGGTTTCACAATTTGAAAGTTATTGAAGTTTTAAGTTTCCTGGGAACCTCCTAAGAATGCTTCAAAGTTGTATTTAAGGCACTAAATGGCCTCTTATGGGCCCACAAAATGGGCGGGAAATGAATTTGGTTGAAAGGAATATAGATCATTTGAGATCTTTTTGAAAATGTAAACAACTCATCAGTCGGAGTCCTAGATCAAAAATTATGCCTCCCAGAAGTTGGACTACCAATTTTGGAATCTTCTAATTTTGCACCAAATTCTAATGCAATTTCTAGAACCTTCTACTTTGGTGCTGGATTCCAAATTTAATCATCGAAAAAAATTTCCTAACCTTAGACCTAATTTGGGTTAGTTAAGGTCAATTCTTGTGATGTAAATGCAGTTTTTTTGTGGAGTTTGGGAGAAGGTAATTTGAAAAGGGTTTTTCTCCAATGACTAATAATATTGTAAGCCCATAGTGCATGTATTTGAGTCTATTTTTTTTGTAATGAATTTAATAGCATATCATTTGGATAATAAAAGTCTCATTTCCTATTGTGTTCATTTTTTTTTGGTTGTGCTCTCATCAAAGCATAAGGCTTAGTATGATGCTAGTAGAGCTTGAAAAATCAATATAAATTGGTTATAATTATTTGTGGATGTTAACTATGTTAATCCTATAATATTTGGTGATTTGGAAGGCTTCATATTCTATTTTAATCTACATATTATGTTTAAAATTTATTTTATTAGGATAATATTTGGTAATTCTACTTCAATTTACTTCTTTTTATAATAACACATAAGAGACACAAAAGGAGTCCTCATTTAAGAACACTTGCTACACTTACAAGAGTGATAAATTTTAAAAAATTTGTAATAAGGAAAAGTAATTTTAATACGACTTGAATTATAAGAGAAACTACCAAATAAGGACTTAAATTTGATTAAATGTAATAAATTATGTGACTTCATATGTAAGAGAAAATATTATAAATGGAATATTTTACATCAATTAAATGTATATCGAATTTCATTTCATTAGGGAATCTTGGTAGCCTATCAAGAATTTTAAGTTTATATTATGTCATCACTTATACTATTGTAATGGATTTCAAAATATGATATTAGTGGATCAGATGTTTCTTTAGTTGAGGTCTCTCTCACTGCTTGATTTGGATTTGTTTTTAGTACTAAAACCTTGTTATATCTTTTTATCTTTCGTTGCACCCTAGTGTATGGATGTGGAGTTAGGATCCTTGATACTGGGGGCTTATTCTCTTTGACCAAATGATGTTCTCTCGTGTTGTGATTCATCATATTCCTCTCTTCTTCTCCTCTCTTTGTTTTAACACAAGTATGGGTTGACCCACACTTTCACTAAAGTGGGGGGATAAATGTACTTTCTTAAATTGGGTGTACTCTAATTTGATGAAGGTTTAGAACCTATTTAATGTGAGATCATCAATCTCCTTGCACCTTTCATTCTTTGTTTCCTTTTATGTCCTTCCTCCTAGGTGGAATTGGGGTAAAACCTAATAGATCCTCTTTAAAGCTCCTATTTTAATGGCATCAAGAATGAGGTGGGATCTATTTCTACTAGGTCATTCCTTCCATTCATCTATCCACTTGGAATCTTCTCTCTACATCAAAATGATGATATGTCAAATTTAGTACCCAATTTTAGGGATCTGGGACCTATTTTGGGATACCAAAGGTTCTAGGCCCTTGTAATCAAGGGAAAAGAATCCTCTAATCCATTAGAGCCACCATGTGCCCCTGATGGTCCAATAAGGGCTACAGTACACCCCTAATTGGGCCCTATTTTAGCTCCTCTTCTTGGATCATGTGTTTGGTTATTTTTGGGGTGCAAACTTCTAGGTAGGATGACTTGTTGGAATAGGCTAGTCTAAGCCCTTTATAAACCCTTCCATTTTATCCATTTCTCATATCACATATTCAAGTGTTCAAGCATCCACAAGCTCTCATTCTCAATCTCTCAAGTTCTCAAGCATTCTTCAAGCATTCAAGGCATTAAAGAATTCTCTCCATTGAAGATCAATAATTCATAAATTTAAAATATTGAAGTAGCTTATGAAAGTTATATCATTTGAACATTCTATATCTCTCTTCCTACATTCAAGATCCTTTGTTTCATTTTCTACAATCATCCTCTCAAGATCTACATTCATCTACATTTTTTTCTAGCATTTTGACCTTGAGTCAAAGGATATTTCATCTACATACTTGATTACATTCCAAATTCAAGGGCATATTCATATAATTACATTACTTTTAAGTTAGAGTTATCACTATTACTTGCTAGCATTGTATCTTTCTTTTAGTTCAAGGGTAATTCCTAAACTAGGGTTTGACTAAGGAAACACACCCCCCCCAACCACCACAAAAAAAAAAAAAAAAAAAAAAAATCATTTATTTTTTAGGTGTTGGATCTCATATTGACAAATAGGTTGTAGATTAGAGTACCCTTTTCAACTTTCATTGGAATTGTGAAATTAGAATCAATGTTGTATATAGTCTATTAGATTTGCAGTGCACCCCTGATGAGTTTTTCAAGGTCATAGCCTACCCCTAATTTACCTAGGTTACCCATGATATCTCATCGAACTATTTATGGGTTTTGTACATAATGTAGTTTTTAGCTTAGAAATGAATAATCATCCCTTGCAAAGGTCATTTTGCAGCCTATTATTATGTTTGTATCTTATATGGTATTTCATCTTCCTCTCTTTCATTTCTATATACTTTATAATTTTTTCATATCTTTATATCTCAACTCTATATTTCATTAGGGTTTTGCATTGATAATTCCTTTGTGTTAATCAAACTTAATTTAATAGATAGATCTTGGTCTTCTCCCTTCTAAATCTTTTAAGGTGATCGATTCTATTTTACCCCTGCACACTTGGAGGTAGATCATCTTTAGTAAAAATAATTTGAGGAGGAGTAGAAACAACATGTATACACTCCAAGAAATAACTAATGTTGTCTTTATTAGGTGGTGATACATGAAGACTAGAAAATGTCTTTTGTAAAGCCTCATGATAAGTAGGAGATGCTCAAGCATAAGTTAACATAAGGAGATCTTAGGGAGAATAGCACATAGCTACTCAACTAGGTCATACTCCTTTCCTAAGGAACTACAAAAATGAGGTACTTAAGGAATTATTGATTGAGAAGGAGGTAAAGGTGTAGGAACAACTAGAATAGTAGGTTGGGGATTATTCTATATCCAATAAGCATGAAAAATTGAAGTGTAATAAGGTTTACCATTAAGAACTATAAGAGGCTTATTATCTTGAGGGGACCCCTTAAGAGTGATAATAGGTTGCTGAGGAGGACATCCTTTGAGAGCAAAAAGAGGTTGGGGATATCACACAAGGTCAATATTATAAATAGTATCACACAAATGAAGCCATGATAAAACCTATTGTAAAGGTTTGCCTTAAAAGATGTAGAGGAAGACAATGGAGGAATATATTCAATTAAGATCTCATTATCTTCATCCAACCCTCCATTACTAAAAACCTCAAGGGGTTCACTAATGAATGCATCATCAAAATACTCATGAAAGAAATTGTACATCTTGAAAGTAAAAAGAACTATTGAAAATGAATTGAACTCCAAATATTTTTGTATTTTCTTTTTAAACAAAAGTAAAATGCAAAAACCTAATAATGCAAGATGTCTTTGTATTTTATGTTTATAAATACAATGCATATAAAAGAAATATCTAACTACCAATATCAAACAAGGAGGGTTCATGTCAAGTTCACCAAAATGTTCAGGGGAAAATCATGTCAATGATAACAATGAAAAGTAGATGTAACAAGTTTAACACTTTCTCCCTAAGCCATTCAATAGAGGGGATTCCAAGAATAAATCTCAATAAGACCTAGGTTTTATTAGCAAAACCTAAGTTTGATATGGAGATGCTAATAGAAAACCTAAAGACTTATCAAAAAAGTACACTAGCAATGCATCTTTCATGCAATTTTATGTGATTGATTAAGGGAAAGTGATACCTAAATGATGTATGCACAATAACTATGGATCTAGAATGTACACAAATAGCCCAATATACATCTAAAAATATGTAAATAGTGAAGGAAAAAGGAAGGGATGAAAGACTCACCTTGAAATATGCTAGGAAGAGTGCCTTTTATCTTTAAAAATAGTAGATCTAGACCTATTTCTAAATATTTGACTGTAGATTCCTAAATGAAATGAGAATCCCAGAAATTAATTTTTTGATTGAGGAGCAGAGATTGGCTCAGCCTGGTGGTAACTATTCTAGAACAATACCCATGATATCACTATCTTCTCAAGGGATAGTAGAAAGGTCAACTTGACTTCTCTTGAAAGGTCTTGGGAAATAGTTCTTAGATCTAAAATCACCAATTCAAGATCTTTCAATCCTATAATAGATGTGGTGTGTATGGGTGACTATAAAGGGGGTTTCATTAGTCAAACCCCTATTTTTGTGATGTTCACCTCCATGAATAGTCATTAAGAAAGATGTTGTATGTGTGTGTGGGCAGATCCATGCATGCTTTCATTTATCTTTCATTATGTGTAAATGAGGGGTTTGATGTCTGTTTATAGTGAGTTTTCCAAAATTATCCTATGGGAGCTGACTGTAATGAATAATTTTTTTTGAGAGAGTTAAATAGAACTAGACTAGAAAGCATTGGATCCTCATGGAATAGGTTGACCTAGTCCAAGAAGAGGTTGAGTTCAACTTGTTCCCCAAGAGATAAGATTCCTAGGACCAAGTGTTCTAGCTTTAGGGATTGTAGAGGTTTCAGGTGTAATGTATGTCAAATTTTGACAATCTAAGACCACATCTAAGATATAAGACCTAAAAGGAGGAGGATACTTACAGGTTAGATCCCACCTCAACCAATGTGTGAGAGAAGTAGAAATCAAGTAGGACTTATTAGGTCCTACCCAAATTTCACCTTGGAGAAATAAGAGAAAAAGAGGGAAAGTGTGTACTCAAAGTGCAATTGTAAAATGCAAACACACTGAAAAGGAGCTAAAATGTCATAAATTGAAGTGCATCGAATTTAAGAGAATACATAAACAATATGTCCACACAATGTATTGAAATCTTAGTGGAAAGCATTATCCATAATATAATACTAATATAGAAGTCTAAGAAAAATGTCATATCTCCTAATGTAGAGCATGATCCATAGTATGATGCTATTATGGGACTCTAAAAGAAAATATCTAATATTATAGAAACATCGTATAAAATATGATCAAAAGAAGGATTGAAACATCAGATAAAGATTCAAATTACATAATAGTATCACAAGGATGTCATCAAAGATAAGAATATTCCTAGACTATTAACATATTATTCCATAAGAACATGAGGGTGCTATCTAAACATATATCGATTTGATAATCATTTCATCTATCCTAATCAAATAACAAGATTCTATATATCACATTAGCTACTCTCATTGATTTAAAGGGTTATCAAGTAGATAAAGGGTTATTATAGGAGATTCTAGCAACATGTAATATTGAAGACCCCAATATATTTGAACATAATTTTATAGTATCACAACCTCTTAGTCCTATGAGAATATGCATGTAAATGTCATTATCAAGTTGATTCATAGAACATAATAGTTAGGACAAAACAATAAGAAGAAAACCTAGCTTTAATAATCCTAGTTGGCTAATCATAACTCCTAGTACCACTAATTATATGTCAAGGTATCAAGGTTAGAGGGGCATTACAATAACAAAACTTGTTCAATAAAACACATAAGAAGTAAATTCAAGTGTAAACCATACCTCTATTCCTAATAATTATTGATTCCCATAGGTCTTCTTGCAGTCATGTTTGATCTTTCATTTTCTCTTCCATTAGATTATTGATTACATCTTTTTCATTCATTTGATTTATGTTAATAAATCAAAAAATCAAAATAATATAAATTAAATGGTTTGGTGTTTATATTAACTTTACAATCTTTCTTCATGTGTCCATATTTGTTACAAGAATTTCATATTTCTTTGGATGATCTCTTATCCTCCTTAGGTTTGTCAATATCATCTATTTTCTTTATAGGATCTTGTTTAGGATCTCACTCAATTAAGATTTTTTATTCCTTTTGACATTCACCTTCCACATATTTAATCCCTATCATGTCTTCCTTAGGATTCTTCTACATTATTTGCTTGTCAATTTTGCTAGTACTTGAATATAACTTCTCAAGTTGTAACTTAGTCTAAAGAAGCTCAACTTTGACAATATTAGTGTATTTCTCAAGTTCTTTGTATTTAAGATTTGAATCATCAAGTTCAAATATTACTTTTTCATGCTAACTACTCAAATTTGTGCATTCATTGGTGTTACGCATAGTTGAAAATCATGTTTTGTGACCCTTATTGATAAGACAAAAATAATAATTTCTAAACAAATATTAGAAAGAAATAGGAAACTTCTTTGAAAAAATTAGGAATTTAAAAAAAGACTTAAATTTAATTTTAAATGATTTTTTTTACAAATTAACAAGTAGATGCATGTACGGAGTTGGTAAATGAGAAAACAAACCAAAAAAATGATCTCAATATATATAAATGCAATAAATAACAAAATCACATCCTCATGTGGAATGTTAATGTAGTAAGAGAATCTAACCTCTAAAGAAAACTACAAATAATAAAATTTCTTTCTAAATATATTAGAAAATGCAAATGTCAAGTTGTTTCCATGATATTAGTCCCCTATATTTTTCAAGATTCTAGGGTTTGAGTTAAGTCACTTGAGATGTCATATCTATGTTTTTTCTAGGTTTCCATTAGGGTTTCCTCTTTCATCTTTCCCTCTAAGTTGCCTAGGTGGGAATAAAAGAACAATGTAAAGGATTCAATCAAGCTAGGCATCTAGGATTAGGGAGGGTAAGTTTCTACGTATCCTAGATGAGAGAGAGAAATAGTCATTTTCATAAAAACTCTAACTCTATGACCTAGTATTCCATTGAAGACACAATTCAAGTTGAATGGAGGAGATCATACTCATATTTAGAACAAACAATGACAAAGAACATCGAGGATGAGGCCAAAAGATGATATGCAAATCATATGAACATCATGGAAACAAGATCAGTTGAATATGCATGTACAAGAACTAGATAAATGAAGAATTGGCAAAGAAACATGGTCAAAGGTGGCAAAGACCTAAGTGGAAATTGAATCAAAAAATTTAAATTCATCTAATTTTCCACATCACAAAATTGACAAGTCAAACAAGCAAAATAATGCACTTCATTGGTCAGTTGAAAAGTCAAACTCTTACATGTCAGTAAGGGCCCTTTTTTAAACATAAGATCATGCATGCTCCAAGCCATCAAATCTTGAAAGATCAATGCATGATGCTTTCTTGCATTTTGGAAGTGTTCAAGAAATTAAAAACTTGGGAAAGTGACAATGAGACACATGTCTGGTGGGCCATCACTTTTTATAAAGCATAGTCAGAATCTAGTCATGAGGTGCCACAGAGTAAAAAGGTTCAATGTTAGAGTTTCTAAGCAATAAAGTAATGCCACATGTATGTCATAGTGTACCTGGCTTGAAAGAGGGACCCATGCCACAAAATGAGAGAGTTAATAGTGATTTATTACCATCCTTACATCTTGGAAGATCTACGGCATGTGCTTTCCCACTTTCCAAAGTTATGCAAAGTTTAGACAATGTGAGACAATGGAAGGAAATACAATGATGACAATAACAGTTTAAAATTATTTAATAATGATCATTAGATTGAGAAGATTGATTGCAAAATTTTGAAAAGGTAGTGACCATTGGAACATGAAATATATGATTTTGACACGAAATAATGGAACATGAAGAAAACAATGATTTTTTGCAGGATTTGTGGAATCACAAGAAGATGAAAGGTTCCTAGGTGTTCTCAGAGGCACCAAGGGAGCATGATCATGTTAAATATTAGATATTTTTTTATGTCTTATTCATATTAATTTTGAATGACTACTAAGTTTTTGAGTGATTCAAATGCTCTGTCAACATAACTAATGAATCCATAATTGGCCAAAAACCCTAAGAGGGGGCCTATAAATGTAATTTCATTTGAAAATGAATAGGTCGAAAAACTTGATGGTGAATGACTCTGTAATTCCATTTACTTTCTATTTACTAGTCATGTTTTTTTTTTTCCATTCTTAGATTAGTTCTACATAAAGAGTTGAAGGAAAATTATATGTGAACCTATAATAATCATGTGGATTCCATTTCATTTTGATGTTTGCAGTAAAAGTGATTCCATTTACTTTCCTCATATATGATTCTACTTCCTCTCTTGTTCATTTCATATTATGTTAGAATTGTTGATCTCAGATTGGTTTTGACAATTGAGTGTCAACACACTTAATAAATTTGCTATGTTCATGTCAAGCTAGTAACATATGTCAAGTATAATATGTATAGATGTTGAGTTGCAATGAGTGTTGAGTCACTCATGTGCCAAGTAAATAGTAAGTTCCAAGCAAATAGACAGAGCTGAGCAAGTTTCAAGTGTCGAGTGAATAATAGATGCCAAGAAAGTTCAAGTGTCGAGCTAGACAGAATTATAGTATGTTCCGAGCATTGGTATAAACAAGTGTCAAGTAACACAAAATTGACCTAGTTGTTTGTGATGGCACAAACAACTATGTAAACCATTTTTGAATTGACATATGGATAGATCTCGAAGCTTTGAAGATAAGATCAAAAATATTTGGATTCCCTATGTGATCAACATGCAACTAATTAGAAAAATGGAAGGAATAGAGCTGGAAAAATGGATGAATCTTAACCATAGATTCATATCTAACCCTAAGCCACCAAAGTCTTTTTAAAGAGAGACAAAGCCCCATAATTTAGAGTATGTGAGAGAGAGCATTGAGAATGCATGCAAGGAGGAGATACTAGTGAAGATTTGAAGGACGTGAAAAAGGGGTGAATTGATTAGTGTACATTCAAGGTGACTTAGAAGAAGGATAGAATTGAAAAATTAGTTTACAGAATAGAGGATCAAAGATACAAAAATTTCATATCAGATTAGAAAGGATCAAGATGGACTAAATTGAGATTTGAAATCAGCAATACCAGATTGTAAGTGTATCAGATTGAACATTCTATTATACTTTATAACAACTATATTAGTAGGATGAAATCCTTTGTATTAAGGTTGACTTAATAGTCATTATGAAATCCTTTAACATGATGACATTCCAAGTGAGTGTTCTAAAGTCCTTTAGCTAGGCACACTTTTAACAAGGTGTTAAAATCCTTTAGTAGGGTATGATCTAAAAATCCTTTGTAAGCCTTTAATAGGGCAGGCCTTTCATAGGGTAGATCATGAGAATGGTCAAATCATGTAACCTTAACAGGTGAACTTTATTGCTACAATAGTGAAGAATTGTGGGTGTCATCCCCACCCCATTTTTACCTACTCATTGGAGGGTTTCTAGGTAATCATATCTAGTGTCAAGTGTTTATATGGATGCATTTAATTTACATGTTATTTCAATATGTTTATGCATGCATTGTTTTAAAGTTAAAAGTTTTATTGGTTAGAGATTAGTCCTTCTCATTCACCCCCCTCTCAAAAGTATACATTTCCCATTTGTATTTCCAACAATTGGTATTAGATCTAAGTTCTCATCAGGAGAATCCTTATAGCATGGAGAAAGGATCTTGAGATGGAGGTTTACAAGTTGGGAAAGACCATTGAAAATTAGGAGATTGAGATACATCTTCTACTACAACAACTGAATGAAGCCAAAGATGCCTTGAGAAGTTCACTAAAGAGAAGGAAAGAGATTTCTATGGCAGAAAATGACACTCAATACAAAGAGATTGACACCACAAAGTTATTTTTAGATGCTAATTCCTATGAATTTGATGCAATAATTGAAAATATCATGGACAAGAATAGAGCATAAGTTGAGGAGATCAGAAATCTCAAGTTGGAACAAGAATCACAAGCTATATTGCTATGTGAGGTGACTAAGAAAAAGAAGAAAGCTATAGAAGACAAGGCCATGATATTGAAGAAGACAAAAGAATTTTGGCAAACACATTGGATGAAAAATTAGCAGATCTATCTAGAATCTCAAACATGCAAGTGGACACCCTAAGCCAAATGATGAATGCTCATCATGTGTTGAATGTTAAGGACATTGAGATAACTACATTGAAGTTACAAAATGAGCAACTGCAAAATGACCTGAAAGGAGAAAAGGAGTTTGCTGAAAGTTTCAACAAGCCAAATGAATCCATCAAGTACTTTGAGAAACTACTAAAATCCCCTAGATCTAGTAAAGACATGTCGGGATTGGGCTACACAAGCACTAAAGAAGGAGAATCATCCAAATCTATTGAGGAAAGAAGCAATAAAGTTAAGAACTCTAAACCTTCTTGTCATCATTGTGGAAAGAAAGGACACACAACTAATGTTTGTAGGAGCAAGAATGCTAGTCAAAAATCTAAGCCAAAGAACATGATTCATTGTCACAAGTGTAACAAAAAAAGGTCATTAGGTACATGAATGTAGAACAAGGACCATGTATGCACCAAGATTTGAAGGACACTACTAAAATTGTCAAAAGCTTGGACACAAAGCATTTGAATGCAGATCCAAGTCCACATGGTTATCAAACAAGGGTAGAAGCCATGAAAATTCTTACAATTGGGATTACAATACAAGACATAGCTGTCATTATTGTCAAGAGTATGGACACATCCCTAAGAATTGCATAAGAACACACTTCAGTGGTAGCTACAATAGATGGTTGATTCAAACTACATGTTTTAGTTGTTTGAAGATTGGTCATATCAACAAGCATTGTCGAGCAAGAACAAAGGTACCTAACTTAGAGTTTAATAAAGAAAAAGGAAAGGTTGATGTTGAACACATCAAAGGAGAGATGAAAAAAACATGGAGGAAGAAAGATGGATGCAGCACATCAAATGAAGAGATCACTTCACCCAAAAGGTCAAGTGATCACATCTCATCAAACTAAGCAAAAAGAGGTATGTGGGATTGACTTTTAAATGCTTCACGATACATCAATTCCAAGATAAGTTAGTGCTAAAAATGAAAAATTAGCATTAATAAAGATGCAAGTCAACAAGTAAAAACCAAGGTCAAATCTTTAAGTTTTCATCTTACTATCGAGTGTGAAAAGTTCTCTTCAATTACCGAGTAAATTCTAGTGTGTGCCAATTTGTTAGCCAAAACTAGTTGAAGTTGAGTTAGTAGTAGCTACCGAGTGAAGAAAATCCCTATTGTATCTGAGTAAGGCTAATTGTAATGGCTTTTGAGTGATGGAAAAACCAATGGATGCCAAGTGAAGCAAAAATTGATTAGAAGTCGAGTTTACAGTTGTACATGCACTATGCAGTAAATGAAATGTTTTGAAAGGGTATAAGGTAGATTTTCACTCATTTTTCATCATTACAAACAAAAAGCAAGAGTGATCAGAGCAAAGCAGTGATTGATGAGAAGAGACTGAAGCATTTGCATGAATTCTAGCAAAGATCAAGCATCATTCCATCAATTTAAATGTATTCTTCATGTGCTGAGTTACATCGTTATGCAATTAAATATTTATTGAAACCCTAGTTTTCAAAATGGCCTCTAGCCCTAGAAATCCTAAGGATAAGGAACCATTTGAATTCCAGTTGGTTAGTAATGAGGTAAAGAAACCAAACTTTAGGTCTATTCCAGAGGTTGCATACAAAAATGACCCAACAAGTGCATTATCAATCATTCTACCCAAGGTTGTAATGGTTTGGGATGTAAGAAAGTGTTATAATTGCAAGGTTGGAGGAATTGGAGACATGGAAATTTGTTAGGCATATGATAAATTATGTGAGAATGGAGTGTTGAAAGAAGAATTCCAAATCATGGAAAGAAAGGGCTTAACCTATGCCCTAGATTTCCCCACTATCTTCAAAATGGAATGGATAAGAATTGTTTTGAGCAGAATCCATGATGGATGCATATGGCTAGAAGGAGGACATATCAAATTGTCAAAGAGGATTTTGCATAGGGTTACAAGATATCCAACCCTAGAATGGACCAAAACCTTGAGGAGCAACTCTAAAGAAGCAATTGAGAAAAAATACAAGAGCAAAGTGGAACAAGAGAGGAATGACAATAGATACTATCAAGGATCAACTTCTTGAATTTTTAGTGAGGGTCGTATCTCAAAAATTCTATCAGTCAAGCTAACTAAATAGTGTCCCATGAATTGAAGTTGATGTACGATACAAGATTGTGAATAAATATCACACTTATGATCTTGTAAAGCTATAGTTGTAGCAAATCATTGAGAACTTAGGAGCAATAAGGATATCTAAAAGTGCTCAATGTAAATTTGGTTACATATCGATATGTATAATCTTTTATGTCTAGAATGAGTTTCCCTCTTTTGGTAAGGTAGGATGGAAGACCAATAGGTCTATAGCTATACAAATAAATGAGTGCATTGAACAAATTTGAGACAATTTTGAGTCTGTAATGACTAGTTATTTTGAGGATTTCAAGCAGTCAATGAAATAGAGGCTGAGAATTCTATTTTCCCTAGTGGAGAAGTACTAAAATGATATATGTTTCTTGGTATACATTGATTACACTTTTATCCAGGCTACAGTACCCAGAGTGAGATGGCTAAGGCCTTTGGGTTATGAAATCAACAAGAATAGTTTCTTTGGGATTGTAGGACAAATGTATTTGAAGCTGGTGATATCTTATTAGATTCTATTTTCGTGGAGAGTTATTAGTCAAGGTGGATTCTATTTCATCTTTCCTATGCATCTCTACTCTATCTCTAGATTTCATTTCAGTAGGACTAATATGCATTTAGAAGTAGGAGTATATGTTAGAAGAACTTTAAAGTAGCTTATGATATCCATTCCACTAGGTAATATAAGTTGCCCAAACCTTTTTTGGCCTAGGGTGCTTGTAGTTATGAACATCCTAGTTTACCCTCTTCTACTCTTAGGTTAAGAGCATACCATATATCCCAATGATCTATTAAAAACACAATTCATTACATATATTGCATATAAGGGAGTTGTACCTTACAATTCAGAGGGTGGTGATATAACACATACATTGACCATTTTTTGGTAACATCCTTTTGTTTCCTCACATTTTGGACATTTAGAGTCAAGGTAAAGCCAAATTAGCAAGAGAGAAAAATTGTTAATCAACAGTTTTTGATTACTCCACTGGGGATTGGAATCTAAGCCTAGTGTTTGGTTTCTCATTCTCATAAATCCAAAGGTGTCTTCCCTAGGATGAAGATTGGTGACTCTATATGAAGGACCTATTCTCTTTGGTTGAAGAAGGTTCAATGTAACCCAATGGTCATGCCAAATTCAAAGAATGAGAGAAGGCCAAGGCCTAAGCCCACTCTTCAAGAACTTAATGATATTAATGACATGTTGTTGCAAGAGCTTGTACTTCTATATAAAGAAAGCATCCCCCATGTTGTCGAAAAGAATATTATTGTTAGAGTAAATAATTAATTATCTAATTATTTATTCTATTTACTTAAGCTTACTTAGGTAAATGCATTTATTAATTAGATGTAGTCTAGGAGTTAGTTATAAGTTGTTGACAATACTGGAGTTTGTTCTCTCCTAAGTCATACTTATCCTCTCACATTGTTTGAGGACTTTCCACCTCAAGTGGATGTATTCTTAGTTGTCACACTTATCTCCTAGCATCTTCTAGCTTGTTCTAGAAGATTCCTGGAGCTCTTTATATTCAGGCTCCCTCATTGTATTTTTATCACATGAGCACTTCTTGTATATTGTAAATACATTTTTCTCTTGTGTTTGCATACTTGTGGTCTCTCATGTCCATTTAGGGTTTTTCCCTTGCTCCATGCTCTTCCTCTCCTTGGCTTCTCTTTGATAGGTTTTCACATGTAGGTGATCTTGGGTGTCTTTGGAGTTGGTTTTCATCAACTCCAACAATTATTATTGAAGATGATCATGTTTCTGCATCCCTTTGGAAATGTGTGTGTGTTCTAGATTCTACAAACTAAAAGACATGCAAAGAGAGAAGCTAAGGTTGAAGTAAGCAAAGCTAAGACCTAAACCTACTCTTAAAGATCTATATACAATTAAAGACAATGTCTTTATAGATTCTCAACAAAGGAGATGACCCCAAAGAAAATAAGATATGGAATCACCTTTGCAACCTATTCTACAAGTTTAAGGATCAGAAAAAAGACAATAGAAAGGAGTTAAAGTTGAAGATAGCATCTACACCTAATTATGAAACTCCCATGGTAATGTCTCCTGATTCCTATTCTCATATTATTGTAATCTTTGGTAGACAAGAGACTATTCCTGATGTTATAGATCAAGGTGATAATACTCCATTAGATTTCTCTAAAGAAGAATCTTTTGATGATCATATGCCTACACTAGAACATTCCACTTATAATCTACGAAGAGCTACAAATCTGACTCCAATTGAAGAAAGAAGAAATGAAGTTCAACCAAAAGAATGGTTGTATCAACATGAGGAGGAACTTCATGAAACCACTATTAAAAATCTTATCCTTGCTAAAGAGTTAATTGAAGAAAAGATTCTTGAGACCAACTATCAATTTGAAGAAAAAACAACTTGTGCACTTCCTACAAAAAGAAGAAGAAGATGTGACTCCATTGAAGATCAATAAGATTGATGAGGAAGAGCCTTTTTATGAGACTACTTTACTTGGAAATTTTATTTTTTATCATCAAGACCTTACCTCTAATGATGAAGAACAAGTCCTAGATGACAAAATAAAAGTAGAAGACATAGAAAGAGCAGTTTTTTTCCTTTTGGTCTTCTCCTATTGAGAAATGCTCACCTGATGAAGAAGGACTTGTTGAAAAAGGATTAATGGTGGATGTACTATTTGAGAGCTTGTTGAGTGTTCATGACTCCTCTAAAGAAGTAGTGAAGTGGAAAATAGAAATCTCTCACAACAACTTAGGTATGACAGGGCTAACTATTGAAGATGAGTCGTTTCCTACTTCCCCTTTGCATCTTTATGAACCAAATATTGTGATGCAGGAGCATCCAAAGGTATACGAGCAATCCTATGTCAACCAAAAAAATGTACTTAGACTTAGTTTCTATTTTATGTGTTTTCATTTCTGGATACCCATTTGGGTCAAATAAAGGTTCCAACTCTCAAAGTTCCACTATTAGTGTTCTGGGTTAGAGTTTTTAATCACCTTGCCAGAAAAATAGGAGTATGTAATTGAGCCATCATTTTGGTAAACTAGAAGGTGTAAATTGGTTGTAATATTTTCATTGTAATTTAGAGCATTTCAGAAAAAGAATCAGGTCAAGAGGCCCCACGGTTTGAAAGTTATCATAGTTTTACAGTGTCTGGAGACATCCTAAGAATGCTTCAAAGTTAGGTTAGGGGCATTAAATGACTTCAAACAGGGCCAAAAAATGGGGGACAAGTGAAGCTATCCATAGGGCTATAGAGCACTTTGAGAGCTTTTCAAAAATGTAAACGGTTCATCAATCGGAGCTACCGTTCAAAAGTTATGCCTCCCAAAAGTTTGATTATCATTTTTGGATTCTTCTAATTTTGTGCCAACTTCTAATGTGACTTCTAGAGCCTTCTATTTGGCCAGTGGATGCCTACTAGCACTTTCTAGAATGTATTCCTAATTGTTAACCCTTCGAGGTCTATTTAAGAATATTTCTAGCATTGTAAAAGCAGTTCGGAGTGGAGTTTGAGAGGAGGTACTAAAAGGAGAAATTATCTCCAGATTATTACTATTGTAAGCCCTTAGGGCATGTTTTGAAGTCTATTTCCTCTGCACTAAATGTATTAGCTTATTTACAAAGTTAATAAAGTTTTCCCTTTCTTTTCGTGTCCATTCTATACTTGGGTTGTGTCCCCATCATATTGTCAATCTAAAGTATAAAGTTGTTATTGAAAGAATCACTGGCACACTAGAGGATGTAAGCAAAGTAGAATCACTTGATGGCCCAAGTGCAAAACCAAATCAAATTGAAGAGGGGTCATTAATGGTTGAGTTTTCTCCTCCTTTTGTGTTTATTCATACTAATTTCATCCCTAAAGATAATGAAGATGCAATAAAGAATAGAGATAATGTATATCACTACATAGCTAAGGGGGACTTGGTTCTTGAATGCAATAAAATAGGTATCCATCCAATAAAAAAGCTTGTGTAAGAGAAGATTTTCTCTACCTTAATTGATAAAGCCCATGTATGTGAGAGAGTAACTAAAGTCTCTAGTGTCAACCACTTTTCTCCTAATAAGGAGGTACATGACCATCTTCCTCTCCCTGAAGATTATTAGAAAGAGACTATCACAGAGAGAAGGGATGAAATTAATTTAGTTTTTCAAAGTAATGGGGTGATTGATCATCAACTAGTGGATTCCATGGTGAAAGTGGCATCTTCCTATTCTTAGGCTCATGAAGAAAGTACAAACCATTGTAATAATGAGCTCATTTTCTTAGAATAAGTATATGTTTTTCCTTCTCTCCTTGGCACATTAGAAGATCATCAAGAGAATGATGTGAAAAATGAAAAGGGAAATAATGAAGTATATGACCAGGAATAGTTGTTCAGGCCTAAATGGATCAAAATAAACTGTGGAGGAGGGGATCCTACTTCATTCAATCAGTAAGTGAATTCACTTGAGTATCTTTTGTTGTTGTTCTCAAAGGTGAGATTCATCTCACCTCTATAAATATGTTAGGTTAGGTGTGTGTTTAGTGTAGTTGTTTTTCATTCCTTTCCTTCTTTCTATGTGTTTTCCTTTTCTTCGTGTTGGCTGCCCTATTTACCCATCACCCAAATGCATAGAATCTCCCTGTGCTACTTAAGACTCTGCAACCCAATGGACTAAGGCATTGATATTTTCTTTTTCTTTTTTCTATAATAAAGGAAGTAGGTAGCTTGTTGTTGTGTTTTTGTCGAGCTCATTTCAAAACCAAAGATTGCTAGGTACCTACCTAGGCACTAACATGCCTAGTTCCACAGTCAAAGCCAGTTCTTGCCATGATATTAGTCCCCTATATTTTTCAATATTCTAGGGTTTGAGTTAAGTGACATGAGATGTCATATTTGTGTTTTTTCTAGGTTTCCATTAGGGTTTCCTCTCTTATATTTCCCTTTGAGTTTCCTAAGTGGGAATAAAAGAACAATGTAATCGATTCAACCAAGCTAGGCATCTAGGATTTGCGAGGGTAAGTTTCTGCGTATCCTAGATGAGAGAGAGAAATAGTCATTTTCATAAAAAAACTCTAACTCTATGATCAAGTGTTCCATTGAAGACATAATTCAAGTTGAATGGAGGAGATCATGCACATATTCAAAGAAAAAGACAATAGAGAACATTAAGGATGAGGCCAAAAGATGATATGAAGATCATATCAACATCATGGAAACAAGATCAATTGAATTCGCATGCAGGAGAACTAGATAAATGTAGAAATAGCAAAGAAACACAGTCAAAGGTGGTAAAGACCTAAGTGGAAATTAAATCGATGAATTAAAATGTATCTAATCATCCACATCACCAAATTGACAAGTCAAATGAGTGAAATAATGCATTTCATTAGTCAGTTGAAAAGTCAAACTCTTACATGTCAGTAGGGCCCCTTTTTTAAACATAAGATCGTGCATGCTCCAAGCCGTTAGATCTTGAAATATCAACACGCACTACTTTCCCACATTCTAGAAGTGCTCAAGAAGTAAACAATGTGAGGAAGTGACAATGAAATACATGTCCAATGGGCCATCACTTTTCATGAAGCACAATTAGAATCTAGTCATGAGGTGCCACGGAGTAAAGAGGTTTAACGTTAGAGTTTCTAAGAAATAAAGTAATGCCACATGTATTTCATGATGTACCTAGCTAGAAAGAGGGACTTTTGCTACAAAAAGAGAGACTTAATAGTGATTTATTTCTGCCATCATATCTTGGAAGATCTACGAAATGTGCTTTCCTACTTTCCAAAGTTGCACAAAATTTAGACAATGCGAGAAAGCAATTGTTCGACATGTGTACTTGGTGGACCCATAGAAGGAAATACAATAGTGATAATAAAGGTTTAAAATAATGTAATCATGATCATCAGATTGAGAAGACCAATAGCCAAAATTTGAAAAGGTAATGATCGTTGGAATATGAAATATATGGGTTTGGCGTGAAATGACAGAACATGAAGTAAAAAATGATTTTCTGCAGGATTGTGGAATCACAAGAAGATGAAAGGTCACTAAGTGTTCTTAAAGGAAGCAAGGGAGCATGATCATGTTAAAGATTAGATATTTTTCATATCTTATTCATATTAGTTTTGAATGATTGTTGAGTTTCTGAGCGATTCAAATGCTCTGTCAATGTAACTGATGAATCCATAATTATCCAAAACCCTAGGAGGGGGCCTATAAATGTAACTTCATTGGAAAATGAATAGGTAAAAAAATGTAATGTTGAATGAGTCTGTAATTCCATTTACTTTCTATTTACTGATCATGTTTTGTTTCCCATTCTTAGATTAGTTCTACATAAAGAGTTGAAGGACAATTGTATGTGAACCTATGATAATAGGGTGGATTCCATTTCATTTTGATGTTTGTAGTGAAAGTGATTCCATTTACTCTCCTCATATATGATTTTTCTTCCTATATTGTTCATTTCATATTATGTTAGAATAATTTCTATGAAATTGTAGGATAGATGTATTTGAAGTTGGTGATATCTTACTAGATTCCATTTTAGTGGAGAGTTATCAGTCAAGGTGGATCCCATTTCATCTTTCATGTGCATCTCTTCTCTATCTCTAAATTGCATTGTAGTAGGTCTAATATGCATTTAGAAGTAGGAGTAGATGTTAGAAGAACTTTAAGGTGGCTTATGATATCCATTCCACTAAGTGAATATAAGTTGCCCAAATCTTTTTCTGCTTGGGGTGTTTGTAGTTATGAACATCCTAGTTTATCCTCTTCTACTCTTAGGTTAAGAGCATACCACATATCCCAATGATCTATTAAAAACACAATTCATTGCATATATTTCATATAAGGGAGTTGTACCTTACAATTCGAAAGGCAATGATATAACACGTACATTGACCCATTTGTTGGTAACATCCTTTTGTTTCCTCACATTTTGGGCATCTAGACTCAAGGTAAAGCCAAGTTAGCAAGAGAGACAAATTGTTAACCAACACAAGTACAATATGAAACTCATCTACATTGTAATGAAATAACTTACACAATAGAAGAAATAATATGAAATATTATATAAAACTTGATAATAATTAAGACTAATAGGCCACTTCAAGGGGGCAACCTCCAAATATCTCCAATGAGAACACACTTCACAATGTGATGTTGAAACAAGACTCACAACCTCCTATATATACCTAATTATGCTTAGGTTTAATAGACACAACCTTACATAATACCGAGGATGACCTACCTACCTAAATAATAATATAATAATGATAACATGACTTAATTAAGGATTAAGATAGCCATAAGTTGACTATTAAAAACCCTATATACACCAATATTAAGGGCATAGCATGCCCCTTCTCTTGAAAGAACCATTGTCCTTAATGCTAACCAAGTGTGGATTCTTTTGAATGAACTCCTCATCCTCTTATGTGGCCTCTGCAACTAGTACATTCTTCCATTGGATGAGATACTGAGTTAGGGTTCTATTCCTCAACTTCTTTGTTCATGTTTGAAGAATGCTCTCTGGTTCCAAAAGTATTCTTCCTTCTTCATCAAGTTCTTGTAGTATTGTTTGAGTAGGAATATTCTGCCCAATTACTTTCTTCAAACAAGAAACATGAAAAAACTGGATGTATCTTTGTTGTTGGTGACAACTCAAGCTTGTAGACAACACTACCAATCTTTTTCATCATTTTTTATAGTCCATAATATCTTGGAAACAACTTATTATTCTTTTTTTGTTGCTTCATTGAGATTTTTTTATAAGGCTGCAATCTCAAGAAGACTTAGTCCCCAACTTCAAAATTTCTTTCACTACGATGTTGGTCCACTTGTTGTTTCATTTGATTTTGTGCCATAGCTAAATTCTCTTTGAGTCCTTAAAGTACCTATTGTTGATGAAGAAAGTGGTCCTCTATAGCTTGAACTCTTGGTGATACCTTTAATGATGATGTGATGGAAGGAGGATGATATCCATAAAGTGCCAAAAATGGAGACATTTTTGATGAGCTATGAAAAGAAGTATAGAACCAACATTCTACAAGAGGTAGCCAATCTAGCCATTAATATTATTTCTTTTGAAGTGAAACAACATAGATATCCTCCCAAATATTTATTAACAACCTCAGTTTGCCCATCTGATTGAGGATGGTATGAAGAACTATGAACCAATTGAGTACCCAAAAATAAGAATAAATCTTTCCAAAAATTACTAGTAAAGATAGGATAATGATCACTAACAATAACCTTAGGTGTACCATGTAGCTTTTTGGATATTCTCCAAGAAAAATTTTACGACTATACTTGTTGTAAAAGGATGTGATAATGCAATGAAATTTGCATATTTAGTGAGGTGATCAACTACTACCATGATGACATTATGACCATTAGATTTGGGAAGCCTTGTGATGAAGTCCATGGATACCTCTTCCCAATGTTGGCTAGGAATAGATAAAGGCTACAAGAGACCTGGTGTGTTAATTGTTTCCCCCTTATTTCTTTAACAAGCCAAACATTCAGCCACAAATTTTTAAACATCACCTTTTAGCCCTTCCCAAAAAAATCTCGCTTGACCTGATGATATGTCTTCAAAAATCTTAAACAACCACCAATTAGGGACTCATGTAGTTCTTTGAGAATCTTATATTTAAGAGTGGAATTATTGCAAAGATACAAATGATCTTTATACCAAAGAATATCCCCCTTTAAATAAAATTTATTTGAACTACTAGGGTCACTTTTTATTTGTTGGATGAGATTACTTGTTGCAATATCATTTTTCCACTCTTCTTTGGCTTCTACCACCCAATTTTCTTGTAATATTGAAAGGGCACACAATAAAGCTTCATCTTTTTCATCCTTCCTAGAAAGTGCATCAACCACAATATTTTCCTTCCCTTTCTTGTATACAATTTCAAAGTCATATCCCAACATCGTAGTGACCCATTTTTGTTGCTCTTCTAACAATAGTCTTTGTTAGAAAAAATATTTTAGGCTATCATGATCTGTCTTAACCTTGAAGTGTCAACCCATTAAATAAGGCCTGCATTTTTTAATTGCATGAGGGATTGCTAGCATTTCCTTCTCAAAAATTTGTTTGAGTTGATTTTTACCTTTTAATTAATGACTCTCAAAAGCAATTGGTCAACCTTCTTGCATGAGAACTGCTCCTATCCCATTTCTAGAATCATCACATTACATAGTGAATTCCTTGGTGAAGTCTAGAGTGGCAAGCACTGGAGTTGTACACATAGCCTTCTTCAATTGCTCAAATGATACGTTAGCATATTCATTCCAATTAAAAGAATCCTTCTTCAATAGACTGGTAAGGGGTGCTACCATATGACCATAATTCTTCAAAAGTCTTCTATAGTATCCTATCAATCCCAAGAAACCCCTCAGCTTCTTAATAGCTTTTGGAATAGGCCATTCCATGATAGCCTTAATTTTGTTAGGGTCCACCCTTACTCTTTCATGTGAAACTATGTGTCCCAAATACTCCACCTCCTTAAGACCAAAACCACAATTGGATGGCTTAGCATAAAGTTGATGATCTTTGAGTAATTGTAATGCTTGATCTACATGCTGCAAATGTTCTTCCCAAGTCTTGCTATATATTAATATATCATCAAAAAACACTAACATAAACTTTCTCAAGAACTTCTTAAAATGGAATTCATCAAACTTTGGAATGTAGATAGTGCATTGGTAAGACCGAATGGCATCATCAAAAATCCATAATGACCCTCATGAGTTTGAAATGTTGTCTTACAAATATCTTTCTCCTTAATCTGAATTAGGTGATAACGTGATCTAAGATCTAATTTGGTAAAATACATAGCTCCATTTAATTCATCTAGAAGATCATCGATGACTAGAATAGAAAACTTATCTTTAATGGTGTACTTTTTGAACACTATAATTTGGACACATGCACAAAGTTTCATCCTTCTTATGCACCATCACAATAGGTGAGGAGTAAGAACTTTGGCTATGCCTGATAATTTCTACCTCTAGCATTTCCTCAACATTTTTTTCTATCCCACCATTTTGTATGTGTGAGTACCTATAAGGCCTGATGTTTGGTGGTTGGATCCCTAGAACTAGTTGTATGGCATGGTCATGATCCCTCGTAGGAGGAAGTCCTTTAGGCATATCTCCAAGAATCACTACGTGATGATCAATTATTGCTTGTAAATCTAGATGAGTAAGAGCATTAAATTGAGAGACTTCTAATGAGCATAGCTAGGCCACAAATCCGTCCACACCTTTCTTAAGAAACTTTTTCATTTGATGAGAGCTTACCATCTATGGGGATTTTACCTTCAATCTCCTTATCTCCACTACCTTTCCTTTTGATTAAAATCACATGAATAGTTCTTAGAAGTTCATCTCAATTGTTCCCAATATAGTAAGCCATTGCACTCCCAAAATAATATCCACTGTACCCATGGATATCACATACATTGGGGTATCAAGTTGATAATCTCCCTTGGATAATTTGATGCTATGACACTTCCCTGAACAACCATCTATGCCCCCATCTACAATCAAAACCTAAAACTTTGGGGCTAGATATATAAAACAACTTAGAAGAGTTGTTAACTTTTTTTTGATGAAATTATGAGTACTACCTGAGTCGATCAACATTGTTACTTTATGCTTCTTTAAGAAATCCACTACCTTGAAAGTTTGTGGTGCACTGAAGCTTGAAAGTGTATGACAAGAAATGATTGGTTGAGAATCATGTGATTCCTCACCTGACTCCCTATCCTCCTTTGATATGGGCTCCTCCTCTTCTTCCTCACTTGGACCTTCAATATAGAACAATTCTTTTCACTACATTTATGTCCTCGACTATATTTGTTATCACAATTGAAACACAACCCTTTTTCTCTTTTCTCCTCAATTTGTTGTGGAGTCAACCTAGTAGGTTGAGGAAGAGAAGGTGTTGAGTATCCTTTTTCTCTTACCACATTAGCCCCTTGGTTTCTAGGAATCAAGAACTTCTCCTCTACCTTGCGTGCCAATATAAAAGACTCATTTATTGGGTTGGGACAAAACATGCATACCTCATGTTGAATATAATCCTTGAGACCAACCAAGAATAAATCATCCAAATTCTCATGTGTAATTGTATCCACTCTTAAAGATAGATTTTGGAATTTTTGAATATAATCCTTAACTGATCCTATTTGTTAAAGCTTAGCAAGTTGGCTAAAGAAGTTTTCTGTCACACTAATTCTATATTGTGCTTGGAGTTCTTCTATAAAAATTGACCATGATATAGTGAGACCCTTTTCCCTCCTATGAGTACAAAGCCAATGATACCAAATGAATTGATCTAGTTATAGATATAAGGAATTCATCATGACCTTTTGTCCATATGGGATTTGATGTACTTCAAAAAAATCTACATTTGATTTATCCATGTTAGAGGATCCTTGGCATCAAATTTGCACATATCCACCTTTGGAAAAAATTTCCTAGATCCCATAGGATTAATAAAATTTGCGTCATTATTAGTTGACTTGAAGGTTTCACCTTGATTTCTTGAAAGCTCCTTCCTTGTTTCATTCATATAGGTGCTTAACATGCTTCATATATCTGATATATCTGCTCATAGGTCACACATATCCCTCTTAACCTCTTCCTTGAACTTACTAAGTTCCTCATTGGGATCACTATCCTTTGTTGCTTCCCAATCTTGATTGGAGGATTTCCCTTGTATGGTAGCATTCTTTTTGCCTCTTGTTGAAGACCCCATCATGATGGAAATCAATATCTTTAAAATAAATCACACAAATGAAATGTAAATTCTCTGATTTATTTATTTATTTATTACTATGACTTACTAGGGCCAAGATACCCTTACTCAGAAAAAATCCACAAAATAAAATTTAGCAAATTTGCTGCCTTAAGAGAGAATTTTCCTAATTTTCCAATATCTTACTTTTTTTTTCAATTTCTCCAAGCTTTGAAATTTAGGCTCCTTTACTATCTATTCAAAAACCCAATACAAATTATACTCCAATTCGACAGGATGTGAGAGATATGAAGATCTCAATAAATCGTGTAGAAATAGTAATTTTGCAATGATTTTCTCAAATTTTCTCCAATTCCTCTAAATTTTGGACTATAGCTTCTTTAATATGGTCTTAAAAAACCCTTTAAAAGCCTTTGAAAAATTTGCTAAAATCTAAAACTTATGCTCTTCCCAAAATCACCCCAATGTTGAGAAAAAATCTTGCCTCTATGGTGCCAAGATCATGCTCTGATACAACTTGTAATGAAATAACTTGCACAATAGAAGAAATAATATGAAATATTATATAAATACTTGATAATAACTAAGAGTAATAGGCCACTTTAAGGGGAAAACCTCCAAATATCTCCAATGAGAACACACTTCACAATATTATGTTGAAATAAGACTCACAACCCCTTATATATACCTAATTATGCTTGGGTTGAATAGACACAACCCTACATAGCACCTAGGCTGGCATACCTACCTTAATAATTATATAATAGTGATAACATGACTTAAGGATTAAGATAGCCATTATTTGAACCATTCATAACCTTATATACACCAATATTAAGGGTGTAGCACGCATTTTCCTCTTCCCCCTCTTAGTAGTTCTAGTAAAAGCTAAGGGAGAGGGAGGGGGTCTAGTAAATCTATTCATAGAAATTGTTTGTGCTAGTGCTAGCCCTAGCAATGAGTCCTCATCCTCACTATCATTGTACTCACTTTCATTGTCCTCACTCTCACTATCCTCCTCTTGAAAGTCATCCAGTCCTTGTGCAAAACCCTCTTCCTCCATAATTTGCCTCTATAAATCATATGTGTCATCCTTTGTGACATTGGTGTTAGATCCTAGTCATTACACTCTAAAATGTATTAGAGAACATTGCAAAGGTGATTCTAGAGTCTTAATATATTTATATGCAATTTATGAAAGTAAGGCAAGACAAAAGAAACAAAAAACAAAAAAACTTGTCTATTTGAATTTTTAGATTGAAAATAGCTTTGAATCTGCTTCGAATCCACTCAGGGTCCACTTGAAATTTATCGAGATCACTACCAAACACTTCTTTTATCCTCCTAAACAAGAATATTTGCCCATTTTTTTGGGTGTCATAGTTAATCTAGCAATGCTTGTGAGAACTTGAATACTTGTCATTGAGAAGTGGCAATTTTCTCACCAAGAATTTTTACACTTCTCTTCCCAAATTTCTCACACGAAAAATACAAGTTTTCACAACACCCTCAAAACCTCATTGGAAAAAATTACATCGATGCTATTTTAAACTATGGTTTTACCTTTCACGTCTACTTCAAGTTTTCCTTTATGAGATTTTTCTTCTTTAGCTACCATAGCCAACTAAAGTGATGTGACTTCAAGTTCATGTTGAGTGCTTGATTTTTATTTTTGAGTTTACAATAATATCTAATTTATTTTCTAATTTATGTTCCATAATTTGATTGACTAACTCCTTAATTGTTATCCTTGAGATAGTCATCTAATCCTTGAGTTTCTTAATGTATTCTTGTGCATATTTGAGGTTTAGTTTTTTATTTTTACTTATATTTATTGGTTGGTCTATATCTTCAAGTGTTGCTTCAAAATTTCCTTATGAAGCATATATATCCATTAGGACCTTTGCCAAGATATGGAACTTTTTCTAAATAATTGGGCTCTGATACCAATTGTTAGAAATAAGCAATAGTGAGATGTGGAGGGTGTTAGTGTAGTTTTTTAGTTTTCCTATTTTGCTAAGTTTTTCCTACACTTTTAATAATCTCGCTTAGGTTAATAAAGCATGTCTTATTAGGTGAATGGTTGTGAGGTGTCACCTTCCTACATGTGAGCATCTATTAGCTATCTTGGGAAGATACTTTGCTATCTTTAGTCCGATAGATGGTTGCTCCTCATTGGTTGGTATTGCCACCTCCTCTCTCTTCCTTGCCTATATAAGCATGCTACCTGGCTTGTATTTGTATCTCTTGTTTTTGCATCCTCTTAATGCTATTTTGCTTCCAGCATTTGCATTACTCTCTTGGAGACTAACTCTATGATGCTATTTTGATTTTGTATCATTTTCATTCATAGTTTAAATATTTACTCTTTGCACTAGTTTTCTGGGTTATTAATCTTTTCAGATTCTAACATGGTATCAGAGCTTTTCTATGTGCAAGAGTAGATTTTAGTTTCCTTATTTGAGAGATTTGGGAGGGGCAAATAAACTTTATTGTAGTTTTTTGAAAAACGAAGTATGCTCTTCTCTTGCATCTTTGGATGATCCTGAGAATCAGAAAAGTTTTGACAAAAACAATTTTTCTCTGGGGTTTCAATCTCAAATCTGACAACCAACTTGCATATTTGGAGTTTTCAATCAGTTTTGCAGGTTCCAGCATGCCATTGATGGACTTAAGAAGCTGATCCAGCATTTGCATGCCATATTTTGGTTGCTGGGGTCGTTTTTTTATTTTTGGAGCCGTTTTTTACTGTTAAAGGCATCTGATTTACACTACAGCAAAATCTTCTGTACATCAGCAAGAAAAATGCTTTCTGGGTTTTGTTTGCAGCCCTAAAAAACCATCTGGGTATCTTTTAGATTTTGCATGCAAGTTGTATATTTTTCAAAATCGAGCATGCAAAGCTATAGCCATACCCCTCTCCGTTGGCAGTCGCAGATTTGAATGCAGTTTTCAAATGTCTCATTCTTGCTCATACGGACTCCGATTTTGATGATTCTTATTATGAACTTGGCTATTTTTTTGTGCTCTATCCACTAGTGAAGTTTTTTTTTGATTTTCATGCATGAATTCTTCAGAAATTGCAGATTCTCAGTCGTGACTGTGCACAGTTCTCGTTTTGGAAACTTCAGAGGATCATAACTTTCTCATACGACCTCGTATCGAGGTCATTCTTTTTTTGAAAGTGCATGATTTTTCGAGTAGATCACATTGGTGCTATTTTTTTCCTTGATTATTGTGCCCAAGTTTCACTTCTAGCATATGCTCTTCATGAGGGTTTGTAATGCATTGAAATCAAGACCACTAAGTAATTCTTTCTAGTGGTAGTTGTAAATGCACTAAAATAAAGTGCCAAATCATATTTCTTTGAGGGGGGGTTCTTTGATTGAGTAAAGAGGGGGGGGGCATTGTCGTGGCTGGGTTCTCTTCTTTTTAGCATTTCTTCTCTGCATTTCTTCATCATGGATCAAACAAATATGCCCATCCTAACTCCATACAATTACTTTGAGTGGAAATCACGCATGACAATTCACTTAAAGAAAGCTGGATTAAATAGGATAACTATGGGACTTGAAACTGAACCTACTAAAGATGAAGACAAGCCTAAGTGGTTTAACAAATGTGATGAGGCATATGGAACATTGTGTTTTTCTATTTCTCCTAACTTGCTATTTCACATTGAGTCTTTGGTTACACCAAATGAAGTATGGACAAAGCTAGAAACACTATTTGGCACACAAGATTCAATGAGGGGTCATATGTTGGAAAATGAATTAATTAGTTTGAGTCCAGGAAATTTCAACACAATCCAAGATTTTTTCACCAAATTGAAATCACTAAGGCTGCAGTTAAAACAATGTGGAATTGAAAAGAAAGATGAACAACTGATTCTTAGTATTCTCTCTAAGCTAAGTTCAGAATATTCTGTGTTTGTTTCTACCTTCTATGCTACTAAGGGTGCACTTGGTACTCAATTCACCATGCCATCTTTAGATGATTTTGCTGTCAATCTCACTCGAGAACAGGACAAGCTAATCCAGATGGGCATTCTTAAGTCCTTTAAGTCACATGCCTTGGCTGCTAACCAAGGCACAAAAGAACAACAAGGACAAAGTAGTAACAACAATAGTAAGGACAAGAAACAAAAGAATAGTGAGGAGAAGAAGGATCAGATGCCGGTTTCTTCAAAAGCAACTATTGATACACCATCTTCCAAGGGCGATAAGCCTAAGAAAGAAAAGGTCAAATGTGCCTATTGTAAAAGACCTGGTCATGATGAACATAAATGTTTGCAGAAACAACTTGATCACTTGACATACATTCTTGAGAAGAATAATATCAGTGTTCCTGAGTCTATCAAACAAAGTTCTAATGAATGGTCTAACAAAGAAAAAGAAAACAGCAAGGGGAAAGGAAAGGGCAAGGCCCTTTTTGCAGTTGCTTCCTCACCATCCACTTGGGTTCTTGATTCGGGTGCTTCACACCAAATGGCTTCATCTAAGGAAGAACTTGCATCCTTGGAGTCATGTACTATGCCTTCTATTTTGATGGGTGATAACACTCTTGTTGAGGTGTGTGGGAGAGGGTCTGTTGATGTGGGGGATGGTACATTCCATGATGTTCCTTATGTACCCTCATTATCAACTAATCTCCAATCAGTACACCAGATTACTCACACAGGTTTAGGAAAGTGGGTTGAGTTCACTCCTAGTTCAGTGGAGATAAGTGAGTTGCACAATGATTCTACAGTTGTAGTTGGGAGAGCAAATCATCAGTCACGACTCTATATGTTTTCTCACTTTGTTCCTAATCCTCCTTTGACTGTTTCACTCACTCACTCTAATGATATGAGCAAATTATGGCATGAGCAGTTTGGCCATCTTAACTTCCACTACTTGCACCAACTTAACCAGCAGAGCATGGTCATAGGGTTGCCTTCTACTTTGACATTGGAGTCACTTGGAATACATGATAGATCTTCTAATGGGTCAGATTCACCTGAGCAGTCTTCTACCTCCACTTCTGATGCAGAGAGTGATTCAGAGGACTCACCTCCTTCCTCTCCTAGTCATCATTTACAGGTTGATGATTCTCCTCTAGATTCTCCATCTTCCGGTCCACTTTGGGCTAGACAGACCTTGTAGTTTATAGGTGATTGGGTTGGGGATCCATCAGACACCAAGTAGACTCGTTCACAATTCCAAGATGCTCTACATATCTTCATTGCTACTACCTCAAATCCACAGTCCTTTCATGAGGCTTCTGGTATTTCTGAGTGGGATACAACTATGCAGGAAGAGTATAGTTCTTTGATGAGGAACCACACTTGGGATCTTGTCCCTTTTCCTAAGGGAAGAAAACTTGTTCGATGTAAGTGGATCTACTGGACAAAATTTGCAAGCTTTGCTAGAGGTGCAGGATGCTACATCTTTTGGGGAGGCCTCTTCCTCTCACTTGGAGTCCTAATTTTCTTTGGGGAGTCTCTTTTCTCTCTCTTTTGGGGGAATTTTATGTACATGGGTACCTCATCAGGCTTGACTTGTCGGGACCCATTTCTACATCCACCTAAGCTTCGCTTATGGGGGGGTGTTAGTGTAGTTTTTTATTTTTCCTATTTTGCTAAATTTTTCCTACACTTTTAATAATCTCGCTTAGGTTAATAAAGCATATCTTATTAGGTGAATGGTTGTGAGGTGTCACCTTCCTACATGTGAGCATCTATTAGCTATCTTGGGAAGATACTTTGCTATCTTTAGTCCGATAGATGGTTGCTCCTCATTGGTTGGTGTTGCCACCTCCTCTCTCTTCCTTGCCTATATAAGCATGCTACCTGGCTTGTATTTGTATCTCTTGTTTTTGCATCCTCTTAATGCTATTTTGCTTCCAGCATTTGCATTACTCTCTTGGAGACTAACTCTATGATGTTATTTTGATTTTGTATCATTTGCATTCATAGTTTAGATATTTACTCTTTGCACTAGTTTTCTGGGTTATTAATCTTTTCAGATTCTAACAGAGGGAGGGAGGGAGGGGGGAGGTGACTCAATAATGTAACATTTTTACTCCAACCATATACTTTAAAACTTAACCATATGCATCCATAAATAGTTAAACTGAAAAGTTAAATACACAACAATAAGAAACTCATAATACCATTATTTGTTTCTTAGGAAATCCTAGTCAAGGGAAAACCTCAGTGGGGATGGTACTCACAAGATTGTACTAATCTAAAATTTCTTTGAAAGGGTTTTTGATCCTCCTAGGAGTCATTACATATATTTAGTACATTAGTCCTTATGAGAGCACTAGACCTTGATAGAGGTCTCAACCATATTAGGAGTTGTATTACAATGGGAGCTCACTACTCTAAAATGATAAATGATATACATACTAAGTTATAAATAAAATACCAAAAATAACTAAACTAATCTATGCAATATTGGATTCGTCCTTTGTATATGTTGCATCTAATTCTGCCGATGCACCTACAATTGACATATGACCATCAAAACATCATCATAGCATTGCACATATATGATGCAGTGCAAGGTAAGAGAATCCCTAAAGGAGATGTCCAAACCCCCAACAAATAACCACACAACAGAAACACAACAACAAGCAATAACAATGCAAGATCTGATATCAAATCACAACTCTTTTTTATAAAATAACTGTTTACATGAAATATGCTTGGCTGTAAGGCCTTTCGGGTTAGGGCAAAATACAAGAACAATTATAATAACAGTTTTGCAAGATCCCTTAAGATCCAACTCAATCCTAGCTAGCCTAGATCTGTAATATAACAAAAATCTAGTAGAAACCTCCAAGATCTCAACTTGTGCTCGCAAGCCACCAAGTAACCTCCTTGTTTCTAAACCATAGCCACTAGCTCTTCTCACAAACTCACAACTCCACCACAATCCTACTATAAATTGCCTCACATTCAACGCTCTATCCACAAAATCAAGAAAACTCACCCTTTAGCTACTCTCTAGACCCACTCCTCCAAATGAATAAATCACTCCATGAATCAATTAATCACTCCATTAATGAATGACTAAAAGACTACACAAAACCTCCTATTTATACCCAACTAAGCCACAAGTCAACCTGGAAATTACAAATTAAATAAACCCCTTGCATTAAATCCATATTTAATCCATAAGTTGGCTCACAACAAACATTACATACAAAATGTTAACCCTCGTGTTAACCCAAAGTTAACATGTGATAACCACACGAAACTACTTAGGACAAGCCCCAAGTTTACAACCAAGATTAAATGCACATAGGAGAGGTAACCAAGACCACCAATAGGTCCACACAAACTCTCAGATCGATCCACGACACAATCACATGCTACATCCATTAAATGCACCAAGAACTCTAGTCAACACCAATAGACTATTGAATGACAACAAACTCCCAAGCATCATTGAACTCCCAATACATGTTGAGCACAACACATCGTGCCAAGCTCTAAGACCATGTCGAGCTCCCAAACCATTTCGAGCTCCAAGACCATGTTGAGCTCCATAGACCATGACGAGCTCTAGAGCATGCCAAGCACCATTCCTTCTTCGACCGAGTACCAGTCCAAGCACCCTCCAAAGCAACTACCAAGCCTTCTTCCATGAACTCCAAAGTAGTTATTGAGAAAACCCAAGATGCTCTTGCATCAATATAGCTCATAATTCATGTGCATATCAATTTCATACTTTTCATGAGTAAACTATCCTCTTTATATACCTTCTACTTTTATTATCTAGTCAACCTTAATGATGAAATATGTTTAACACTTCTTTAAAACCAATTATAAAAACTTTCTAACTAAGGATTAACATCTAGGATGTTGTCCCTACATTTCCAAATAATTTAAATAATGGGTAAATTTAATTGTTTAGGAAAACTACTCAATCTTTGTTTCTTATTTTGTATTCTATAATTTAAGCCTTCCTTCACATTCTTTAACCAAAACATATGATATCTAACATATTAACTCAGGTGAACATACTAATATCTGTTACCTCTGGTTTTACCGCCAAAAGATTTAAATTCAAATCCGCGGCTTGTTCAACGGTTAGCCTAAAAAATTGTTATTTTAATGCCCCAACTCACCAAAGTTTCTCTTCCGTCAGATTTTAGATGGATCGACAGTCGGCAAGATCTCGTCATCGGAAGTTGCACGGGAGATAGTATCAGCGACATCGTGCCTGATTGACACGTGTTTGGTGGGCTCGGCGGTTGGGCTACAACGAAGGGCAGGTCGGGAAAGTTTTTCGGTGCCACAGGCGCTATGGCGCTATCGCACGCCAACCGAAAAATCTCCATGGCGACATAGCGCCCGGCGGAGATGCTCACGTCGGCGGGCGGGTCACGTTGCCGAAAAAATGTTGCGATGGTCGCGTAAAGTTTGGCGGGCCGGAGAAAATAAACAGCGAGAGCTTCAGACAAAATATTGGGCCCCATTATTTACCTCATCTACCCAGTTGGCGGAGCCCAGTGCCACGGCAACGAATCAAAAGGAACCACGCACAGATAGGGACATGTCATCGGTTGGGCGCTATGGCGCTATGGGAATTTAGCCTCGATTTTCCCATAGCGACATGGCGCCTGGTCGACACGTGGTCACCCTGTGAGGCCAAGTCGCAAGATTGCCTGGTGGTGTTCCGCTGGGCCAGTAAGGAACCACCGCGTGTAACCAGGCTGGAGTCTCTATCAGTACGATTGGCACAGTCAAGGTTTGCAATCTCCACCGTCAGATTTGATTGCATCAATGGACGGTGCCATCTCGCTATGGCAGAGATGCGCAGATATTATCATGGCGACATAGCGCCCATTTGTCGCGTGGCCATTCTATGGATCAAGTCTCGGGTTCACCAATCAGATGATGCCATGTGTATATGTCAGGACACAGCAACCATGGGCCCAGTAGTTTTTAGGAGGGACGGCGATTGAAGTACGATGTCGCTCTGATCGTCAGATCTGCAAAGATCTACGGCTGGCGCTATCTCACCATCGAGAACTGCCCGGACTTTAGCATCAGCGACATAGCGCCCGTGCGCCACGTGTCCTGGTGGGGCTGCATTTTATGCCGTCAGAAGCAGTTAGGATGGGATGACTAACAAACCAACAGGAGGATGCCACGTATTAGCAAGCCCGGTGAATCAATAGGAACGGAGGGTTACGGGAGGTCAAGTTCATGACCGTCGGATGAGAAAAGATCAACGGTAGGTGCCATGTCGCCTTAGGAAAGCTGCAAGATTTTTACCATGGCGACATCGCGCCCGATTGACACATGTCGGTGGGGTCAAGTCTCACCGGATGCATCATTGAGGTGGCACCAATTCGGATGGGGCCCAGTCACAGGAAAGAGAGTCCACAGCGAATCAGAAACAACCACGTGTGCCGAGTCAAAACACAGATATGTCGAGGGGCCAAATTTCTTGATACGACTAGCACATTAAGGGGTGGATTCTCCACCATCAGATCTTCAGAAATCTAGGGTCGGCGCTATCTCGCCATGGAGGAACTACGCGGATTTTACAATAGCGAGTTAGCACTCAGAAGACACGTGTCCTCGTGGTTCGGATTTCGACATGGCGATTAGCTAACGGCCAGCGGTTAGATTAAGGTTGGCATGGTTAGTTCGCAAGCGATCAACCACGGAGGGACTCTCCAGGTGGCAAGACAAAGGATTACGATTGGCCCGTGTGGCCTAGTCGGCATATAAGAAATCGGGTCGACTAATAGGCCAGTTTGATTCATGAACCAAGATGCAGAGGTGATCGACGTATCTTGCGATCTGATCTTCGCGATCATTTTCAACCTACCAGGAATGAATGCAGGACATAAGGACACTCCACCCATCCGGCCGATCCATCTACCATGTCAGGGAATGTTGTGGCGCCGTTTCTATCTTCTCCAGGCTCTTCTCAGAAAGAAATGAGATTTCTCGGTATGCAGGCCAGGATTTCAATCAGATCCCCGATTGGATTCTCAAGATGGGAAGTTAATGCCAGTAGGTAAGAAGTGAATGTAACGCGGAAATCTTCAGTTATGCCTGATCTATAAAGGCAATTTTGTGATCTGTTCTCAAGGTCGATTCTTTCTGATTTTCTCTGCTACTGCTTGCAGACTTGTAGTGTAAAACCCCTTTGTCTCTGAGCCATGTAATAGCCTGTATCATCTCTTTCAGCCATCAGTGTGAATGTGCATCACTTTGCCTCCCATTGGTGTATTGTTGAGATCAATGATCTGTATACTGTATCTATCTTTGGCCTATTGGATAATACATAAGTGAAATCTCCTTTTCCTAGTGTCATTCGGTTGGTTTTTTCTGATCTGTATGTGATTATTGATCGATATAAGTCTAGATGTGTATGACTTTTGTATGTTATTCTGGTTTTGTAGTATATATATGGGCAGGAATGAGTCTGAACACTCTGTTTTGGTGCATCACCGCCTTAGATTAGACTAGGTAGATTTGCTTTAACGCTCTCTTTCTCCCTTTCCCTTTTGAGAATAGATAGGTGCACCTTGACAGTAAGAGGAAGCCGGCCTTCTCCGGAGACTCAACCTCATAGTTCAAGTCCCACAGCTTGGAGGTTGTTTCCATGTTTCACTAGGTTGTCCTCGCGCATAGGCCTTGGACAAGGGTGCAAACCTAAGTGACAACAGTTTTTGGCACGCCCGGTGGGACCTATATCAGAAGATTTCATGTCTACTGGTGTCAAAAGAAGAAAGAGTTTCTAAGATTAATGCTGAAGAAGTAGTGCTGGCTTCAGTATTCAAGCCTTCAAGAGGCTGATTCATCAAGTACTTGGCGACTCTGAGCATCAACAAATCTGGTTTCAGGCCAATGTTGCAGAAATTCATGCCCAGAGCTGAAACAAGGGCGTCTTCTAGAGGTAATTTTCAATATCAAGAACTCTCACTTTCAAGTCCTAGGAGAAGGAGGGCTAGAGCTTCATTATCACCAGTTAGAGGTGGAGTAACAATCATTATACCTTTGAGATCTGTCTCTACTCCTCCTACTGTCCGAACTCAGCCTAGATTGCCATCAACACTCATCAATAGAACACTTGTTTATATGGCACAGCCAAGAGTTCATCCTTTTGTCACCTTTAATGGTGGAAGTCCTATGTTGTTAGCCCAAAGACATGATATACCAGTAGCTGCACTAAAAAGCATACCTGATTTTACTAGTGAAACTTCTATTTCCCCCCTAGAGCATATCCAAGAGGTAGCGAATGTCTGCAATATTCATGGTATTATAGAAGATGATGTTGCCATCAGACTTCTAGCCTCATCTTTAAAAGGAAAAGCATTACAGTGTTATAGAGGCTTAGCTCATGGTTCCATAACTGATTGGGATGGACTAGGAGCAGGATTATGCAAACATTTTGAGGATAAGAGTGACCATTTGTCACTATTAGAGCAGCTGACTACAATAAAAAGAGCCCCCCATGAATGTATGACTGATTTTAATTACAGATTCCAAAAGACATGGGATAGAATACCTACTATAGTGAAACCTACCCCTGGTAATGCCTTCTTGCATTACCTTAGAGCTTTTAACAGTGATATTGCCACCACAATCCAAACTATGGGAGGAGATACATTACCTAATGCTTATGAGACAGCCATAAAAGCTGAGAACATTCTAATACAAGGGGGAAAGTTGGCTCCAAGGCCTCCTATGCCTTTCTTTCCTGATGTTCCCAACCACCAACCAGTAATACCCCCTCTCCCTACAATTTCTACATCGCAAGCCCTTACTCCAGTTCCCCAAGCTTCCACATCCTCAAACGGAATAGATGAACTCAAGGAAATGCTCCAAGGTCTAGTACTGAACGCAAATAAAAGAGAAAAGACCCTGGATAAAAAAATTACAAGAGCAGGGGAGGGAGTTGAAGGACCAAGGGAAGAGACTAGAGGATAGTTTTTCTCTAATACAAAAGATGAGTAACAAGGTGGTGGCCTTAGAAAGACAACAGGCCCAAGGTGGAAAGCCTCCCCAATTGCAATATCAGGCTCCAAGTGGTGGTAGGCCTCCTAATCAGTGGAATAGCTCTTTTGATCAGAATAGGCAGAATAGTCATGCTTCTGCTTCAAGCTCAAATCAGAACAGAGCTATAGTCCCTCAAAATAACTTGGCCCAAGACCAAGATTTTTGTCCCTCATGTAACTATTCTTATACCTATTGCCTATGTCAGAAAGCAGAATCTTATTTGGCCCTAACTTTCTAGGAGTCCACAGTAAAGCAATCACACAAAGAAGATCATCCCAAGGAGGCCTCATATGTTCAGAGGTAGGGTGATTGCTCTTTTATGAATCACCAGATGGAGGAACATTGTAATGTAAACTAGGACTCCGTTGCTCATAACACAAGAAGCAAGAAGAGAGCTATGGAACATGCTGCTCCTCCTTCTCCTAAGCAGACCTCAACTTCAAGTGTTATACCTAACACACAAATAGCAAATGAGCAGACAAACACTTCACAACAGCAAAAGCAAGGTCCGAGAAATGAGGACGCAAGTGATCCTTTTGTTGCCCCATCTCAACCTCTTGTAAGTGCAGCCCCCAAAGTTTCTACCAAAATCCCTAGTGCCCCATTAAGTGTGGTAGAACAAATGAAGAATACCAATGTAAACATTTCCATGTGGGATGCTGTTGCTACCATACCAATGCAGAGGAAGATGCTGCAGCAAGAATTGGAAAGGATTGAGCCCAAGGATCAGTCATCTACCATGGAGAGTGCCACTAGTTTAGTACAACCAGCAGGAGATGTGGAGGCAAATAAAAAGGTTAAATTTCCTCCATTTTATGTTTCTCTGATTATAGGGGGCAAATTGGTCCATAATTGCATGATAGATTCGGGGGCTAGCAGCTCAGTAATGCCTAGGTGTGTTGTTGATGCTTTAGGGATGAAATATGAGCCCATTGTTAGGGATGTGTTACAACTAGATGGGAGTACTGTCAAAACCGTAGGCATCCTTAGAAGTGTGGAAATGGCCCTACATGCATGCCCTGGTTGTACTGTGATTCAAGACATATCTGTTGCTGAGGTTAAGCCCTATTTTGCCATCTATCTTTCGAGAGACTTCACTGCTCAAATTGGTGGATTCATATCTGCTGATTGGTCTTACATGTCATTTAAGACCAGATATGGGGCCAATGCTTCAATAAGAGCAGAACCTCAAGCCCTTCATCACACTGAACCCTACACTCCCAACTTCATCAATATGAATTGCCCTATCCTAGAGGTGAATGAAAATAACATAGTAAACGAGCCTGTCACTTCCATAGAAGAGATTCCTGATTTCTTCTTGGATGAGTGGGCAAATACATGTCAGTTTGAACCTATGTCGGAAACCCTTGAGACGGGCCTTAGTACATATTGCATAATAGAGAAGGAGGTTCAAGTTCCTGACCTTGTTAGGACTAATGATGACATAAATGGAGTATGGAGTATGTACTTTGATGGCTCAAGGAATAGAAATGGATCAGGGGCTGGTGTTATGTTGATCTCTCCTACACAAATAAGATACTACTTCTCTTTTAGGTTCTAATTCAGTTGTACCAATAATGTGGCCGAGTATGAATCCTTGATCCAAGGTCTCCTACTTGCCCAAAAGAGGGGAATTCAAGCCTTGAAAGTATATGGGGACAGCGAGTTGGTAGTGAACCAAGTGAGAAATCAGAATATCACCAAAAATGGCCTGCTCAAGTCTTATAAACATAGAGTCTGAGATTTGCTTGAGGGTTTCAATGCATTTAACATTCAGAGCATTCCTAGGAGAGAAAATAAACATGCTAACAGACTTGCAGCAGTGGGTGCATCTTATGATGTGCCAGGGAATCTTGAGGAAGAAAAGAAACAACAAATAAGGGTAGTGGTGAGGCCTGCTGTTCCTGATAATAATACTCATTGGCAAGTGTTCGAGTCTGATGAGCAAATTGTGAGCTTCTTGCAGAATGAAGTAGAATTTTCAGAGAGAAATCAGCTAAGACTACAAGATCAATATGGTGATCAGATCATTCATCTCAGTTCCAACAAGCTGCCCAAGGGTCTCATTACCTTGGAGGGCGTCTTTAATCCTGATGATCAAACAAGAGGCAAAGGGATGAATCTAGCTGCAAAAAAGGATGACCATGCCCCAGTTACTATTGCTGATGGAAAATCTCTTAACATGGGGAAGGTATGTTCTAAAGCTGAGCAAGAAGATTGCATTCATCTATGTCAAGAATTTAGTGATGTATTTGCTTGGACATATGATGATTTAAAAGGGTTTGACCCTAGTTTGTTTCAACATACCATAGATTTAGTTGATAGGGTCAAACCAGTAAGGAAAAAACAGAGGCCAGTGAATCCCAAGATTGAACCTTTAATGAGGAAAGAACTATCCAAACTGATTGAGGCTAACATAATTTTTCCCATCAAACACTCATCATGGGTAGCTAACCTTGTCCCTGTGAGGAAGAAGAATGGAGAAATCAGATTGTGTGTGGACTTTAGGGATCTCAATCAGGCTTCCCTTAAAGATCACCATCCTCTCCCATCTATGGAGCAAATTCTGTCCAAGGTCAGTGGGTCAAGGAGATTCTCTTTTCTTGATGGGTTTTCTGGTTATAACCAAGTACTGGTTAAAGAGTCTGATAGATACAAGACAACATTTACTACTAAATGGGGCACCTATGCTTATTTCAAAATGCCATTTGGATTAACAAATGCAGGTGCCACATTCCAAAAGGCAATGGAGGTAGCTTTCAGAAGATTAATTGGCAAGTTTGTCTTGGTTTACCTTGATGATATAACTGTGTATTCCAAGAATGTGGAGGATCATCGTGATCATTTGAGACAGGTATTTCTAAGATGTAGAGAGTTTGGGGTATCTCTCAACCCAGCCAAATGTGTCCTTGCTACAAACCAGGGAAAACTATTGGGACACATTGTATCTAAGGATGGATTGACCGTTGATCCAGAAAGAACAAAAGCAATACTTGCCCTTCCTCTCCCTAAACACAAGAAAGGGCTACAAAGTTTCCTTGGTAGGATAAATTTTGTAAGAAGGTTTATTCCTAATCTTGCCACCATGGTGAAACCCCTTACAGCCATGCTCAAGAAAGATATGGTCTTCTCATGGACCAAGGAGGGGAAGGAGAGTTTTGAAAAGATCAAGGCAGCCATAGCATCGGCCCCTACCCTCATGAACCCAAAATTTGAGAAAGATTTCATCCTCTACACTTTAGGTGGTGAGTCAAGTATCTCTGCTATCTTGACCCAAACAAATGACAAGAATGAGGAGCAGCCCATAGCCTTCTTTAGTGAAGGGCTTAAGGAATATGAAGATAAGTATAGCTTTGTTGAGAAGCAAGCCCTTGCAGTCATTAGAGCCTTGAAGAAGTTCAGACACCTCTTATCCCATAATAAGATCCATTTGTTGGTACCCCATGCAAGTGTAAAAGACTTCCTGTTAAACAAAGATGTCAGTGAGAAGAGAGCTGGATGGATCACTAGGGTAATGGAATATGATGTTGACATTCAGATTACCAAATTGGTAAGAGGAAGAGGATTATGTAAAGAAATGTTATCAGATCAGAACTCAGATGAAGAAGTTGCCATGGTGATAGCAGAGTAGCAGGAGGAAAGGTACGCTGACGGTCCAAGGAGCTAGATAAATGACATGAAGAATTTCTTATTAGGGAATGGATACCCTTAGGGATTGGACAGAACTAAAAGAAGACAATATAGACTACAATCCATTCCCTATGTTGTGATTGACGATATCCTATTCAGGAGGGATTTTAATGGGACCCTGTTGAGGTGTGTTGAAGAGAATCAGGCTGAAAAGGTGATTAGAGAACTCCATGATGGCCCTGATGGCAGCCACTTCTCTGCAAGAACAACCACTATGAAGATCATGAGGGCTGGATATTATTGGCCATCTCTGTTCCATGATTGTTATAGGTATGTGAGGAAATGTGAGAAATGTGTTTTTTTCTCAGGCAAACAGAGACTTGCAGCTCTTCCTCTTCATCCTATTCAGGTGGATCATCCCTTCACTCAATGGGGGTTGGATTTTATAGGCCCCATTAATCCTCCATCTAGTGTAGGTCATAAATGGATCTTGGCTGCTACTGATTATTTCACTAGGTGGACAGAGGCAGTTGCCTTGAACGATGCCACAGAGCCATCAGTTGTTGAATTCCTTGATGGAATTGTATCTAGATTTGGTGCTCCTTCTACTATCATCTCAGATAATACCAAGTCTTTTGTTGGAACCCAAATTTGTGCATGGGCCATGAATCACAATATCTACCTGAGCACATCATCGAACTACTATCCTCAGGGTAATGGTTTCGCTGAATCTTCCAACAAGAATCTAATTAGAATTATGAAGAGGACAATAGAAGACAATTAGAGGACCTGGCACAAGAAATTAAGGACTGCTTTGTGGGCTGATAGGATAACACCCAAGAGATCTATTGGGAATTCACCTTTTGTGCTAGTATATGGTAGGGAAGCTAGACTCCTAATCTCGTTGGAGTTCCCATCCTTGGAGTTGGCTCATCAGCTGGAACTGGTTGAAGATGATGCCATGTCAGTAAGAATGGCAGAACTAATTGAGTTGGAAGAAAAGAGAAACAAAGCCATGAAAACTCTAGAGATTCACCAGCAACAGATGAAGGGGAATTTTGACCAGATGGCAAGGGCTAGAATCTTCAGAGAGGGAGATTTAGTTCTCAAGTGGGACTTAGATAGAGAAAAACCAGGAAGGCACTCCAAATTTGACCCATCATGGAGTGGCCCTTATCTGATTTCCAGTTGCAAACAGGCCAACGCGTTCCAACTAAGCAGGCCAAGTGGTGAAATTCTACCCATTCCAGTCAATGGGATCTATCTGAAGCCCTGTTTATGAAGGGTTGTGAATCCATGTACATAGTTAATCTAGTTGCTTCCTGCTTGTTTCTGTTTTGCAATAAGTGCACGAGCACATGGCTCTCTTCGTGAGTCATTTTTGACATGTCTCACGCTGCTGAGGAGGTCCTGCTTTTTTTTTTTTTTTGTTTTTTTTGTTTCCAATCATAGAAGCAGAGCTAGAACCTTAAGGGTTTTTAATGTTTTGATTTCCTCTTTAAGGGTTAGGGTTCTTGTAGCTCTCAGCTTTGTGCCTCCGGGTCCTCTTTCCGACTCCATAGCCCAATGGATCATTCTCAGGCACTGGTCATGCATTGAGCAGGCTCATGCCCCCTGTGAGTCGCCAGGAGTGTTACCTCTGGTTTTATCGCCAAAAGATTTAAATTCAAATCCACGGCTTGTTCAACGGTTAGCCTAAAAAGTTGTTATTTTAATGCCCCGACTCGCCAAAGTTTCTCTTCCGTCAGATTTTAGATGGATCGACGGTCGGCGCGATCTCGTCATCGAAAGTTGCACGGGAGATAGTATCAGCGACATCGCGCCTGATTGACACATGTTTGGTGGACTTGGCGGTTGGGCTACAACGGAGGGCAGGTCGGGAAAGTTTTTAGGCGCTATGGCACTATCGCACGCCAACCGGAAAATCTCCATGGCGACATAGCGCCCGACGGAGATGCTCACGTCGACGGGCGGGTCACGTTGCCGAAAAAATGTTGCGACGGTCGAGTAAAGTTTGGTGGGCCAGAGAAAATAAACAGCGAGAGCTTCAGACAAAATATTGGGCCCCATTATGTACCTCATCTGCCCAGTTGGCGGAGCTCGGTGCCACGGCAACAAATCAAAAGGAACCACGCACAGATAGGGACATGTCATTGGTTGGGCGCTATGGCGCTATGGGAATTTAGCCTCGATTTTCCCATAGCGACATGGCGCCTGGTCGACACGTGGTCAGCCTGTGAGGCCAAGTCGCAAGATTGCCTGGTGGTGTTCCGCTGGGCCAGTAAGGAACCGCCGCGTGTAACCAGGCTGGAGTCTCTATCAGTACGGTTGGCACAGTCAAGGTTTGCGATCTCCACTGTCAGATTTGATTGCATCAACGAATGGCGCCATCTCGTTATGGCGGAGATGCGCAGATATTATCATGGCGACATAGCGCCCATCTGCCACGTGGCCATTCTATGGATCAAGTCTCGGGTTCACCAATCAGATGATGCCATGTGTATATGTCAGGACATGACAACCACGGGCCCAGTAGTTTTCAGGAGGGATGACGAGTGAAGTACGATGTTGCTCTGATCGTCAGATCTGCAAAGATCTACGGCTGGCGCTATCTCACCATCGGGAACTACCCGAACTTTAGCATCAGCGACATAGCACCCGTGCGCCACGTGTCCTGGCGGGGCTGCATTTCATGTCATCAGAAGCAGTTAGGATGGGATGACTGACAAACCAACAGGAGGACGCTACGTATTAGCAGGCCCGGCGAATCAATAGGAACGGAGGGTTACGGGAGGTCAAGTTCGTGACCATCGGATGAGAAAAGATCAACGGTAGGCGCCATGTCACCTTAGGGAAGCTGCAAGATTTTTACCATGGCGACATCGCGCCCAATTGACACGTGTTGGTGGGGTCAGGTCTCGCTGGATGCATCATTGAGGTGGCGCCGATTCGGATGGGGCCCAGTCACAAGAAAGAGAGTCCACGGCGAATCAGAAACAACCACGTGTGCCGAGTCAGAACACAGATATGTTGAGGGGCCAAATTTCTTGATACGACCAGCGCATTAAGGGGTGGATTCTCCACCATCAGATCTGCAGAAATCTAGGGTCGACGCTATCTCGCCATGGAGGAACTGCGCAGATTTTACAATAGCGAGTTAGCGCTTGGAAGACACGTGTCCTCGCAGTTCAGTTTTTGACGTGGCGATTAGCTAACGGCCAGCAGTTAGATTAAGGTTGGCGCGGTTAGTTCGCAGGCGGTCAACCACGGAGGGACTCTCCAGGTGGCAAGACAAAGGATTACGATTGGCCCGCGTGGCCTAGTCGGCATATAAGAAATCGGGTCGACTAATAGGCCAGTTTGATTCATGAACCAAGATGTAGAGGCGATCGACGTATCTTGCGATCTGATCTTCGCGATCATTTTCGACCTACCAGGAATGAATGCAGGACATAAGGACACTCCACCCATCCAGTCGATCCATCTACCATGTCAGGGAATGTTGTGGCGCCGTTTCTATCTTCTCCAGGCTCTTCTCAGAAAGAAATGAGATTTCTCGGTATGCAAGCCAGGATTTCAATCAGATCCCCGATTGGATTCTCAAGATGGGAAGTTAATGCCAGTAGGTAAGAAGTGAATGTAACGTAGAAATCTTCAGTTATGCCTGATCTATAAAGGCAATTTTGTGATCTATTCTCAAGGTCGATTCTTTCTGATTTTCTCTGCTACTGCTTGCAGACTTGCAGTGTAAAACCCCTTTGTCTCTGAGCCATGTAATAGCCTGTATCATCTCTTTCAGCCATCAGTGTGAATGTACATCACTTTGCCTCCCATTGGTGTATTGTTGAGATCAATGATCTGCATACTGTATCTATCTTTGGCCTATTGGATAATACATAAGTGAAATCTCCTTTTCCTAGTGTCATTCGGTTGGTTTTTTCTGATCTGTATGTGATTATTGATCGATATAAGTCTGGATGTGTATGACTTTTGTATGTTATTCTGGTTTTGTAGTATATATATGGGCAGGAATGAGTCTGAACACTCTGTTTTGGTGCATCACCGCCTTAGATTAGACTAGGTAGATTTGCTTTAACACTCTCTTTCTCCCTTTCCCTTCTGAGAATAGATAGGTGTGCCTTGACAGTAAGAGGAAGCCGGCCTTCTCCGGAGACTCAACCTCGTAGTTCAAGTCCCACAGCTTGGAGGTTGTTTCCATGTTTCACTAGGTTGTCCTCGCGCATAGGCCTTGGACAAGGGTGCAAACCTAAGTGACAACAATATCATATATGAAATCCATTCTACCAATAACAAAAATTGTGGCCAATAAGACATACCTTGCTAAGGTCACTGATCAAAATGATACGTTTGCTAATAGTTTTCCATGAACTAAAATTAGTCAATTTTCTTATTAAACCAAAATAAAAAATGAATGTAATTCCAAGTGACCTTACCATCTGATTGTATTTCCATTAATGACAAAATTTATGTCTTCACAAAGTTTGATACTTTCCAACTGAGCCAATTGTGGTTCTAGTGGTAGAAGCCAATAATTAGCTTAAAGGTGTAACCTGGTATTGTGAGGGATCAAGAGTATCAACCCCCCACTTTGGTGGATCTATATTAGACACAATCTCCTAGGCCACATTATTCTTCTCTTGACAAGAAACCTTATTTTCAATATAATAGTATTGAGAAGAGACAACCCTCAACCATGAAGTGGAAGCCTACTTATCTTTCTTGTTCTTGAAACAAGAGAAACCATGTAACTAGCCTTCTAACATCTATAAAAATTGAAGGGAATACCTTCATAATCAATGATCTAGTTCCAACATTTACTAGGAGTATGGAGGGAGAGCTCTGTAGACATATCATTGGTGGTGTTCATTTCAATCAATGCCCAAGCATGGGTTGTATGGAGATTCATTGAGGACCCTCATCAACACCCATAAATCTCCCTAAAGAGTCTCCAACTATCTCAAATAGAAATCAAACCAAAATTGTAATAACAAATTCAAGAGAATTAGGGTCAAAGAATTAGAAATAAGGTTTTAGCAATAGGAGGCGCTTCTCCAAGTTTCATTATTAATAGTAAAGAGTTGTTCTTTAAAGACCATCACAAAGAAACCGATCTTGCACAAGGATAAATTTTAATGTCATACTTCATAATGGGTTTCCAAGTTGCAAAGATTCGTTGATGAAGTTGAAGAAGACTTGGCTAGTAACCCTTAAATCTACCAATTAGACCATGCTTATAAAGAAATCTTCATTATATAATATCACAAACTCGACCTCCTTGCCCAACACCACTTTGAGTGGAGGAGTAGGAAGTTGTTGGGTAGTTGGCATGGAATTCTTTGCTCTCGTTATGAGAATCACCAAATTTCATCCCTCTAACCCTTGATAAGATCCTTATTCCCACCGAAGAAAGGACATTGCCTCCAAGCTCATACCGTGGCCGAAGAGGATCATGATCCCAAGCCTTGGAATCCCCTTGATGTGCCCTAACCCAAATCATTTTTTTGGGAGGCACACATAAAGTTCAAGTGACAACAAAAGATACTTTAATATCCAAATTTGAAAGGCAATCTAAATCAATAGATGATAATTTGTGCCCAAAATGCTAGGGAGGAACACATGTGAGCTTTGTTTAAATGTCGCATGACACCTTAAGTTCAAGTCTATCATATAACAACACCACAAACATTTATAGGTTACACCATATGATTTTTATTTTTGTTTACTAAATTAAATGTACTATAAAAAATAATTACTATATTTAAAATTTAACATACAATTTTTTCTACTTAAATTTAACTGATAATAAAAGATAATTTTATTTAAAACTATGTAGTATTTTCCTCTAATTTTTTTTAAAATGCATATAATTTGTTAAAACTAAAATTACATAATTTACTATGATACAATATTATTTCCTTTATAAGATTTATTAATAAATAATTTTAATACAATGTAGTGCAAAGTAATTAGATCTAAAAATACATTATTTATACATTGCAAAAATGTTGCTATTTATTTTTATTTTTTTTTAAATCCAATAATTGAAATGAACGAATGTAAGTTCATTTACTCCTATTTCATTTCTATTTTATAAAAGATAATTGAAACAATGTTGATGGATAAATTCTTCGCGGGGTCACGGCAATAGATGATTTTCTCTTTACCACTTATAAATTACACTTTAGGTACATAAAATATAATATAAAATCAATTAAAAAATAATCCACTATAAATTATTGTTATTATTCATTATGTGTAGGTGCATAAATATCCGCGGATAAGGATTGTTATTATCGACGTTATTTTCTTTATCGTTGAGAATATCTTATGTTTTTAGATAAGTGTGCTCATGAGAAGAACGCATGGTAATTATTATGTCATATTATGTCATACTTTTTAAATATAAGCACTATACTTTTTCGATATGGTACATTGACTTAATAAATAGGTTTTAAGAGCTCCACACATGCACCTTTTTCTAATTCTAATGTACCGTGTCTAAGCCAATATCTCCTATTTGTTTTTCAATTGGACAAAATGAGTGAAGGTATTTTTATGGGAAGAAAACAAACAAACGCACAAGTCTAAGAATAATATATTACCAAGATTTGTGTCTTTTGAATCCTTTTGAATTGCCTCCTTTGATAAGGACCTTTCTTCATCTATACCTTTCTCAACTACTTTCTTATAGCCTAAGTTGGGTTCCTTACTCCAAAAACTCATATCCAGTAGTCTTTGAACCCAAAATGAAAAGGAAAATCTATTATTGTATTTTAAAAATTGTTAGATTTTTTAAATACAAATATTTACAAAACTGGTACAATTTTAGGTTTTTTATTATTTCCCTGATACATTATTAAGGGTGATTAAAAAATATTAATGTTATATTTATTATATTCTTGATCATTATTACGAATTATAAAAGTATAATATTTATTATGTTTATTGTTTTATCAAATATTTATAGCTATAAATTATGATGCTTATGTTTTTCATAAGATTATGATCATCAAATATATTAGATCAAATGTTAAGTTGATAAATTATTGCTTGTAATCGGATTGAAATGCTAACTTTTGTTTTATGACTAGACATCTACGAATAATTCAAGTACAATTTTTCTTTTCTTTTCAACTACAAGAATCGGGTAGCCCTTTATAAACATAAACTTTTCAATGTGAACGAAAGGGTATTGGTGCAACATGCCCTTGTGGTACCAAGCCCTTAGTTTTGGCTACTTTACTATCAAAAGCATGCCTTGTGGTACGATGTGGGATATGAGAGACTTAAATCTCACGACCTTTTGCCTACCAAATGAAGCTCTCACTAATTGAACAAGACCCACAGCCTAGACTCAAGTAGAAACACATAACATTTTCAAGCCTAGGCTAATTACATATAGTAGTAAGTTCATTTGTGATCAAATTTGTAACATGTGTGTGGGAGCATTATTTTGTGATTATTTTTTGTTTGATTAAAATGGACGCATTAATAAGTAAGGAACTAACACCACTTAAGTAACATAATCTGGATCAAATGAATAGATTCTTGGGCTATAATAAAACCATCATATATCAATCTTCTTGGGACAAACCCTATTTTTTCCTCACTAATAACATTAGATAGTATATTTTGAAGTTTCCAGGCCAAAATTTTAGTAAAGAGCCTATAGAGAGTATTACATAGAGGAATGGATCTAAGGTCATTGAAAGAATCTACACTATCCTTCTTAGGTATTAATGCAATAAAGGTCTTATTGACTTCACACAATAGTTATCCTGAGTTCCTAACTCCTTCCAAGGCCTTTGTAATATCATCTCCAATGAAATCCCAACATTTATGAAGGAAGAAAGCATGAAGACCATTTGGTCTAGGCGAATTATCTGGATTCATTTGTTTAAGGGATGATTCAACCTTTGGTTTGGTTATCTTTTGCAATAGAAGCTTATTATGTTCCTTAGAGACCACTCTTGGGATGTTTTAAAGAATAATGTGTTGGGAAGATAAATTAGAACTCATTCCATTCTGGTAAATTCCTTTGAAATAAGAAATTGCTTTAAGGTTTATTTCCTCAAAGGAGTTCTTTGTATTATAATCCATTCCTTTAATGGAAGTAATTTAGTTAATCACTCTTATTTGGTTTCAAGTATTGTGGTTTTTTTTGTGTTTTTGTCTTGAGCTTCTAACCATATCTCCCTCAATTTTTGTCTCCAGAAGAGCTCTTCTTTGGCAAGATCTTCTTCATATTGTTGCATTAGCTTATTTTCTTCTAGGAACTCTATCATTCCGATTCTATTTTTTTAGGATTTCCTTATTGAGGGATTCCAATTTATCTTCTAAAGTTAGTTTATCCTCAAAAATATTACCAAAAAATTATGAGTTCCACTCCTTTAATTTGTGTTTGATAATTTTTTATTTGCTAACTACTTGGAACATTTTTTTCCTGATACCTTAGTTTCCTCCCACCATTGCCTTATTAGTTTAATATAGTTCTCATTTTTGAGTCACATTTTCTCAAATTTGAAATCACAATTGCTAAGGTGCTAATTTTCTAAGATTTTTAGCTCAACAAGATAGTGGTCTAATCTTGATATTGGTTTTTCTTCCATCTGGAATGATATAGAGACAAATGACAAGTCTCCATGACAAAAGAACCTATCTAATCTTTCTGCAATATTACAAAATCCTTTTCTCCTATTGTTCCATGTAAAGGTGTTGTTAGAACTGGCCAATTCTAATAATCCTAGCTTGTTGATCTAGTTAAAAAGTCCTCTTAATTTCGCTAAGAGGGAATTGTTGCCCCCTACTTTTTTTCAAGGATCGAAGGTTAGTATTGAAAATATCCTCCTAGAATGGACATACCTTCTCGGTCTAATAATAACCTATCTTCCAATTATTCCCATAGCCTAAATTTATACCTGTTTAAAATTTAACCATAGAAATTAAAAATCTTATAGGGGAAATCAGGTCTGATACCATTCACTGTTCCACTCATCTAGCTTTTATGAATTTTGATAGATGAGATAGAAATATTTTTGGGGTCCCAAAATAGGGTAAGCCCTCCATAAGGCACTTTTGCTAGGGATTCTCTTACCTCCCGCCAACCTAAAGGTCTCTTAAACTTTCCCATTTATTCACTATTAAGTTTTGTTTCATGAAGAAGATTGACATCATCTTCTATGTTAGTGATGCAACACATTAGGAACCGCTACTTGTTAGGGGCATTAAGACCCCTAACATTCCAATTTATGACATTCATGGTGCCTAGGAAAGGATCTTCCCTTCCCTGCATTAAGAATATCAGTGAGTTTGACCTGACCTTTAGCTATCACATCTTTTTGGGGCAATTCTCTCAAGGATTTATGTCCTTAGTTTCTTAATACTTTTTCACAATATAGACCTCCTCCACTTTGGAGGATAACCCCTAAACCTAAAGAACTTGAAAAATTCATAACTATCTCTTCTAGACCAACCTTGATGTTGATGGGACTTGTTTCCCTTTCTTTGTTGTTTACTTCCTAAATTTTAGAAATCAAAATAGACATTTGTAACATACCCCTCATCATCGCAAATCTCATCAATAAACTGATTCATTAGATCCTCAACTACCATATTGTTCAATGCTTCTATTAAGATATTAGTTTTCGCTTCCTTTCTCACCAAAGTTTCACTTGAGGGTTCTTGTGAGTGAACCATAATGAAGGAAATATATTTACTTTCCTTTGTAATCTGTCTACTTTGTCTTGCTACCTTTAGGGGTAAATCGCTCGGAGGACATACTTCCTCATCTTGATTCAAACTAATAATAATCAATTTGATGCAAGGAGGGAAATCCCTAATTACCCCTTCCTCTATCTCATCCCTAAGGTGGATCATGAATCCCACTCCTTCATTATTCAAGAAAATTTGAATGTTCCCTAAGATCTCTTGATTGTCATCAATATGAGGTCGTGTCATAGCTTGATCTGGATCTACTTTGAAGATTACCTTCAACAAGTTTTGGTTTAATAGAGATACTTTTCCATTAACCTTTAAATCTAGGGTTTTGAAATCCATTATATTTACATATATTTTAACTATAATAATTAGGGTAGAGGCTACCAAATCTGATTCTACCAATCCTACACATGTTCCTGATTAGGAGCTAATTATTCTAAGCGCATCTTTAACCAAGAATTCAATAGAAAGATTGGGAAGTAAGATAGAATTATCTACTTCAAATGTCACCAATGTTTTGGGATAAAAAAGGAGATCCATTCTAGAGATTTTAAAGGATATCCACTAAAAACTAAAGTATTTCCATACAGTGACTCGTCTCTTAGATCTAAATTGTCAAAAGCTAAATAAATGAATTCATTTTCCATTACTAATATTATATTTATTTGCTTTCCTAGGAAACTTTTTAACCAATTTTCTTTATGATTTACCTCCATCCCAGGACTCGTCCACCGAGAAAAATGGACTTGATCCTAGCATCTCCTTTGGACATTTCCAACTACACAATATAAGTGATGGATTTCTTCTCAATCCTGCTTCATTATTTCCCTATTGCATTTAATAGTTTATTTAGGTCTCTAAGTTAGGGTATCCTTCCTTCCTTTAGATCAAAGAGGCGCTTTAGGGATATCCTTCTACCTACCTCCTCTTTGTTCTATAGAGGGCCAAAGCCATTTAAAAATCAATTTCTTACTTGGTAATTTAATTTTTTTTCTGAGGGGAAATGCTTCTACCCTTTGATGGGAATGCGAGAATGAGCCATAAGCTAGCCTTCATCTGAATCCTTGCAAACTTCAAGCTGAAGCAATGATTTGTAAAATGGCAAAGCATATTTTGTTCACAAATTATATTCACATTATCTATAGAACCATTGTAGATTTGGGTGAAAATCAACCTAGTTCATAGGAGTAGGAGAAAAGTTTATCTTTTCTTTTTGGAGATGATTTGTAATAGTCTAATATTGAGTTGATATTGTTTGTGGGTATTTGATTGCATAATGATTTTTATTCACTAAAAATTAGTATATGGTAAAATCTAGAAATAATATTATCTCATTATTATGGATTGTGAAGGTACAATGTCATTCATGTTATAACACTATTAATTATGACCTTGAGGTTGCTAGTGTTGACTCTTATTACTAATAATTAACTGATATGCATTCATTATATCCAAAAATAACAAATTATGTGACAACACACTACATACCAATAAAACATGACTTCATGTCCAACTAAAATACCTTGTGTAACACCTTAACAAAAATAGAATGATGTGATATACTTGATGATGTAGACTAAAAAAATTGAATACAATTTTATCAAACAATTATCATAGAACTTGAAGAATCAATTAAAAATTATCACAAATTTAAATATAAAAATATATATTGACAGATATAACTTACAATTAAAACAAACTAATAAACATAAAATATAAACGCTTAACTAAAAGTTATGTCTTTTTGAAATGAGATGGTGAATAGTCATAACATTTCAATCCAAAATAATGGAAAATGTAGAAAATTGAAGAAAATTATGAAGGGAGAGAAAAAAAAAAACTAGCGAGAGCACGGGTCATCTTTTTACATTAAATATTATTAGTTTAAATGATTATTTTTTAAGAAATACTTTAAGTAATTGAAAATAGATAATTGATTTGAGACTCATAGGTCAACATCTTCTACATAGATGTAATTAAGATGTCTATATTTATTTAAATAATAAATATTACATGCTTCTCCTTATTATTATTATTACCCACCCATCAACTAAAAAAATCTATAAATTGATTTATTTTGGTAGTCTACCAAATTTTGAAATGAAAGATCAACAAGAACATGCGTACAACTATGTCAAATGAGATGGATTATAAGTCCAATTGTATATATACAAGGCATATATCTCAACATTTTCTAGAGATAGACGTATTCAAGATATCCATATTAATTTAAATGCATACATCTTACATTATTCCTCTTAATATTATTTCTTCCCTTTCAATTGAACAAATAATCTATGGATTTATCTATATTTTGGTAGCTCACTAATTTCCAATTGAAAGAACAAGAAAGAACATAGGTACAACTTTTCCAGATGCAATGGATTATAAGTTCCTTTACACAAGACACATCATAAAACATAAGAAGAAATACAATTTTAAAGATTTGTTGGTGAGGGGAAGTCATGGAGGCCCACATGGTAGGAAATTTGAAAACTTATTTATTAGTTTGATAATTGAAATGATTGTACATGAGGCTATGCGATTATGAAGTTAATCAATGAATCTATGATTTAGAAGGTTCATTACATGGAATAATAAAGGTCTTCCACTAGGCTTTGTCTCTAAAATGTATCAAACCAAACCTAAGCATGATGGGGACTACACAAGTTGACATGAAAACAAATGATGAGATAGAATGACGGCCCAAAGTCTTTCCACTATTCACTTGACTTTAAAACAAAACCCTAAGACTAAGCAAACAACATAGTGTCAAGAACAAAGGTCCACCCCACGTTAAGTCCTATGTTACATTGACTTGTAAAGAGACCTTAGCTGAATAAAACTCTGAAATCCCCATGGGTTCATGAACATGAATGAACCATAACAGCCTTTACCAATTCCCTAGGCATGGCAAAAGGCATGGGAAAAATTTATTTCTAAGTCAAAATAAAAAGGTGGCCAAAAGCTAGAAAAAATGTTTAAAAAATCATTTGTGAATTTTTTTTTGAAAAAATAATTGGCTCTGGTGCGGCCGACGGAAAAGAATGCGAAAGTGAAAAAGTCGGCGCCGTTGAACCGTATTGACGCTGGACCTGACGGCCGTTCTGGAAAAATATAGTCGCTGTCTTTGAAATTAGTTATTCCTCGGCGGTGTAATCGCAGGTATTTAGGAGGAAATTAATCAGTCTTTCAGACAGAGAAATTAATGGTAATAATGGAAATCATCTTCTCGTTTTCTTTTGCGCATGCCATCTGCCCATAAAATAAAGAATCTAATGGAGTCCGAGGGGTTTTAAGTGTTTCTCAATCTGTTTACGGAGTAGATTTTGAGTTTCTGAAAGTTGTTTTTGATGATTTTGCTGGTTTTTACAGCTATGGTGGAATCGACACGTTTCGTTTGCAAGTACCCATGAATTAAAAATCTCAGTTTTGGTGAGTGTTGGAAGAATATTTCGGGGATTCTGTGTTGGTGATGATGATGAGTGTAACCGATGGTAGAAGAAATGTCGGCATTAATTTGTTGAAGGGCGGGCGAAGAAATTTCGCTTTTTAAATAAGCGTGAGGTCACGAGATCGAGCCCCGGGAGAGTTCGAAACCGATTTATCTGTGCAGATTTGCTTTTGTTGTGTTTGTTCCTCCTCGTGCGAGCCGCGAAAAGAGCAGTCTTTAAGGAAACAATATTCGGGTGACCCGGATTTGTTAGCGGTTTCGGAATTTTGTTGTCCAGGTAAGTATTATGACGCTGCATTTTGAAGCTTTTTTTTCTTAAATCGGGGGTGCTCGGGCTGGAAAGTTGGATGAATCGGTGGTTTGGGATAAAGAGGGTTTGCTAATTTTGCTTTGTGGAAGAAATAATGTTTTTGCGAGATTTTGATACTGAGGTTGTTTGCTTTTCTTTTTTCCTGCTTTTCTGATGGTTTAGGCGGTGGAAATGGGGTAGATTTGAGGGCTGAAGATATGTGCAAATGCAAAATAAACTCCATATCTGTATCTTGATAGATAGAACAGATAAAGCTGAAATACTTTTTACTGTGCCTTTTCATCAGAGTTCTTAAAGCTGAATGAACCTTCATGCATCTGCAAATTGCTTCGAGGTAAATTCGGCTGCTTCTCATTTTCGATGCGCTTCAAAGTTTGTTGAATGTCTAAAGCTTTAAAGTTAATGAGTTTTTTCAGAACTTCTTTGCATTTTGCGAGCATTTTACAGATCAGCAGATTCACTGGATTATCTATTTAAGAACGCTTTTACTGTGAACGAAGATTTGATGTTTGTTCAGATTAAATGTTTCATTTAATGCTGAAGCTTTGTCTATTCATGCCTTTTGTGTCTAGGCGGTGGAAATGGCGTAGATGTGAAGCGGAAGATTTTCTTCTAATGCGTCTGTGAAAGGCGGCTGCGAATGGATGTCCGCTTCAGTCTTTGCTCAGAGAAACTTAGAGCTCGAATCGCTGGAGCGTTTCCAGATCTATCTGCTTTGCATCACCGCCCTCCTTCGCTTGACTACAATTTCAATATTTTAGGGTTTGAATGCCGCCGATAATGTGCGGCAAAATATTTGAGGCTGTCAAGACAGACTTAGAGAAGAGAAGAAATTTATTTCGTCAACTTCAGGCGGAATCCACGAGCTCGACTACTTCGTCAATGTCTGGCTACGGAAATAATAATAACACTAACGGAGTTCAAGGCACTCCTTTCTCCATGCCGTGGACCGTGGTGCCGCCGGTCCAGTGGTCAAATCCCCCGCTGCTTTCCTGCATGGCTCCAAATAACGAAGCGCCTTCTTCTTCATCTTCCTTTTCAGGGTTTCATGGCGGTCCTTTGCAGTTTCCTTACGATCGCCTGCGACAAAGCTCTGTCTATGGAAGAAAAAGCGGCGTTGTGCTTCATGATCATCATGATTCTTCTCCTATGCTTTTGTCCAACGGTCCCTCGGGAATGCTCATGGATGGCTACGGCCATGGCGGCCTCAACCTCACCGGTGAAATGTCCAACGTGAAAATGACGCCACAGGAAATCATTGACGCCAAAGCCTTGGCCGCTTCAAAGAGCCACAGTGAAGCAGAACGCCGGCGACGTGAGAGGATCAATACTCATCTCGCTACTCTGCGAACCATGCTCCCGAACACTACTAAGGTAAACAAATTTCTTCAAATTCTTCAAACCACAAGTAAATATGTTGTAGGTGAGTGATTTTTCCTTTTCTAGCCTCAACTTTGACAAATCTTGTACATTTTTCAGGGATTTAGATACCCTGAGGTACAAATGAGAACGGATTTTGCCACTGCTTATAACCTAAATATCGTGCAATCCTGCGAAAGTTATCAAGGTTTAAACTGCTCAAAAAATGCATGCAAAATGATCGCAAATTCATCGTTTCCTTCCTGTCTGATCTTTCTGGAAATTTCTCGTGTCCAGAAGTGATAATCTGGCCGTTTGCCTCAAAGCTTTACCTAAACCAGTGAGTTTGTCCGGCTTCGAGTTTCTTCGAAATATGTGCCAAAGGATTGTCCGGCTAAATATACAAATTTGCTATATTTTCGAGTTTTGAGTTCAAATTTCATTTCTGTTACCTTTCAAACTCATTTGATGCGCATAAACAGAAGGCTGGAGTAAGAACATCATTTCTTGTAAAGCCTGCAAATTTATCAACCTTTAACAAACACTAAAAATACAAGGAAAAGGACAACTTTTAGTAGTGTACTCACCTCAAAGCTTTCTGCAATTCCCTACTTATGTCCAGGGCTTCGTAACTCAACAGCTAAAATATATTTTCTATGTTTTTTTCTCAGCCTTGAGCTTTTGATTCTCCCGCAGGCTTGTACATATTTTCGAAAATAGACGAAGAATGCAAAGCAAATAAGAGAAAACGGATCATTTCGCAGCAGTAATTGCGTTTTTTAATACCGTTGCAGTGTCAAGGTGAGAAGCCGTTGAAACAATTTTATTTGTACGGTAAACCATTTCAACGGACTCTATTAAGTTGCAGATTCTGCAGTCTGTTTTTCCTATTTCCGAGGCTAAACTTCATAGCTTCAACTTCTGAAGCTTTTCAACTTTATTAGGTTCAACACTCCTAGATTGTCTCCCGAGAGGCAAATACATCGAAATCAGAACGCTGCCTTCTTTAGCAAACCTAAAATTTTCAGGGGTCCCTAGGTCCTCTGTAAATGTGCGGCGAATGAATGTGAATGAAGCTGAATCGTTTGTCTGCTAAGCTCTGAACATACTCAAACATTCGGTATCTCTAGAGCTGAACATGAAAACATTCGTGTCAGGCTCTAGTATTATCACGCACGGACATGGAAATATGGAACATATTATATAATTTCTTGTTCCGTCTGCATCTTCGAATATTTAGGTCGGAGAGTCGTACAAGCCTGGAAGCATAAACATCATTCGAGAGAAATCGATTGTTCGTATCGTTATAAAATTTCTCTGTCCCGCCGTTTCAAAAAAGTCGAGGAAACCTGATATTGTGTTAAAAAAAATAGTTTCAATGGCTTTTTGTTGACTTTTACCTGTAGGATCTTTCCAAATGAACGTCAGACGCTATGCAAAGGTTTGAAAGCAAAAGCTTCCTGGCAAAATGAATAATTTTCTGAGCCGATTCTCCATCCCATTTACTTCTGTTGTTTAGCATCCGTCTGCAAGCGTGCAACTTTTCAGTCCTTGTTTTTAAGTTTTTGTATCGAAGCGCGTTGCAGTTGTCGACATTTATTTCAAAACTCAACATCATGTTTTTCCAAAATTTGAATCCTCGAGTATCTGAACCTAAAAATCATTCAAGAAACTCGTTTTCGACACAGTGGAATCTCGATAATATCACGATAAATAGTACACTTATCATTATTATCCTCCAATATTAACCTCAGATTTGCAGAAAAGAGAATCAATTGTTAGGTTTCTATCTCTTGCAAAAATGTACCAAACCCTGAAGCTTTAATATTCTTAACAAAGAGTCTCCCAGTCGCCATTATTTACTAAAGCTTTCATATTTGAATGGCGCCATATCAGCCGAGCCTCGGAAAGCCAAATTTGCGAAATTACTCTTTAAATCCTCAATAAATTTTCATCTTGGTCGTTACTCTTGCCACTGCAATTATTCACCACGGCTTTCAAATGAAATATTTGAAAGGCGCCATTTCTGCGGGCACTCGAAAGCCAAATCTAAAATAATTACTCTTAAAATGCTCGGCGAGAGATTCTACTACTGAAAATATTTAAATATTACATCGATTTAAATTCTGATTCTTGATATTGTTTGATTTGCAGACGGACAAGGCTTCATTGCTGGCAGAGGTGATAGACCATGTAAAAGACCTAAAGCGGCAAGCCGCAGAAATTGCTGAAGGAAGCGTTGTGCCAACTGAAGCAGACGAAGTTACAGTAGATTCCGATCCAGAGAACAAATCACTGATAAAGGCCTCAGTTTGCTGCGACGATCGTCCAGATCTTTTATCAGATCTCATCAAAGCTCTCGCAACACTCAATTTGCGCACTCTCAAAGCCGAAATCACCACGCTTGGCGGCAGAGTAAACAACGTATTGCTCCTAGATCAGCAAAATCAGCAGAATCACCATTACCAACATGACAATAACAACAATCCCGCCCTTCCTCCGCCATCTCTTACCTGCATTCAAGACGCTCTCAAAGCTGTCATGGAGAGGCCAAATTCAGAGGATTCACCGCCTGGAAACAAACGCCAACGCCTCAATCCTTTCAATTCCATACATATTCTTGATCACAGGCAAATTTAACACACTCTACTTCAAACAGCCACCAGAAATTTTGTATATATCAGTTTTGCAAAAGAAAGCAGATCTAACACAAGAACTTCGTTGTCATCATTAATGGCGATTCATTTGTCGTTAACATGTTTTCTTGTGATAGATGCTGGAGAAGATTACTACGTCCTACACAGCGGCCATTACAAAGATCGGAGCTTTCAGATGTTTTGTTTGATGCGATACAAGTGGTATACATACACATCTCACCAGTAGCTTATTCTCAGCTACAAAAAGATGAGTTCAAATTTTCATTTTCTTCCAACTCTTAGAAATTTTGTTTTACTAAACTTCTTTGCATTCGTCATTTTCCAAAATTCCATTGAACTGTTCTTGATGGGTATACCTATTGTATTGCATTACCAGTACATATTTCATAAAAAATAGCAACCACACTTTCAAAACACTTTGGAGTACAATGTCTGTAATGGCCATAGCTATCAGCATGACATCCACCTTTGTTTTTATCTAGTTTTTTCTAAAGATAAGTTAAATAGCATAAACTGATTCTCTTACATTACCATCATCACCATTATTGTTACAAAACATAAAAGCTAAAGATTCCCATCTGTTTTTCTTGTGTCATAAATGGGTGGAATGCAATGAGAATGAATCACAATGCTTTCACTGTTGTGAGCATAATTGGTGTGTATTTGATGGGCAGTTGACTAAACTACTTCATCATTACTGGTGGATCATAGTCTATTGAGAACTATTTGTGCTTGCTTATCTACGTAAGAAAAGAAAAGCTAACAAGTTTATGTGGGTTTACTTTTTTGATTTTCCTTAACTTGAGCGAATATATTGCATTCCAGTGGAAATATAACTTTTTTTTTTCCTGTTATTCATGCGTTTGTACTTCACCAGTGCCACAAAGCTATGTTGGGCTCATGTGCATGGTTTGTCAACTTATTAAAAAAGCACAGGACTTACTCGTTATGTCAAAGTCGTTTAGGATTCCCACTGATTGCCATGATTGTTTGAGTGTGTAATGCTTTTGAAACGTTCAGCTGGTATCATCATATTTTGGGAATCATAATTATCAAAGCAAACAACCTCATCTCAGTGCAGATGAATATGCCATTCAAATAGACAACGAATGAACATGTCAAAGGGGAACTAAAATCATCTCTTGTGGATAAGAAAATTGTTGATTTCAAGGATCAACGGGATTTGATGGCATTCTGGATTAACTTTTATTTTGCTAAAGAATTTAAGAAGAATAGGTCTAATAATATTAAAAGTAGTAATGGACATTGATCTTGTATAAATGTTTTAAAATATTGTGTTCTATGTATATAGATAGTAGTTCTCTATGCAAGATGTTTTTAGTGATGGATGTTATTTTTTAACGTATTATTATTATTTAATATAAATTTAGAGATTATTAAAATGTACCGAGATGAGATAGTGTGTATCTTACTAACATTGAATATTTTTTAGCAAATCAATATTATAAATATTCTCAAATAAAGTCAACTAAGAGTTCTAGGAGATTGAGAATATTTGTGTAAATGTGGCTTTGTTTCCATTCATATAACTTAAGTTCTTATAAGAGCCATATCTTATTATTAACTTTTGGTTTCTTATCATTTCATATTATTTTTTATTTTGATTATAGATAGTTATCTTGTACTTCATCATAGACCTTGCTTATATATGTAGAGATATAAGACCTTATAACAGTTTATAATTATGTATTATATATCTCAAAAGTTATTAGGTATGCTATTAAAATTTCTTCCCTCCATTTAAATCTAACCATCAAAACTTAAATTTATTATTTATTTGACTAATAATTTCTTTCTAATTATTTAACATAAGACATAATTGAAAATTATTCTAATTTGCAATAATTTTAATATTACCTATGATAATTAATATTAGTTAAATTTTCTTAAATAATTCCTTAAAACTAGTAAAAATATGGTTTCCCAAACAATGTGTCACATGCTTCTAATGATATGATAACACAAAGGAAATTTATATTGAAAACGGAAGACTTTGTACATGTTGTAATAATGATAGATATACCATTCAACAAGCAATCATTATAATAATGAAATAAACATATTTCCTAATAATACACATAAGAGACTTGTAAAATATTTCAATATTTTAAAAATGCAAGTTTTAAGTAAATGAGATACCCCAATAGTGTGTACCATGATATATTGAGCTACATTTTTCTAGTTGGCATGGTAGAGTTGAATTCTTGTAAACTTTTGTACAAGTAATCATCTTGATATATCATTATTTAGTATTTGAATAGAGTTAAATTTTTGTATTTAACTAATTTGCATATTTATTATATTTTTTTAATATTTTCTTTATGGAAAATTTTCACTATGAATTAGATTTTTGTGATGGGTTTTTATTTAATGTATCTTGATCTCATTTTAAATTTGAAGATCTTAATCCAACATTGCTTAGTTTTTAAAAATGAATTTTCAATCTATCTAATTAAAATTATGGATATTTTATCTTAAATATTTGAATGTTATAGAATATATTTTGTTCTCTTTCTAGCTATGATCAAATTTATGTTCCTAACTAATGTGAATCAACCAATTTGTGTGTCCTCACTATCATAGGTTGTCTAATTTGTTAAAAAAATATTAGCATGTTTTATTTTTTATATTATAAGTTTCCCTCTCTTTTTTATGTTGCAATAAACTATATTTTTTTATGCTTATGACCTCTAAAAAAAAAAATCTTGTACTATTTAATAAAGTTATTATAAATACATCTATATTGAGGCGAATCATGATGTGAGAAAGTGAACACATAATGCATGTTTTTGTTAGATGCAATTTGTCATTTTTGTCTAGTTTTAATGTTGAAAAGTTGTATCAGGGAAGAAGGTTGTGAAGAATTGGAGCTTGTAGAAGCCTTAGATTTAAAAGAGATTAGAGAAGTTTGGAGAAAACCAAGAAGATTATGGTCACTAGGTTATCTAAGTAAGAAAAAAATACAAGATTGAAAAAAATAAAATAGAAGAATAGAATCACAAGTCTCAAAAGATATTATCATATGATTTTATAGAAGTTGCAAGGTTGAAAAATGATACATGTTTGAGAAATCTCCCAATTTAATGTGAGATTTTGTTACATGTTAGTACAAATGTACTAAATATCATTAATAAAAGGACCATGTGATAGGAGGAAACCATGCATGAAGAATTTTTTATTAAATTACAGCTCATGTAATTCTACATTATATGCCACTTTATATAAATACCCAAATCAAATCTCTACCTAAGCCTTCACTTCATCCATCTTGCCTAATCATTAATTTTTGTTTGAAATTAATTATCCTATGAAGTATTTTGATTCAGATCATATGCACAATACATATACATGTTTGTTGGTGAACAAATTTGTCTCCTCTCTAATATTCTTTTCAATTGACCCTATCACCTCTTTTGACAACAAAATAAGTTCACTGCAGTTGGGTAAGCATATGATGATTGCTTCCCTCTAAATTTCATAAGGTACAACTCCCTTATTAGATTTACAATGAATCCCTATTCAAATAAATAAATATACTTTTAACTAGAAAGTATAAAGGTAGCCTAGTTTATTCTTAGATAAGTGGCCATAATAAATATGATCTCAAATTAATATCAAGAATAAAGAGAAACAACACATCATTTCTAGATTCTCATGAAAATCATCAAAATACTTTACTAAACAAGACAATTGAACCTTACCAATTAACACTTTCATAATGGTAAGACGATCTAGCACATGAAAGTAAATATTCACAAAGAAATATTCAGTTTATTTTCATGAATTCAAAATATCCAAATCACCATCACATCTCATGCTATAATCAAAGTTCAAAAGACTAAGATAAAATTCATTCATAGTGTATGTATATCATGTCAAGTTCAACTTGTTTCAAAAAAGTAGAGTAAAAACTACTAGTTTCAGATCAATATAGTTTCCCCTTGAGTCTCTACTTCTAACCTTAACCAAGTTTGGTTCAACATGTATATAGTTTCATATTGTTAGGAGATCTCCCTAAAAATTGGACCTTTTGCCTCTAGTTAGGACAGTTATAAAAACTAACAATATACAAGAGACACATGTTCCCAAAGTTTTAGCATATCAAGAAGCATAAAATAGAGCCTAATTAGTTGGGAGAACCATTCTCCACTTCTTCATTCTTCTCATCTCTGCCAATAGTCCCACATGTCAGCTTCCATCTCTGGAATGCATTCACCAATTATTGAATGACACTTGTATTAGGGCTCTTTAGGCTCAATATCCTCATCTTCCACATGCCTCTATCCCATCTCATTTTTTGACCTTGTTTGCATAGTTGGGAAGTTGAGATGTACACAAACTGAGCATAGACTCCACTTGCACAACCCTAGTAAAATCTGTCACTGTGAGGTTAGCCTCTTCTTTGATTACCTTCATAGTGTCTTTGAAAGTCTTCATAACTATTTATTGATCTAAAGTCCCTTCCTCATAACATGGAAGACTAGATGCATTAACAATGTTCACATCCTTGACCAAATTATCATACGTACATCTAATTTCCGTTTGAATATTTTTAGATTGGCTAATCACAGACTTGTATATGGAACATTTCCATCCCATATTTTTGTTCAAGATATAAAGTATTCCTACATCTAGTAACTTCAAGGGATTCTCTTCTAAGAACTTATCAATTCTATATTATTCTATTTCATAAATTTGAGTGATGATTGTCTTCAAATTATTTTGGTATGCTTCCTAGAGTGGAATTTAGGTTTGGATTTCCCCAAGAAAAACATCTGGATAATTAAAAACCATGTTGGGCTCCTAAACAAAGTTTACCCCATCTTTATTTATTTTATTGATCCAATTTTCTATCATAGTAACAACAATTTTTATTCTTTGCAATGGACTCATTGACTTCTTATTGTCAAGAGAATTTGGGTAAAAGGTACGAGGTGCCTACACATAGGTAGTGCTTCAATTCCACCAAATGAATCTATGTACTCAGCTAGAGCCCATCTTTCTACAAATGAACCACCATACTCTAGGAAGACTTCTCCAACCATTGTTCCTTAGTCTATCTGTTGCATACTCCTAACCCCACTCCACCTACTTCAAAGTTGTTGGCACTTAAATCAACAGAGTATCGCTTTCATTTGTCCTCATAAACTTCAATGGTTACCTCCCCTATTTTAGAATCATTGATCATCCTAGTGATTTTCTTAGCCCTAGGGGATTTGATAATGTATCTACCTACTACATATTTGATAGGAATAACTCTTGTATCTAGACTATACTTTTTAGTTATGAAATTAGATAACAAGTTTGGTTGAAGTTTCTTTATTTGATGTGTCCTTAATTAGCTTGACCAAAGTATCCATTACCTATAAAATTGTAACCATTACTCCTTGAACCTAGAGTACACCATCCATAGGAGTGGTGACTTGTTTCTTATCTTGATCTAGGTCCATCACTGTGGAGTCTTGGGTTTTCATTCCCACTCCCTTTTAGACCATAGTATGGGATTTGGTTTTGTGTGTATTAGGTTGAATGATGATTTGTTCACCACTTATCTTACTCAAACCCTCTTCAACAACTACATAGTCAACTAAAAGAACTTTATTAGCTATAAGGGAAGATTATGAATTCTTCTTTGGTTCTTGTAACTATGTGGTGAGCACTGTTTTCTTACTCTCTTTTTTTAGCCAAGCACATGTGCACTTAATATTGGGTCTGATTCTTTGAGTGATATCAACCTCTTCTTCTTTTGTCCAATCAATAGTAGGTAAAGTTACTTCTTTCTAGTTCAAATATTGAAGTTCAACAACTTCTGAACCATCCTCCTACAACCCATGTGTATTCATTTTCAGGTGAAAGAAGGAATTTTGAGATAATTATAACCATGAATGATCTCTTTTATTAACTTCCCTTTCACTAGAACAATCCTCCTAGAAATTTTCAATGTGAGGATAAGGGGTTATTTCCCCTTCTATCTCCAATGTTGTTCTTACAAATCTTTTGCTATAAAAAATTTCCCTTCCTTCATAGAACTTAAAATCAAAACTATACAAATCATATCTGATAACAATTACATCTTTCATGAATTCACAAGAGAGCTTGCCCTACTTAATAGGAAAAAGAGTTTCCCACTTCTCTTTTAGGATGTGCATATTTACCAAAAATGCTAATTGTCTCCATACTTCTGCAAGTATGAAATAATCTATAGAATATCTAGATACTTTTGTGGTTTCATCATCAAAACTCCTAGTGCGATGTAGGTGAACTCAGGGAATTTGTTGTACACACTTCCATAAGTTCAAACCAATTTATAAGCTTCAGGAGAAATCTTATTTTCTAATGTACCAGCTAACTCAAAGCACAATCTAATCATAAACAAGCCATTCACCATCTTATAGTTAGCCAAAACATGATATTTTCATAGAAAGGTGAAATATTCATAGATCGTGTAATATCATTGATCCAAGGTTCATGTGGGATTGCTATCAAAACTTGCATGCATGCCAGGTACTATATCAAGTATGAAGACCAGAAAAATTTTCAATTATTTCCTTAATGAACCAATAATTAACTCTCCCCAATCCATATTTATTTCCCATCTAAGATGATTTCTATGTAACCATACATCCAATCTTCAAAAAGGTAGGCTTCAGCTGACCCCTTAACCCTATGTAAAAATGCTTCCAAGTCACGAATATAGTGTTTCATACGACATTCATTCTAACTTTTGGATAACCACAAATTTCCTTTGTATAATATCTCTGTCCAAGATCTATCTATGATGCTACGGTTCTTTTCATGAGCTTCATTAAAAACTACTAAGGAGTGGGTATGGGTGTAGTTTGAGAAGGTTTGATTGAGAATTTTGAAAATGGACATGATGGTTTCCTAATTAACCTAAAGTAATATATTTCTATCATTTCTCCTAATACATTTGGACCTAATATCATAATGATTTACATATTCCAGATTTAATTTAGGACTCACAATGACTAGCGGGAAAGTTGTAGCTATTAACAAACCACTATCAATAATTTCACCAGAATAAGGTTCTTGTATGTTGTCCAACAACTTAGTCCAAATGGCTTCTGCATTAACCCCTTTTAAGTCTATATCAATGACCAAGGTCTATTACATTTCATATCATGACCACTATGAAATACATGAAGAGATGACCTCATTTCTTCTTGTAAGAAATTCATAACAGCACTGAGTTTCTATACAAAGATAAATGTAAAAAAATAATACCAAATGGGTTTGAAAATAAATTACCTTGAAATCACCAAAAAGCTCAGATAGCACTTCCTTAAACCTCTATATCTCACCTTCCCCATCACCAATTTTACACTTAACAAATTGGCATTGTAAACATGAAACCTTTTTAAACCAAAAAGATGACACTAATGACAAATCTCAAGGTGGAAGAGGAAAGATTTACTTGTATTGTGAGATTTAATAGATTTGACAACCTACATCTCACAAAATAAATGAATGTATTTTCACCTAATGCATCCACACTTTATTATAATTCACTCACACTTGAGGAAAACTTTAGTCCCTTAAAGTCTCCTAACATGCATTAGTTATCCATTACCTCTCAAATAAATAATTACTGTTTAGGATTAACACCATTAAAACAACTTGCCTTTTATGAGGTTTTGCTACATCAGAATTGGTCATCACACATTGTCCTATTTTTTCAGCCACTTTACCATATGATGATGCTAGACGTGACAATTTTGGCTTAATGTATTGGGAAATGCAACTACATTATTTGAACTTATTTGTACCACTTGAATCCAATTCAAAGTGGTTCAAAGAGTCCAAAGCCTTTGACAAATATAACTTAAAGTTCAACAAACTTGATAACAAAGAGTCGACTAACCAAAAAATTATTGAAAGTTTAGGGATTATAGTAGTAGTTACGAACCACAAATTTGTCTAAGACGTCAAAGAAAATATAATGCTAACTACTAGTAATAGGGGTAAAATAGGCTCTAGTGGGGGAATAGGTTTTCAAATGAAACATAGAGTACCAAGAGTCTCTAGTTAAAGAAAAACCAAAAATTGAAGAAATACAACAACCAAAGAAAAAGTGAACGCACACAAAACAAAAATAAAACCAAGAGACAACTCCGTACACATGAACATCTTTAGAAATACTTTTAGAACTTATATAACTTAAGATCTTGTCTATTGTAGGTAAACAACAAGATCGTGCCATCAAGCTATGCCAATTGAATGGAGTTTGAACCAACTTCTTCATGAACCTTAAAGGGGCCTTTCCCTTAATGTTTCAAAATTTTCATGCGCATTGTTTGGTTCCCTCAATTTTTCCCAAAGGAGGACTTCATCCCCTTCCATAAAATTTCTAGGTCTGGCTTTCATATCAAAAATTATTTTTACCTTCATCTGATGTTCAGTGATTCAATCACCAAGTTTATCCCTTTCTTCTTCCTATTTGTGTAGATATAATATCCTCCTTTCTAATGAATCTTGGAAAAATTTGTCTTTTACTACCGATTATAGCATAGCCTTTGATAATTCCAAAGGTAAAGACATTTGCACACCTTGACATAATATACCAATTCAAAAGTAACCATTCCAATTTATCTCTTTAGAGTGGTTTGATCAGCCCATAGGACTTCAAAAATATTTTTATGTCAGTCTCAAGCATTGTCATTTGCTAGCTTCTTCATGGTGTTGACTAAATTTTTATTGTTGGACTCATCTTGTCCATTTCCCCATGGAAAGTATTGAAAGGACTATGACAAGGATATTCCATGATCATAACAAAATGTAGTTAGTCCTTGGGATGAAAAGTAAGTAGTATTATTAGCTACTATAATTTTAGGTACTCCAAAACACAAGAAGATATGGTCACTAAGAAAATTACACACAACCTAGGTATTACTTTTCTTGGTGACAATTGCCTCTAGGGTATGTGCGGAATCATGGTGGGAAAAACTATACCCTTAAGTGGTAGTGTAAAATCAGCAAATCAGATTTATGTCAACTTGATGTGCAATTTTGAACTAGATATAAAGTTTATATCAAAAAATTGTAAGATTAGAATCTATAGTAAATTGAATATAGTTTCTAAACAACTGGGTCTTATCTAAAAATAGTTTAATCTTATTGGTCAAAAATTCATATTCTAATATAGTGTTACATAAATTTTAGGACACAAATAAGAAGTTAGTGTATGTCTAACAACCTCAATCATAATTAAATAATAATTTTTTTTATAAGATTTTAGATATTAGAAGTTGTAATATCCCTTGCCCAAACTGACTAATTTTAGCTCAAGCAATATTGTCAAACACTTGTATTGTTGTCTTTCAATGCTAAGAAATTTAGAATGTTCACAAATGATATTACAATGCCTCTTACAATAAAATAATATGCAAGTGTAGTTCTTTTTGATATTTTCAATGCATATGCATAATGGAATGCATACATATAGCAAATTGACATTTTGAAAAACAATTGACATACAACTATTGTGCTCATCATATATGCTATTAGATGGATATTTTGCCAAACAAATGGTATGCAACATGTATCTCCTTTATTGAATTCATTCTCATGTACAATGTTGCTATGAGTTTTTCAAAACAAATGGCTTACAATAATGACTATAATAATGCCAAAATCTGATTTTGAATTATCACAACAAAATTATGTGCCCTAAAAATAAATTACAATGTTAACTACTAATAGTTGCAAGATGAACCTAATAATAGTGATGCCCAAGAATTTAGATGAATCAAGCATAAGTATTGTAGTGCGACATCGTTCTTGCATAGCATAGCAACCAACAATAAATGTATTCTCCAATTTGAGCACAAATAGAACTCCTGAATTGAATCTCTCCTGAATACCAAATTTAGTGGCTATTACACCACCTCAAATGGTTGCAACAATAAAGAGTTGACATTATCCAATGGCTAACTAAAATTGGAAACCTTAGCTTCTTCTCCCAATTTTATATCAAATGCAATTCACAATAATCAGATGGTTAACATTGAAGCTCTCACCTCTATTTACTCTTTTCCTTCACCCTTCTAAAAGGAAATAAAATATTCTTTAATTGCATTTGTTGCCTATTTTTGCCCCCCCTACCAAAAATTTGAATTTAAATGCTTGACCGCACCCAATGGCTACTTCCCATCTTTACATTATTTAAATGTCATGGAAATATTAAAAAATAAAATGATAAAACCTTATGTTTTGTTCCATCGGCCTGCAACTTTCCGCACCGTCAGATCTTACCCAGATCCACGATAGGTGATTTCTCACATTTTCCAAATGCATGATCTTTAAACATTGTGGGAAAGCCCCTTAGTGATACGTGGTAGGTTGGTCTATGTTCTCCTTTGGGACTGCAGGGTGGCAAGTGAGTCAAAAATTCTATTGGCACCCGCTTCCCCGCATTTTGTTTTCTGAGAGACCTTCTGACAATGCAAGCAAGCACCCTAGCGACACATGTCCGAATGACATCATGGTGGGTATTCGCAGAGGTCCAGATGCACATGTTACGAGCACCGTCAGATCTTCCAAGATCCACGGCTGGCACATGCCCGCAAGATGAAGTTGCAGGAAGATTAAACAATGCAGGGAAGCACCTTGGTGACACGCGTCCAAGTGACATCATGGAAAATGGTTGCAGAGGTTCAGAGGTACATGTTTTGAGTACCATAGATGCAAAACAGATCAAGGGATGGCACTTTCCTGCTTGATGGAAGTGCAAGGATTTTAATTTTGTGGGCAAGCGCCCCAGTGACACCTGTCCCAGATGATGTCATTGGCTCGCCCTTCTCGCAAGAAGATGCATGAAGAGTTTCGACCATTCGATGTGAATAGATCCACGACTGAGGCTTTCTCACATTATGAACTTACAAGGATTTTAAATATTGCGAGCAAGTGCCTCACTGCTGCGTGTCTCTATGGGACCTATTTCTTGTGTGGATCGCCAGGGTGACGTTAGGGTGGTGCCAGTTGTGCCAGGATAGTTGCTGAGTCAGATGTCAAGTGTCTCGTGGGCCCTAGAATCTCAAAGGACAAGCACAGAATACAAAAGATCTTTCACGATCATTGATCTTGCAGAGATCAACGATCAAGGCATCCCCGCAATATGGAAGTGCAAGGAAGTTAAGCAATGCGGGGAAGCCCCTTTATGACATGTGTCTCAGCAAGCCCAGGCAGGTTATTAACATGGAGGCAATGCAAGTAGGGCTAATGGCTAGCAATTACATCATGGTCAGTGTTTGCTAGGGTGGCGTAGTTAGTTAATAGGTGTGGTCAATCACGTGGGGACTTTGTGAAGTGGCAAAACAAGGGAGGATCATTGGCCCACATGGCTCATTTAGCCTGCAGGATTTCGTTGACCTGGTGATCCTGCTAATTCATGGGCCAGAAATAGGGGAAATTGAGGTTTTTTGCACAATCTGGTCCCTATGATGATTTCCAACCACTTTTGAATAAATGTTAAATGTGGGAAAACATTCTATCTCTCTCTAGTTGATCCATCTACCTATCCAGAATGATTAAATGGCATCATTTCTATCTTCTTAGGTCCCTGTTCCAACCAAGATCAGATATTATTGCATCTAGATCTATACTCAAGTCAGGTTTTCTTCAAATCTCCATGATTGTTCTCTGCAGGACTTCAATGCAGTGGTTGTAGAGTAATTACAGTAAGAGGACATCCCAGTTATGCCTGAACTATAAAGGCAAATTTTGAAAATTTTGTAAAGGTCGACCCTTCTCTGACTTCTCTAATATTGCTCTGCAATTTCACTACAAATTCCCTTTGCCTCTAAACTGTATAGCATTCTGCCTTATCTCCTTCAGCCATTGATGTAAAGTGCAAGAACTATTTGCCTGTCATTGGTGTTTTGTGGATATCTGCAATCTACATGACTATCTCTTCTGGCCTGTGAATGATATATAAGTGAATCTTCTCTTTCCTTATGTCATTCATCTGGGTTTTCTGATTTGGATGTGGTTGTTAGATCAAAGCAAGTCTAAACGTGTATATCTTTTGGTGTAATGATGGTTCAATAGTGCATATATGGGCAGAAATTGGTTTGAACACTCTATTTTGGTACATCACCTCCTTAGATTAGAATAGGTAGATCTACTTCTATGCTCTCCTTCTCCTTTTTCCTCTCCAAGAATAGATAGGTGTGCCTTGATAGTAAGAGGAAGTTGGCCTTCTCCGAAGATTCAACCTCATAGTTCAAGTCCCACAGCTTGGAGGTTGTTTCCATGTTTCACAAGGTTGTCCTTAGGTAAGACTTTGGAAAAGGGTGCAAACCTTTGTGACAACAATTTTTGGCATGCCCAGTGGGACAAAGAAGTCTCAACTATATAGGTCCACTGGTTAGCTAGTTGATCCTAATACACTAAGGATTTGGGTGTTATTCTTAGTATTACATGCCTTTGGAGGAATTCAATCAAACACCATGGTGATTCTAGTGCAAATCTACTGGTTTCAAGCAGAAACAGTGCTGGTATGTAAAGATCACCTTTGATCTTTTTGTGATTTTCAAGTTTTCTACGAGATTGCAACATTTTATGAAGCTTTTCCATGGATACAATTCATAGAAATAGTTATCATTCCCCCCCATATCATGAAGATTTTATTCCTCAACCTTCATATTGCCAATTTCAATCCCAACCCCAAATTGCTTATAGCCAAGCTGCTCAAAATTATTACCCTCCTCCTGTCTTTACTCCACCAATCCCAACATCCTCGTATGAGAAGCTTAAAGATATGATGTTAGAGTTATAAAGGCAGACTGACTGCAAACTCAAGGAGAGTAGTATGAGAATAGACCAGAGGCTGTGTGAACAAGATGAGCTTTTGTTGGACCTTGATAGGCAGCTTGATAAGGTTGCAAGGCAACAAGAACTTGATAGACAATAGGAGGAGATGGCCTACCAAGCCTATCTCCAACAACAACAAGAAGAGAGGGAGAAATAGAGACACTTTGAGGAGAACCTTGCAAGGCAAGTTGCTATAGCAAGAGAGGAGGAAATGAGGCTCTAGCCAGCTCATTTTCAAGTCAAGGAGATAGACAAACCCCCTTTCCAAAATATGTCATCCCAAGCTTTAAGAAGCCCCCTCCCTCACAAGAGCCTGCTATTGTAGCCCCTCCACCCCCTATAAGAGAGAGTTGGACTAGTCACGAACCCCCCAAACCTATTACTATTTCCCTATTTCTAGGTGGGCCGGTTGTATGGACTCTTGATGGTCCAAATATGGAGTTTCGGGAGAGTGAGTCCAAACTCACAAAGATTCCATGTGAGGAGTTGCAGTCTGTTGAGGAGAAAAAAGAGGAGACTACCGAGCCAAAGGAAGAGGACCCAAACCTCTTATCTAAAGGGCTTCCCTCTTTTGTTAAGAAAGTAGAAGAAGACAATAAGGTTGTCCCTCCCCTTGAGGAACAAGTTATGGCTTTTGAGCCCTTGCCAGTGAATGAGGATCTTCTGCTAGAGAGGGAAGAGGATCATTTGCTATAGCAGACATCCCTCTATGATGTAGAGGATGGACAAGAAGGCCTCAAGAATAGCTTTGTCCTTGAGGAGGAATATACTAACCTGCATGAGGTTTCCCCCTAACCTATGCATATTTTCAAAACTGCAATGGAGGAGATCAATGATGAGGATGATTTGTTGGATGAGTTGGATGCTCTCTACTCTTCCATGGACATTGAATCAGTATCTCCTATATATGAGGAGCATGTTTCACAACAGCAACAAGTGAAAAGTCACACCATACTAGTAGGTCCAAAGGAAGTGGTTCATGGGCAACATGAACAAGATGTGGAAAAAAAACAAGAGAAGGAGCCACTTCCAAACTAGTTGAAGACTACCATTGCAGAGCATAGTCAAGTGGTCAAGGATGATTCCTCTGGCCCTACACCATCAAGAGGATGCCCATAAGGTATCTAGCTCTATAAAAAATCCACAAGTTGCCCCCAGTCATGCTCACTCCAAAGCATGAGGAAGATTATCACAAAGAGGAGCAGGTATGTTTTGCTCCACAAGGAAACACCCTAGTGTTGGAAAGCTTCATTTTTTTCAACATTGGGAAGGAGGTGTTCCATGCAGTAGTGTGCTTGTCATACCTACTGATTCACCTAAATGCCATTATGCATGGAACAAGAAACTAGTTGATAAGGAAGGGCAACTATTTCAGCAAACTAGTCAATGGATTTGTTTGACCCCTCTCTTTGTAAATATTGTATATATTAGATTAGTTTTCTTTCTGTAGTTTCTTATTTTCCAAGAAGTGCACGAGCACAGGTTTCTCTCTGTGAGATAGCTAGTTTTTTTTCAAGGTTTTGAAGGTTGCAGAAGTTTTGGTCTCCAGTTCTAGTTTGCAGAGTTGTAGAGATAGAGCTTTCAGTGTCTTACTACTACAGAGGTAGGGTTAGGGTTTCATTTTGTACTGATTCACATTTTTCATGACTCTGTAGCCCAATGGATGCTTTAGGCCACTGGTCATATGCGTAGCAGGCTCACATCCCCTCTGAGTCACTAGAAATGTTGCCTATTTTAACCCCCCCCCCCTCACCAAAAATTTGAATTCAAATGCTTGACCCCACCCAATGGCTACTTCCCATCTTTACATTATTTAAATGCCATGGAAATATTAAAAAATAAAATGATAAAACCTTATGTTTTGTTCTGTCAGCCTGAAACTTTTACCGTCGTCAGATCTTACCCAGATCCATAGTAGGCGCTTTCATACATTTTCCAAATGCACAATCTTTAAACATTGTGGGAAAGCCCCTTAGCAATGCATGGAAGGTGGGTCCCTGTTCTCCTTTGGGACTGCAGGGTGGCCAGGGTGGTAGGTGAGTCGGCAATTCCATTGGCACCTGCTTCCTCACATTTTCTTTTTTGACAGACCTTCTGACAATGCGGGAAAGCGCCCTAGCGACACGTGTCCAGATGACATCATGGTGGGCATTTGTAGAGGTCCAGACACACATCTTATGAGCACTGTCAAATCTTTCAAGATCCACGGCTGGCGCACGCTCGCAAGATGAAGTTGCAAGAAGATTAAACAATGCGGGGAAGCACCCTAGCGACACGCATCCAGGTGACATCATGGCGGATGGTTGTAGAGGTTTAGAGGTACATGTTCTGAGCATCGTAGATGCAAAATAGATCAAGGGATGGTGCTTTACCGCTTCATGGAAGTGAAAGGATTTTAATTTTGCGGGCAAGCACCCTAGTGACACCTGTCCCAAATGATATCACGGGCCCCCCTTCTCACAGGAAGATGCATGAAGAGTTCTGATCGTCCGATGTGAACAAATCCATGGCTGAGGTTTTCCCACATTATGAAGTTATGAGGATTTTAAATATTGTGGGCAAGCACCTCGTTGCTACGTGTCTCTGTGGGACCTATTTCTTGTGTGGATCGCTAGGGTGATGTTAGGGTGGTGCCAGTTGTGCCAGGATAGTTGCTAAGTCAAATGTCGAGTGTCTCATGGGCTCCAAAATCTTGAAGGACAAGCACAAAATATAGAAGATCTTTCACGATCGTTGATCTTGCGGAGATCAACGATCAGGGCATCCCCACAATATGGAAGTGCAAGGAAGTTAAGCAATGTGGGGAAGCCCCTTTACGACACATGTCCTAGCGGGCCTAACCAATTTATTAACATGGAGGCAGTGCAGTTAGGGCTAATGGCTAGTAGTTATATCATGGTCAGATTTTTCCAAGGTGGCACAGTTAGTTAAAAGGTGTGGTCAATCACGTGGGGACTTTATGAAGTGGCAAAACAAGGGAGGATCATTGGCCCACATGGCTCATTTTTCCTGCAGGATTTGATTGACCTGCTGATCCTACTGATTCATGGGCCATATATAGGGGAAATTGAGGTTTTTTGCACAATCTGATCCCTATGATGATTTCCAACCACTTTTGAATAAATGTTGAATGTGGGAAAACATTCTATCTCTCTCCAGTTGATCCATCTACCTGTCCAGAATGATTTAATGGCACTATTTCTATCTTCTCAGGTCCTTGTTCCAACCAAGATCAGATATCATTATATCCGGATCTATATTCAAAATGGATTTTCTTCAAATTTCCATGATTGTTCTCTGCAGGACTTCAATGCAATGGTTGTAGAGTAATTACAGTAAGAGGACATCCCAGTTATGCCTGAACTATAAAGGCAAATTTTGAAAATTTTGTAAAGGTCGACCCTTCTCTAACTTCTCTGATATTTCTCTGCAATTTCATTGTAAATTCCCTTTGCCTTTGAACTATATGGCATTTTGTCTTATCTCCTTTAGCCATTGATGTAAAGTGCAAGAACTATTTGCCTCTCATTGGTGTTTTGTGAATATTTGCAATCTGCATGATTGTATCTCTTCTGGCCTATGAATGATATATAAGTGGATCTTCTCTTTCCTTTTGTCATTCATCTAGGTTTTCTAATCTGCATGTGGTTGTTAGATTAAAGCAAGTCTGAACATGTATATCTTTTGGTGTCATGATGGTTCAATAGTGCATATATGGGTAGAGATTGGTTTGAAAACTCTATTTTGGTGCATCACCTCCTTAGATTAGAATAGGTAGATCTGCTTCTATGCTCTCCCTCTCCCTTTTCCTCTCCAACAATAGTTAGGTGTGCCCTAATAATAAGATGAAGTTGGCCTTCTCAAGAGATTCAACCTCATAGTTCAAGTCCCACAGCTTGGAGGTTATTTCCATGTTTCAAAAGGTTGTCCTTAGGTAAGACTTTGGACAAGGGTGCAAACCTCTGTGACAACAACATTCTCTAAAAGTTCCACCCTTTCTAATACAATAATTAGTTATATTTCTAAAAAATGCACTCTCTAGAAGTTTCTCCCTTGCAATATAATAATTAATTGTGCTTCTAAAAAATTAAGTTAATTAAATATAAAGTCACCTTTTAATTTTAATTTATTCAATGACTTCATAAGAAATTAATTTAATCAATTTCTCGTGTTTCTCTACTTAGCCTTTGAAGAATTTAAAGGCTAAGAACTCCACGGAAATGCTAAAAAGATTGGGACATTACAGTTCACCCTCCCTAAAATTGTTTGTCCTAAAGAAACTTCAAGTTTGGATGCTACAAAATCTCCTCATTCTCCCATGTCCCATCCTCTATTGGCAAGTCCTTCCATTTCACCAAATACTCCCTTATAGTACGTTTCCTCAAGTTCCTTTCCCTAAAATCAATGATAGCCTCTGGCACCAATACCAATTTTCCCTCATCATCCAAGGGTGGAAGCGCTATAAAAGGAACAATATGATGTCCTAGCACCTTCTTGAGGTATTACACATGAAGAAAATTTTGCACCTTGCTCTCCACTGGAAAATCTAACTCATAAGCCACCTCTCCCACTTTTTTGATAATCCTGACTAGACCATTGTATCATGGCTTAAGTTTCTCAGCACCACTCTTCTTGAGAGTGGATTGACAGTAAGGCTGCAACATAAGAGACACCATATTTTCAACCTCAAAAGTTTTCTCGGTCCTCTTCTGGTCTACATACTAATTTTGTTGATTTTGTGCCATAGCAAGTAAATCCTTTATGGTTTTTTCAATTTCATCATACAACCTCTTCGAATGCTTGTAAGGTGTAATCATGATGGGCTTGGCCCCCTTTCTAACTTAGTGATGTACTCAATACCCCTGTCTAGTGGTCTACTAGGTGGAATGTCACTGACCACCTTAGAGGGATTAACTCTAATCTCTTGAATATCAGAAGGATATTTAGTCTTCCGTTGTCCCTCCTGTGGTGGCATTAACATGCACTCTACTACCCACTCAACCTAATTTTGTTAATTCAATCTAGCCACCCTCTAAAAAGAGACCATTCTGAAATCATTGTCCTTGATTGCCTTAAGAATCTGTGTCTTCCCATTCACTTTAAACCTCATCTCCATCTCCTTGAGATTAAGAGTGAACTTACCAATATCATGCAACCAACTCATCCCAAGGACTATACCTATATCTCCCATAGGAAAAACATAGAAATCTACCTTAAAGGCATAATTATTAACTTCCAAAGGGAGTCTAGTGAACTTACAATCACAATTGAGGACATAGCCATCAACTACCCTCACTCTAATTCCCCCAAACTCATCTATTTGTATGTCACGCTTCTCCACCAACCTAGTATCAATCAAATTATGAGTGGCACCAATATCAACCACAGTTATAACTCATTGTCTAGCAATTACTCCTCTCATTCGAAATGATCCTTCCTGCTTAATACTAGTGAGATGAGCTTCCCTAAGTTTCTCATCTCCTTCCCCATCCATGGACTCCATTTTAGATAAGTTTTTAGCCTTGTCTTCCTTTTGTTCACCATCTATTTCCTCTATATTAGACTGTTGGTCTAAATTATCTGATTCTGATTCCTTGTAGTATGCCCACATAATTCTATTACCTTTGCCCTTTGGTCTAAAAGGATAGTCATGGTTTTCATCATAGGGTCCCTTATAGTAGAAACATAAATTGTCTTCCTCAAATCATTTAATGTTTCCATATCAAAAGGTACTAGAGTTTTATCTTTAGAATCATTTTAAAAATCAATCCTCTCTGGTTTTTAATAAAATGGTTTGTTATCCTTACTAGAAGATGCTCCTTTGGACTAAAATTTGTATGTTGGGACTGCATGTTACATACTTCTTGCCTTTTTCATAGCATCTTATAAAGAAATGGGATCAAATACCTTTATCCAACCTCTCAGTGGTTCAAATAGGCCCTCAATGAAAAGAACTATCAATCTACACTCTGAAATTTCTAGTACCATGGCTGTCAATTGTTAAAATTCACCAATTAAATATTCCAAGTTGCCTATCTATTTTAGCTATGCTAATTTTTAGAAGTAAACCTCTAGATGTTTCTTGTCAAATATTTCAACCAACCTATCCACAAAGTCCTCATACTTTATCACCTGATTGTGCTAAAGTGTTACCATACCATGGTACTACCAATCATGTGCTACTCCCTCCAAATGAAAAGTGGTGTATTTGATAGCTTCAATTTCTTTCATTGGCCTCAGTGTCAAGAATGTGTCAAGCTTATGAATCCAATCTTGAGTTGTCATCTTACCACTCCCATCAAATATAGGCATAGTAATCTTTCTCATAGCCCTCTTCAGTGCAATATTTTAACCCCTATGCCTCCTATCCTATTTGAGTGACCTATAATGTTCTCTCCTCTGATTTACAAAGCATTCAAAGGTCATCTTCTCCTGAACTTGAGGAACTAATAATTCCCATTCATCATTTTCAGCCATAATGATATCTCCAAATGTCTCATCCTCAACTTCCTCTATTGGTTCCTATACTAGTTCCTCTCTAATAAAAGTAGGACATGTGGGCTTGTTTTCTATTCCGAAAAGAGTTCTATGAGTTCTAGGTGATCCCACTGCACTCCTGTTATCCCCTTGTTCCAAATTTCATCTATCTTGTGGGTTCATGTGCTCAACCATGATGGTGAGTGCCTACAAAGCCTGAGTCATTCACTCTTGTCCTGTAACCACTACTCTAAAAATTTCACTTATTTCCTAATCCTCATTCCTATTGTCTCTTGGTGGGCTACACTCTTGCTTGCCACCTATGGTGTTTGGCTTCTTGATAAAATCTTATTCCCTCTTAAACAAAGCTCATATGATAGTGAAAAATCTGTGAGAGCCAACCCCAGGTGGCTTGTGATTGCTAATCCCTTAGAATCGTAGGATTTAGCTCTGATACCAATGTAATATCCCTTGCCCAAACTGACTAATTTTAGCTCAAGGAATATTGTCAAACACTTGTATTGTTTCCTTTCAATGCTAAGAAATTTAGAATGTTTGCAAATGATATTACAATGCCTCTTACAATGAACTAATATTGAAGTGCAACTCTTTTGATACTTTCAATGCATATAAATATAAACTAGATATGGAATGCATACCTACAACCAACTAATATTTTGACAAATAATTGACATACAACTATTATGCTAATCATATATGATATTAGATGGACATTTTGTCAAACAAATGGGATGCAACATGTATCTCCTTTATTGAATTTATTCTCATGTACAATGTTGCCAGACAAATGGCTTATAATAATCACTACAGTAATGCCAAAATTTGATTATAAATTATCACAAAAAAATCATATGCCCTAAAAAAAATTACAATGTTAACTACTAATAGTTGCAAGAGGAACCTGATAATAGTGATGCCCAAGAATGCAGATGAATCAAGCATAAGTATTGTAGCATAGTATCATTCTTGCATACTGTACCAGCCAACAATAAATGTATTCTCCAATTTAAGCACAAATAGAACTCTTGAATTGAATTTGTCCTAGATACCAAGTTTAGTGGATATTTCACCACCTCAAATGGTTGCCACACTAAAGAGTTGACGTTCTCCAATGGCTAACTGAAATTGGAAACCTTCATTTCTTCTCCCAATTTTATATGAAATGCAATTCAAAATAATCGGATGATTAACAATGAAGCTCTCACCTCTATTTATTGTTTTCCTTCACCCTTCTAGAAAGAAATAAAATATTATTTAATTGCATTCTCTAGAAGCTTCCCCCTTTCCAATACAATAATTAGTTGTATTTCTAGAAAATGCACTCTCTAGAAGCTTCTCCCTTGCAATAAAATAATTAATTGTGCTTCTTGAAAATTAAATTAATTAAATATGAATTTTCCTTTTAATTTTAATTTATTTATTAATTTTATAAGAAATTAATTTAATAAATTTCTCCTTATTTCTCCACTTAGCCTTCGGAGAATGTAAAGGCTACGAATTCCATGGAAATGCTAAAAAGATGGGGACATTATAGAAATAGACTCATGCTTAGATGTGATGCATATTTATGGGAATTTTTATTGCAAAGAAATAATTAAATATGAATTATGTGCTACAATATTATCATAAAAAAAAGGCTTGTATCTAACTACCTTAACTAATTCAAAATATTACCAAATTTAATTATTCTTTTTTTTTATTGTATTAGTAAAGACATAGAATGTGATGCATCTTCTAGATTTCAAAAATGTTTTATCATTTGAAGTGATAGCTATTTTTCAATCAATATGTAAATCAACATCTTATAGGTACATTTATTTAAAAATAAGTAATAATCATTTATCATTTACTAATATCTTGACAATAATTATATTGTTGCAAAGCCAATAGTGTCCTCTAAAAACCCTTTTCATTTCAATGAATTCCAACAACTTAGAAGTCATCAAATACCTCATCAAAGTCTGGAACACCCCTAAATTCTACAAATTAACATTTTTTAAGTTGAACAAGGAGGAATGATGATTACCAATTTTATATATATATATAGGATATTCAACCTTTATTATATATAGGGACATATGTTGTCATCAAAGATGTTGAAATGGGTCATATGTTATCCTATGAACCCTTTCAACCAATATGAAAAAATGAAATCGGTCCCTAGGGGTCCTAGGACCCATAGGGACATATGTTATCATGAAATGTGTTGAAAGGGGTCATTTTGACCTATATGAAAAAATGACATACATTCATAGGGGTCCTAAGAGCCCTAGGGACTACACATATTATCATGAAATATGTCAAAAAGGGTCATAGGGTATCCTATGACCCATTTTGACCTACATGAACAAATGAAATATGTCCCTTGGGTCCAAGCAAGCCCTAAATATATATGTTATCATGAAATGTGTGAAAAGGGGTCATAAGGTATTATATGACCCCTTTCGACCCATATGGACAATTATAATGTCCCTAGGTATCTTAGGACCCTTAGGAAAATATGTTGTTATGAAATATGTTGAAATGGGTCATGTGGTATCCTATGACTCCTTTCGACCCAAATCAATAAATCAAATGTCCCTAGAGACATATGTTGTCATAAAATATGTCAAAAGGGGCCAAAGGTTATCCTATGACCCCTTTCAACCCATATGAACAAATGAAATATGACCCTAGGGGTCCTAGGACCCCTAGGGGAAAATATTGTTTAATAAAACGTTTTCAAAGGGGTCATAGGGTATTGTATGATCCCTTTAGCCCACATGAATAGTTATAATATGTCTCTAGGGGTTTGGGACCCCTAGGAACATATGTTGTCATGAAATGTGTTGAAAGGGGTCTTAAGAAATCATATGACCTCTTTCAAACCATACAAACAATTATAATATGTCCTTAGTGGTCCTAGCACCCTTGGGGACATATATTATCATGAAATGTGTCAAAAGGTGTCATATGGTATCCTATGACAATATTTGACTCGTATGAACAAATGAAATATGTCCCTAGGGGTCCTAGTACCCTTAGGGACATATGTTGTCATGAAATATTTTGAAAGGGGTCATATGTTATCATGTGTCCCCTTTTGACCCATATGAACAATTATAATATGTCCCTTGGGCTCCTAGGATGCCTAGGCACATATGTGTTCATCAAATATGTTAAAAGGTTTCATAGGGTATACTATGACCCATTTCAATCCATATGAACAAATGAAACATGTACCTAGGGTTTTTAGGACCCATAGGGAGTTATGTTGTCATTAAACCTATCAAAATGGGTCATAAGATCGGCACATATAAATAATTGACATAGGTCCCTAGGAGTCCTAAGACCCTTAGGGATATATGTTGCCATGAAATATCTTAAAAGGGATCATAGGTGTTGAACATATAAGAGGAGTAACTGAGAGGGGAGGGGTGCATCAATTACTACTAAAATAAATCCTAGATCCCTTAGATGTCAAATAAATTTCAAACTTGTAAAACTAATTACTGCTAATACTCAGTAAGCATACAGAAATTATTGTAACTTAGTAAATGCAAAATGTATTTAACATAGTAGATCTTAAGATATTGTCAATGATTTACTTGTGAGCATGAAAGAGATAACATGAACACATATGACACTAGGATTTAATGTGGAAACCCAATTTCGAAAAAACCACCAATTGTAACTAGTTACTATTTTTCACTCTTCTAATGTGAGTCCTATTAGGAGCCAACCCTATTAAAAGTTACAAAACACACTGTTAGGTGTGACCCTATTAGAGGATTTAATCACCCTGTTAGGAGTGGCCTTGTAAGAGGTCTTGAAACAATTCAAAGGAATTGCCACCTTGTTCGAGGATTTGCAAATGGTTGCTAAACCAACTTTATTAAGAGATTTTAAATCACTGCTACAATGGTTAGAGAGTAAAAATGAAATGACCTGATTGTGATGCAACTAAATTGCTGATTATAGATTTTTGTTCTTGGTTATACTTGATCCTTCCTGATCGAATAACACTTTTCTACTCCACAAGGATACCTACTTATCCTTTAAGTTTGCTTCCTCTCTTCTTATCTCTTTCAATTCATTCAACTTGCATATCTTGAAATCACGAATTGACCTTTTACTTATACCTTCCAAATTGTCAAGTTAGCTCAAATACAAATTAGAATAACCAATATTCATTACCATAGTTAGCTAGAATCAATAGGTAAAATAATTAAGCTTTACATGCCAAAATAAGAAAATCCTTTGGTAGCTGACCCAGCTCGGTAAAAATTGATTCTAAAGCAATTTCTTGTGTTAACCAACAGGAGCTCAGTTAACACTGTGAACTTAAAAAATTTCTTTGGTAATCGAGTGAACTCAGTTAACACTAGCTATATTCACTTTTTCCTTTTCTCCCTGTTTGATTTTACATAGAAAAATTCTCCTATAGTATTCTCCCTCTATGATTTGGAACTACTTAACTTCTTCTTTTTTGGAATTACAAAATTTCAAAAAGATGTGATAGTAAACATCTACCTCTTTGACAACACATGTCAAAGACAATTCTAATTTGTGTCAATGTACCTTGAGTACAGATTCATCTACAATATGTCCTTGTCAATAGTGCATCAACTAATTGATCTTCAACTTAGTTCTTATTGATGCATCACTAAACTTTATTTAGTGAGCTTTAGATAGGGGAATGACCCCTAGGTTACCTCTTAGATACGAAAATGCATCCTTAGGTAATGGCTTGGTGAATGTATCTGAAATTTGTTCTTTTGTATGCACATATTCCAATCTAATTTCTTTGTCCTATACTAATTCTCTAAAAAAGGGATATTTTATAGAAATGTGTTTTGTTTTGAAATGCATCATTGGATTCTTTGATATGTTGATTGCACTAGTGTTATCACAATACATGACTATTGGCTCTTTGATTTCAACCTTCATTCCTTCCAAGAATTGTTTGAACCAAACAATGTTAGAGCAATTCACTGCTGCAACCACATATTCTGCTCCTGCTATGGATTGAGATGTGTAGTTTTTCTTCTTGCTTGTCCAAGATACCAGTCTTTTATCGAGAAAGAATGCTCCACCACTAGGGTTTTTTTTGTCATCAAGATTTTCAGCCCAATTAGCATTAGTAAATACTTTTAAGTCAAGATTGCCTCCAAGTTTGTACCATAAGCCATAGTCTTCAATACCTTTTAGATATCTCAAGATTCTTTTTATTGCCATCATGTGGTTTTCTTTGGGTTTTGTTGAGAATCTTGCTACTATCCCAACTACTAAGGCAATATCAAGCCTTGTATGTACTACATACTATAACTTCCCAATCATTGATTTGCACAAGGTGTAATCTACTTCTTTGGAGTCATCATCTTTGGTAAGCTTAAGTCTAGTACACATGAGGGTTCCAACTGGTTTTTAATCTTCCATTCCAAATGTCCTAAGCATCGGTTTGATATACTTAGATTGAGTGATATAGATACCTTTTCTATTATGTTGTATCTACAATCCAACAAAGAATTTTATTTCACCAAACATAGAAATCTCAAATTCTTTATTCATTTGATCTAAAAATGCTTTGCATAAGTCATCATTTCCTATAAATAGAGTATCATCCACAAATATTTCTACCAACACAATCTTCTTATCTTGTCCTTCCTTGATATATAGGCTACTATTATCATTTGTTCTTTGAAAACCAATCTGTATCAAATAAATATGTAATCTTTCATATTGAGCTTTAAGAGCTTGTTTTAGACCATATAGGGCTTTGTGTAATTTGTAGACTATGTCCCTTTTGTAAGGATCAACAAAACTTTCTAGTTGTTCAATGTAGACTTCCTCATCAAGAATTTCATTTAAGAATGTAGGTTTAACATCTATCTAATGTTCTTTGAATCCTCTCTAAGCCGCATATGCTAGTAGAGTCGTAAAACCTTCTAATCTTGCAATAGCAACAAAAAATTTCACCATAATCAATACCTTCTTCTTGAGAATAACCTTTACATACCAACCTTGCTTTGTTTCTTGACACTTTTCCATGTTTGTTTAGCTTATTTTTAAATATCCATTTTGTACCAATCACATTTTTTTATCTTTGGGCCTAGGAACAAGAGTTTTATTCTTTTCTATCTATTATATTTCTTCATTCATAGCCTTAATCCAACTTTGATTTTTTAGTGCATCCTTAACACTTCTCGGTTCAAATGTAGCAAGTAAACATGTACCTTTTAGTTTTCTTCTTGTCATTGTTCCATTTGATTTGTCTCTAATGATCTAATCGGGTGCATGATGCCTTTTGGCATACTTAGCCAATAAGGGTTCTTTGATTTTTGAATAAATTGCACTGTCTTCATTTTGAATCTCAACTTTAGACTTGGGTTCTTCTATCTATAGTTCGAGTGCTTCAGACTTGATATGCACTAACTTGGTAGCCTCTGAATGTGACTTGGGTGGTTGTGAATCAATTTGCACTTCCTGTGACTCAACAATTGTTGGAGACTTGGAGAGCTTGGGAGATGAAGTTTCCTTTTTGTCAAATATGTTTGACAATGTATCAGGTTCATAGTAAGCAAATCTTTTGTAATCTTCTAACTCTATTTTGATTTCTTCTTCACTCTTTTCTGTAAATTCATCAATTCTCACATGTGCAATTTCTATGATTTTGTGAGTGGATAAATTCATACATTTGTATGCTTTACTTTTACAGGAATATCTTAGAAATATACCCTCATCACCTTTTACATCAAATTTTCCTTTTCTAGATTCTTTCAGGATATAACATTTGTTGCCAAATACTTTCAAGTATCTTACATTGGGTTTGTAACCATACCATAGTTCATAAGGAGTTTTGTTTGAGCCCTTCTTCAACTGAACTTGGTTCAAAGTATGAACTACAATGATGATAGCTTCCTTCTAGTATTTGATAGCAACATTCTTCTCAATCATTAGTGTTCTTGCACAATCCATGATTGATCTATTTATTCTTTCAACTATTCCATTTTGCTCAAGAATACCAAGGGCTAATACTTGTCTTTTCATTCCTCTTTCAATTTAGAAATTGTTGAATTCATTTGAGATGAATTCACCACCTCCATTTGATCTTAATAATTTTAATCTCTTTCCAATTTCCTTTTGTACTCTTGCCAAATACCATTTGAATTTCTCAAAAGCTTCTATTTTTTCTTTCAAATACATATCAGTAATCATTCTAGAATAGTCATCAACAAAAAGAATGAAAATATTTTCTCCACTATAACTTTCTATTTCAATGGGTCCACATAAATTAGTATGCACAATTTCCAAGACATCTTCTTACTAATAGTTTTTGCTCTTAAAACTAGTCTTTCCCATTTTACCAATTTGACAATTTTTGCATAATCCAACATCAAGTTTCCTAAAACTACATGACATATTTTTCTATGCCATAACAAGCTTTCTTCTACTTGAGCAATAAAACATGAGCAATCACTAAGATCAAGATAAAATGGGTTACCTTTTGTTTGCTTGCCTGATCCAATCAAATTTCATTTGTTATCCAGCAGTCTTGCCTTGTCATTCATGAACTCTACCTTGAATCCAATGTTGTTTAACTATGCCACACTTAGTAAATTATGTTTTAGTCCTTTAACCTAATAGGCATTTTCACATACAATTTCATTAGTTAATGAGGTATGACCTCTTCCTTTTATGCAACAAGGTTCATTGTTTCCAAACCTTATACTACCTCCATCATAGTGTTCAAAATATTCAAACTTACTTTTATCTCCAGTCATATGGTGAGAACATCCACTATCTATGATCCATGTATCATTTTTACTAACATGAGAGACAAGTGCCATTTTATCTCCTTCATCATCAAATTCATCTTTTATAGCAATATACACTATTTCATCTTCATTTTTATCAGAATCTTTAGACATAAAATAAGTTTTCTTACCTTTGTCTTTGTAGGATTTGTGACCTCTGAATTCCTTCTTGCCCTTGTATTTGTGGCTTTTCTTCTCTTCCTTTCCTTCTTTGTTTGGACACCTAGTAGCAATATGACCAATTTCTTCACAAGAAAAATAGACTAAAGAAATCTTACCTTTGTACTTTCCTCTACTCCTTAAATATTTGTTTGCAAGTAGGGCTTCAACAATTTCAAGATCACTATCATACTTTCTTCAATTTCTTCCTCACTTCCTGATTGATTATCTTTTTTTTTCTTGGCCTTTTCTTTGAGTGAGATTTTAGCTTCAAATGCACACTCAATATTCTTGGAAGTAGGAATATAGCTGTCAAAGTTTTCTAGTTCAAAAGCTATCAATCTTACTACTAGGGCATCCAAGCCTATCTTGTTATTTGGATCACATCTCTTTACTTGAATAGAAGACACTCTAATTGCATATATGGGAAGTAGAGTTTTGAGTATTTTGCTTACAACAGTTTCTTCTTTGGTTTCTCCTCTAGATGCTCTGATTGCACTGACACTAACCTTAATTCTTTCCACATATTTTGCAATGTTTTCATCTTCTCTCATTCTCATTTGATCAAATTGTCCTCTAAGGCTTTCTACTTTGGCTCTTCTTACATTGTCATCTCCTCCATAGATTTTTTTTAGTTTTTTCCACATATCAAAAGTAGTTTTACAGTATTTGACCTCATCAAATTCAATATAACTAAGAGCATATGCAATATCAATCATCATGATGTTATAGTTCTTCTTCTCAGCAATATCTTCAATTGATAATATTCCACTGGGAGCTTTATATTATTCATCAAGATATTTGCAACCTAGGTCACTAATGATAGCCAAATGAAGCCTCATAAGTCTTTTCCATGCTATAAAATTTTCTCTGTTCAAGTTTGAAATTTCTCTTTTGTAAGACATCCTGATCTTTAGCTTAGGTCCTTGAAACCTTCTCTGCAAGCACCAAAAGCTCTGATACCAATTGTTGGAAATATAAGAGGAGTAACTGAGAGGGGAGGGGTGAATTAGTTACTACTAAATTAAATCTTAGATCCCTTAGATGTCAAATAAATTTTAGACTGATAAAACTAATTATTATTGATACTCGGTAAGCATACAGAAATTGCTATAACTCAATAAATGTAGAATGTATTTAACTTAGTAGATCTTAAGATATTGTCAATGATTTACTTGCAACCATGAAAGAGATAACATGAATGCATATGACACCAGGATTTAATTTGGAAACCCAATTTGGGAAAAATCACCAATTGTAACTAGTTACTATTTTTCACTCTTTTGAAGTGAGCCCTATTAGGAGCCAACCCTATTAAAGGTTACAAAATACACTGTTAGGTGTGATCCTGTTAGAGGATTTAATCACTCTTTTAGGAGTGGCCTTGTAAGAGGTCTTGAAACAATTCAATGGAACTACCACCTTGTTAGAGGATTTAGAAATGGCTATCAAACCAACTCTGTTAAAAGATTTTAGATCACTGTTACAATGGTTAGAGAGTAACAATGAAATGACTTGATTGTGATGCAACTAATTGTTGGTTACAGATCTCTGTTCTGGCTTATACTTGATCCTTCTCGATGAAATAACACTTTTCTGCTCCACAAGGATACCTACTTATCATTCAAGTTCACTTCCTCTCTTCTTATCTCTTTGAATTCATTCAACTTGCATATCTTGAAATCATGAATTGACCTTTTACTTGTACTTTCCAAATTGTCAATTCAGCTCAAATACAAATTAGAATAACCAATATTCATTACCATAGTCAGCTAGAATCAATAGGTAAAATAATAAAGCTTCACATGCCAAAATAAGAAAATCCTTTGGTAGCCAACCCATCTTGGTAGAAATTGATTCTAAAGCGATTTCCTATGTTAACCAATAGGAGCTCGATTAACACTATGAACTTACAAAATTCTTTTGGTAACCAAGTGAACTCAGTTAACACTTGCTAGCCCTATTCATTTTTCCCTTTGTTAACCAAGTGAGCTCGGTTAACACTCTTTTCTATATAACTTCCTCCAACTCCCAAGTGAGCTTAGTAGATATTGCCTTTTGTACAAAGTAGACTCAGGAATGCTTAGTAAATAAGAAAAACTATCTTTATTGACCAAGTGAACTCGACATGCATTGACTATCAACTGATATAACATTATTGTAACATCAAAGACAACATATAATTAATCAGTTGTATCCAACAATAGGGTATTATATTACCTCTTTCAAACCATATGAATAATTATAATACATATGTTGTCATCACGATCCATATTAACCAAATGAAATATGTTTAAAGGGGACATATGCCATCCTATGAGCCCTTTCATCCCATATGAACAAATGGAATATGTCCTTAGGGGTTATAGTACCCATAGGGACATAGGTTGTCATGAAATGTGTCAAAAGGGGGCATAGGGTATCCTATGACCCCTTTCAACCCATATGAATAACTAAAATAGGTTCCTAGGGGTCCTAGGATCCCTAGGGACATATGTTATCATGAAATTTCTTGAAAGGGCTCATAGGGTATCCTATGACCTCTTTCAACCTATATAAATAATTATAATATATTCCTAGGAGTCCTAGGACCTTTAGGGACATATGTTGTCATGAAACGTGTTGAAAGGAGTTATAGGTTATTCTATTATTGATTCTAACCCATATGAACAAATAAAATATGTCCCTAGGGGTCCTACAACCCCTAAGAACATATGTTGTCATGGAATGTGTCTAAAGGGGGCATAGTTTATCCTATGACCCCTTTCAACCCATATGAACAAATGAAATATGTCCTCAAGGGGCCTAGAGACATATGATGTCATGAAATACGTCAAAAGGGATCATTGTTGGAAATATCACTAAGTAGGTCAAGTTAGAGTTATCATTTATGGAAACATATATCTTGTGATAAGAAGGAACTATGTATAGTTGAAGACTCCACAACTAGACATGGAAAATTATCTAAGTGTTAAATAGTTCTCCAAAAAAACAAGAACAATTTTGATGAGTATAGATGACAGAGTAATATTTGGCACATGTGTGGTTAAGGACATGTAGTATAGTATTTCAAGATGATGTGATTAAGTGTGCAAGTCTGTAGAGATGATACAAAAGGAGTTATGCAACTAACACCAATAAAGGTAGTAAACATAGTAGAAGAAAACATAATAGTAAATGGTGAATTATAATTTAAGGAATTATTTTGGTCAGGAAATAATTATTTAACTAATTAGGGATAGTACCCATAAACATTCTACTATTACTAATTTCTATTGTAATAATAGAAATAGTAGAATGTTTAGGGATAGTAACCCTTTAGGTAATGAAAGAAGAAGATCCTCTAGTAGATCTAATAAAGGAGAAAGACCAAATGGAAGAAGGAGTAACATTGTAGAGCACTAGTTAATCAAAATGTTCCTAATTAGAGGAGTACACCCGTATGTCAGCTATGCAACAATTTTGGTCATATAGAAAGATTTTGCAGAATATACATGAGGAATATCAACATGAATCCAAATTTTAGAAGGAACAATAACAAAAATGTTAACAAGAATGATAGCAAAAAAAATAGTCAGCAAGATGAATAAAAGAACATGTGGAAGAATTCAAAGAAGTATTTGTGAAGGAAAAAGATCCATCAAGTTCACAAATAGTAGTAGAAGAACACTATTTTGATTTACTTAATGAAAGATTGAAGTCAACAATTGTATGTGATTCATCTTACTTGAATTAAGAACTTATCTTTTGAAGATAGGGTACCAGAGAAATGGAACAAGAGTTAGAGATCAAGTTGAGAGTTGTGAAGCTATCAAAAGGAAGAATAGATCACCAAAAAGCTTTGGTTAAGAGCGTATGTCATTTGGAAATTGCATGAAGGTATATGAGTTAAAACAAATTTATTGTTTAATAAAGACAACTTTTTGTAGATTGAGTATTTGCACAATTAATGTGAAGATTATTTTGAAAAGATACAAGTCATGCAAGAAAGATTATAAGTATCATTCAACCGTATGAAGAGTTAAGAAGAAATAAAGAAAAATTTGACAATAGAATTAAAGGACATTTGAAGAATTTTCAAGTGCAAAGAACAAACAACCTTAGTTATGTGTTAAAATGAATTATTTTTCTCTTACGAAAATATTTAATCTATGAATTTTTTCAAGAATCAAAGCATAGACGTGGATAATTCATTAGTTCATAATGTATAAGATGAAGCCGGACCTAAAATGAAGATAAACCCTATTAAGTATGTGATTGACAACCCTAGCATCGTGTTGTCAAAAATGCCCAAGAATGTCATTCATTTAGAAGATGTGCGTAGTTACCTAGGAAGTAAATTTGAGAATGTAGGAGAATAACACATCTCTAAGGAATTTGATAATATTTACAATCAAGACATGAGTTATCAGCAAGGATATGAGTACTTGAAGGATAATGACCTAGTTAAGTTTTTGTTCTATTATGAGTTTGATAATGAAGAGTGGACCAAGATAATATTAAGAAATATTCATGATGAAAAGTTTTGGTTAGGAGATAATGTGGTTGAAATATTTGCTAACCTTATTCATGAGATTACTATTATGCAATGAAGGTAGTATAAAAATGAATGGGAACAATGTAAAAAAGTTAGTAATTGACAAACACAGAGCCTATTTATAATCGTAGATGCATTGTGATAAGAAAGATCAAGAAGAATGATGTTAGTTGAGATGAATCATAGTAGAAAGGATGTGCTATAGCTCTAGAGAAGATGATATGGTAGTAGGATTTATACAAGTAGCTTATAAGATTTGTGTTGATAGAGAAAAAGTCAACTTGTGTGAGATCTTAAGAGCACAATGGACAGAGCACCTAGAGAAGATAAAGAAGGTTAAAAATAGTCAATTCAAATTATAATCCTTGATCACTCATATATTTTTCCATCTAATAAAGAGATTATCATTAATGAAAGCATCAACCATAGTTAGCAGTGATAGGAGAACAATAGAAAATATTTATGAAGTTTATAATAGACAACTTATTGAGAAGGTTAATGATAGTGCACATCTAATTGTGAAGGCATATCAGATAGAGATGAGAGAAAGATTCAAAATTCCACCCCCCATTATAGATAAATACAAGGAAGACATTTTTTTTGTATGGTGGACATTGATTTTACATATATTTAGGTTGTAGAGCCTAGAATTTTATATGTTGAACCCTTGGGATATGAGATCACTAAAGAGGAAATAGATGGATATTCCCAAGCTATCTTTGAACTAGAGAAAGATAAGGGATTTGATAGATTGGGAGCATATGATGAGCTGATGAAATCAACTAGTCAAGCCCAATTAGAGAAGTCAACAAAGAAGATGGTAGAGTCTATCTTGAAGAAGACTATGGAGTAAGTTGGAATGTTAGTTGAGCAAACAAGTGTCATGAGGAAAATAATTACTAGCATAAGGAAAATTGGTCAACAAGGAATTTCATACGTACCACCCTTGGCATCTACAAGACCATCATATGGAGTGACAGTGGCTACACCTTCTTCAATGACACCTATTGCCCCCTATGTAGCAGTCTCACACTAGCAGATACTCATCACACCTACTATTCTACTGACCATGGATTCAAAGAAAAGGAAGTTGAAGTAAAAATAAAATCAGTTAGACTTGTAGAGGTAAAGAAAGAATCACTCAATTCCCTTAGGAATAAGAGAATGAAGGAAATGGCAATAGGACCTAGAAAGAGACCAAAGGAAATCATGCCTAGTCTACCTAATAAGAGGATACAAGGTCAGATTGAACCTTAGAAGGAATTAAAGAAGCAATGGGAAGTTGTTTAATCAAGGAGGAAGGCTTGGAAGCCTAAGATTGAGAAGATAAAAAATTCCATCATTAATGAAGGCAACTTTATTCAATTAAATAAGTTTTATCATTTATATATAGGGATTGACATATTAGAGCTAGAAAATATTGTCATTAGACACATTATTTTTTCTAATAAGAATTTTGAGGATGTCAAGGATGATATTCCAAATGACCTCTATGAGAGGCTAACAAATAAGAGAAAGAGAATGGATGATGAGGATAGAAACATCAGGCATAATCAAATAAGGAAATTATGCCAAGTTGGTAGTGAGAGCATATGGAAAGTTTGATGAAGATTCTAGAACCTTATCTTAGAAATAAGAAAAGGGATATACTAATAATGGGAGGAAACTATCAAGAGGTTAATAAAGAAAGTGAAAACGAAATTGTCTAGATGATGGGAGACCTAAACAAAGCACCAAAAATAAAACCCCAGATCACAATTGGAACAAATACAATGCAGATTGGAGGAGCCAAGGTCATAGTTGATACATTAGAAGATTATTTTAAGGATCATGGCACAAATATTGTTGGAAATATCACTAGTGATTCTAGTTTCAAGGAAGAATTAGATGAAGAAAAAGAGAAAAGTAATAAGGAAGAGGAGAAGAAGAAGAAGGAAGAAGAAAATGGATGATGAAAAGAAGAAGAAAGAAGAAGAGGAAAAGAAAAAGGTGGAAAAAGAGAATAAAAATGAGGAAGAAGAGAAGAAGAAGGAGGAAGAAAAGGAGAAAGAGAAGGAGGAAGAAGATAAGAAAAAAGGAAGAAGAAGAGAAGAAAAAGGAGAAATAGGAGGAAGATGAGAAGAAGAAGAAGGATGAAGATGAGAAAAATATGAAAGAGGAAGAGGAACAAAAAAATAAAGAAGATGAAGAGAATAAAAGAAAAGAAGAGGAAGGAAATAAGAAGAAAGAGGAAGAGGATAAGAAGACAAGTGCACCAAGTACATCTCTTACCCTTGTAGCTCTAATAGACTTAGATGATGATGATTAGATAGAGTTGGTATCATCTTTGAATAAGATAATCAACAAGAATAAAAAGGTGAAGAGTTTACAAAAAACTCTTATGGAAGTAACTAAAATGTTATAGGGTATACTTGCAATGAGATTATCATATCTTGATCCAGATGATAGAGTTAGGAAAGTGATTCAAGCGTTTGATGCTGAATTCACCAACTTTTTAGATGTTGTAGTAGTCCAAGCCCAAAAAAAGCATGATGCTTAGATGTTTGATACAATATGTCAAAACATTAGAAATGTGTTGTGATGTGGATATTAATCAGACTTCGAGGTTTATTTGGCAAGATTATTTGTATAAGGGGTTTGGGCGAAGTGACCCTTGTGAGGTCCTACAATAGCACCCCTAGTATTGTCCTTATAATAGTATAGGGTGGGCTTGAGGGGCAATGCCCCCACGGGGGTTTTTGTGGGTAGCACCCCCAAAGCCAAAAATGTCTCACTATTGTAAAAGGTGTTGGCTACTATTTTCTATTGGATGACTTGTTCTAGCCCTAATTTTGTAAGTGATAAAAGCTTGTATAAAATAGCTTAGGGTTAGGTATTTCCATTATGTATGATGAGATTGTAGCTTCTTTTGGTGGTATTGAGCTATAAGGGATTGTATATTGTAATCACTAGATAATAATAATATTGGACTTGTTGGTGGATGTAGCCGAAGGATTGGGTGAAACACACTATGTTCTCTTCTATACTATTATTATTTATGTCCATGGTTAATCCTAACAAAATGATCTTGAAGTTCTTGATGCTTGTATCAAGGAGTTAAGAAAATTTGAGCTTGAAGGAAAGGCATTGTATGCCAAATGTGTTATGCATTTTAATTTCACTAAGGATAGTGATGATGAGATGAGAAGAAAGCATGATGAAGTCAAGGCATTAGTTGATTAGCTTATTCAACCAAGCACCAAAATTGAAGATATATAAGGATAGATAAGCAAGATTTATGATGAGATAAGTCTAATAGAACTAAATAGAGAAAAGATTGCAAAGAGGTTCTCACTTCCAAGAGAATACTTATCATTGAAGATCAACACACTTGAAAAAAAAGTGGAGGAGAGTCTGAAAGAAAAGACATCCTTTGACAAGTTTGTATACTTAGATTTGAATGCAGTAGAAATTGCATCATATGGGTTGTGCGCTCTCCTCAACATATTAGAAGAAGTGAAAGAAGCATGGGAGAAGATCATAAAGAGTCTGAAGGCAAGCTTTTTAGAATTCATTTCTCAACTATCATCCTAGTGAAGAGTTAAATTTTAAAAAAAAATAATACATGTATATAGATTTTGACATCTTTGTCATTGATTTCAAAGAGGGAGAAGTACAAGGAAAATTTTATAGAGTATAAGGGAGAAGTATAAGGAAAAATATGTATAGTATATGATGTATGTATTAAGGGGGAGTAATATCTATGCAAATTATATTGTAATAGGAATAATAAAGAAAGATGGTTATAAATTTGATGATCTATAATTTTAAATTTTGAAGTTTTGAAAAAAAATTTAAAGGCCGATTTTGAAAGTTTTCATCAACATTCCCATATGTTGCCATCAATGCAAAAGGGGGAGATTTTTGAAAATATAGCTAAGTAGGACAAGTTAGATTTGTCATTTATGGAAACATATATCTTATGATAAGAAGGCACTATGTACAGTTGAATACGCCACAACTAGACATGGAAAACTAAGTGTCAAATAGTTATCCAACAAAGAAGAAATAATTTCAATGAGTACAAATGATAGATTAATATTTGGCACATGCACAGTTTAGGAAAGGTAGTACAATATGTCAAGATCACATGACTAAGTGTGCAAGTTTGTATAGATAGTACAGAAGGAGTTATGAAACTAACGCCAGTAAAGGTAGTGAACATAGCAAAACAAAGCATAATAGTAAATGGAAAATTATAGGTTAAGGAATTATTTTGGTTAAAAAATAATTACTTAAATAATTAGGGTCGACATCCTAGATGTTAACTTTAAGAGGGAAAGAGTTTTTTTTTTTTTATTTCCAAGTGTGTGAAAGATAGAAGGCCGACTGGGCAAGTTTTGTAAAAATGAAAAGGTATAAAGGACAAATTGTATTATCCAAAGTAAGGTGTATATTATATGTGATATGTGAAGTAGTATGAAAAATATATGATATGAATTCTGATGAACAATTAGAGGTATGTGAAGTCTAGTGAAAGTAAGATCAGATATTGAAGATATCACCAGTAAGAGGCTTTGTATATATCTCTTTTTAAATAAAAGAGCTTTATTGTATAAGTTGTGACTCTGAAGTTTGGTTGAGTAGTATTTGTCAGTTTGATTATGGATTCCTCTTGGTTATATTGCAGAGGATATTGCAGGAGCCTATGTCCATTGACAATAGTATAGTTCATGACTACATTTGGGATCCAGGTGGATTGATTGGTGTATTTTTCAGCCATTGCTTGAGGACAAGAAATATTTGGAAGGGGAGGACTTGTCATGTTCCCTTTTTAAATAATTAAAAATAATAATCTTTGCTAAGGCAGGTAGGCCCAAAAAGGTGAAGTTTCGGAAAAAGGGGATAATCTTTGGAAGCTAATGGACTAATAAATAAAAATTATTATTAAAATATGTTTTATTAACCCCTCTTGGACATGAGTTAGGGTTATTCCCTCTTTAAGGGATTTGGAGGCATTTTGGGCTGATTCTAGAACTTGATTTTTGCTCATTTCTTTGTTATTCTTCAGAGGCTGCCAAACCTGTGGAGGAGACCCAAGAACGGGAGTTTGCAGGTTTCCAGGGAGACCCAAGAATGGGAGTTTGTAGGTTTCTAGGAAGGCTAAGGATGGGATTTTGAAGCCATTCCATGTGCATGCTCATGCAGAGTTTGCCTTTGTGCTGAACAGTGCAGATTTGTGAGTTTTTGGGTGTATATTTTGTAAGAGTTTGGTGTTTCCAATTGAGTATTTCATATCAGTTTGGGTTGCTGCTGTATATTAGACTTTTAAATATTAAAATAGAGCTGAATATATGTATTTGTATATGATTATACTTCTGTGATAGATTATTAAGTTTTTGTGGTGATTCTGGACTATTTTGTGCTATTTTCGAGAGCCCGATGAGCATTGTTTTTGTCCTCCGTTTGGGAGCTATTGTGTGCATGTTATACAGATCTAAAAATGTCATTTTATAGGCTGTTATGCTGCTCAAATTCTTGTAAAAATGTCCACTTTCAGATTTATTAATAATAGGTGAAGCTGTGAAGTTTTTGGCACTATTTTTGGCATACCCGATTTGGGGTTTCTTGAGAAATTTGGTGGATCTTTGTGATATTAGTTGTTTGATCTTGAAAATCTGATTAGAGGCGTGAAATATCATATAAAATCAGTAAAGGGACATTTCAGTGGTATCAGAGCCATGATCTTGCTAGCCTGAGGGTTTGTAGAAGTTTGCATGTCAATTTTGAAAACTACTCAGATCTTGCATGTCAGTTTTGACAACTACCCAGATCTTGCATGTCACTTTTGACAGCTACCCAGATCTTGCATGTCAGTTTTGATAACTACCCAAATCTTGCATGTCATAATTTATGGTTTCATGTTGCTTCCAATCAGTTGGATGTCAAAATTTATGGTTGCATTCTACTTCTAATCATTTGCATGTTAGTTCTTGGTGAATTTGGTGGTTGCATGTTGTTTCTAATCAACTGCATGTCAAAAATTATGGTTGCATGCAACTAAGTGAAAGAGAAAAGAGATATTTATAGTGAGAAAAGAATAAAGAAATTTTGATCAAACCTCCAGTTGAAAGTAAGAGTATAAAATCTAAGGAAGGAAAAATTATGGCTAATCTAGATGAGATGGCAAAGAAATTCTTCCAAGACATCCAAAATACTCAGAAGCAAATAGTGGATAGTTTGGCAGAAACTAGAGAGGCTTTGTGAATATTAACATAAAAATTGCAAGGAGTTGCATCTATTAATGAGAAAGGGAGCACTTTAGAGGAGTCAAGAAATTTGAAACTCACACCCTCTCAATCAACAAAAACTATTTTTCTGCATGCAGATGAGCCACCAGTGCCAAATCTAGCCCTTAATCCCATGGAAGAGGTTACAGGTAACTTGATTGCATTAAGAGCTACTTACAATGGTTTAGATGATGAATTTTGCAGTTTAGTTCCTTTTAGAGAATATGTGGATATGATGAAGACTTTGATGCCCAAGAAAGAGTACAGAAGGGAGCATGACATAAGTGGAAGAGAGCTCAAAAATAAAATAAGCAAGTTTATAGCACCTACTTTTGATGGAACAAATAAAATTTCAGCTAGAGCATGGCTACAAAAATTACAGACCTTCTTCACACTTAACCCCATGAAGGAGAGTGATGCTGTTCAAATTGCAAGTCTACACTTGGAAGATGCAGCCTATGATTGGTGGTATCATGGAATGACTACTCAAGGTCATGATCAGGTAAATACATTTGATGATTTTAGTCAAAGAGTGATAGATAGATTTGACCTCAAGGATGATGATTATGAGGATGTTTTTGTGCATGATGGTGAGATACCTGGTAGAGATGAGCAGACATTGAGCATTCATGACTTTTTTTAGAGAGAGTACCAGGCACAGTTAGATGCTTTGTCACATGAGGTTGAGGCTAGTACTACTTCACATGATTTATCCCACCAGCTGAAGGTGAGTGAAGACAGTATTGTGACTTCATTATCTCATCATGACAGGTATGTGGAGTTAGTTGGTATTGGTCATATTACTCAAGTGAGGATTTTTCTTGAGTTACCAGCTGATTCTAGTTTATAGATATGGACTCGAGATTGTTATATTGGCATTTGGGATTTAGTTGACAGGAGATCTTTAACACTTTTTGGTAGCAGTGTTTGTTTGGGTGCTATCATGGATTTGACTAGCAGATTGCATGGTGTTGTCTTTTCTTGTGCTAGCAGCTTGTCTGATGTTGGTATTAGTTTTTATACACCGGTGTTGGGCTTTGTTCATATATCTAGTCGATCATACTTGCTGGAATGTGTTGATGATCTTTCATATTTGGCAGTGTGTATAGATGAGTCCCAAGATCATATTGGCATTGATGAAATCCAGGAGGATGCAGTGGGCAGTTTTGAAGACTTAGTTTCTTTGGGTACAAAGGAGTTGGACAGCAGTGCTACAATTTTTTATACTCTGTTTGTTGATATGAGCTTTAGAGTTGATTCACAGGATATGGATGGTAATAATCTAGAGACTAGTAAGTTTGAGGATACTCCTTTAGACAGTGCATCAAAGGAGGTTTGTAGGAGACAGTCAAGCCAGTGCCATCATGTGTCTAATCAGTTGAGAGTTAGTGAGCGAGACATTGCTATCACTTGCCAACATTTCGATGCTGCTCGTCAATTATTAGTAGTTTATGGATGGGGTTCTCCTACTAGTGAGGAGTAGGGAGGCAATTATCTTTCCTTGAGAGAGTTCCACTCTTTATGGGAGGCTATCCAAATTCTGAGACATGATTATATGCATTTGTTAGCCGATAGAGATTATCTTATGGAGTGGGGCAGTACAGCATATGATGCATTTTTGGCCAAGGAAGATGAGGTGAGTGAGCTTACTAAGCAGCTTGAGGTGACTTCTAAGATTCTTGAGAGTACATAGTTGGCTTTCAAGGAGTCACAGTTTCATTTGGCTAAGGTGACCATGGAGTTAGAGCAACTACAGTCTTCACTAGATTCTGTATAGTCACAAGGTGTAGTGTCTGATGATCCGAGGATATCCATGGTTGAGATTGTCAAAGATAGTGGAGATGGGGATGCATCCATCCTTGATACTAACATTGGCATATCGGGTTCATCCCCACTAGAGTCAGGTTTAGTTGAGTTGGGTGTTGCAGCAGATTGTTGTGGTATTCTTGACATGGTGGTGACCTCTAGCACTAATGGCATGAAGACTAGAGATGATGTATCAAAGATCATGTGTGATGTTGGTGAGCCGACAGTTGGCATGGTTCCTGCTAGTAATACTACTCCCTTGGAAATGTCTTCAGAGGTAGTAGTCAGTTCCAACTTGGTTAGTGATCAATTGCAATTAGTTACATCTGGATTGTAGTCTGAGCCACTGACTGAGATTGGCACATTCTATTGACATTACATTGTGAGGTATGATCATCAATTCACCTTTGATGACCATGTTGATGAGATGATGATACAGAGATGTACTTTGGCTCCTAGTGCTTATCATCAGTTATGCGATAGTTTGATACCTCGAGATGAGAGTTGTGATGGGCATGACATGGCAATAGGTCCTATAGTTGACAGCTTGATAATACATGACTTAGAGCAGGAGTTTTGGAGTGATGCTTTAGCGGGTGTTGTTATTGATTCTACTCCTTTGGCTATGACATCTCCTGACTTAGCTGGTGATCAGTCATAGTGGGTTGTATCACTTGTTCATGGTGAGCTGTTGATCGAGGTTAGTTTTTTTTATCAACATTATATTGCAGGGTATGTACATCAGTTAGCATTTGATCCTTGTGCTAAGGAGTTGATGGCAGACAAACTTGGTTTGGGTTCCATTTCTTGCTGTTTATCTTGTGATGGCTTTTCACCATTAGGGGTGCATGGGAGTTATGGTTATGAGACAGTGGTCAGTGATCTGTAGAGTTGTGTTGACTGCAGGAGTTGTACAGTGTGTGAATTCTCCATACTTGGTATAGTTTCATTCGGGAGTGTTCACCATTGTTGCAGAGTTGGATTGTACATTTTGTATAGGCCAGTGGGATGTGTTGATGGTATTTACTATGTTGGCAATTTGATTTGTCCACTTTACTTGAGTTTTGATGTTCTAAGAGTTTGTGTCTCATGGGTTTCTGACAGTGGAAGTTGTGACTTTGGAGTTTGGTTGAGCAGTATTTTTCAGTCTGATTATGGATTCCTCTTGGTTATATTGCAGAGGATATTGCAGGAGCCTATGTCCATTGACAATAGTATAGTTCATGACTACATTTGGGATCCAGGTGGATTGATTGGTCTATTTTTCAGCCATTTCTTGAGGACAAGCAATATTTCAAAGGGGAGGACTTGTCATGTCCCCTTTTCAAATAATTAAAAATAATAATCTTTGCTAAGGCAGGCAGGCCCAAAAAGGTGAAGTTTCGGAAAAAGGGGATAATTTTTGGAAGCTAATGGACTAATAAATGAAAATTATTATTAAAATATGTTTTATTAACCCCTATTGGATGTGAGTTAGGGTTATGCCCTCTTCAAGGGGTTTGGAGGAATTTTGGGTTGATTCTAGAACTTGATTTTTGCTCATTTCTTTGTTATTCTTCAGAGGCTGTCAAACCTATGGAGAAGGAGACCCAAGAACGAGAGTTTGCAAGTTTCCAGGGAGACCCAAGAATGGGAGTTTGTAGATTTCCAGGAAGGCAAAGGAGTGGAGTTTGAAGCCATTCCATGTGCATGCTCATGCAGAGTTTGCCTTTATGTTGAACAGTGCAGATTTGTGAGTTTTCGGGTGTATATTTTGTAAGAGTTTGGTGTTTCCAGTTGAGTATTTCATATCAGTTTGGGTTGATGCTGTTTATCAAACATTTAAATATTAAAATAGATCTGATTATATGTATTTGGATATGATTATACTTCTGTGATAGATTATTAAGTTTTGTGGTGATTCTAGACTACTTTGTGCTATTTTTGAGAGCCTGATGAGCATTGTTTTTGTCCTCTGTTTGGGAACTATTGTGTGCATGTTATATAGATCTAGAAATTTCATTTTATAGGCTATTATGCTGCTCAAATTTTTGTAAAAATTTCCACTTTTAGATTTATTAATAATAGGTGAAGCTGTGAAGCTTTTGGCACTATTTCTGGCATACCTGATTTGGGGTTTCTTGAGAAATTTGGTGGATCTTTGTGATATTAGTTGTTTGATCTTGAAAATATAATTAGAGGCATGAAATATCATATAAAATCAGTAAAGGGACATTTCAGATCATCTTGCATACATTTTGTAATTGTATATAGAAACTCCTAACAAGGTTGAGGATTTTAACAATGCCTAGTCCTCTAACAAGGACTAAGACACTATATGCACTTAATAGACTCCTAACAGGGTCAACATCCTTAACATGATACTTTTCTTTAGTAGATCATTTTTTTGGTACTCTCCCCATTGAGGTTTTCTCTAGTTAAAAAAATATGGTGTTATGATTTCTCTTTGTGTATGATTATTATTACTATTCAACATTGTTAGTTAATTTTCATATGTATGTTATAAAGTAATTAACAATATTCAATTATGGGTGAAAGTTTGTAGAATATTGATTCACCCCCCTCTTATTATTATCAATTTCTAATAGTCATAGGGTATCTTATGACAACTTTCAACCCATATGAATAATTATGAATGTCCTGAGGGGACCCCTAGGGACATATGTTGTCATGAAATGTGTCAAAAGGGGTCATAAGTTTCCCTATCAACCCATATGAACAATTATAATATGACTTTAGGGGTCCCAAGACCTCTAGGGACATATGTTGTCATGAAATGTGTCAAAAGGAGTCATAGGTTATCTTATGACCCCTTTCAACCCATATGAACAATTATAATATGTCCCTAGGTGTCTTAGGACCCATAAGGTCATATGTTGTCATGAAATATGTTGAAAGGGGTCATAGGGTATCCTATAACCCCTTTCAACCCATATGAACAAATGAAATATGTCCTTAGGGGTCATAGATCACTTATGACCCATTTCAACCCATATGATGAAATATCCTATATATTATATTATAAAATATATTGAAATTGAATATAAGATATTAAAATATCATATAATATAATATAATATATTAAAAAATAATATACTATGTATAATATACTATATTATAAATATATATCTTATAAACTATATATATAATATCATAATTTGTAATTAAAAAGCCTACATATTATTATTTGATTAGGACCTCATTTATAAAATGAAAAAAAACACAATTTGGAAATCACATGGATCATGGAAGAGATAATTAGGATCCATCCTCAACTTTTAATCCACACCCTCCATTGTCCATGTGATTCTTTTACATATTTGGATGGGGGATTATTGGGTATTTGATATATCAAATACTTGATATATCAAGCATTTAATATTTTATCAGCGAATTTTTTTAAAAATATGACTATGGTCTGCTTACCCAAGACATGAAAAAATCCAAATGCATTTTCAGGAGTTTTTAGAGTTTTCCAGGGATAAGACAAAATTTGGGGGCCATACTTTTATAAAGTGATCCAACCAGTTGATTAGGTGTCCTAGAATTGCTGACATTATGTAGAGTAGTAGTAGGAAAAAATCTAAACAAAAGAGGAAGGTGATGAATGAAGGAATTGAAGAATATAGGGAAAAATATAGGGAAAACCATTGTAAAAAGAGAGAAGGTATGTTAAATGTGTTTACGAGGTCAAGCCCATAATAGTAGTTTCCAATGAAGATGATGTTGAATTTGATAGTATGAATCAATTTAATTGTGAATGACAATATATTAATCAAAGAGGAAAATGTAGAGCTTGAAAGGGAAAATATAACAATTGAGAATGATATTAATAATGTCACAAATGAATCTCACATGTCTCCACATTATAATCAAAATGAGGTTCCTTGTTATGAAGAGAGACAAACATCTAACCCCAAAACTTGGTAGACTGTCAAAGTGGTTAATAGATATTGATGAAACCATTTTGAGCACATTGGAAGGGAAGAGATCACATAGAAAAATTTGGTTGTGGGCTTCAAAACTATATGAGGCAACAAGAAATTGGTGGAACAATGCCAACTTTTTGTGCAATTGTTAAGAATGAAAAAGTTAAGACCTATGCTACAAAAATTGAAAACTCATGTCAACAAGAAAATGGAGAGAAATGTCATTATTATGAAGAATCTTTTTAGTTCTCTCAATATAATAGAAAAAAATAGCAAGGAAAAGGATAAGATAGCTGCTCATACGGTTATTACAACTTTCTTGGTAAGTCATTATTTGAAAAAAGTAATATTTATTAGACAAACTTGTATTGACTTGAACATAAGTTGTTCAACTTTGAGTAGAGAACTTGAAAGAATAGACTTGATGATCCTCTTCAAAGTGATACATGGGCCTATTGTGGGAGACTTCCACATTCTAATAAGAAACTAAGGGTGTGAAGGAACAAATTACACAATTTTGGAACTCTAGCTGAAGAATGTCACCAAATGTGAAGGATATTTTGAAGTTGAGAATTGGAAATTAATACTACCCCACATACAAAAAATTATTTGGAGGTAATTCAAGCAATTTTATTCAAAAAAGATTGTGAGACTCATCCAAAATTGCATATATCACAAAGGGCCTTGAAATCAATGAATCCATTTTATTGTGTGCATCTTAAGATTCAAAATATTTTGTGAGACTAACCCAACATTACATATATCAAAAAGGGATTTAGAATTAATGAATCCATTTTATTGTGTGCCTCTTAAGATTCAAAATACATGTTTCAAATATCATGTGGAGTTTTCTACGCACCTTGAAAAATTACACTCCATTCGATCTACTTTGCATAGTAATAAAATGTTGGATATTTTTAGTGCTAATTGCCTTCCAAAATCATCGAGATCATCACTAGATCAATTCTTATGTCCTAGAGCTGGTGATTGTTTTTTTTATAGAAATGATTGCTTAAATGAGAAGTGCTCACAATGTGGTAGTTTATCAAAAAATTTGACATGTTTCCATGAGGGGTGCGAAGAATATATTGGAAAGATACTAGTTCTAATAAAGGTTTATGAATTAGTGAAATACACATTGAAGAGTGAAGGTGGAGACTCTAGATGTGAGTTGGTTGCAAAAGAAATGTGTGTGGCTGATTTTATTTTTGATTTGAAGGAAAATATTTTTTACATGTATGCAATGCATAGTCATAGGTCTCAGTGGTTGGATCAACAATTTTGAATGTTGATGTATACTTTCCCAATTGGCACTATTATATTAATTGTTGACCTTACAGAGAACTACACATTACAACCCCAAAATGAGTCACAACTTATATATTACAACTCCATTTAGATTGCTATTTTTGTCTACATAACATATAGACATGCCCCTGATAGTGTAGAAGATAATGAAAGATAATTATAGAGTACCACTTCTATATGAGTGATGATAGATCTCACTCTCATGAGTTTCTTCAACATTATTCTGAGAATTATTTTGAGTTCTTCAAAGAACATGATATTTCTATGGATAGACGTCTCATTTGGCCAGATAATTGTACAAGTCAATTCAAGAATACTCACACGCTTTATTGGTTTTGCAGAATACATGTAGAGAGGGGTGTACCTCATATTTAGATCTCTTTTGAGTTCAAGCATGGGAAAGGGTAGCATGATGGAGTGAGCGCATGTGTGAAGAGAGCTCTAGTCAAGGATAAAATGAAGATTTTACTAGTAGAACTTATCTATTCAATAGTGTATAGGTTTTTTTTCTTTGTTGAGAATGGCTCCTTAGGTGATAGATTGGATTGTGCTATAGTGGGAGATTTTTCAAAGATTCATTCATTCCACAACTTTGATTTTAGTACACAAACCTTTTGTAGTGCCTCTCCCATTTGACATATGTAAGTCATCCTGATGGATGCAACCTTGTTGATCTTTTGTTTTAATGGATCGTGACTGTGACCATGAGTGGTCTACACCATAGAGGTGATTTGATTTATATTTCTGTATCAATTGCTTTGATTATGCTTTGACTGATTTATGAGATTATGGTTCATTGAGGTTTGTGCCAGTGGTTACCAGGATCAATGTGGTATCATAATGTTGTTACGTGATTACCCGAAGATGTGTGCAAAGATTACACTATGTGCTATTACCATGCTACACTAGACTGGGTTCCTATAGCAGTGGTTAGTCATGATTATGACTGTGTTTACTTATGTGTTTTAAGTGCCTTTTCTTGTTGTTGTTTAAAAAACCATTATTAAATACTTAAATAATTAGAAATGGATTGTTCATGTTGGATTAATTGGTTATGTACTAGGGATATTTACCTTGTTATATTTCGATTCGAGAGATATTTGGTACTCATGTTTGTCTACATTTGAGATGACCCAAGCATCAAATGTTATACTTGGATTTCAATATCATAGATGTTAGACGACTATGATGCTTAGTTGTTCATATTGCATGATGATGCTATTTTGAGATGACTGTGTGTTTTATGATGATATCTAGTTATCTGGTATTTGGACATATCTCTAATTATGTTATGTGATGGATTTAATGCTATGGTTATTTACTTCATTCTTGCATTGTTATGCTTTATGCGAATGTGAGTGATGTAAATAGATTATTTTGATATAATTAAATAAATGGTTAAATAAGGTGATTTAATGCATTTATTGCTTCGGCTATGTTATTATATGCAATTGCACTTGATCATGGTGTGTAGTGTGTAGGACCTATATCCCTAGCAGTGGCACATGGAGTTAGTGATTCAACCGTTCATAGTTTACCAATGTTGTTCTTGTATGGTCGATGTATCCTTAATTAAATGTTTAAATTAAACCTTTTGATGATTATTAAATTTGAACTCATTTGCATTATGTGATTAGACCAGTAAGCATGTCTGTGCATTTAGAGTTTCACATTGTCACAAAAATTATTAAGGAAATTTATGTGTTTTTGGGTATTCAGGCTTTTTAATTATTTTATTTTAATTTTTGGCAACTTTGCCATAGATGAATTCCTATTTCTAGGAATAGCCTGATTTCATTTGGGTCGAGTCGGGGTTTAACTAAGTTGGCTAGTTATTTGCCCTAATCAATTATTCACTTGAAAAGTGAATAAGTATCCAAAAAGGAATTTAATTCCTTACTTCTCACTTTTGAATTAAAAAAGTTGGAGAGTAAAACCCAAAATCCTCTTCATGAGGATTTATTGCTTTGTTCATTGTGGGAGCTACAGGCGTGGGATCGTCACGAGGTTGAGCTCCTTGGATCTAGCTCAAGGAAACCTTTGATTGCTGCAATTTTTAGCTACTTCAACGAGCTATTTATTTTATGGTTCAGATTCCCATTTTGCCCTTTTGGCTATGAGGTAGGGCTTTCTTGTTTTATTGTTTCAACTCCATTTCTACTTCTATTTTTGGTAGCAGTTTGTTTGGAGGTTGAGAACTAGTTTTCCCCTCTATTTCTATTTTTTAGTTCTACCTGGTTGGGCGAGTATGAACATTTTCCCATTTTTTAGGATGAGCATTTGGGGAACTATGTTGTTATGCTGGCCATTTTTCATATGTTGTTCAAACTTGATTATTTTTGGATTTTTGGGGTTTTGGTACCTAAAGGCCAAATGGGTTTTATTTTGAAGTTATCCAAATTACTAGGGTTTTTATGTCATTTTGGGTGCTTCCCTATTTTCTTTGGTTTTCTTGGCACAATGTGGGTCGTGGACTTGGATGATCCATTTGGATATTAGTCAAACCACTATTGCACTTTTATATTGCATTGGGATGTGTGTCACATTTGTACTCCTAACATTGTGTTTGGTTGAGTAATTTTTACACCTGTTATGTTTTCTTTTGGAACTTTTCTTTTTTTTGGTGGACACTAGTATTTGTGTAGAATCTATTGTCCCGAATTGAGGCTAATTGAGTGAATTCATGATGTTTGGTCTTGTTCCATCCTTGAAATTCATGTAGAATCCATACTATCATATTGAGGCCAGTTGAGTGATTTCATGATGTATGGTTTTATTGGCTTTAGGATTTATGTAGAATCCATCCTCCCATGTTTCTTTCAGCTAGGTGTTTTGTTTTGCCTTGTGTTCTCATCCTATCCTTGTGTTTTGATCTTTGTGATGGTGGTGTGCCACACATGAGTACATGCACATACATTTGTCTAGTGACTTGTGAGGCCTGATCTTCTATGGTACTTCTAGAAGTTATGATTATTGGGATTGGGATGGGAGTATGCATACCCACAGGCACTTGTTGTAGGATGAGCATGGGTAGAGTAGGGTAGCATATGGAGGGGGCTTCTATCCTACATCTTGGTGATCATTGTTCCTAGAGGGTTGGTGGAGGAATTTTTAAGTAAGTGATAACTAAATAAAATGTGTGCATGGTAATAAAACCTAAGATAATAAAAATGTGGGGTGCTAGAGCCTTTTTGTTGAGAGATGTTGAATCTACACAAGTCTGAGCTTGGGCTTTTCGATGCCAAGTGACTCTCCATGATGTTAGCCCCTACTTAGTAGCCTATTGATTGTCTAACCAGGACCTTTACTCCTTGCATTATCTTAGGTTCTTGGTTATAGCCATCATACTATATGACATGAGTGTTAGCCATGGATGTTGTTTTTGTGTGTTTGTGGTTGGATCATTATCTCCATCAGCATAGTAGGTGTGGACCTACGGGTGCCACATGGTTGGGAGGCATAGCTATCTACACCACTATTAGGGACCAGTGTATAGAGATAGTCTTTTATCCTAGTGCAATCATTGCTAGATGTTTTCACTTGATGCTTCAAGTTTTAGAGTATGCTTTCTTGTGATTTATGTTTTCATTGGAATGCTTGGATATCATGTTTAGATGATGTTAGTTTATTTGATGCATTCCCATATTATGATGTTTAGCATATGACTAGATGATGTGAATTGTTGTATTGGATCATCTATTGCTTATTGGTGTAGCATGTTAGATTTCCTCATTATAATGATCAGCATGTGATAGGTGATGTTATCTACTTGAAGGATTATCTTATGCTTTTCTACTAGCATGTTAGATTTCTTTATGTTTATATTGTAGCATGTTTTAGTAGTGATGTCCCTATTACAATAATACTGACAATCTGATATGTGGCTTGGGATGTTATGTGTGAGGGATGGCTAGGATCCATGATGGTCTTATGATGCTATTGACAGTTGGGAGGAACTGCCTACTTAGTTTGGTTGTTTAGTCATTGCAATGTTATTTCTATACATTGTGATGTTGCTTATGCTCTCTACGATGTTGCTTTCAGTATGTTCTTTACTGATTTAGTTTAGATATTTAGATGTTCCTCTTTCTTGTGGTTTATGCACTTAAGTGTTCATTTCTTGATTTACGTGGATTTGGTACTCTCCGGTGTGGAGGTTTTCTTGTTTTTGTGCTTTTTAGTCTTTTTCTTTTGTCGTACTGTTGTGTTTTCTCACGTGGAAAGGTAGTTCCTCATGTGAGAAAGTACTTCCTTGTGTGAGAATGTACTTCCTCACATAGGGATGCAAATCCTCATGTGGTGTGTAGTGAATCCTTGCGCAAAGCCATGCACTTTCTCACATGCAACGATGCAAGATCTTGCACAAAATTCATGACCAATGCACTTTCTCGCACAAGAAATAGAGGTTAGTTAGGCTTGGCCGAGGAAGTTTTGGAAGTTGGTTTTGGACACCAAGTATAAGTTGACATATATTTAATTCCTTATACTTAAGATATATTTTAATATATGCAACGAATCTTTTGAGATAGGTTTCAAACCTCTCTGAGATAAGATAAAGATTCTAAGAAATTTCAGGGCTTCAGGAATTCAGACTTAGCCAAATTTTAGGATTTTTTATTTTACCTCAAATTGGTGTTTTGTTGATGAGTGGTTGTTTCTTTGAGCCCCCATCATGTGCATGATTGTTGTTGCCTTTTGTTTGTGTGTGTCAATTTGGTAGTGGTGTTCAAAGATTCGTTGGTTGTCGAGATTGTGGTGAAGTCTTTCGTTGCAATCTTTGTGATCCCTATATGATGTTATCATGGGAAATCATACTTGTAAAAAAAAATTTTAAAAATATCTTGGCTTGTATTGGATCCTTGTTCCAAAGATCTCTAGGTGGGGCATTACATCTAGTATCAGAGCCCATGTTCAAACATTGGGATCTCTATTTATATGTTGCCCATATGGTTGTTGTTGCGCTGGTTGAGTTTGAGTGTCTTGGGGAAGAGCTCGTGATTTTTTGTTGCTTCAGTGTCTACTTGGGATGGACTTGCTTGTCTAGTAGATGCAACTAGGTCTGTGTGAGGAGAAGGAAGTGTGTCTTCCCTTTTTTTGTTGATGGAATTGATGTGTCTTTGTTTGGTTGGTTGTGTGTGTGACCCTTTTGGATGGAACCACTAATTGGTGTCCATGTGTTGACTTTGAGTGCCTCATTTGTTTCTCCTTGTGGAGAAAGGTGCATTATTTCCCTATTTTCTCCTAATTGCAAGTTATAAATGAATCTTATTTATGATTTTGTGTTTTGTCATTATAGTAATGAAATGGTTCCTTTCATTGAGAAATGAGTGTTTATTGTGAATCATTGCAATTAAGTAGGTTTTGCATTTTATCCTTGGGTTAAGGACTTAAGTCCTCAATCTGATTGCTTCTTAAGCTTATATAAAATTATATTAAATTTATGAATATTTAAATGTTGCATTACATGAAAAAATAATTAAGAAAATTATTGTTTTTTGCATATGCATGAGATTATTAATGGTATATTGCTTGATGTGTGTGAGTGTGTTCTCTAACATTGCTAGGATGATGTAATCCTTAGCATTATGTCATGATTTATCCCTCTTGTGTGATTGTCCTTAGTCATCACATGTAATGTGATTTGTTTGATGACTTATTTTATTTGGCTGGAGGTACTTTCCTCATGTTGTTGGGCTAGCATTGGTTTTCAATATTTTCCTCTCTTGGAGTAGTCATCAAATTTTCTCTATTGCTCTCTTTGTGACATTTGTCACATCTGACTTATTGTTGAAATGAGCTCTTTTGTGATTTACTGTTGGAATTGACATTTTCCCCATTTGGGATTTTTGTTTAGGTTCATGATGACTATTCTGAATGTGTTTTAGCTATAGCCAAATTGTGTCTTGTGATTCTACTATGTTCATCTAGAACCTTTGGTAGTATGTAAAAGGGATAATATCATGGAGAACATGCTAGTGTATCTTTGATAGATTTAAATTTTTTAATGTAATTGGGTGGTTTAAAAGATGAGCAAACATAATGTTATTCTTGAAAGAAATTGAAAGATATGTACTTGTTTCATGGTGACTCTAGAACCCTTACTTTGAAAACTTTTCAGTTTCATTGTGCATTAGTGCTTATGTTATGTTTAATTAATGAAATTATAAAAGAGAAGTAATGATGGTTTTTAGTGTGTGAATTACATTTCATTCCATGTCTTATGTTGTTCTAGGCATGTGTGTTCTTGAGTGGTTTTGGACATTTTGTCCGTCGCTTGTCTTGGTGACCAAGATTGTTGTTTGTGCCTATGTTGTGTTGTCTTGAGTGGTGTTTCAAACTCTTAGGTCTTAGGACTCTCTCAGCTCCATCTTGTTGTAGGCCTCGTCAATATCTTTCTAACTCTTTTCAAATGGATTTAACCTGAGTCTGGATGTGAAAGTTATGGCCTCTAAAGTAAAGGCAATTTGTGTGCTAATTTGAAATTTCTTGCAAGAAAATTGTGGTCATGCACTTTCTCGTCTAGTTCATTGCACTTTCTCACCTATTTTTTTGAGAGACTTTGCGCGAGACTGTGTTGATGCCAAATTTCACCTGGGGAACAACAAGCATCTGATTTTCTTGTCTAGAGTTGCTGATCGATATTCTGAGTACCCTTTATCGAGTAGAGGCCAATTCAATCATGACATATCATCTTTATGGCCATTGGAGAAGTTTAACTCTTCATGTTATTCATAATGGAAGAATTATCTAGTCTTCATAATCTATTGGGTACTTGTTCAAATTCGTACTTGGGTTTGTGTGTTTCCTATGCACTGACCCACCCTTGTGAGGTGAAGTGTGGTTTGTGAGCATTCCTTGTTTTAGGTTGATGTTGCCCTTTCATAGGGAGTGACTCGGTTCCTTGATGAGTCTAGATTCTTCTTTTTGGATGTTGGCTTTGGCACATCTTTGTATCCTTGTCTCTCTTGAGAGAGTAGGCTAGTGTGGTTATGCCACTAGCTTAGTTAGTGTTTTCTTATGAGTATGTTGATGGTTGGTGGAATTATGAGTTCCCTAACATGTCTTGGGCTAATTTAGTGCAAAGGTTGAGAGAGACTCCCTCGCAGTCTTAATACTATATAGTTTCTTTCTCCCTAAGCTTGTGTCTTCAAGAGGATTGTCTTAGTCAAGTTTCCTCATTAACCGTTGACTTGAGGCTGGAGATTGAGTTTAGCGATACGATGGGTGTGGTATTCCCAACATGGTATTGGAGGGACATGGTATCATTGGACACATGTTACCATCTTGAGTTAGCATGCAGATATTACATTATTGTGCCCACTAACAAAAGGCTTTGCAACCTTATGGGAAGGTGATATCTTGTTTAGTTGGGTTGTGTAACCCTAGTTCCCAGTGGTAGCTGAGCTTTTGTACCTTGGAGAGGTGTTGTGTTCCTACATTAGTGGTGAGAAATATTTTAGAGTGCGTAAATTCTGTTAGTAAATCATCATCCTCTTTTTTCTAAGGGTGAGTTTATAAAGATTCTAGAATGATCATGTGTGACATGATAGTATTCTTGGGAATTTGGGATGGTTATTCCCAATGATTCCAACTCTTGTTGGAAGTATGTAATGTGTTGACCTAGTTTTGTGGTCATGTGGTAGGTGCATGTCATAGTGGGGGCACCTATTGATGAGGTAGAGTGGGATTTTTCCTTGCCTTGTATTGTTGACTTTATGGCTAGATGGGTTTTCCTAGCACATAGGAGGTTCCTTATTGGAGGACCTTGTGTTAGTATAACACCTTTCTCTTGTGGTTGACCAATTTGGGGGTTGACGAGATGGTTTGAGAATGTTGGAGCGATTTGGTTTGACTTGTGGAGAGTTTGTTGAGTCATTCCTATTGCTCAGTTTTGACTTTTGGTTTTTGATGTGTTTTAGTTTCTATTCTTGGATTGTAGGCTTCCAGGAGTAATCTTAGTCTTTGAGGGGGATGATGTAGCGCCTCTCCCATTTGACTTATGTAAGTCATCTTAATGGATGCAACCTTGTTGATCTTTTGTTGTAATGGATCATGATTGTGACCATGAGTGGTCTACACCATAGAGGTGATTTGATTTATGTTTCTATGTCAATTGCTTTTATTATGCTTTGATTGATTTATGAGATTATGGTTCACTGAGGTTTGTGCCAGTGGTTACCAGGATCGATGTGTTATCATAAGGTTGTTATGTAATTACCCAGATATGTGTGCAGAGATTGCACTGTGTGCTATTACCATGCTACACTGGACTGGGTTCCTATAGTAATGGTTAGCCATGATTATGATTGTGTTTACATTTTTGATGACCCAAGGGTCAAATGTTATACTTTTATTTTAGTATCATAGATGTTAGACTACTATGTTGCTCAGTTGATCATAGTGCATGATAATGTTATTTTGAGATGACAATGTGTTTTATGATGATATCTAGTAATCTGGTATTTGGACATATCTCTAATTATGTTATGTGATGGATTTAATGCTATGGTTATTTACTTCATTCCTACGTTGTTATGCTTTATGCGAATGTGAGTGATGTAAATAGATTATTTTGATATAATTAAATAAATGGTTAAATAAGGTGATTTAATGCATTTATTACTTTGGCTATGTTATTACATGCAATTGCACTTGATCATGTTGTGTAGTGTGCATGACTTATATCCCTAGCAGTGGCAAATGGAATTAGTGATTCAACCATTGATAGTTTACGAACGTCGTTCATGTATGGTTGACGTATCCTTAATTAAATGTTTAAATTAAACATTTTCGTGATTATTATATCCAAACTCATTTGCATTATGTGATTAGACTAGTGAGCATGTCTATGCATTTAGAGTTTTGTTGTAATGACCCCTTTTGGAGGTCATTCATTTTTGTGACTTTTTCTTTTCTTTGTATTGTTTTTGCCATATTTCTCTGATATGGTGATATAAACATATTATTAGCATTCGCATTGTTGCTTAAAATGATGAAGATGTGACTATTGTTCTGAATATCTAATCATACTTTGTAAGTATGCAATGATGATGATATTGTCCTAATTATTAGATTTAATTGTATATAATTGAATTTGCCAAATAAGGCTGTCAGACCAATGAGGGATCAAAATATAGATTGGTAGAAGGACAATAATAATTGATGCCTAGTGTAGGAAATGTTATCTGGCATATTTTTTGTTATATGTTTCTTATAATATTTCTCAGCAAGGGGCCTCTGGTTTGATGGCAAGAAATGTTGGTTATAATTTATAACCCATCAACTCCGGTATAATTTCAGAAACATCTCAACTCATTGTTAGAATCTTGAAGGAGAGTTTGAGATAGGAGATCATGTAGTACCCATAATACATAAATGTTATCTCTGCACTCATGCTCACTGTGATATAGAGCTACTAGGAATTGCAACTCTAATGTATATCAACTGGAGTATTATTACTGACTATAGATCATCTCAAATGTGGTGTACCTTGGTTAGTGCTTTACTTATTGTTATTCAAGATGTCTGGACTGCTACATTGTAGTGTCTACATTTGTAGCATCTCTAGAAATCGATGTGTTACATCTGGGTTGAATGTCTACCTTTCATATATCTCCTGAATGTGTGAATAATCTATCTTCACTACTTGTATGTTAGCTAGTGTTGGTTGTATTTGATAACCCCGATGCTTGTATTGCCTCTATCTTTAAGCTAATGAAATGTTTGTCGAGGTCCCTTTGTTTTCTAACATTGTTATATCTTGCTTACAGATTTGGGGTTGACAACCAAATATTGGAGGATTCATGTGTTGGCCTTCTTTGTATGCATGTTCCCTTCCATTACTTATCTGCTTCCGTCTGTGATTCTCTGATCTATTTTCCAATGTGTTGATATATTATATATATGAGTATATTCATAGAGTCATGTCCTTTCAAATTAATATTAATTATATTAATAAGGTATTTTATTATTTTATTAATTATATATCATTTTTAATGATTATAAACTATCTTATTATATTAACTATATTATATAAATCATGTAAAGACTATTACAATATTATGTAATCTTAGATATTATGATAAATTATAACTATATCATTATTAAACATACCCTAATATCATTATATTAAATAATGATATATTATTATACGTATTTAGATATATACTATATATATATATATATATATATCACATATATTTAATATTATTTATCTTATTTATTATAATTTAAATGTGATAATAATTAGATATATTAATGTCTTATTGATTTACATTGTAATTATAACGTTTATTCCTTATATATATTAATATTATTATTATGAATAATAATTTCATTATATTCATATAAATAATATAAATAATTAAGTGAAATAGATCATAAATATTTATAGTTTATTAATATTATTTCTTTAGGAATAGTATATGAATTATTATTATATTTTATCTCATGTAATTATAGGATTCTCTTTAGGAGGGGTCATGACATTTGCATTGTTGCAAAAGTTGTTAAGGAAATTTATGTGTTTTTGCGCTTTTGGTCTTTTTAATTGTTTTATTTTAATTTTTGGTAGCTTTGCCATAGATGAATTCCTATTTCTAGGAATACCCTAATTTTGTTTGGGTCAATTTTGGGTTTAACTAGGTTGGCTAGTTATTTTCCCTAATCAATTATTCACTTGAAAAGTGAATAAGTATCCAAAAAGGAATTTAATTCCTCACTTCTCACTTTTGAAATAAAAAAGTTGGAGAGTAAAACCCAAAATCCTCTTCATGAGCATTTATTGTTTTATTCATTGTGGTAACTATAGGCATGGGATCGTCACAAGGTTGATCTCGTTGGATCTAGTTCGGGGAAACCTTGGATTGCCATGATTTTTAGCTACTTCTACGAGCTATTTATTTTATGGTTCAAATTTCCATTTTGCCCTTTTAGCTGTGAGGTAGGGCTTTCCTGTTTTATTTTTTTGGCTCCATTTCTACTTCTATTTTTGGTAGCCGTTTGTTTAGAGGCTTAGAACTAGTGTTCCCCTTTGTTTATGAATGTTAGTTCTATTCGGTTGGGTGAGTACGAACATTTTCCTATTTTTTACGATGAGGGTTTGGGATTTTATGCTATTATGCTACCCGTTTTTCATATGGTGTCCAATCTTGATTATTTTTGAATTTTTGGAGTTTTTATACCCAAAGGCGAAATGGGTTTTAATTTTGAAGTTTTCCAAAATTTTGGATTTTTTACCTCATTTTGTTTTTCATCTTATTTTCTCAGGTTTTCTTGGCACAATGTGGTTCGTGGACCTAGATGATTTGTTTGGATATCAATTAGACCACTATTGCACTTTTATGTTGCATTGGGATGCATGTCACATCTGTACTCTCGGCATTGTGTTCCGTTGAGTAAATTTTATACCTGTTGTTATGGTTTCTTTTGGACCTTTTCTTTTTTTTTCGTGGACACTAGTATTTGTGTAGAATCCATGCTCCGGAATTGAGGCTAGTTGAGTGAGTTCATGATGTTTGGTCTTGTTCCATCCTTGGGATTCATGTAGAATCCATACTCTTGGATTGAGGTCCGTTGAGTGATTTCATGATGTATGGTTTTATTGGCTTTAGGATTCATATAGGATCTGTCCTCCCATGTTTCTTTCAGCCAGGTGTTTTGTTTTGCCTTGTGTTTTCATCATGTCCTTGTGTTTTGATCTACGTGATGGTGGTGTGCCACACATGAGTACGTGTGCATACATTTATCGGGTGACTTGTGAGGCTTGATCTTCTGTGGTATTTCTAGAAGTTACGATCATTGGGGTTGGGATGGGATTATGCATGCCCATGGGCACTTTTCGTAGGATGAGCATCGGTAGGGTAGGGTAGCATATGGAGGAGGCTTCTATCCTATAGCCTAGTGATCATTGTGCCTAGAGGGTTGGCGGAGGAAGTTTTAAATAAGTGATAACTAAATAGAATGTGTGAGTGGTAATAAAACTTAAGATAATAAAAATGTGGGGTGCTAGAGCCTTTATGTTGAGGGATGTTGAATCTGCACAAGTCTGAGCTTGGGTTTTTTGATGCCAAGCGACTCTCCATGATGCCAACCCCTACGTAGTAGCCTATTGAGTGTCTGACCAGGACCTTTACTCCTTGCATTGTCTTAGGTTCTTGGTTATAGCCATCATAGTATTTTCCGTGAGTGTTAGCCATGGATGTTATTTTTGTGTGTTTTTGGTTGGATCCTTATCTCCATTAGCACAGTGGGTGTGGACCTATGGGTGCCATCTGGTTGAGAGGCATAGCTACCTACACCACTACTAGGGACTGGTGTATAGAGACAGTCTTTTATCCTAATGCAATTGTTGCTAGATGTTTTCACTTGATGCTTTGGGTTTCGAAGGATGCTTTCTTGTGATTTATGCTTTCATTGGAATGCTTGGATATCATGTTTAGATGATGTTAGTTTATTTGATGCATTCCCATATTATGATGTTTAGCATATGACTAGATTATGTGAATTGTTGTGTTGGATCATCTATTGCTTATTGGTGTAGCATGTTAGATTTCCTCATTATGATGATCAGAATGTGAAGGTGATGTCATCTACTTGAAGGATTATCTTATGCTTTTCTACTAGCATGTTAGATTTTCTTATCTTTATATTGTAGTAGATTTTAGTAGTGGCATCCCTATTACAATAGTCCTGACAATCTGATTAGTGGCTTGGGATGTTACGCACAGGGGATGGCCAAGATCCATGATAGTCTTATGATGCTATTGACAATTGGGAGGAACCGTGTACTTAGTTTGGTTGTTTAGTCATTGTGATGTTATTTATGTACATTGCAATGTTGCTTATGCTCTCTACGATGTTGGTTTTAGTATGTTCTTTACTAATTTGGTTTAGATTTTTAGATGTTCCTCTTTCTTGTGGTTTATGCATTTGAGTGTTCATTCCTTGATTTATGTGGATCCAATACTCCTTGGTGTGGAGGTTTGCTTGTTTTTATGCTTTTTGATCTTTTTCTTTTGTCGCGTTGTTGTGCTTTCTCACATGGAAAGGCAGTTCCTCACGCGAAAAAGTACTTCCTCGTGCGAGAATGTATTTCATCGTGCATGGATGCAAATCCTCACATGGTGTGTAGCAAATCCTCGTGCGAAGCCATACACTTTCTTGTGCATAGCAATGCAAGATCTCATGCAAAATTTGAGGCCAGTGCAATTTCTCGCACAAGAAACAAGGGGCAATTAGGCTTGCCCGAGGAAGTTTTAGAAGTTGGTTTTGGACACCTTATTAGATTTTACACCTTTCCAATTCAAAACAATCTTTGTAGGGGTTTAAAATATATTGTTTAAATATAAGTTTAATTCCTTATACTTAAGATATATTTTAATATATGCGACAAATCTTTTGAGATAGGTTTTAGACCTCTCTGAGATGAGATAAAGATTCTAGGAAATTTCAAGGCTTCGAGAATTTAGACTTAGCCAAATTTCATGGCTTCAAGAATTTAGACTTAGCCAAATTTTAGGATTTTTCATTTTACCCCAACTTAGTGTTTTGTTAATGAGTGGTCATTTCTTTGAGCCCTCATCATGTGCATGGTCATTGTTGGCTTTTGTTTATGTGTGTCAATTTGGTAGTGGTGTTCAAAGATTCGTTGGTTGTTGGGATTGTGGTGAAGTCTTCCATTGCAAACTTTGTGATTCCTATATGATGTTCTCATGTGCAATCATTCTTGTAAAAAGAAAATAAAAAAAATATCTTGGCTTGTATTGGATCCTTGTTCCAAGGATCTCCGGGCAGGGCATTACACCTTTTGCAGATGATAGCTAGCTTTTTGTCCTAGTTTTTTTCAATGTGATTGGGATCATTGTGAGTTGAGTTAGTGGATGGATACATGAGATCCACATTATCTTACTCCATTGTCTCTTATTCCCTATATTAGAAATGATGACATGGAAAGTTTAGTTGAGCATAAAAACTATTAGATCTTATGTAGCCAAGAGAGGTCTTTACATTAGTTATACCATAGGGGATCATATTATTGGTTAGCAAGTTGTATAAGTGGTAAAAAAAATCTTATTCAATCGATTATAGAGGATGATGGATTCACATATCATACTTGTTCAATTGTTTCTGTTGGAGTATGGCTACAAACATACATGGAATTTCCACATTCAAAGACTATGAGAAGCAAAAAACCATTCTCATATATTCACACCTTATTATAACATCAAATGTAAATTTGGTGAAGCATCAAGGAAAAACAAAACTTAAAGAGCTTTTTACTATTGCTAATTTTGATCATGAAGGCCTATTGGAGACCCTCAAGTAGAGAGATGACCCTTTAGGAACACTTCACTAGGTAATACTAACTCACAACAAGGTTTTTTATGTTCATTATATGCTTTAAAATTAGTTTCATATGTTAATAATATGCCTATACTTGTAGTTAATATTAAATACCTATAATACTGACATTTAGTATGATATTGAATTGTAGGTGTCTTAAACAATAGTAGTGCATGAAGATAGAAATATTTTAAGGAGCAGAACAAAGACAATTCTATGGTAGTTTAGTTTTTGGGATTTTTTGGAGTTGTGTATATAATATGGTTGTATCAATGATATAGACAAGGAATTTAGTATGCACAATGATGTACATTGTGTACCTTTTGTTCCATATACATTACTTTGTATGGAAAAGATATATTCATATTTCTATCATCTAGCTATAATTATGATGAAAAACTTGAAATATAACAAATATGAGCTCCTTGATTTATTATTTCTTTTCATAAGGTTGACTAATTTGTGTTTTCATATAAAAGATTATTGTGAAATTCGTATGGTCATCTATGTAACCATTTAGCCTCTTAGTACGTATTAGTCAAAGGTTGATCAAAGTTATCAAAGTAGGGAAAGTCATTAAATAACATGGAGGGAGCATAAAAATAATATTTTTAGTTCATCTAATTAATATTGGTCATGTTTACAATGTTCAAAGTGGAATTTATGTAATAGTGTCACAATTTTCAATTATTGTAAAAAATTTTCAATTGATCCTACAGGATGGTCCTAGCATCATTCATTGTGGAATCGTTTAATAAATGTTGTTAGGTCTAGATGGGTGAATGAACCCTAGTGACACAACTATTTCATGTACAAAGAGCCTAGAATGTTGGCGACCACCCTAAATTGGAGCATCTCCAAAGTGTCCTAACAATGTTTCGGAAATGATGTTCCAAGGATCATAACCTAGAGCTCTTGAGACCTATCAATGAATCATAAGATGCTATTGGACTATGATATCAATGTCTATAATAATCTCTCTCTGTTATGGGAGATTCAATTTCATTTGAAATTGTTACAACAATCTTGGTTGATGCCAAATCTCATAGTGTTCTATAGTGAATTGGTGCACTACTGCACAACTTTCAAACCATTCTTTGTGACATCATTTTTTTAGTGTCTTTATGTCTGGATGGGTGAGTGAACCCTAATGACATCAATGTTAATCTCATATTGGTTTTCACATATGAGTGACAATATACTTAAGTCATTTACTTAGTTTGGTTCACACAAGTAATACATCCTAAGCATAAGTTATCAGATAGTACATGTCGAGTGACAGATATTTAGTATGTGTCGAGCAACTAGTAAGTGTTGAGTCACTCAAGTGCTGAGAAGATAGTATATACGAAGCTATATAGATGCCAAGCTATTTAGAGGCTGAGTTACAACATTGAAGTTGTAGTTGATTTTGAGCATTAGGGACTTCAAATCCCGAGTTATACAATTTTGACATAATTGTTTGCAATTGCACAAACTTGTATGTAATCCATTTTTGAGTTGACTTAAGGATTGTTTTACTATCCTAGATGTTTAAGGATGAATCTTAATTGTATATCCCTATGCATTACATGCATCTAATCATAAAAAAGGGAAGGATTAAGTGACAATATGGGTGAATCACAATCATTATTCATACCTAACCCTAAGCCACCTAGGTCTTCTTAAGGAGGAAAAAGCCAAAACATTTTTATGAATGTTGTAAGGAAAGAGGAGAGAAGTTTGCATGCAAAAATAGAGAATTCATGATGACTAAGGAGTTATGACTTGAGTTACATTGTAGAATCATTTAGATGAGAATAGAGGAAAGAAATTAGAAGACATCAAATATACCTTTGATCAAGAAGGACCTAGTACGCATCAGGATAGAGGTGATCTGACATCAAGAAATAGAGTGCTAACTAAAGGATCATTGCTCAAACATTCTAACATGTGAATCAATTAAATCTAGTAACAAAGTATTCCTAACTAACTATTGTAAATCCTTTAATAGGGTGCTTACTTTATTGTGAGTTGAAGTCCTTTAATCCGGCCTATTTTTAATAGGGCATTGAAATCCTTTAACAAGGTAAGACCTAATAGTCTTTTTAAGGCTTTGATGGGGCAGACATTTCACAAGGTAGATCATGTTTCATGATCAAAACATTGTAACCTTCATTGGATACACTTTATTATTGTATTAGTGAAGATTTGTGGGTGTCATCCCCACCCTAGTTTTACCTTCTCCTTGGAGGGTTTTTGGGTAACCAAATATCTTGTGTCATACATGTGTTGAATGTTTTAATTTCATGGTATGGATGTATATGCTTAATTTGGTATTTTAGTTTGTATGCATAGATTGTGAGATGGATGTGTGGTGAATGATTTTGAGGTTGAAATTTTTAAGTGTTGATTCATGCCTCTCTTCTCAGAGTTTACTTTCCTATTTTATTTTAAACAATTGGTATCAGAGTTGAGTTCTCTAAAAATAAAGCTTTACAGCTTTGAGAAAAGATCTTGAAGATGGAAGTCTACAAGTTGTGAAATACTATAACTAGAAGATTGAAATATAGTTTTCCCTACATAAGTTGAATGAAGCAAGAAATGAGTTAAAGCTATCATTAAAGAGAAGGAAGGAAATAGCTATTGAAGAGAATGACACACATTATCAAGAGATTGAGACTACTAAATTTTTTGTAGATAGAAACACCAGTGAATTTTGTAAGGAAACTCAGGTGCGGAAATAGCTTCCTACACGAATCTCATAAGGAAATTATGATGCAAATCCTATTAAAATCTTCTACACTTACAGATTCAATATCATGTAAACAACAATATTGCAGCCAACCATGCATACAGAAAATAGACAGAGAAAGGAACACATAACACAAGGATTTTCTAGTGGGGAAAAACCTTTCGGTAAAACAACCCCACCCCTTCAGAACCTGCACAATGTATTATCTTCAACACAATGTTACAATACACTTGCAATGCAAGTTCAACAACAACAACAGAAGACTCCAGTAGCTACTCGCAGTACCAACAATACACCTTTTTCGCATCGCATCTCTTTGCAACCCTAAAAATGCTTATAACATGCACTTGACTTTAGGGCTACTCCCAAAAGGTAAACCATATTAGGTTTTTACCATTCTCCGAGAAAATAGGAACCCCAAAAAAATTTCCGGGCCGATGCCCCGAACCCCACTATTGGGGTAGAGTGTACAATACTCAAATATCATAGTTTCCACATGTCTTCACCTATCATTGAATCTTCCTAACATAGCTCTTACATGTCATAGGAATCTTTCATAACCATTTTAGTCATGATCTCCTTACACACAATTCAAGATGTCGACACATCAACATTATTTGCAAGAAATACATTTGACAAAACAAATAATAAGAATAGGAATTATACAAGGTTGAGACACCTTATTCCTAACAAATTTTATGTAGTAGTTGAAAATTTTATGGAAAAGAATGGAGTCCTAATTGATGAGGTCAAAAATCTCAAGATAGAACAAGAAGTCCAATCAGTATTGCTATGTGAGGTGACTAAGAAAAAGAAGAAAGCCATAGAAGGAAAAGTCATGATTGAAGATGACAAAAGGATATTGACCAATAGACTAGAGGAGAAAACATCAGAGGTAAATAGGATTTCTAACATGTAATTGGAAACATTGATTCAAATGATGATTGCAAATCATGAACTAAATGCAAAGGATATTGAGATATCACAGTATTCTCTAGTAAATTGGTGCACTACTGTGCAACTTTTGAATCATTCATTGTGGCATAATTTGTCTAGTACTATTAGCTTTGGATAGTCGAGTGAGAACTAGTGACCAATTTTTTTCCCCAAAGATCCTAGAACATTCATGAACACCCTAAATTAGAGCATCTCCAAATTTCCCTAAGCATATTTGGGCAGCAATCTTTTGAGGATCGTAACTCAGAGCTTGTGAGACCCACAAATAAATTATGAGATGCTACAAGATTGTGATATTCATTTCTACAATAACCTCTCTTAGTTTTTGGATGTCCAATTTCATTTGAAATTGGCACAACAATCTTTGTCGATGCCAAATCTTGAAGTTTTCTTAAATGAATTGGTGCACAATTGTACAACTTTCAAACCATTCTTTGTGGAATCATTTTGTCAGTGATGTTATCTTTTGATGAGGAGTGAACCCTAGTGACATCATTATATTTTCCATGTAGATCCTATATTGTTTGTGACCACCCCAAACTAAAGCATCTCCAAGGTGTCCTAAGCACGTTTGGGCATCAATCTTCTAAGAGTCATAACTCAGAGCTCATATGATCTATGGATGAACTATCAGATTCTACAAGACTGTGATATTGATGTATACAATAAAATATCTCAATTATGAGAGATTCAATTTCATTTGAAATTAGCACATTGATCTTGGTTGATGCCAAATCTCATAGTGTTCTTCATTGAATTGGTGACCCACTGTGAAACTTTCAAACCATTCTTCATGGCATATTTTTTTACCACCATTAGCTCTAGAAGAGAAGGTGAACCCTAGTGATACCACTATTTCTTTCATGGAGAGATTAGATCATTAATGACCACCCTGAACTAGAGCATCTCCAAGGTGCCCTAAGAACATCTGGGCAGCAATCTTCTAAGGGTGGTAACTCAAAGCTTGTGAGGTCTATCAAAAAACTATAAGATGTTATATTAATTTGATATCAATGTCTATAATAACCTCTGTTAGCTTTGATAAATTTAATTTCATTTGAAATTGGCATAGTAATCTCGATCGATGTCAAATATCATAGTGTTCTTCAGTGAATTGGTGTACCACTACACAACTTTTGAACCATTCTTTGTGGTATCATTTCTTTAGTATCATTACATTCAGATGGGTGGGTCAACCCTAGTGATACCACTATTTTCTTCATAGAGAGCATTGATCTTTCATGACCACCCCGAATTAGAGTGACTCCAAAGTTCCCTAAGCACATTTGCAAAGCAACCTTCTAAGGATTATAACTAGTAGCTTGTAAGGTCAATCATAAAATGGCATATGGTATAGGACCATAATATCAATGTGTACAATAACCTCTTTTAGTTATAGGAGATTTAATTTCATTTTAAATTAGCATAGTGATCTCGGTCGATGTCAAATCTTGTAGTATTCTTTAGTGAATAATTGGTGCACCATTGTGCAACTTTCAAATTGTTCTTCATAGCATCACTTTTTCAACATTTTTAGCTATGTATGGGAGGGTTAACCTTATTAAGACCACTATTTTGTCCTCAAAGATTCTTGATCGTTAATGACCACCTTGAACCAGAGCATCTCTAAGGTGCCCTAAGCACATTTGGGTTATGATCTTCCGAGGGTCATAACTTGCAACTTGTGAGGTTTTTTGAAAAACTATTAGATTCTATAGTACTATGATATTGATATCTAGAATAAACTCTCTCAATTATGAGAGATTCAATTTTATTTTACATTAGCACAATAATCTGGGTAGATGCCAAATCTCATAGTGTTCTTTAGTAAATTGGTGTATGGTTGCGCAACTTGCAAACCATTCTTCATGGCATCATTTCCTCAATGCCATTACCTCTAGATGGGTGGGTGAACCCTAATGAGACCATTATTTTTTCCATAAAGAGCCCTAATTGTTCATGACCACTCCAAACTAGAGCATCTCCAAGGTACCCTAAGAAAGTTTGGGCAGCGATCTTCTGAGGTTTATAACTAGGAGCTTACGAGGCCTATTAAAAAAAATTTAGATGCTATAGGGCCATAATATTGATGTCTACAATAACATCTCTTAGTTTTGGGAGGATCAATTTTTTTTTGAAATTGGCACAATGATCTCACTTGATGTTAAATCTTGTAGTGTTAGTCAATGAATTGATCCACCGCTACACAATTTTGAAACTATTTGTTATGGCATCAAATCCTTAGCACCATTATCTCTAGATGGGTAGGTAAAACCATAGTGACATCCCTAGTTTGATCATTGAGTGACTAGAATGTTCACAAGCACCACACACCAAAGCATCCACAAGGTGCACTAAGCTTGTTTGAGAAATGATCTTTGAGGGTCATAACCAAGAGCCCTTGTTGTTTTCTTTTTTCATTGTGTTCATGGTCATTTGGATGTTGAAAATTTTCAAGGAATTCTCTTGGCTTCTAGATTTTTTTTGAAGGATGGATTTTGGTTTTGGGTTTTCTTAAATCTTTGTAGGAGTTCAATTCATTTCTCTTATTTTGATATCAATTTCATAAACCATGAAAAAGATTCTAATGAATAATAATAAAATGAATAAGATTTCATAAACCATGTACAAGATTAAAATGAACAAGATTTTGATTAACAATATTCTAATGAACATGATTAAAATAAACAAGATTCCACACACTAGACAAATACACATGTGCAACAATTCACAATAATATAGTATATCAAATTATATAATTATATACAATTTTGATGCAACTGTATGTCAAAATATACATTCATATAAAAAATATGGTGTATGCCATTATAATATATCTATGAAATCAAATTTTATACATTAAATGAGGTATATGCCTTTCTAAAATGTGCCTTAAGGCATCCCTAAAAAACTACTATAACCTAAGCTACTAGAGGATCGTCATAATGGACCCTCTTCGATGCACTCTCTAAACTCATGAGATTTTATATGAACAAAAATAATAAAATCAAAGTTATACTAGTTAATTAAATGAATTTTACATATCAAATATAAATTTATTCAAATTCATATTGATCAATAATGAAGGAAACTTCATTTACCTATCTACACCCTCCTCTGCCACTTAAGAGTCCTTGCATACATCATTGGCAAAGTAGGCACCTCGCCAACTCCAACCTAAACATGTTTGTATGGTTGTCAATTTGAACTACTACTCAAAATATAAAATTGTTAATTATAAAAACATAAATTAATAACATGATCAATAATTCAAATTATAATATATCTCAGGTGATCTCTGATCACCAATTGTCAACTGAGTGAGAAAAGATACAAAGCTCTATCGATCCCCCTCCATCACATCATGTATTTTCTATGATAGTTAAAAATATAGTTGTTACAATGATGAAAATAATTTATTTATAATCTAAGAACATTAAGATAAGTAACAAATAAATGATAAGTATACATACTATAGGGCTCTAATTGTGAATGGAAATGCTTGAGAATCTATGATGGCGAATCTAGGTTGATGCATCATTAGAGGCCACCCCCTATAAAATAAACAATGAAATAACATTTAATTAGTACAAACATCTAAAAAGTACATATATATCTATATATGCATTTAATGAATCTAAAACATATAATTCCCTTTCCCTTGTCAATGGTCAGTGGAGCAACCCCCTCACACTATCCCCCACTAACAAGTAAAACTTGCAAGAGAAAAAGAAGATGAGAAATTATGTAAAATACAATATCAAACAAGAAATTAATGAGTAATCAAATAATACACAATGTCAAGGTCTCAAGGCCAAATGAAATGGCCAAAAGTGTGACACCATCCAAATCTCTCATCTCCTCTATCACCAGTTGGACACAAATGGACCAAATAATGTACATGAGTATGAAGTTGTCAATTTTTTAAATATAAATATTGATTTTAAATTAACAATATTGTAACAAATCAAATGTGTATATTTACCATAATAGAAGGAGTCCATGTCTATGTCCACCCCTCCTTGTCTCTCACAGGAGTTGTGTGTGTCTATGTAGCCATGCCTACTGTGTCATCATCCCCAAACTCAAACTGAAATACAACACTAGAAATGAGACTAAAATAAATATTCTTTCATATAACACAAATATGTGGCACACAAACATGTGAGGAAATTCTAGATATACTAGCACTAGTGTCATTAGCATGAGGGGACAAAAATGACCTAGTATAGGTGATCAGTAGACTTCTCAAATGGTGAATGACTCTAATAGATGTTGAATTATAATCAATGATGACATTGGGATGTTGTACTGGAGGAGGAGTGGTGATGTCAATAGGTGGTTGGACAAATGTGGTGGCTTTCTCCTGCTTCATCCTAGGTCTATCTTGTGGAGCTCCACCTCCTATGCCCATGTTGGGATTCATGCTCCAATGATTAACTTTATGCCCTTTGATAAACTCTGTATAATTTTATTAGAAAATATATGAGCACCTCTATGTTTTTGTGTGTTAGTTTGTCAAAAACCATGTACTAGCAATCCCATAAACCCTTTCTAATGCTCTCATTGCTTAACCATTTGATTGAAAATTTTGGTTTTCTAAGATCGACTACCATACCAATTTTTGGGTTGGCAAATAGGTCATTTAATTTATATTCACTAATATTAAGTGCTTCAACCCCATGATAATTCAAGCTATCATCAAACTAGTGGTGCATCTCATTATGCCAACAAAGAGTTGGATCATGTTGCTCGGTAAGGGCATCAATATTAGTCACAATAATATTAAGGGTGTCTAGCATGGGAGATAAAGTAGGGATAGTGTTATATGCTTTTGCACAACCCTTAGCTGATTTATATTTCTTGATTTAAGTCTTGAATTTGAGGAGGGTTTTGAGGGGTTAGTGGTGGTTGTGGATTATTTTGAGGATCATCATTTGGCACATAATTGTTTGGAGGTTGCTTAGGTTCTGTTATGCCTATTTATAATGAAAATAAACATGGAATTATAATTTGAATGAACAATTTATAAATCAATTTATTTTTTAAAATCATTTTTATTACAAAAACCTAAATTAAGAAAAAAAATGAGCTAAATCAATTGAAAACCAATAAAAATTGAACCTACTTGTGCTTGGATACAAAATGGAGTGAAAAAATGGCTTGATTGTTTTCTATTCTCAATCTCCTTCCCTATACCTATTTATGGAGGTCATTGCTATTGGAAAATAAATGAGGAAAAGTGTATAGATATATCAGCTGCCCAATATGCTTAGGAATTTTTTTTTTGCATTGGTATTAGGATTGGGGGAAAAAGTGAAAAAAAAATTTAATCACTTTTAGACATTTTTGGACTACTTTTTTCTCACATCACTATTTTTTAGCCCACTATGATCCTGCACATACCCTCTACCCACTTTGTAAAATAATCAACCACTATAAGAATACAAACATGCCCTATGCTAGAAGGGGTTTGGATGGGACTAACAAAATCCAAACCCCATTATTTAAAGGGTTTTTCTATTACAATAGGTTTTAGGGATAATGCAACTAGGTGGGGTTTACCTATAAAGAATTTGCATTTTTCACAATTTCTCACATATTTATAATGATCATTGAATATGTTGGACCAATAGAAATAATTTATGAAAATTTTAAAAGCAGTTACTATGGATGAGAAATGACCTACTCAAGCCTCCTCATGAAATTCCTTACAAAGTTCTTTTTCCTATTTTTCATCAACACACCTCAAGAAAGTATCATTGATGCCTGTCTTATACAAGACTCCTTGAGAAATCACATACTTGTTATCTTTTGACTTCAAAATTCTCTTCTCATGACGAGTCAAGTTTTTGGAACATTCTCCATATGTAAGATAAAAAGCAACATTACAAAACCAACGATCAATAAAAATCATCATTAATGCCTTTTGTTCTTCTCCAACCTCTTCTTCTCTTGCATCTCCATCTTTTGCTATTAGTTTGCACAAGTTGTGACCTCTAACTAATTTAATTGGTTTTATGATGAGGTCATAATATTGAACTTTAGTGACTTGAGCTTCCCTCTTATTTACACCAACTTCTTGTTGAGTTGGTATGCTTTTAACTATGGTCTTAGGTATGTACACAATAAAATGAGAGTGTAAAATATAATACTACATTAACAACTACTAAGGCTTGTTTCTCAATTAGGGAACATTTCAAATCATTTTTTTTAGAGAATGCTCTAAAAATCTATAGGATGTTCTTCACCACTATCATTCTTCTGGGTAAGAATACTTGAAAGAGTATGTTTAGAAGCATAATAGTACATAATAAAATCCCTTTTAAAATTAGGGCTAATCAAAACAAGGGCTCACACTATAACCAACTTGATATCCTTGAAATCTTTTTGGCCTTCTTCACTTCACATAAAGTGTTGTTTTCATTCATCATATTGATGATGTGTTTGGTGATTTCTTCGAATTCAAGTATGTAAGCCCTCAAGAAATTTATCTACCTAAAAATAGACCTTACACCATCTCTACTAGAAGATAGGTTTAGTTTTTTGATAGCTTTGACCCATTCTTGATAGATCCTAATCCCTTTCTTTGAAACAATATGCCCCAACCACTTCCCATATTCTATAAAGAACACATATCTCTTTGGATTCAAGGATATACAATGCTCCCTAAATCTTTGTAATATTGTCTACAACTATCTAGGGTGATGTTTTCTTCTTTGATAAAAAATTGTCAAGTCATCAAGGTACACTACTATGATCTTGTCCCTCAAATCCCAGAAAGACAAATTCATAGCCCTCTAGAATGTACCTCTAGCATGAATTACCTCAAAGGCATCCCATTACAAGCATACGTACTCCAAGGTGTGATAATAGTAGTTTGATCTTGATCCTCCCTAGCTATGTTTATCTAATTGTAACTTGAAAAGCCATATAACATAGATTTCATTTCAGAGCATGCAAATTTTTGAAGGACGTGCTCCATTTCTAGAAAGGCATAATTGTCTTTTAGACTTGCCTAATTTAAGTTATGAAAATCCACACAAATTTTTGTTTCTGCATTTTTTTTTCTAACTAGGATAATATTAGGTATCTAAGTGAAGTGATAGATGGGGTAAGTTTTTTTGGATTATAACCATTTTCTACCTCCTTCATGATAGCCTTAGAGGCCTTGGGGTTACAATTCTATAGTTTTTACCCAAAAAATATTATGCAGAATATGAATCCTCAATTTTCCATTCCTTAATCCTTTAAGTATTCAAAACCCCATACAAAAATATCTCTATAATTCAACAATATTTATCTTAACTTGTCCCTTTCAATAGGTGATCAAGAATTACCTATTGAAATCTACTTAGGTTCAACATCAGTTCCTACATTAATCTTGTCATATTCTTGAACCTTGGAGTACAAACTCCTTCCTTTTTTGGAACTATCATCTTAATGGGAGAACACATATTCTACGGAAATAAAGCCTTTCAAAATTTTGTTACCTTTCAATTAAATTACTTCTTCCTCTATACTTGGGTTAGAGAAAAAGTCCTTGCACTAATCAATTGATCCTTTAAAATATGATTTAGAAAAAAATTCATCACAAGATAAAAATGTGGAACAAGACTCTTTGTTACAGGTGGTCCTTCCTATTAAGTCCACATTGGCTTACCCAATATCAATGGAAATGGATTCATTGACATCGAGAAGTGTTTTGCTTCCTTGGCATACCCTTTTCCTTCCAAGCTTCCCTTGTGGAGCCCTCAAATGTAGTCTTGGCCAAGATTGAGAAGAAGTTAGAATACTGGATTATCAAACCTCTTCCTTAGCTAGAAAATTTCAGATTTTCTCCAAGGTGATGGTTTCCACTCATGTGTACTACTCCTCTTTGGCACCTTCAAAGGCCTCCTATCTCAAGCTTCAGCATTTGTTTTGTTACTTTCTCTAGGCTTGGAATGTCTCTCATCATAACTTCCACAAGGTGGTGTGGGACTATTTTTATCATTCTAAGGAATTAGGTGGGTTAGGAACAAGTCAATCCATTAAAAGAGCACCAACCAGAGCAAGCTCAATAGCAGAAAGAGCTAGAGCTAGTTAAGAATGCTCAACCAAAACAAAATCTAGATCCACAACAAAAGTCTACTTTAGAAGCATCGAAAGAGAAAAGGGTCCCACCACCAAGAACCTCAGAGGAAGAAGCCTCCCTGATAGTGCCTAAGAGAGCATGAATAGAAGCAATGGTGGTAGGTATTAGGAGGATCAAATTGAAGAAGAAGAGCACTCCCACCATAACTGTTGGAAAGTGGAAACCATTTGTGAAGAAGAGGATGAGGAAGAAGGTGAACATATTGAACCTTTTCCCTTGAATAAGATAAGTCATTATGTTGAGGCGGTAGAGGAGGAGACAAGGAGATGCTATACTCAAACACCTCCATCTACCCCTAGGGATCCTATCTAAGTTGAAATCTCAGATGATGAACATCAGAAGAAGATAGCTAAGATGGAATGTGGAGATGATATTTTTGACCTCTCATATTTTGATTTCATGTCAGTGGGAACCAAGATGGTAGGATAAAAGATAAGGAATACTCCAAAAAATGAGCCATTAGGAGTGGATTGGAATCAATTGCCTCCTCTGCCTCAAGGACCCCTAGGAATTCCTCCACCACTGGTATAGGAAATGGCCACTATAATGGATAAAGAATCAATAGCTCCACCTGCTCCAACAACCTAGATAGAAATAAAAAGTTAGAAAACAGAGGAAGGAGAGTATCAATAGTTGCATTTCGATGAAGTATTTGAGGAAGGACTTATAGGAAAAAAAACTCCAAAAATTCCCCCAAATATAAAGGCCAGATCCTTAGCCCAAAAAAGCACAAAAACTCCTTTTAAAGATCTTCCTCAACATAAGAAGACTCCAAAGAGAAGTAATAAGGGAAAGGAGCCTACTTAAGAACTAACTTATTCAAAAAAAAATATGTCACCAATGGGGACCAAACCATCATAGCTAAAGAGAGGAGTCATGTTTTGACAAAATAAGTAGATAGAACTAACAAAAGAGAATAGAAAGATAAAGTTGATAAAATAAATAAAGAGGCTTGAGCCACTTAAGGGTGATTCTAGAAAACTTTCCTTCATCATGAAGAATCAAGATTAGGACCTTCCAACACATATTGTCATTCCTCCTCCTCATGCTAACACCAAAGAACTAATTTCTAAGGATTACCAAATGAAGGAGATCATATTGGAAAAGCCCACAGTGGATATGGTGAAATTTTTTATCACTATAGGCCGCAAGAAAGTGTTTAAACACATGGATCAAGAGCAATCAAAGATAATAATGCTATAAAAATAGAATGAGCTATTAAGAGGCTACTTGAATGAAGTGGTGGGACCCATTGATGTGTATAATCTAGAGATTACTCTTGGAGTTGCACTTGGAATGAAACAAGTGGAGCCCCATATGGATTTACTTTTGGAAGCATGTCAGCAATGGTGTGATAGTTTTGAGGATAGGAGAATGAAAATAACTTAAGTCAATTTGAACCTATTGCACTATATCTAGACTAATGCTGACAAGTTTGTTTCCATTGTAAACTATTATTATGGGTAGATGGATGAAGTGTGTACCTGGGCTAACAATATGCAAGCATTCAAATCTATTAAGGGACAAATGTATTAGATGCCGATGGAAATATACTCAGGAGAGAAGGTAGATAAATTAGATGATTGGATAAAGAATTTATCCTCAAGAAATAAGGCCATGGAAGGGAGACACAAAGGAATCCAACAAATAAAAGATAAATCTCATGAGAAATTTTTGGAAGTAGAAAAGTACTATAATGCTACTAGACTTGAGATTTTTGAAGATGAGTCAAAGACCAAGATTTCCTCAGTGTAATAAATACTTCAACAATTTAGGGATACATTGTAAAATGCTTTGTCAAAAGATGATGTATGAAAAGCATTCAAAACTAAAGAAGCATTGGTGGAACTTGACACCAAGCTTGAGGATTTTGTAGAAACTAGGATAGAAGTAAGTAACTACAAGTAGATAAGAATAAATATGATGCATTAGATTTACCAAAGGCTAGTGAAGTTTTCAAAATAATAGAGAAATTCAAGGGGAAACATCTAGATGTCATTTCGGTATAAAGTGGAAGATAGCCCAAATATTGGAAATTCAGTTTTGACACTTAGAAGATATTTTAGAATTTTGGAACTTGTCAGAAAGGTGTGTAGGTGTGTAGGTGCATAGGTGTGTCTTTCTCAGAGGTGTGCTGACAGTTTTGAAAAGAAATAGTGCACTAACATTTGATTGCTAGTTCCTATTTTAGAGCATTTCATACATTGGAAATGCATTTTGACACCAGTTCAACTCCTAAAAACACCTAAAGAAGGTCAAGATTTCATTTTTAGAGCTTCCAAAGACTTCCAGATCATCTTATAGCTTCTATCTTCTTATTTTCTCATTCTTTTATTCTTTTATGTCATGTAAAGTCTCATGCACCCATTAATTGATATAAAAAATGGTGGAGACCTACTTAGCACCATTTAGAGAGTTAGTTTGTATATAATTAGATTTTTTTATTAGTTTTTAGCATAAGTATGCATTAAAAGAGCTCTCACTCCTAACACAAAAGGATAAAAGGGTTTTTTATATATACATGGATGTAATATGTACTCTAGGTTGTTATTTTGATGCAATAATATATGTTATTGGTGCTCTCATTCTGAGTATAGTTACTCTTGTTGGAGTCTATTATTTTTTTGAATGCATGTTCATGAATAATAATGGAGCTAATAGATTTATTGTGTTTTTATGATTGTGTGATCTTTTAGTTCTGGTGTTTGTCTTGTGTTAATAAATTATGTTGTTGTGAGGAATTGGAGAAAGGATCATCTGTGTTCTTGCATAGTATTTTTTCTCGTGTGAGCATACTTTTCGTGGCCTCACAATTTTATTAAGTGTGAAATATCTTTCAATTATTATTGAAGTTCCCATCAATTAGTAATTTTGAATCTTCTTTTCCAATTCAATAGGAGCAAGTAAATGGCAATAGGAAATGGAATTAGAGAAACAAATTAGAAAAGGCACATTGGCCAAGATTATGCTTGAATTAACAAATAAGAAAAAGACAACATTTTTGGAGAAACATAGGAACTGACTCATTCCAAAATTTAGAAAATTTATGATTCTACAAAATAAAATTGAGGTTGTTGTAAAGAAAAACAAATTTATATGGAAGAGTATTTTTGGATTAACTACAAAGGAATTGAGCAAGAGAAAATAGTTGATACACTAACCATAGAGAATGATGAAAGTGATAAAGAAAGTTCAAATGTATTGAACCCTTAAGGAAACATATCCCCTATCCATGTTACTATACCTAACACTCATGTATATGTACAAACGAAGACCTTAGAAGTCGAGGAACAAGAAAGGGAGAAGCAAGAGCAAGAGGAACTAGAAAAAGGAAATCAAAGTAGAGATTTTTACTATAGGTCAAGAAGGAGCATATTTCTCAAGACCTCAAGATGAGGGAGATAAAAAGACTCAAGAAGAAGAAGAGAATGTAGTGTTGAGTGCTACTATTGTTATTCTAAGCACTAAAGTGCAAGCAAGACCGAGTGGTGACATCCTATCACCTACTCTTACTCTAGCAATGTTGAGCAAAAATACTCCAAAGAAAAGTAAAAGGAAAGAGATAAAGGACAATTCTCCAGATAATATTGTTCCTCTAGATGAAGTAACTAATATGCCAAAATGGGATCTAGCTAATCTTACTTTTGAACAATCAATCATCTTACAGTACATACTAGAAATAAATAAGAAGCAAGAAGAGATGAGGCATGAACAACAACAAGATAGGTGTTGCATGATATAAATGACATATCTATTGATGCTTTTGACATTAAAACCATTGATGAAGAGGCCCCCATTATCTCTCTATTGGTATGAATTGTTGAAAAATTTAACTCTAAGGATATTGAGGCAAATGAAAAACTAATGGCCAGGTCTTTAAAAAAAATTGAGAAGAGAGTATTGGAGAAAGTTTCTACTATCATTACAGTTAGAAATTTGAGTTGTGAGCACTTGTATAGAACATAGAAGAACTTTTAATGAAAGTAAAAGATTAGTACAACATACGTTGTGATGTTCCAAGGTTCACAAATGAATTTTAGGCAAACATATAAAGGATTCAAGATTATATGAAGCAATTAGGGGGATCTATCTCTTAGTCAACTAGATCAAGCTCCATTCATTATAATAGATTATTTTTTGCACAAGGGAAGTTTGTTGAGAAGTTGGTTGAGATACAAACAGTAGACAAGAAAATGAGGACCAAACTAATCTCCATTCAATCAATGTTGATACCTCATTTGGAGGTTATACAATGGGAGCTCATTTCAGCAAAGGATTTAGTACAAAGAGATCATAATCTTTCGATAGTTGATAGCTTAATTAACTTAGAAGCCAATTTGGAGTTAAATATTCATGTGTTATAATCAACAAGAACCACATGGGATCATGCACTCACCATAATCAATCAAGTTCATAAATTTTTCATTGATAAAAATGGTTTGATTCCATCCTCACAACCCCAACAACAAAAGCAATAGACAAAAATGTCAAAAAAAAAAGGGGGATAAATGATTAATAAGGGAACATTGGAATGATGATGATTGATAGAATAAAAGGGGATAGATGATTGAGATAAATGTTTGATATCTAAAAAAGGGGGAAATGAAGTGAAATCATGTAAATTGTAATTATTTATTGTATACTATGTTATATAGAAAGTTTTTGAAAGTTCTATAAGAAGTCAGTCATAGTCTTAGGGGATTACTCTTATTCTTTTATTGTAAAGTTGTAATCATGAAAAAAGTGTTTTTGCCACTAATGTCAAAGGGGATGATTGTTGCTATCTCTAATTTGTGTTGTCTATTAGTGTCAAACACTTAGTCCTATATAAGACAGAGTCAGACAGCCATCACTATGACTACGCTATTCTATATAGGATAATTCATGTAAAGAATTGTAAATAATCATGTATATGATGATCTCTATAGGAGTTGACAAAATCTTTGGCCATCAATTATTTTAAGTATAAGTTGAGCGTAGTGAATGCTAAGTAGATAGGACACATTGATGTCAAGTTATGCAGAAGGAGTTGATTACAATTAAGTCCAAGAAACAAAATGAAGAATAGTGATGATCGAGCATCAAAGACAATGAGTATCATGTAACACAAAGAGAACATAAAAAGTTTGGAATGATACAAACTTTGAGCTAAATTTTTTCAAGCAAACATGGACACAATATTTAATCATTGTAGGGTTTTTTATAGAGATTGTTATGCTTTTTGATGTGGATCATCGATCCCTATGAGGAATAAACAACCAATCAGATGAAGAAGCAAAAAGGGAAGCATCTAGAAGACTCTATAGAAGTCTTTAAATAGGCAGATCCAAACCTTATCTTATACAATGTGGTGAGCTATCAGAAAGGATATTGTGAAGTGTGCGAAGGAAGTGAAGTCTCATGTGAAAAGTTATTTTTTGGATATTGCATGCAAAAGAAAGTTGTGAAGAACAATGTTAGTGACCTAATGAAGTAGTGAAGGATTGAGAAAAGTTATATTAGATAAGAGATCAAATTAGGGATTGGAAGGAGAAGATCTGTAATCAATAATTACAGGTGTAAACTGAAGGATCAAGTATAGTTTGATAGATCGAATAAGGGAAAATATCTTAACAAAGTGGGTTAACATACCTTTGTAAATCTCCTAATAGAGTCCTTACTTCATTGTAAGTGTAAAATCCTTTAACAAGGTAAGACCTATTAGTCTTAAAGGTCTTTAGCAAGGTAGAACCCTCATAGGGTAGATCATAAGAAGTGATCAAAATTTTAACCCTAATAGGTTACCTTTCTTATTGTAGTAGAGAAGATTTGTGGGCATCATCCGCACCCTAGTTTTACCTTCACCTTGGAGGGTTTTTGGGTAACAAAATCTATTGTGTTATGTGTTTACATTTCATGGATATGATTGATAGTTATATCTACTTACTATAGATTTTGATTTTACTTGTTATGTTATGCATAAACTAGATATGAGATGGGTCATGATGGTAAATGTAGTAAAATTATTTTGAAGGATAAGAGATTCATAGATCATGATTCACCCACCCCCACCTCCCCCCTCTCAGTATCTTACTTTCCCAATTAAACTTTCAACATGCTCTAACAATGTCTATTTTTGTGACAATTATATCTAGTTATACCATATGTAATGTTTTTTCTCTTCTTTCTCTTTATAGCTGATCTACATTCTTCTATTTAACTAGGATTTTTTCATACAATTCTATAGGGATCTTGTCATTCAACACAATTGGAAAATATAAAAATGTATCTATTGTGTATATCAAAAACTCCTCTATAACTAATTTCTTTTCTTCACTCTATTTACTATATTTGTAGTCTAACTTTCAATTCTATTTCTTGGTTGTTGAACAACTATATGCGGTTTCTTCTTCATTCTTTGAATTCCTACTTGTGTTTTCCTTGATGTCTAGCTCCTTGTTCTTTTAGATACTTGAGCTATTATTGACCTTTTTTGTCTCCTCTACTTATGTTATGTAACCTTTTTCTTCTTCTTAATCTTTGCATGTACTTTAATGGCATGCTAGTGGAATTTTGTCATATGCTTCCTTCACCTTTCAACTTCTTCTCTTTTGTAGTGTTTTTCTTGTAATTCTCTTCATATGTTCCAAAATTTTCAATCCCTTCATATCTAGGTTCAACAAGTAATTGATCAATTATCGATTTTAAATCATTATTGGATACTTCATATCCAAATAGTATTACCAAAGATCATCTTGGTTCTATAGCCTTCACCACGCATGAATGTGTTCTTTCTACAAAAATGATATCATTCTTAATTCTAGTGATTGTTTGAGATGGAATTCAATTTCTTTTCTTCATTTTATCTTGAACTTCATTAAAATAAAACCACATTAAACTATTCTAGTTCCTTCCTAATCTCTCAAAAAATATCTTTATTTGATGTATAATAGGTTCTTTAGTTATCCAAATAACTGTTCCCACTCCAAGAAAATTAATTTTCACATAAAAGTATATGCAATCCACTAAGTAGTTGTACCTTAATCCTTGCTTCCTTAACTTTTCATAGATTCATCATCAACTTATCTCTCAATATTTCAACTAGATCAAATTTCTTTCCTTCTACAATTATCTCATTAGCTACATGCATGTATCCTCTGGGTATTTTTCAACTATTTTAACCTGATAGATCATGTGTGCTCTAATTAGAGATGTAAACATTACACCTTTCTCTTTGATAGTACTTGTATCAAACATATTATAGTATGGGATGTATCTAACCAATCCTTCAATTTAAATTTTAAAATCTAGCTCCTCTATATACTTACAACCATTCTCTCATAGTCATGCAATAGTATTGATAATATCCTTTTTTATTTCCAATTTCTTTTTTCCAACCATAAATACACTTTGTACATTTTTCTGAGTCTAATGTTAATCCATTATTCATCAATGTATTTGTGCATGTGAACAATGTGTGCTAACCCAAATTATTCATGTCATGGTTCCTTGTGTTGGAAATGTAGTATAGATTGAGTGACTGAGAATGGGGGGTGAATCAGAAACCAAAAAAACTTATACTTTAATTCACCAATTAAATTATCACCATATAATATGATCTAAATGCATGCATGAAATACTAAAAGAAATAAAACATTCATAACACTTGACACAATATTTGGTAATCCAGAAACCTTCCAAAATAGAAAGTAAAACTAGTGTGGGGATGATACCCACAAGCTTTATTACTACATTATAAAGTTAGCCTGTTAAATCTTACAATTGATCACTTCTAATGATATTCCCTATTAGGATAAATAAGGACTATTAGATCCACCTTGTGAAAAGATTTACAACATATAATGAAGTATGCACTTTGTTAAGAGATTTGGAATGAGACTATTAAGTCTACCTTGTTCAAAGATTTGATTGATGCACCTATCAGGATGAATCAGTGGCTAATCTTTGATCTACAACTTCATCTATTGAATGAGATTCCTTTGAATAAAAATTATCACCTTGTTGTGATAGATAAGTCTATGCTTTTCCTTGTACTATTTTTAGCCTTCTTAATTTGCACTCATTTGCTTCTTTCTTGATATTCTTCAATTATATACACTCATTGGATATGAAAAGATATTATATATATATATATATATACCAATCCAATAAATTACCTTCTGGAGTCGACTACAATACCAAATTCAATAATCTTCACAAATTTGGCTCACTGCTATAACTCAAGTTTTGAAGACCACTCTCATGATGTTTTGGTACTCGACAACACTTGTCAACACTCAGAAAACTCTAGCACTTGGTTGATGTAGATGATCATTCCATAGCAATCACTTGTAGGAATAGAAAATTGGTTAGCATTGGATGACCCGGTGAATATTGAAGAACTTAGTAGAAGCATGAAATGCTTGGTTAATACTATATGGCTTGGTCAACACTACCTTCATTCACTTCATTAACACATTGTAGATCAGTAGCAAATAAATACTCGGTAGACACCACAGAGCTTGGTTAACACTAAACCTTCATTGCTTACATTGAAGATATTAGTAACAATTGATATGCTTGGCTTACACTACATTCTATCTCAAATGCTCAATAGACACTATGAAGCTTGGGAGACTCTTCTTTTTGCATGTGGAGCTTGGTAGAAATGTAAACAAGTCATGACTAAGTGTTAAGTCACTAATAGACAAAATATTTGACCTTAATGTCAACAATCTCCCCCTTTGAAATTAGTGACAAAAAAACTTATCATACCAAAATATTGAATGCTCAAAATATATGTCAAAACTCCCCCTATGAACATGTTTAGGTCTGTAACTCATTTTTAAGTTATGTCCACTACTGCTTGGTAACCTCTAACTCTATTTTTTCATTGTTTCAAAATTGTTTTTGTAAACACATTTTCTGCTTTCTATATACATCTTTCATATTGTACATGTCTTCCCCCTTTGTATATATAATTCTCCCTTACATATTATAGACATTCTGCATTCCCCCTTTTTTGACACAAATGCCAAAAATGCATAGCTACAAGGTAACAAAAAAATGTGAAAGGAAATCATTGTGTATCTTCAAAACTATGGACATTGTCTTGTCCCAATTCTCTTGCAAAACTTTTGATGTGTGCAAAGATATCTACACCTCTACTGACAATTCCATCGTGTGATTTTCTATAGAGAAATTGTTGTCATGGATCAATGTTTTTGCATTGCATCCATGTTGGGAAGGATCATGCCCTATATTTCTACTAGTGTAGCCATTATCTTGGCTTCGTTGCTCAACAATTCTACCTAGAGATCTATTAGATATTTGATTTTCACAAAATGTGTAGAACTGCAACTAGGATCAAGTGACAATTAATGTGCAGTTTCCTTCATGTCAGCATCTATCTTAGACAATTTCTCCTTTATCTCCTTAGTGAATTCAGATGTATCACCTAACTTTACAAATAAAGCAACAACACTATTTACAAAAATTTCAAATGTAGCAAGAATAGTAGATAATTCTACTTGATCAATAGCTATCCTATGTGCTACCTTCTCAAAAACTTTATTTTCAAACTTCCCTTCTACCCTCTATAGAAGTTTGTCTTGTCCATCCATTTCCTCATTATACTTGTGAACAATGTCAACAAGTTGATTCAAAATTGGTTGTTTCTCATTAACCTCTATGTTCAGTGCATCAACAAATATATTCTTAATTTCTACAAGCACTTGCTTCTTCTTTTTCTTCCCCTCTCTAAGTTTTTATTGTTTTTCTCTCTTCTTCCATAGCTCATTAAGGGTATCTATTTGATGATGAGTTGGATTGCTAAGATCTCAATCTGGTATTATAATGTCCTCCTCTAGATCAATTTCTTAAATAGAGGCTTCTACATCTTCACCCTTTTCCTTTTGAATAGCTAAAGGAATAGTTTCCTTATCTTTCTTCAAAACTTTAGTGCTCTATTGAGGTTTAACCTCAACTGGCATTGTACTTGCAGGAGTAGAAATTATAGAAGTAACAATAGTAGAAATTGTATCAAAAATAGATATGATAGGAAACCTTACTAATATTGGCTGTGACACTGATGTTGAGATGATCTGATCTTTTTGCTTGGTAGATATAGTGATGGAAATGTCACTCACCATTGGACTTGGTAGTATTACTCCAATGGTTAGTTGTGTTCTTAGTGCAGTAGTGTTTTCCTCGACTAACTTGGTGGTAGCCTTCTCTAAGCTAGGTGGCACTAAGGCTTTTCTTGGAGAGAGAGGAAGGGAGGTCATTACCTTTGCTGTTATCTTTTCTAGGTCTGAGTCTTCAATACACTAAATTTTAGGAAGATCATCTCCTACTACTTCTTGATCCTCTTCATCTTCTACAGCATCTCCTTCTACATTGCCAATATCATCAAATTTTCATCATCAATTATTTCTTCATCATCTTTCTCATCACCTTCTTCGTCATCAATTTGCATGACTTGTTCACTAGATTTGTGCAACTCATAGATATTCTTCCATACAATTGTGTCAAACTTCACAACTACTTTATTGTCTTTTGATAGGATTAAGAATGCATTGAATTTGGGGTTCTACTTTATTTCATTCTACTTCAATGAATCCTTCACTTTCTTATTAGATAGACTTGACATAAGTTATCTGAGAGTTTGTTCTATGATGTCCTTGGAAACTTTTAATGCATTCTCCCAATGATGTGTTACTATCTTCAGTAGGATATTAGGAACTTTCTTTGTCAGTTCCTCTTGGGAGTACTTCTATTTTACCATTTTAGCCACTAAGGCTTCTTTAACTTCTTTCTACTTTGTCTTGTTCCTTGTCTCATACTTAAGGAATTTGAAGTCTCCCATGCCTGCTCCACTTTCTACTCTAGATAGCCTTTCTTTGAAGGTAGGGGGAGACCTCTTAAAGACTACTTCCTCTTCTTCTTCTTCACCCAATTTCAATTTCTTCCTAGACTTAGCAAGTCTCTGAGTGAATATAGCAAGGGAAGACTTTGAAGGTTTGGTTATGATAACCTTTCCTTTCTTCTTAGGTGGCTCCTCCTCCTCACATTCTTCTTTCTCTACATTTTCTTCCTCTACTTCCTCCTCTTCCTCAATGTTATCTCATTTACCTTTTTTCAACAGGAAAGGAGAGCTAGATTTCTTGGTTTCTTTCAGAATTTTCTCCACTTGTTTTCTTTCTCTCTTCATAGTTTGAGGAAGCTTGACCTCTAATGAGATTCTAGCCTTGGCTTCCTCATTAGTACCAAAGGATGGTGCCTTGGGGTCTACTGGTTCATTTACAAGAGCTTCAATAATGTCCCTTGTATCATCTATGTTGACCTCATATCTTAGAGGCTTAACCCATGCCACTCTAGGCCTTATTGTCTTAATGTACACTATATCACAATCCACTAGAAAACAAATGTCCTACTCATAATCTTCCACTAATTCTTAGGGATTCTATATCTTCTATATATTTTCTCTTTGAATGTTTCGAAGTATGCATCCATTATACTTTCAAAGTTGTCACCCATCTCTACTATAAATTCATTAATCTAATACAAAACTAGTGCACCCTTCTTCCACACTGCAATGCCTTTGGAAGGAAAGAACTTTTGCACATAAAAGAATAAACAAGTTGACAGAGATCTGAACTTACATGGATTTTTCTTCGATGACTAAATACTTTCCATGTTTTTGTTGAGCTAATTGAGTTGTAGCTTGGCAAGGTCAAAAGAGGTGTTCTTCAAAACTTTGAAAGTTAGGTCAATAGTTTCATATAGAGTGTTGTTCAATTGAGTCAAGTTGTAGATCTTGTGGGCTTAAACATGGATGTCAAGATTTATCTCCATGTTAGTCATGTTATTCAACTTCATACCTCTTCCATCCCATTTAGCAAGAGGCATCTTTATTAGTTCAACTTGACCTATGGTTTTTGTGGTCTTTCCCTTGTAAAACATTCGCAACCCTTTAATTTTGTGTATCATCTTCTTGGTGATCTGAATAGTTTGGTCCAACCAAAAATCCATGTCATGAACTTGGATAAGGATTAACCTAATCCATTTCCCTTGGAAATCTCTTGGCATGTGCAAGATATGTGTTAAACCTTACATCTCCAAATGCTTGTGCTTGTGATGAACCTCCTTATAGCAATATCGTGAGAATGCTCAAAATAACAGAATACAAAGTGATAGCAGAACTCAGAATGAATCTACTGATCACAGGCCACTTCGAGGGGGTAACCTCCTTTGAGCAAGCTCAATACAATAAATTCATCCGTGTCCATCAAGGGCCTCAACCTATTCTTATATACTGAGTACGATCTAGAAAAGTAATACTACCTATGCATGTGGGATAATAAAATATACTCACGGGACGACTTACAAAGCATATGCGTCCAACAACACTACTCTAACAAAATAAACAGAAGGAACACACAGGTTCCTAACATCCCCTCTCCCTTAGAAAAAAGCTTTGTCCTCAAAGCTTAAGGTGTGGAAATTGTTGTTGAATCTGAAGAAGGGGTTCCCAGGTAGCATCCTCTGGTTGCATGCCATGCCACTAAATCAAGACCTCAGAGATGGAGCGAGAGCGAAGCTGGCGAGTGCGCTGGTCAATGATTGCCACCGGCTCCAGGATAATGGATCCTTCCGTATCCATTTCAGGGAGAGTAGTTTGTGCTCTGACAGTGGTACCCAGAACTTTCTTTAGACAAGAAACATGAAAGACTGGATGAATGCGGGAAGAAGGAGGAAGTTCCAGTTTATAAGCAACTGAACCAATCTTCTGCAGAACCTTATAAGGCCCATAAAATTTTGGGGCCAGCTTATGACGCCCTTTCAGCTTTAGGGAGGATTGTTTGTATGGCTGTAGACAAAGAAAAACCATATCCCCAACTTGAAATGAGCGCTCAGAACGGTGTTGATCTGCTTGCTGTTTCATCCGATTACGGGCCATGTGAAGATTATCCTGTAAGGTACGAAGAATTCGATCCCTGCTGCGGAGAACTATGTCAACTGCCTGGACTGGTGAGCTGTTGGGAGTGTAGGGAAGGAGCACTGGAGGTGCCTGACCATAGACTGCTTCATATGGAGTCATTTTAGAGGCAGTTTGGTAAGAGGTATTGTACCACCATTCAGCTAAAGGGAGCCACTTGGCCCACTGATGTTGCTATTCGAAAGTGAAGCAACGAAGATAAGTTTCCAAGCATTTATTGACAATTTCAGTTTGACCATCAGTTTGTGGGTGATAGCCCGAACTCATCTTCAGTTTGGTGCCAGTTTTCTAAAACAGTTCAGTCCAAAAATGACTGGTAAAAGTTGCATCACGATCAGAGACAATGGAAGAAGGGAGTCCATGAAGACGAAATATCTGGTCCATGAAGATTTGTGCAACAGAGGAGGCAGTATAGGGGTGGCTGAGGGCACAAAAATGACTATATTTCGAGAGACGATCAACCACAACCAAGATCATTGTCTTGCCACCGGATTTAGGAAGCCCTTCAATGAAATCCATAGAAATATCAGTCCAAATTCGTGTAGGGATGGGCAATGGTTCGAGCAAGCCAGGAAGGAGGGTCGTTTCACCCTTGTGGCGTTGGCAAGTATCACATTCAGCCACCATCTGTTGAATCGTCTGCTTCATCCCTTTCCAAAAGAAGTTTCTCCTTGCTCGCTCATAAGTTTTGAGGAAGCCTGAGTGCCCTGCTGAAGGAGAAGCATGGAGTTCATAAAAAATAGCCTGATGTAGAGCTGGGTTCTGAGGAAGCACTAGCCGACCCTTGTATCGAAGAGAAGCACCATCCCAAGAGTAATGTGGTATAGCAGAAGGATTATTGGCTAGCTGGTGAATGATTTGAGATAAAGAAGAGTCACTGTCATAGCCCTGCTGAACAGACGCTAACCAATTGGGAATGGGCATAGAAATAGCGGAAAGGGAAGCTTGATTATCAAATGTGCGAGAAAGAGCATCTGCCACAATATTCTCCTTACCCTTCTTGTAGGTGATCTCATAATCATACCCCATGAGTTTGCTGACCCATTTATGTTGTGTAGGAGAGGATACCCGTTGTTCCAGGAAGTATTTCAGACTTTGGTGATCGGTTCTGATGCAAAAATGACTCCCTAAGAGGTATGGCCGCCACTTCTGTACAGCATGCAAAATAGCCATCATTTCTTTTTCATAAGTAGAGAGGGCTAGATTCTTACCAGAGAGGGCTTTGCTAGTGAATGCAATAGGATGGTCATCTTGCAGGAGAACAGCACCCAATCCATTGCCGCAAGCATCACTCTCAATAGTGAAGGGTTTGGAAAAATCTGGCATCGCGAGAACAGGTGTACTGCACATAGCCTGTTTCAGTTGTTCAAATGCAGTCTCAGCAACAGGGGTCCAGGAGAAGGCATCCTTTTGTAACAGAGCTGTCAATGGTGCTGCAATTTTCCCGTAATCTTTGACAAACTTGCGGTAGTAGCCAGTCAACTCCAAAAAACCCCGAAGGCTCTTGAGAGTTTTAGGATGCGGCCAAGTTTTCATGGCATCTATTTTTGTAGGATCCACCCGCACTCCATGGTGTGCAACAATATGCCCGAGATACTCCACTTCCTCCTGGCCAAACACACATTTAGATAGTTTTGCACAGAGTTGATGATCAGAGAGAAGTTGCAAGACAAGCTCCAGATGATGGAGATGCTCAGCCCAAGTTTTGCTATATATGAGGATATCATCAAAGAAGACCAGAATGAATTTCCGGAGGTATGGTCAAAATATGTTATTCATCACTGCCTGAAATGTTGAAGGAGCATTCGTGAGGCCAAAGGGCATGACTAAAAATTCATAGTGACCATCATGTGTGCAGAAGGCAGTTTTAGGTATATCCTCCTCATTAACCCGAATTTGATGATACCCAGAACGAAGATCTAACTTGGAGAAAAAATGAGCCCCATGAAGTTCATCAAGAAGTTCATCAACAACTGGAATGGGAAACTTGTCCTTTATAGTGAGATGATTAAGTGCTCGGAAATCAATGCAGAGTCGCCATGACCCATCTTTTTTGCGAACAAGCAGAACTGGAGAAGAAAAGGAACTGGTACTAGGGCGAATAATACCTTGCTTCAGTAAGTCACGGACAAGTATCTCGATTTCGGTCTTCTGATGAAATGGGTAGCAGTAGGGCCTGATGTTGGGCGGAACACTGCCAGGAAGGAGCTGAATACGGTGGTCCTCTGGACGAGAAGGAGGTAATCCCACAGGTTCAGCAAATACACCAGAATACTTGTCCAAAATGTGTAGGGGATCGGCAGGAGTGCTAGAGACTGCTGATGGCTGCATCTGAATGGAATGGAGCTGAGCGATGACACCATGTGAATTCTTCTTAAGAAGTTTTTCCATACGGTGTGAACTGATGATGCTGAGAGACCCTAGTTGTAAGCCTTTCAAAGTGTGTTGGTGCCCCTCGACTGAAAACTGCATCCAAAGTTCAGCAAAATCCCAGAGAATGGGGCCAAGAGTGCGTAACCATTGGGCACCCAAAACCACATCACAGCCACCTAAGGGTAAGGCAAACATGTCAGAGCGCATGTTATAATCTCCAATAGAGAGACGCACATTGCGACATTTCCCTTTACAAGGTAAAGTGCCCCCATTGGCAATCATGACTTCAAAGCTAGAGCAGGGATGGATAAAGCAATCAGCCTGTTTGGCTATGCGTGGATCAATGAAGTTATGAGTGCTACCAGAATCAATGAGTATAGTAAGAGGGATCTTCTTGAAGAAACCCTGGACCCGCATGGTTTGTGGAGTAGTGACTCCTGCCAAAGCATGGACAGATATCTCTGGTGGAGCTTCTGGTGAAGGAGGTTCAGGCTGGTGAGGCTCAACCTCATCATCCACTGTTTCCTGAGCATCTACATATTCTTCCAGTTCCGGTGGAGAATCCACATCCAAGAGATAGAGCTTTTGCTAAACACATCTATGGCCCCGAGACCATTTCTCATCACAATTATAACAAAGCCCTTTGTCTCGCCTGACTCGCATCTCTGTTTCAGACAAGTGCTTGATCGAAGTAGTTCTGGGAGCTGGTATGACTGGAGGGTTGTGAGAACCTGTATTTCTGAATGGAACAAAATTAGATCTGGAGCGTTGTAGAGCACTAATCTTGTCTTCCGCTAACTTAGCCAACCCAAGGGCTTCCATCATTGTAGTAGGTCGAAACATTTTGACTTCTGAGCGAAGTGCATCCTTCAGACCACTGACAAAACAACTACGGAAGAATTCATCAGACAAGCCCTCTGTGTGATTAGCTAATTTTTCAAACTCTGTCTGGTATTCTCTTACAGTGCCTGTTTGACGCAGCTTAGTGAGTGCTCCTATGAAATCATCAAAGGAACTAGGGCCAAAGCGCTCCAAAATGAGGGTGCACAATTCTCTCCATGTTGGGCCTACATTAGCCTTGATGTACCAACGGAACCATTGAAGAGCTTCATGTTCCAAATGAAAAGATGCAAGGGGGACTTTGTGGTTATCCAAAGTATTATGCAAGCTGAAATACTGCTCTGCCCTATAGATCCATCCAGTCGGATCAGAACCATCGAAGCATGGAAAATCAAGCTTTGGTCCACGGAAATTGCCAGAAGAGGACCCAGTATCTCCTGAATGGTTTCGGCTCATGGCTGACTGCTGAAAGTTAAGACCCAGAATTTTGTCATCCAGATCTTGAAGTTTGGTTTTGAGGGATGCCATTTCTTCTTCCATGATTTTTGCTCATGTACGCGTAACAACCATAAAGCAAGGTTTTTTTTTTTTTTTTTTTTTTTTTTTTTTTTTTTTTTTTTTTTTTTGGAATGGGTAGAAGATGAGAAACAAAAACTTTTTTAGTTACGGCAAACTTGGATTTGGGTAAAACTCAGATAGGAAATGGGTGTTCGACGGGTGGTGGGAGACTATCTGGGGACAAGGGAAACAGAAAAATGAGGGTTTCAAGGGTAGGGAGGCGAAATGAGGCGAATAGTCCAAGAGGGATAAGGGAGCAAAATGAGGAATTGAATCTTGTGGCTCAGTTTGGTGGCGATTGGATGAGAGGTGAAAAAGATAGGGCAAACCCTAAAATTAGATAAATGAGGGATTTAGGGCTTTGATATGTAAAATTTGGGGTTGGGTCGCCAAGGAAGGAAGTATGCGAAATGATATTGCAGACGTTCTGCGGAAGTATGAGCAGAAACAGAAAGCAAACAAGGAAGCTACGACTAAAAAACAGAAAAATTTTTACTCTTTTTTTTTTTTTTTTTTTTTGAACAGTCGACTTAGAAAAATTCACTCACAGACAGACCAACTGAAAAGAGTAATTGCAATAACAAGAGATATTAGAAGTGAGAGGAACTTGAAGGCCACGACAGAAAAAAAAATTTGATGTAATTTCCACCCAGCGAGCCCAAGAGAGTGCTCTGATACCAGATGTGATGAACCTCCTTATAGCAATATCGTGAGAATGCTCGAAATAACAGAATACAAAGTGATAGCAGAACTCAGAATGAATCTACTGATCGCAGGCCACTTCGAGGGGGTAACCTCCTTTGAGCAAGCTCAATACAATAAATTCGTCTGTGTCCATCAAGGGCCTCAACCTATTCTTATATACTGAGTACGATCTAGAAAAGTAATACTACCTATGCATGTGGGATAATAAAATATACTCACGGGATGACTTACAAAGCATATGCGTCCAACAACACTACTCTAACAAAATAAACAGAAGGAACACACAGGTTCCTAACAGTGCTCGACTTTCAAGCTCCTATCCACACATAACCCATTGAATGTATGGTTCATTTCTAGGGTTCCTAACTCTTCAATTGAATAGTGGTAATATGATCAAATATCATGAATAAGGAGTATCTTGGAAGCAATTTGTGATTGCACTCCAGCTAGGTCAAGTTCTTCAACAATTGCCAGACTCAATTTGAATGTCAAGGATTTAAAATCGACTCCTTGAATTAACATCTTCATACCTTTATTTACCTTTCTACTAGAGGATGCCATATTTCTTGGTAAAGCTTCAAATGTTGGAAAGAACTTTAACAAAATTGCTTTGAATCACTTGGGGGCTCTAGAATACTCTTCACTCTATTTGCTTTGAAAAATCATGGTGAAATAATAACATTTGATTTCACTTTGTTTAATGAAATTCAGTCAAAAAATTGCAATCAATGCATCATACAATAGGTCTCTCAGTGATAGGATATCCTCCACTCAACTAAGTCTTTATTGCTCATAAGACACCTTTAACTCGATAAGGTCTCTTAACTCAGTAGAAAGTTCAATGAAAAATAACCTCGAGCTCAGAACTCAGTAGAGTCACCAACTCACTGTCTGCATCCAAACTCGATAAGGTTATGCAACCTGACCACAATCAGTAATGTGTAAGACATCACTTCAACTATCATCACAACTTTTTGATCCTTGTGCATCTGGCATGCTGATATGTATCTTTTTCTTACTGACTAGAACTAATGTGAGGTATCTCCTTCTAGATCATAGTTCTAGTAATCTCCATGGGTAACTAGTTTGAAATGGTTGAGTCACCCGACTCACTGACTTGGATGTCAACACTTTCATTACTTTGATTTGCACCCTCAAGAGATTTCCTTACCCATTACTACCTCATTTGACTTTTGATATTGTTAGCTTTAGCTTTCTTTTTATCTTTAACTCTTCCTTTTTTCATACATTTTTTAGCGAGATGTCCAAGTTCTGTACATACAAAACATCTCTTTGTAGTCTATCTCTTCCTTGTGTGATGTTTTATGCAATTTGTTCCAATGTGCCCAAACTCACCATAGCAGTGACATTTGCACCATGTATTGTAATCCCAACCAAATATAGCTTTGATAATTTGTTCTATTGTTTCAATTTCTTGGTCTTGTATTCTAAATATTTGTGCCCTTGTTTGTTGCAATTGAAGCAGTTTCCTCCAAACTTAGGTTTCTCTATGTATTCACATGATCTATGTCTTGGCTTATTGCAACTCTAGAACTTTCAATTGAACATTGATTTACCATTGCTCTAACACTTTTTTGATGTATATCCTATCTTTCCACAATGATTACATGTAGGCCTTTTTTTCTTTCGAGCTCCTTACTGAGATGATTCACCTTCTTTTTGTGTATCCTAATCCTTCTTTACTTTTGTGTCTAAATTGATTTTGCTCATTCAACCAATTCATGCTTTCTTGAGATTTCATCATCCTCTCAATAGTTTTCTTCTTTATGTTGATGTCATTCTATAATCTTTCATTCTCTATCCTCAAGTTGATAAGTTCTTGATTTGCATCATTGAGTTGATCAATTAGATATGTTTGCTAAAGAGATAGTTGATGAATTTCATCGTCCTTTTCTTCTATTTCCTCTTTGGCTTTGTCCTTTTGTTCCATGACTTCACACAATCTAATTGATTAAATTTATTGATCTCTTTTCAACTTTTTAACTTCTTCATGAAGAGCAAGATACTTTTCAAGTAGATCTTTGATTGTTGCATCAACTTTATTTGAACTTCTTTCTTGACAAATGTCTTTAATTATTTCTTCAATATAGAGATTGTTATTCATTTGTGTTGCAAGCTATTTTCTTCTTTTCAAGGATTAAGAGATTTGCTGCTTCATTTTCTTGAATTCATTTATGGCCAATTGCAGATCCAACTTCTTATTTTCAATGGCTTCCTCCAGTCTATATACTTCTATTGTCTCTAAGCTTTTCACAAGCTAGTAAACTTCTGATGTGAGAACCAATGCTCTAATATCAATTGTTTAAAATGTAGTATAGACTGAGTGACTAAGAGGGAGGGTGAATTAAGAACCAATAAAACTTATACTTTAATTCACCAATTAAATGATCACCATATAATCTAATCTAATTACATGCATGAAATAATAAAAGAAATAAAATATTCATAACACTTGACACAATATATGTGTTGGAATTATAGATGGAGTAACTGAGAGGGGGGTGAATTAGTTACCACAAAAATAAATCCACAGATCCCTTAGATGTCTAATGAAACTATTTACTATTGTCAATCAGTAAACATACTTAAAATGTTGTAACTCAGTAAGTGCAGTGTATGTTAACTTTAACTGATCTTAAACATTCACAATGATTAACATGCAATGATAAAAGAAATAACATGAACACATGAGACACCAGATTTAATGTGGAAACCTAATATGGGAAAAACCACCAAGTAACTAGCTACTAATTTTCACTCTTCTATAGTGAGCCCTGTTAGGAGCCAACCTTGTTAAATGTTACAAAACACACTATTAGGTGTGACCTTGTTAGATGATTTAATCACCCTATTAGGAGTGGCCTTGCAAGAGGTCTTTAGAAAAAATCAATGGAACTATCACCTTGTTAGAGGATTTACAAATGGCTATTAAACCAACTCTACTAAGAGATTTTGGAATCACTTTTACAATGGTAAGAAAGTAACAATGAAATGACCTGAATGAGATGCAACTAAATTTTTGATACAGGTCTTTGTTCTGCTTCACTAAATCCTTCCTAATCAGATATAACTTTGCTACTCCTCAAGGACATCTGACCATCCTTCAAATTTTCTCACACTTTCCTCTCCAAAAAATCAATGCACTTGCATACTCACTCATACACTTTAGAATCTCAACTTGACCTTTTATTTATACCTTAAAAATTATCAAGTCAGCTCATTTACAACTTATAATTACCAATAATCATTACCTTAGTCAGCTAGAATTAATACTTGAAACAATTAAACTTTATTTCTCAAATTAACAAAATCCTTCATTGGCTGACCCTGCTCAGTAAATACTGATCCTAAAATGATTTTCTATGTTAACCAATAGAAGCTCAATTAACACTGTGAACCTGCAAAATCCCTTGAAGATTGAGTGAACTCAGTAAACACTAACTTTCCTTCATTAACCATGAGAGCTCAATTAACACTACTTTCTACCATATTTTCCTTTGATGCCCAAGTGAGCTCGGTAGACACTGCCTACATAGAGTTATGTCCAGGAATGCTTGGTAGACACTAAAAATTGCCTTGCTGACCAACTGAGCTCGATGAGCACTGACTAATAATTTATATGGCATTTATGTAACATCAAAGACAACACACAACTAAGCAGTTGTATCCAACAATATGGTAACCCAGAAACCTTCCAAACTAGAAAGTAAAATTGGGGTGGGGATGATACACACAATATTTATTACTACAATATAAAGTTAGCCTATTAAAGCTTACAATTGATAACTTCTGGTGATCTTCCCTGTTAGGAGCAATAAGGACTATTAGGTCCACCTTGTGAAAGGATATACAACATATAATGAAGTATACACTCCATTAGGAGATTTGGAATCAGATTGTTAAGTCCACATTGTTAAAGGATTTGACTGATGCACTTGTTAGGATGAATCAATGGCTGATCTCTAATCTACAACTCAGTTTGTTGAATGAGAATCTTTTGAATAGAAATGATCACCTTGTTGTGATAGATAATTCTCTTCTTTTCTTTATAATTCTTGTAGCCTTCTTAATTCACACTCATCTACTTCTTGCTTGATATTTTTCAATTATATAATCTCATTGGATATGAAAAATATATTACATATATATACCAATCCAATAAATTACCTTCTAGATTCAGCTATAATACCAAATTCAATAATCTTCACAAAGTTGGCTCACTACTGTAACTGGAGTTTTGAATACCACTTGGGCAATGTTCTAACACTTGAAATCACTTATCAACATTCAGTAATCACTTGGAGTAACAGAAACTCAATCAACACTGGATGACTCAATGAATACTGAAAAACTTGTTAAACACATGAAATGCTCGATTGATACTACATGGCTTTGTCAACTCTACCTTCATTCACTTCATTAATACATTGTAGCTTGACAAAAATTGAATACTTGGTAGACATCACAAAGTTTGATTAACACTAAATCTTCATCTCTTACACTAAAGACCTAGGTAGCAATTGGTATGCTCGGCTTATAGTGCATTATGTCTCCAATGCTTGGTAGACACTATGAAGCTTGGGAGACTCTTCTTTCTACATGTGGAGCTTGGTAGAAATGTAAACAACTGGCTAAGTTTTTGATAATCATAAAATTGTCTAAGTAATTGTTTAAGTGATATGTAATTGTTGTCATTTATGGAAACACATGATGTACATGATCATAGGAAACCTTGAAATAAAGATACTTAGTGTTTGGTAATCAGAAAATTATCTAAGTATAGAGTTTGGTTTACAGCAGTGTATTATTTTGCTTAAAACTTGTTGTTGACATGATATTGTGGCTAGAAAAGTTAGATGGAGATAGTATACATATTGGTGATGACATGTATAACCTCAAAAGTCAGTATGAACTGTACAAAATATAAATAGTCATGTTTGAAGTGAAATAGGATAGTGGAATTGAAGGAAAGGATTATTTTGTTTACAAGATAATTACTTGTCCAATTAGGGCTGACATCCTAGATGTTTACTCTAAGTTGGAAAATCCAATTGTGGTCTTAGTCAACCTAATAGCAATCTGTGTAGAGGCATGGTATTTATGCAAAGGACATCTTGTGATGAGAAAGAGAGTGATTTTGATTGTAAATGCTATCTTGTAATTGTGATTATATACAAACTTTTATGAAAGCTAATATGCAAATTTTTATATGAGATATTTTTTGATCCTAGATTGAGTTGAAGATTAGTGATCAGAGAAGAAAGAAGATATAACACTTATATTCTAGAATTTTGATTACTTTTTTGGGTAGTGAGCTCTTCTTGTGATTGAAAGTGCATGTTTAGGCAGTGGGCTCATCTTGCATTTACTGTACTACAACTCCTAATAGGGTTGGAATCTCCTAATAGGGATTAAAAGTCTCTTAACAAGGACTCCTTTTACTAAATTTTCTCATTGACTCCTAACAAGATCCATCCTCTAACAAGGAACTTATATATCACTATATTATCTAGTGGGTATCATCCCCACCTAGGTTTTCCCTTGGCTAGGGTTTCCCTAGTTAACAAAATATGGTGTTATGAGTTATCTTTGTGCATTATTATTGTTACTATTTAACATTACTTTATTGCTTTGTTATGCATAGTTTAAAGTAATAAATAATATCTAGTTGGTGACTAAAGTTTATAGATTATTGATTCATCCCCCCTCTTAGTAATCCCTATTTCTAACAATTGGCATCAGAGCATAGTTACATTAAAGAGGCTTAACAGTTTGAATAAGATCCCTATGGATATGGAACAATTGATGAAGAACCTTAAAGAAGCTCTTAAACAAATTGATCTCCTTACTAAAGAAAGAGATAAGTAGAAGGACAGATATGAAGACTCCAAAGTATACATTGGTCAATTGAACGAAAAGATTGAACATTTCAAATCCAAGCCTAAGTCTACTAAATTTGGAACTAATGATGATGATTATTCAAAGTTGAAGACAAAGTACAAAATCTTCAAGCATGAATTGAAGATTACAAATCTGAAATTAACTTTGAGAAATTATCCTAGCAAAGTTGAATTTGATTTGAAGACTAAAAATGCAAATCTGAGAACAAGTCTGGAAAAGAAAACTTCTCAATTGGAAGCATTGAAAAAAGAACATGAAGAACTCCATAAGTACAATACTATTGTGAAAGGTGAATTAACTTAGTGCAAGCAGCAGCTTGAGAAGCTTTATTCTAACAGAGAAAATATTGATGATTCAATGTCAATACAAAGACATACTTATGATAAGATTGGTCTTGGCTATCTAATTAGTCTACGAAGAAATCTAAGATTACATTAGATCCAAAAGAAAAAGATAAATCTGATGATAAGATTGAATCCATTCAATCTTCTGATAAATTCAAAGAAGTTAGAAAAGAAAAGGAAGTTGAAGTTTTGGATGAACCAAAGCAAGTGGAATATCCTATGGAAACTAGGTGTGAATTTAGAGGTAAGTGCTTTTTATTTAATGAAATACGTCATATGAAAAGAGATTGCACCAATAAGTTATTTAATCATGTTAAAGACTTTTATTTTCATGATTTTCATGGTATAGGTCATAATGCAATTGATTGTAGGAAACCTAAGTATGATAATGGTAGAAGGAATAGTAAAATATCTAGAAATACTAACCCTACAGATAGAAGAAGCTCTAATGAAAGGACATCAAAAGAAAGAAGATATTATGAAGATAGAAGACAAATTGTCTATTATAAGTGTAACAACTTAGCACACATTGCTCAAAATTGTCATGCACCTAATGATCAACATAATCTAGAAGAAGAGCACATATATGTCAGTTATGCAAAAACTTTGGATGCACAACAAAGAACTACAGAATGAGCAAAAACTTAAGGGATAGAAGGAACAATGGAAGAAACTTCAAGAATAGAAGGAATGATGGAAAGAACATCAAAAATGATTGAAGGAAGCATGAAAGGAACTCTAGAACCAAAAAAGACAATGAGGAACATAGAAACATTGTTAGTGAACTTTGAGAAGAACTTAATGAGGCATTCGTAAAAGGAGTAGATATCTTAAAGAAAAAGCTAGATGATGATGAGATAGGAAGATCGAAGTCAACTATTGAGTTTGATTCAACTAAGTTGAATTAAGCTTTTTCATAGCATTAGAATTTGAGAATTTCATCTAGAGATTGAATTAGAGGTCGCAAACTTGGGAAAATATGTATCCATCCAAGTTTAGATGGTATCTAAGCTTGCTTGTAATTTGGAGCTCATCTAGGCAAGTTATGAAGGAATTCAGAGTTACTGGTATTACAGTAAAAGGCTAATTCTGTAACAGTAGAGAAAAGTATGTTTTTGCAAAGAATTTCATGATGCAAAGTCTTGTAGAGTTTTTTCATCATGGAAACTAGCTATAAAAAACCTTGGGTGACATTTGAAGATCGATAGATGATCTTGAGTAGTTATTTGATTATAGAACATAATTAACAATTTTTTTGTGTTTGCAAAGTACGTAATTAATGCAAGTTCAAGTTGATGGAATAAATGGAGTACAAAATTTATTTTCACTTCATTATGAATTCATCCAAAGAAAAGACCACTCAGAGGTGACTTGTCAGAGCGATTTCAAAGAAAACCCTATTTTCAAAAAGAGGTACTTTATCATTTTTCTACAAATTTATTTGGTAAAAGTTTATAGCTAATAAGATCATGGATATGCCAATAGTGCACAATGTTAAGAATGAGGATAGACATAAGATGAAGCTTCTTTCCTTAAAACCTACTAAAGGAAACCTTAACTCAGTATTGTCTATCACTCTGAACAATGTAGTATATCTTGAAGATGTAGGAAGTTATCTGAATAGTAAGTTTGATTCGATTGGTAGTGAATTCATGAACAAAGATATGGAATTAGTTTTCAATCATGACATGACTATGAAGCCCAGATTTGAACATTTAAGGGAACTAGACCTATTTAAATATCACTTCTAGCATGAATTGGACAGAGATGAGTGGACACAAATCATATTGAGTAGGACACATGATGGAAAACTATAGATGCAAGATAATGTAATTAATATATCTATCGACCTTATTCATGAGGTAACTAGTCTTAGTAAATAAAGTAGTGTACCTATAGGTGAGAAATTGGTCAAGAAGAAAGTTGAGAGCTACACTAAAGCAATGTATAATGGAAAGGCTATGGTGATCAGCACCATCAAGCAAGATGATGTAAGATTTTTGAGTAGGATTATTATCTATTCTATTTGTGCAAGTTCAAAGATTGATGAACTTTTAGCAAGATTCATCTATGCAGCTTATAAGATATGTGTAGAGAAGAAAAAAGTGAATCTTAGTGAAATTTTGAGAATGCAACTCTTAGAAAACCTAGAAAAGATCAAAAGGATGAAGAATGGTGTGTTTAGATTCCAAACATTATTCAATCACATATTCTTTCATGTACTTAAAAAATTTCCTTACTTATTAGTCATAGACATAATGAGCAGTGACAAATGTACAATGGAGAAGATTACAGAAGTATGAAGAAGGCATCCTGCAGATAAGATATTGGACAGTGGAAACCTGATAATGAGAACATTTCAAAACCAAATGAAATAGAGATTTAGAATTGCACCTGCAATTTTTGATAGATTTAAGGAAGACATTTGTATTTTGGTTGATATAGATTATACCTATATTCAAGCGGTGGAATCTCAAGAAACATTTCTTGATCCCTTGGGTTATAAATTAAATGATGATATAGTAGTTGGTTATATTGATTTATTGTTGAATTCAGATAAAGATGAAGCAGAATACAGATTTTTTACATATGATGAGATCTTATAGATAGCTCATCAAGCAACCTTGGAGAAGGCATCACACAAGAAAATAGAATCTATAATGAAGAAAGCACTATTAGAAGCTGAAATTATAGAGAGTGAGTTTGAGGCTATAAGACAAACAATGAAGCAAGGAATATTGAATATTCAACCTTTTTTAGTATCTATTGCAATGACATCTTTAGAATAGAGCATCCAATATGTAGCAGTGTAAAATGTTTAGCCTAGTGAACCTAATAGAAAATTTGAAAGATTGGTGGAAGTAGTAACTACTAAAACAAAGAGGGTCAAACAACAAGCCACTAGACTAGGCAAAAGATAGAAAACATTGTTGACAATTGTTGAGTCTGCTGATGAAGAAGAAGAACAAGAGATCAAGAAAGCAGAGAAAGTGACTCCATCAAAGAAATCAACAAGTAAAGCTCGACAACCTTGGAAGTCAAAAATAAAGAAGATCAACACAACTATTGCTAATGAAAGTAACTTTTTTTAGATGAACAAATTTTATGAATTGTACATTAGTTTTGAGAAGAATCAAATTGATATATCTACTATGAGATATATCATAGCAAATAATCTAAAATTGAAGGATCTTGAGAGAATAATTAACCAAAAAGTCTATGAAAGACTCATTCAGAAGAAGGCTCCTACAAGGGAAGAAGATCTGGAACTTTGGAAGTCTATTTTGAGAACTATTTGCAAGACTAATGACGAAGAAGAGATTAAAATACTGTTAAATAAAATTGCACCATATTTAAGGAATAAAGTGAGACCATTTCTATTTATGGTTGGTGAAAAAGATAAACTAAGAAGTGAGACTATAGTAGCAATCAGTCAGATGTGGACAGAGTCAAAGGCAGCATCTCCTCCATCACCTAAAACCCTAGAAGTGTCAATGAGTGGTGACACTATGTAAATTGATCATACCAATGTTACCATTAACATTGATGATACTAATCCATTTGGTGCTTTTGAACCTAATAAATCAAACAACGAGTATATTGAGGACAAGTTGAGACACATTGAAGAAGAGAAGAGGATATTGAAGAAGAGAAGAGGAAAATAGAGGAGGCCAAGCAACAATTGCTTGATGAAGAAAAGAGAAGAAGGGAAGAGGAGGAAAAGAGGAGAATTGTAGAAGAAGAAATAAGGAAGAAAACAAAGGAAGATGAGAAGAAGAGATTGGAAGAGAAGAGAGAAAAGGAAAGAGAGGAAAGAGAAAAGAAAGAGGAAGAAGAGAGAAGAATGAAATAGGCAGCTAAGAAACAAATGAAGGATGATACTGTAGACACCTAAATTTGATTACACCGCTTTGGTAATCCTATTTAGTTATCTCTAAAGGCATCATTAATTAAATTCCTATTTAATTAATCCTTTGCCGTCCCCTAACTGATCAATTTAATTAAATCATCTATAGTCCTAATTGATAAATCAAATAACCTATTATTTATCAATTAAATCCTTTTCTCCTATCTAATTCCAAAATCCCCATTTATTAAATAAATCTATTTGATAAATAAAACCCTCAAATCTAATAACCCCTAACCTATCCTAAATCCCCCTTTTAGCCTAATCCACCCCATCCACCCATACTAACCAAGCTTAGCTACTAACTCACCCACCCTCATGAATGTCATCCACTTGAAAATCTCTAACATCACTAATCTAATCCTAAACCCAAGCCTAATCCACCCCCTAATATTGTCACATTCCCTAAGCAAGCTTAAGACTTTCCTAAAGCCAAGGAAAATCAACAATCTCAACTCCCTCCAAAATATCCCAACCACCCAACAATTAATGCTCTTACAAAAGCCATAAAGACTCTTATAAGCTCTTACAAGCCATAATGAAGGGTCTTTATGAAGATATTATCCCTTGAGCCTCTTTTATTGACTCATCCTTCCCCTTTCCTCCATCCACTCACCCTGTGACATGTGTCACTCCTTGATTGGTGCTAAACAAGCACAATCCATGTGCTCCCCTTTGAGTGCATCCTAGCCCTCCTTAAGCTTTCATCTTTCCTTCCATCTTACCCCTCCATCCCTCAAGCCCTTAGCCTATAAATTGAATCCCCTCCCAAGCCATTTCATCACAATCTTTGAGCTAAAGTTATAATGCCATTTTGAGAGCAAGTTTTACATCAAATCCATTCACCCAAGCCAAAATCCATCAAGAACACCATTGAAGCTAGTTTGAGAAGCCTTGAGCATACATCCCACATCCACATAATAGACTCATCCCTAAATCAAGTGACCATCCTCATTGGGAGAGCCATTCTATGGCTCATATTCTCATTTGAGGGTTTCTCTTTGTCTCTCTTATATGTTATGGTTTTTTTATGCTAGTTAATGCTTTTGTTCTCTTAATAGATTAGTATTACTTGCTAACATATTTCTCATATACAGATACTAAACCATTTATTTCATTTACTATGCACTCTATTGCCAGTTTAGCTACTAATGATGATGATCAAATAGATTTGATCTCATCCCTATCCAAGCTTATATAGAAGAATAGAATAGTAAAAAGCTTACAAGAAACTTTAGTGGAAGTTACTAATAGACTACACAGTACTTTGGTAGTACAGAACACTAAATAAAATCCTAAATAGAGGGCACAAGCAATACTGAAACCATTTGATGAAGATTTTATCAATTTGTTAAATGTTGCAGAAGCTAGGGCATAGATTTCCCATGATGCTAATTTGTTTAGCACCATTTGTTAAAACATTAAGAATTATTTGGTTGATCTTGATACTTGTATCAAGGAACTTCATAAATTCCAACATGATGGGAAAACTTTGTATATTAAGTGTACATTATCACACAAGTTGACTAAGGACATCATTAGTTAGATAGAAGGAAAGATGAGTGAGCTAGAGGCTTTATCTAACCAGATCCAACATCCATCTTGCAAAGTAGATGATTTTGAAGGACAAGTGGCCAATATCCATAGTGATATCAAGAAACTAGAACTTTGGGGAGAAATTTTTTTGACAAGGATATTGGATTTCAAAGAATATAATTCTCTAAAATTATCTTTTTTTGAGAAACAGTTGGAGGAATGTGTCAAGGCCAAGGACACATATTCTAACTTTTTATATTCAGATCTTAATGTAGTTGAGATTGAATTATATGCTTTATGTGCAATTCTCACCTTAGTTGAATCCACCAAGGAAACATGGACTAAGGATATGGATAATCTGAAGGAGAACTTTGATGATTGCATGAAGATCATATCAACATAAGAAAGGACAACATTTTTGGACAGTTTTTTGGATAGATTTCTAACATTTTTTACCTTTGTCATTGATTTCAAAGGAGGAGGAGTTGCAAAAAATTATGAAGTATATTGTAAGGGGGAGCTTATGTAAAGTTAGATAAATTGTAATAGATGTAATGTAAGGTGTTATTTATTTTTATTGCATTAAGTTTTTGTCACTTAGCCAATTTTCCCTATTTTGTTGCCATTAATGCCAAAGGGGAAGATTTTTGACAATTCACTAATAGTGATATGTAATTGTTGTCATTTATGGTAACACATGATGTACATGATCATACAAAACCTCAGAAATAAAGATACTTAGTGTTTGGTAATCAAAAAATTGTCTAAGTATAGAATTTGGTTTATAGTAGTGTATTGTTTTGTTTATAACTTGTTGCTAACATCATATTATGACTAGAAAAGTTAGATGGAGATAGTATACATGTTTTTGATGATGTGTTAACCTCAAAAGTCAATACATACTATATGAAACAAAGATAATCATGTTTGAATTGAAACAGGACAGCAAAATTGAAGGAAAGGATTATTTTGTTTACAAGATAATTACTTGTCCAATTAGGGCCAACATCCTAGATGTTTACTCTAATTTGGAAAAGTAGATTGTGGTATTAGCTGAACAAATAGAAATTTGTGTAAAGGTATGGTATTTATGCAAAGTACATCTTGCGATGAGAAAGAGAGTGATTGTGATTGCAAGTGTTATCTTGTAATTCTGATTATATGCAAACTTTTGTGAAAATGATATATGTGAAGTTTTATATGAGCTATTTTGTGATTCGAGATCAAGTTGAAGATAAATGATTAGTCAAAGAAGAAGATATAGCACTTATATTCTAGAAGTCTAATTACTTGTTTGGGTGGTGAGCTCTTCTTGTAATTGGAAGTGCATGTTTCAACTTTGGGCTCATCTTGCATTTATTGTACTAAAACTCCTAATATGGTTGGAATATCCTAGTAGAGATTCAAAGTCTCCTAATAGGGACTCCTTATACTGAATTTTCTCATTAACTCCTAACAAGGTCCATCCTCTAACAAGAAACTTATTTATTAGTATATTATTATTATTCAACATTACTTTATTGTTTTTTTATACATGGTTTAAAGTAAGAAATAATATCCAGTTGGTGACTAAAGTTTGTAGATTATTAATTCAAACCCCCCCACCTCTTAGTAATCCCTATTTCTAATAATGATATGGTAATTTAGGTGATCTCCATAGATAGATTATTCCTAACTTACATTCAATGGTTAAGTGTATGTCTCTTCCACATTGATAATAGCTTACTAGTTCAATTCCATAGTGTTATGGAAAATACATAGTTTTCTTGGTTGTCGGTGATCTAATATTGCAAGCTTCTACCTTGTGGCCATATTGATTGCATTTATATAAATAATGATTAAATTTCTTTCTAGTTGTTCTCCTATTATGTCATGACCTACATTCTCGATCTTTGTGTTCGTATGCATTGCAGTTGTAGTAGTAACCATCCAATGGTATCCTTTTTGCATTTACTTCTTGCTTGTATTCACAACCATCTTATGTATGGTAGCAATTGGGATGATAATTCATCCTTCCTATTTCATCTTCTTCTTTTATTGATTGTTAAAAATTTAATGTCTCACCCTTTTTCTTAGTGGTGTTTCTAATATTAACCTTATCAATGTTATTTAGTTGCTCCTTTTGTTTCACCAAAGTTTTATCCAATTCAGGCATAGTTTCTTCAAATTTTGTAAGTTTGACATATATCTCCTCAAATTTCAGTTCATTTCTTAAGGTATTATTCTCCTTTTTCATTCTTTGTTTCTCAGTTTCAAGATTTTGACCTCTCACAATTTATGTTGATCAAATCATCACAAGATTTAATATCATTCTATTGTCTCTCCATAAGTAAGTCTTTACCAGTCATTGCCTCTAAAGCACCTTGATATCTTGATTTAGCATCATGTTTTTTGTTTTCAAGAGTTCCAACTCTAATTTGTAATTTGTTCAATCTGATAGCTTGACAACTTGTTCCCTTTTCTTTAGATTGAGTCTTTCCTTGAGTTCTTTATTCTTTTTAAGTAGTTCATAATTTTTCTTGAGTAGATCCTTTGTTGTAGTATTTGCTTCCTCAGAATTGACACTCCCTTCTAATAGTTTATCTAAGTCATCAAGACTCATTTTTAGTTTTTTTTTTGCATTCTTTTTTTTGCAAATGATTCTCTTAGTTTATCTTTTAATTCAACTATTTGATCATTTGCATCTTGCATGGCTTCCTCCAGTTCTTTCTGATGTAGCTCACCATAGTCTCAAATCTACTCAAGCTAAAAACTTCCTTTCAATAACCAAGTGCTCTAATACCAATTTTGGTAAGATACAAGTGAGGTACTTAGAGGGGTTTGAATCAATATGTAATAATTTTTAGTTCAAATTCCTTTCTACACACAATTCAATAGTCTATCGAAACACTTAAACCAGTAGTTCTTCTTTATAATAGATAGCATTACTTGTACTTAATGAATTCATGTAAATATCAATAACTTAAAGTAACCAAAAAAATCATAAAAATCATAAACACATAGCACAATGATTTTTATATTATAGAAAACTATTTTTCAAGGGGGAAAACTATAGTGGGGATGATACCCACAACTCATCACTATAGTAACAAGGTACCCAGTTAAGAGCTTACAATAGTGTCATCTTTTGAATGACTACACTCTTTTAAAAGTGTCTAATACCTAGCTAAGAGTATCAATATTCCTATTAAAGACTACTTTGCTAAGAGATTCAATCTAACTAAAATAGTATTCACCCAATTAAAACATTTACAATAAGTTCCAAAAAAGAACTTCTAATTCTTTTTAAAGAGCACCTTGTGAAAGGATTTTATAATCTTGTTAGCTAATAATAATAATTGATTGACATGTACTTTTCCTTTCCTTTGGCTTGATAGGTCCATTTTACTCTTGACTATCTATCTTCCTTCCAATAGCTTGCTAAATTGTTCCTCAACCAATAATCACTTCAATCTTCTAATAGTCACTTTAATATCGAATACAACTTCCTCAACATCACCTTCTTTCTTCTTTCTTCTCTTTTTTTAACTTCCATTCTTATCTTTTTTATTTGATTCCTTTTTTCCTCACTTTTTGACCTAATTGGGGTTTCTAGACCCTTCCATAAACTATCTTTGACTTTTCCTCATTGTTATGTCGATAATTCTTATTGTCTTTGATGAGATAAGCATTATAGGGTTCTGATAACATTCTGACCTTTGATAGCATTCTATTATTTGATGGAGCTCACTAAGCCTTGTTAAGACAATAGTGTAACCTAACTTTTCTTCATTAATCTTGGGCAAAATATTTTTTCTAGCAATGACATCACAAAAATCATCACCACAGGGGTTTAGGATTGTCAAGGTAATAGCATTTTGAACCAACCTGCTAATGGTGAGAGTAGAAAACACAATGGTAGGCATAGTCATACTAAGCATGTTAGTAAAATTAGTATGGAAAGATAAAGGAACATTTAAATATTTTGGGTAGAGGATTTAAAAGTGTAGGGAAAGGATCAGAATACATGAAATGGAAAACATTATATGATGGTGATTAAGAAGGTATAGATGTAGGAGGAATGTTCATGGAAAGTGTAAAATTAGGAAGACCAACACTTATGGGATTGGAGACATGTTTAGAAGTCATCATGAGAGGTGGTGCATAAGTAAAAATGCTAGGGATACAGGTTGAAATAGAAATAGAAGGTTCAATAGTTATGGAGGGAGGAATTATCCTAATACTTGAGCACATTCTATCAAAGGCTTAGCATGAGTATTAATAAGGTGATAAATACCACACAAAAAGGAAATTTGTTTATTATCCTGAGTAATAAACTTCTTAATAGCCTCTATAGTGGTCACACTATTAGGATTTTGATTCTATTAAAGAAGAAAATTTTCTAACTTATCAAACTCATTAGAAATATGTTGGCTAATAATTTTTCCCTCTTGCTAACTTGGCTCTACCTTGACTCTAGATACCTAGAATTTGAGGAAACAAAAGGATGTCACAAAGAAATGGGTCATTGTATGCGTTGTATCACTACCCCCTAAACTATAAGGTACAACTCCCTTATATGCAAGATATGCAATGGATTGCATCTTTAATAGATCATTGGGATGGGGGTATTATCGTAACCTAAGAGAAAAAGAGGAAAACCAAGATGCTCATAACTACAAACATTCCAAGAATAAATAGATTTGGGAAACCTATAACACCCACTAGAATGGATATCACAAGCTACCTTGACACTCTCTAACATCAAAATCCTACTTCTAAATGCATATTAGACCTAATGAAATGCAATCTAGGGAAAGAGTAGAAATGCACATGAAAGATGAAATGGAATCTACCTTGATTAATAACCCTCCACTAAAATGGAATCTAGTAAGATATCCTCAACTTTGAATACATCTGTTCTACAATCTCATAGAGATTGCTCTACTATGCAAGGTTAGCTTAGATGGAGGAGACAATAAATAGAATATTAGAAATGTTGATCTCAAATAGAATTAAGACCACACAAGACCTAGTTGTAGATATCAATCAAATCCTACATTTCATACAACCTCTCGATTCTCACTCGGTATCTAGAAATACAAGGGGAGAAGTTGCATAGAATTATTGATACTTTACATTAACTCGGAAAATTACATATATAGGTCCCCCCTTTAGGGTTCTTGGCCAGTTATAGATTCAGTAGTTATATTAATAGAGCACTTGAATCACTCCAAAATCTAAAAATTATTTGTTACAATTCAATACATCAGAGAAAGAAAGCAGAAATGGTTAGAAACCCTCAAAATGGTTCATATTCTTCCCTAATCTTTAATAGTCACCTTGGCACCAAATCCATGTAATTTGTATCTCCACAATCACCTCAAGTTTACATTCTAGTCATCGATCTTAAATCAATAAACGTAATCTTATTTTTTTATGACTTCCTCTGTGGGTCCCTTTGTGCACACATGTCTAGTGCTTGCTTTCCTACTTTGGTTATTCTTTACACATCTTCAAAAAGTGGGAAAGCAAGAGGCATTGATCTAATTTTGATCAACAATTTCCATAAACTAAAAGTCTTTTATAACATTTAGGAACTCTAACCAACCTAAGCATTCCATCTGGACAACTCTTTCTAACGCATTCCCTTTTTACAGCCTGCAACTAAGTCTAGTCCCACCATCTCCACGTGTAGAATGCTTGCTTTCCTACTTTGGTCATTTCTTGTGCAACTTTATAAAGTGAAAAAGAAACAATCATTGATCCCTTAAAATCTAATGGCTGACTGCATCTCTTCTAACCACCTTGCCTTTTTTTTGTAGTTCAAGATTTAACATTTCTACAAACTATAAAACAATGATGGGTCAAAAAATTAACTGTATCACGACTTCACAACCACTAGATACAAATTTTTAATCATGCAATGTTGTGGTCATTTTTTATACTAACTTTCATGCATTCTTCATAGTTTCACAACTTAGAACCTCTACTTAGCACTTAACCGTGTAAAGCTAGGAAAAGGTGTTTTCTCTAGTTCATAACCTTGACCTTGAGTTAACCTTAACACCTTATGATAGTGTGAAATCTTATATCCTAACTATTGTGGTTATCTCTTTATCACTTCATCAAAATAACCAAAAGCTACTTCTTTCAATCATTAAAATCATTTGATATTTCCTCTTCACAACTTAACATGTCTCCATTCTATCAACTGTAGTGAAGTATCAACAACTGCACACTAACTGTGATTGTGCTTTTGCAACATTAAATTTAACTTTTATTTTGAACCTGTGAAGTAGCTAAAACTTTCAATTTGACCATGTCACTTCTTTGTAACTATTAATCACTTAACACCCTTATCTCTTATGATGTTGCGATGACTATTTTGAGATTAATTGTTACCTCATTTACAAGCTCACAACTTAAAACCCTAATTCATCCTTTAACTCTGTGAACATGTGATAACTATTTGACTTAACCATTGTTGTCTCTTCATAGCCTTCTTGGAGATTTATCCTTAAACCTTCTGTGAATGCATGTTTTCACTCCATTGTAGCATTAACCTCATGTTACCTTTAACTTCCTACAACTATGCAATCTTTAGCCTTCACTACTTCGCAACCTTAACTCATGATTAACATAAACTTCTTGTGATAATGTGATGAAGAAATTTCCATGACTTTGATGTCTTTGTGGTTCCACTAAGACATGTGTCCAATTATCTCATTCTTGCTTTGGTTATTTCTTGTGCATCTTTAAAAAGTGGGAAAATGAGAGGCATCGATCTAATTTTGATCAATGGTTAAAAATCCATCTCTAAGTGTAATTATAATTCCATCTTAAAAAACTTGTCATTGATGTGATCCCCATCTGATGGTCATGAATTAATTCAAAGTGACTTGATTATTCAACTCAATGACATGGACATTCAAATGTGTTTTGGACCATCAATTGGATTTCAACTTTGGTCTTTGCCACCTTTGACTATGTTCTTCATCATTTTTACATCTTTTAGTGCTAATTCTACATTGAATTCAAGTAATCTTGTTTTTAGCCTATTCATGTGATCTACGCCTTGGTCTTGAGCTTTGATCCTAATACTTTTAGTCATCATCTGCTTTGAATGTAGTGTGACCTCTCTTTTGAGTGCACCATGTCTTCACCATGAACACTTGATTAAAGCATTAGGGTTTCAAAAAAACTTCACTCTCATCTAGGAAATTCATAGACTTACCCTCTCTTTCCTAATCACCTATTATGAATAAATGTATTAGATTTCTTTTAAATTCCCACCTAGGTACACATAGAGGGATAGATGAAAGGAGAAGTTTATTAAGGGAAATCTAGATCCAGACATGACAACATATTCACCCAATCCTAATCCTAGAATTTTGAAAAATATAGGGGGATTGAAAATGATCTAATAGTTGGCTCTAACTTGGGGACTTATTCATGTGAGTGCCTAAGTAGGAACCTAGTTATCTCATAGTTTTGCAAAGAATTCAGCCAAAAAATAGACACAACAATAGACTACCTACTTCCTTTATTACAAAAAATACCAAATAGCAAAGATCAATGCCTTAGTCCATTGGGTTGCAATGAATTAAATAGAATAGGGAGATGCTATGCATTTGGATGGTGGTGAAGTAGGGTAGTCAAACATAAGGAAAGAAACACAAAGTAGGAAAGAAAGGAAATACAGCTATACTAAACACACACCTAACTTGACATATTTATTGAGGTGAGATGAATCTTACCTTATGAAACTAGCAACAAAAGATACTCAAGTGAATCCACTTATTGATTGACTGAAGTAGGATCCCTTCCTCCACAATTGATTTTTCTATCTAAGCAAGATTCCTACTTGTAGTAGCAATAACAACATGGAAACTCCACATTATTCATTGATAATATGCACTAGTTTGCTATATATCCATTTACTTCCAAACAACCATGCCTGATCATAGATTACTTCATCCTCCTCGGATCTTCTTATAGTTTCCTTCTAATAATCTTCTTGGGGAGGAAGATGATCATGCACCTCCTTATTAGGAGTAAGGTGATTAGCACCAAGGCCTTCAATTACACTCTCACATAACTGGGCCTTTTCAACTAGTGTAGAGAAAGGCTTCTCCTACACAAGTTTTGTTATTACATGGGTACCCACTTCATTGTATTCAAGAATCAAATCTTCCTTAGCTATGCAATAACCTCCATTCTCCCTATCCAATGCATCCTTATTATCTTCAGGAATAAACACATGAGAAGGGGAAGAAAACTCAACCATTAATGGCCCTTCTTTAACTTGATTTGGACTTTTACTTGGGTCATCAAGTGATTATTTTGTTTTGATGGGTGGAAAGGACCAACAAAAAATCTCCTCTTCCTTACTATAAGGAAAAGTTTCATCTACCAATGGAATTGATTCTTCTACAAACTGAAAATTGATCTTGGGACTCTTTTCTTAAATCACATTTTTATCAAGGATAAGAGTCTTATGAGTGGATTTGTGAAGCTCCTCCTCATGCTGATACAATCATTATTTGGGTTGAACTTCATTGCTTCTTTCTCCAACTGGAGTCATATTTGTAGCTATTTTAGTAGATCACAAGTGGAATGCTCTAGTGTAGGTAGATGACCATTAGAAGATTCTTCTTCAAAGGACTCTGATGGAGCATTATCACATTGATCTATAGCACCAAGAATAGCCTCTTGTCCACCCAAGACTACAATAATATGGGAACTAGAATTAGGTGGCAATTACCATGGGGACTTCATGATCAGGTCTAAATGATATCTTCAGCTTTAGCTCCTTTCTCTTGTCCTTTTTTTGATCCTTCAACTTGTGGAATTAGTTGTAGAGGTGGAGCCATATCTTCCTTGCTTTGGGGTCATCTCCTCTATTGAGGCTCTCTACAAGATTCAACAAGTGCTGACAATTGGCTAATTGTGATATGTAATTATTTTCATTAATGGCACCACATGATGTAGATGTTGATAGGAAACCTCACAAATAAATATTTTTAATGTTTGGTGATTAAAAAATTGTCTAAGTATAGAATTTGGTGTACAACAATATATTGTTTTGTTTATAACATATTGTAGACGTCATATTATTACAAGTGAAGTTACATGGAGATAGTATACATGTTGATGATGATGTGTATAACTTCAAAAGTTTTTACAGATTGTATGGAATAGAGTTAATCATGTTTTGATGAAGTAGGACAACAGAATTGAAGGAAAGAATTATTTTGGCTACAAAATAACTACTTGTCAAATTAGGGCCAACATCCTAGGTTTTTACCCTAACTTGGAAAAATAAATTATGGTCTTAGCTGACCCAATAGTATTTTGTGTAAAGGCATGGTATTTATGCAAAGGACTTCTTGTGATAAGAAGTGTGTAATCTTGATGTATCATGAGAGAGAACTTTTGTGAAAGCAATATATGTGAAGTTTGTATGAACTATCTGGCGATCCAAGATCATATTGAAGGAAGGAAAATAATAGTAGATTACCTATTTGAGTAGTGAGCTCTTCATGTAGTTGAAATTGCATGTTTGGGCAGTGGGCTCATCTTGCATACATTACACTACAACTCCTAATAGTGTTGGAATCTTCTAATAGGGATTCAAAGTCTCCTAATAGGGACTATTATACTAAATTTTCTTATTGACTCCTAACAGGGTCCATCCTCTAACAAGGAACATATATATCAGTATAGTATCTAGTGGGTATCATCCCCACCAAGGTTTTCCCTTGGCTGGGGTTTTCCTAGTTAACAAAATATGGTCTCATCAGTTATCTTTGTGCATTATTACTGTTAGTATTTAGCATTACTTCATTAATTTGTTATACATGTTTTAAAGTAAGTAATAATATCTAGTTGGAAACTAAAGTTTGTAGATTACTGATTCACCCCCACCTCTCAGTAATCCCTATTTCTAACAATTGGTATTAGGGCCCAGTTACTTTGAAGAGGCTTAATAGCTTAAGTAAGATCGCTATGGATATGGAATAGTTGATGAAAAACCTCAAAGAAGCTCTTGAACAAATTGATTTCCTTACTAAAGAAAGAGATAAGCTAAAGGACAAATATGAAGACTTCAAGGTATATATTGGTCAGTTGAAGGAAAAAAATGAACATCTAAAATCCAAGCCTAAATATACTAAATCTGGAACTACTGGTGATGACTATTCAAAGTTAAAGATACAATAAAAAATCTTGAAGCATGAATTGAAAATTACAAATTTGAAGTTGACTTTGAGAGGTGATCCTAGCAAAATTGAATCTGATTTGAAGACCAAAAATGCAGATCTGTGAGAAAGTCTAGCAAAGAAAACGTCTAAGTTTGAAACCTTGAAAGAAGATCATGAAGAACTCCATAAGTACAATACTATTGTGAAAGGTGAATTAATGCAATGCAAATATTACCTTGAGAAGCTCTATTGTAGCAAAGAAAAACTTGATGATTCTATGCCTATACAGAGAACTTCTTATGATAAGACTAGTCTTGGTTATCGAATTAACATGTCTACAAAGAAACTTGAGATTAGATCATATCCGAAAGAAAAAGACAAATCTAATGATAAGATTGAGTCAAGCCAATCCTCTGAGAAACCTAAAGAAGTTGAGCAAATCAATGAAGTTGAAATCTTGGATGAACCAAAGCAAGTGGAGACTCCTAAGATAACTAGGTGTGAATTTAGAGGTAAGTACTTTTTATGTAATGAAATAGGTCATATGAAAAGAGATTTTACTAGTAAGTCATTTAAACATGTTAAAGACTTTTATTGTCATAATTGTCATGGTATGGGTCATAATGCAATTAATTGTAGGAAATCTAAGTATGATAATGATAGAAGAAATAGTAGAGTCTCTAGAAATACTAACCCTATACATAGAAGAAGATATAATGAAAGGATGTTGAGAGAAAGATCTTATGATGATAGAAGACAGATTGTGTGCTATAATTGTAATAACTTAGGACACATTGCTTGAAATTTTCATGCACCTAATGATCAATAGAATAATAGAAGTAGAGCACCTATATGTTAGTTATGCAATAACTTTGGACACACAGCAAGGTACTATAGAATGGACAAAAACTTCAAAGATAGAAGGAACAATAGAAGAAACTTCAAAAATAGAAGGAATGATGGAAGAAACTCTAAAAATGATAGAAGGAACTAGGAAAGGAACTCTAGAACTAGCAAAAGCAATGAAGAACAAAGAAACATTGTAAGTGAACTCTAAGAAGAACTTAATGAAGCATTTGCGAAAGGAACATATATCTCAAAAGAAAAGTTAAATGATGATGAGATAGAAAGATCGAAGTTAGTTGATTCAATTAAGTTGAATTAAGCTTGTTCATAGCATCAAAAATTGAGAACTTCAATCAGAGACCTAATTAGAGGTAGTGAAGTTGGGAAAAGGTGTATCTAGTTGTGTTTAGATGGTACCTAAGCTCTCTTGTGATTGGGAGCTCATCTAAACAAGTTATGATGAAATTCAAAGTTATTGGTATTACAATAAGAGTTGATTATGTAATGAAAGATGAAAAGTACATTTGTGTACAGAATATTGTGATGGAAAATTTTGAGGATGTTTTTCATGATGAAAGGAGGCTATAGTAAACCTTGGATGACATATAAAGATTGGATAGACTAGTTTGCACAATTATCTAATTACATAATGCATATAGCAACTTTTTCATGTTTGTGAAGTATGCTATTAATGTCGTTTCAAGTTGATACATAAATGGAATACAAAATTGATTTTACTTCATTTGCAAGCACATTTGAAGTGAAGTGCATTCTAAGGAACTTGTCAGAGCAATTTCAAAGCAAACCCTATTTTTGGAAAGAGGTATTTTATCATTTTTTCTGCAATATTTGTTCGACAAAGGATATTGTTGATAAGAATTATGGATATGTCAATTGTTCACAATATCAAGAATAAGGATAGACCTGAGTTTAAGGTAGTTTCTATAAAACCTAGTGATGGAAACACTAATTCTACATTGTATATCACCCTGAATAGTGTAGTCTATTTGGAAGATATAGAAAACTCTTTGAATTGCAATTTTGAGTCTATTGGTAATAAATATATGAATAAGGATATGGAAATAATCTTTAACCACAACATGACAATAAAGACTGGATTTGAGCATTTGAGTGAATTGGACTTGTTTAAGTATCATTTTTACCGTGAACTAGATACAAGTGAATGGACACAAATTATATTAAGTAGAATACATGATAGAATGTTATAGATGCAAGATAATGTAGTACACATTTATGTCGACCTTATACATGAGGTAATTGGTCTTAGAAAACAAGGTAGTGTACCAATAGGAGAGAAACTCATCACGAAGAAAGTAGAAAGTTATACTAAGGTAGTTTACAATGGGAAGGCTATGGTAATCAGCACCATCAAGTAGGATGACGTGAGATTTCTTAGTAGAATAATAGCTTGTTCAATTTATGAAAATTCTAAGATAAATGAACTTTCAATAAGTTTTATATATGTAGCTTACAAGATTTATGTTGAGAAAGAACAAGTGAATTTGAGTGAAATTCTAAGAATGCAACTCTTGGAGAACCTTGAGAAGATTAAAAGAACAAAGAATGGTGTTTTTAGGTTCCAATCATTGATTAATAACATATTATTTCATGTGCTAAAGAGATTTCCTTACTTGTTAATAACAAATATTATGAGTAGTGATAGATGCACTATGGAAAAGATATCAGAGTTATGCAGAAGACACCCTACAGACAAGGTATTGGACAATGGTAATCTGATTATGAGAACATTCCAAAATGAGATAAAACAAAGATTTGGGATCTCACCTACCATTGTGGATAGGTTAAAGGATGACATATGTATTTTAGTTGATACTGACTATGCATACATTCAAGTAGTAGAACCTCGAGAAACATTTTTAGATACTTTGAGCTATGAGTTGAGTGATAATATTGTAGTTGGCTACATTGATCTATTGTTGAATTTTGAGATAGATAAAGTTGAGTATGTATTTGGTATATTTGATGAGATCGTACAACATGCTCATCAAGCAACCTTGGAGAAGACATCTCACAAGAAGGTTGAATCAATTATGATGAAGGCATTATTTAAGGCCAAAATGATAGAAAGTGAGTCTAAGGTAGTGAGAGAAAGATTGAAACAATGTGTATTAAATATTCAACCCTTGTCAATTTCAGTTGTAGAGACAATTTCAGGAAAAGTATACCTTATAAAACAATATCTGACATTTGGCCTAGTGAACATAAGAGAAAATCAGAAAGATTAGCTGAAGCAGTGCCAAAAAAGACAATGAGAGTCAAGTAGATGGCTTTAGGACCTAGAAAGAAGTAGAAAGCATTGTTGAAAATTGAATTTAGTAGTTATGAGGAAGTTGAGGAACAAGAAATCAAGGTGGCTCCATGTAAATAAGTAGTAGGAAAAGCTAGAAGCCATGGAAACCAAAGATTGAAAAGATAAATAGAACAATTGCAAATGAGGGAAAAAAAAATTCAGATGAACAAATTTTATGATCTTTATAATAACTTTGAGAAAGACCAAATTGCAATTTCTACTATAAGACATATCGTTGCAAATGATCTAAGTATGAATAATATCAAAGTAGTAGTGAACCAGAAAGTCAATGGGAGACTTATAGAGAAGTAGACTCTAGCAAGGGAAGAAGACCTTGAACTTCGAAAGTCTATGCTAAGGACAATTTGCAAGATTGAAGATAAAGATGAGATTAAGAGATTGTTGAATAACCTCATCCCATACTAGAGAAATAAATTTTAAAAAAATTTATTTATGGTTGGAGAGAAGGATAAGTTGAGGAAGGAGATAGCAATAGCTATCAGCATGATGTTGTCAAAATCATAGACAACAACTCCTCTAGCCCCTAGAACAACATAAGTATCAATAAGTGGTGATACCATGAAGACTGATTAAACCAATGTTATTCTAAACATTGATGATACCAATCCATTTGGTGGCTTTGAACCAAATATACCTGATACCGAGGATATTGAAGATAAGTTGAAGGAAATTGAAGAAGAAAAGAGGCTTATAGAAATTGAAAAGAAAAAGATAGAGGAAGCCAAGAAACAATTTCTTGAGAATGAAAGGAAAAGAAAGGAAGAAGAAGATAATAAAAGAAAAATAGATGAGGAAGAAAGGAAAGGATCAAAAGAGAAGAAGGAAAGAGAAGAAAAAGAAAGCAAAGAAAAGGAAGAGAGGAAAGCCAAGGAAGCAACAAAAAAATAGAGGGAGGATGAAACTAAACCATCTAGTTCATCTACTCCACTCTCTCTTGCTAGTCTATCTACCAGTGATGATGATCAAATAGATATAATCTCATCCTTGACCAAATTAATTGAGGAAAATAGGAAAATAAATATTTTACAAAGAACATTGATAGAAGTGACAAACAGGCTACATAGTACATTGGTAATTCAGCACTTAGAACTAGATCCCAAACAAAGAGCAGAGGCAGTGCTAAATTCTTTTGATGAAGAGTTTACAAATTTGCTAAATGTTGTAGAGGAAAAAGCTCAAATTTCCCATGATGCTAACATGTTTAGCACCATCTGCCAGAATATCAAGAATGACTTAGTCAACCTTGATACATGCATCAAAGAACTTTGGAAGTGTCAGTAGGAAGGGAAATTATAGTATGTTAAGTGTACCTTATCATACAAACTAACTAAGAATTTGGACAATCAGTTAGCAATACAGTTGAATGAGTTAGAGGCCTTATCCAACCTAATCCAACACCCATCAAGTAAAGTTGATGATATTGAAAGCCAAGTTACCAATGTTCACAATGAGAGTAGGAAACTAGAACTTCGAAAAGAGAAGATATTAAGGAGAGCATTTGATTTTAGAGAATCCATTGCTCTAAAGTTATCACTTGTTGAGAAGCAACTAGAAGAATGTGTCAAGGCCAAGGACACATATACTAACTTCTTATATTCAGATATCAATACAATTGAGATAAAATCATATGCATTATGTGCAATTCTCTCATTACTAGAGTCTACGAAAGGTATGGACAACTTGAAAACTATTTTTGAAGATTGTATGAAGATTATTACAGCATAAAGGCAATGGCAATAGTTTTGACAATTTTTGGATAGAATCTTGGTATTCTTTGACATTTGTCATTGATGTCAAAGGGAGAGTAATAGCAGATAAAATTGTGAAGCAAAGAAATACTTATTTAGTATGAAGTATATTGTAAGGGGGAGCATATATATAAAGTTGTAAAGTTGTAATAGATGTAATGTTTATTTTGTTAGTAAGTTTTTGTCACTTAGCCAATTTTCCTATTTTGTTGCCATCAATGCTAAAGGGGGAGATTGTTGAAAATTGGCTAATTGTGATATGTAACTATTGTCACTAATGGCACCACATGATATACATGTTGATAGGAAACCTCAAAAATAAAGATACTTAAAGTTTGGTGATAAGAAAATTGTCTAAGTATACAATTTGGTTTACAACAATAGATTTTTTTTCTTATAACATGTTGTAGACGTCATATTATCATAAGCGAAGTTACATTGAGATAGTATACATGGTGATGATGACGTGTATAACCTCAAAATTTTGTACAGACTATACAGAATAGAGTTAATCATGTTTTGATGAAGCAGGACAATGAAATTAAAGGAAAGAATTGTTTTGGTTGCAAAACAATTACTTATCCAATTAGGGCCAACATCCTAGATGTTTACCCTAAATGGGAAAAATGAAATATGGTCTTAGCCAACCTAGCAGTATTTTATGTAAAGGCATGGTTTTTATGCAAATGACTTCTTACAATAAGAAGTGTGTAATCTGGATGTATCATGAGAGCAAACTTGTGAGCGAACTTTGTGAAAGTGATATATGCGAAGTTTTGTATGAACTATCTACTAATCTGAGATCAATTTGAAGAAAGGAAAATAATAGTAGATTACTTGTTTGAGTAGTGAGCTCTTCATGTAGTTGAAGTTGCATGTTTGGGCAGCAGGCTCATCTTGCATACATTACACTACAACTCCTAATAGGGTTGGAATCTTCTAACATGGATACAAAGTCTCCTAATAGGGACTGTTATACTGAATTTTCTCATTGACTCCTAATAGGGTCCATCCTCTAACAAGGAACATATCTATCAGTATATTATCTAGTGGGTATGATCTCCACTGAAGTTTTCCCTTGGCCAGGGTTTCCCTTGTTAACAAAATATGGTGTCATGAGTTATCTTTGTGCATTATTACTATTATTGTTCAACATTACTTTATTGATTTGTTATGCATGGTTTAAACTAAGTAAGAATATTCAATTGGCAACTAAAGTTTGTAGATTACCGATTCACACCCCCCCCCCCCCCCTCCATAGTAATCCTTATTTATAACAACAAGATCTCTTGAAATACATTGTCTTTCGTTGTATGGAGTTCTTCAAGAGTAGGCTCAGTCCTTGGCTTCTCCTTGGTGTTCACATGCTCTTTAAACATTTGGAAACCATAAGGAATAGAGTCAGGTGACTTGAAGGGTTCTTTACATTCAACTATCTACACATGTTTGAGCCTCTTTGTTTCACTTTCTTATAGGTCCTTAAGTCTTTAGAAATGGGCACAGATGTGGTTCCAAGACATCTTTGACATATGATAATCTTCTATGTTGATGTTTTCTCTACTTACATAGGGGATGCTCTCTCTATACTGGTCAAAAATCTCACGAGGCACCTTGTCATTTGTGGCATGAAGTTCTTCCAAAGTAGGAATGAGCTTCATCCTTGCTTGCTTCAACCTTAGCTCTTTTATTTTCATGTCTTTCATTTTGTATAATCTGGAACACACACATTTCCAAAGGGATGCAAAAACATGATCATCTTCAATGTTGATATTCTTTTGAATGGCATGGGAGATGTTTTCTTTATATAAAATCATAAGCTCTTGCAAAAGCTTATTAGTAATCTTATTGAGTTCTTGGACAGTGGGCTTGGGCCTTGGCCTTCTCCCAATCTTTTGGTTTGGCACAACCATTGAGTTACATTGAACCTTCTTAGACCAAATGGAATAGGTCCTTCATACAAAATTGTCAGTCTTCATCCTAGGGAAGACACCTTTAGATTTCTAAGAATGAGAAATCAAGCACTGGTCTTCGATTCCAATCCCCAGTAGAGTCACCAAAAAATGTTGGTTGATAGTTTGTCCCTCTTTCTAACTTGGCTTTACCTTGACTCTAGACACCCAGAATGTGAGGAAACAAAAGGATGTCACCAACACATGGTTCATTGTATGCATTATATCACTACCCCCTAAATTATAAGGTACAACTCCTTTACATGCAAACTATGAAATGAATTACATATTTAATAGATCATTGGCATGGGGGTATGCTCTTAACTTGAGAGTAGAAGAGGAAAGCCACAATGCTCATAACTAAAAACATTCCAAGTGGAAATAGATTTGGGAAACCTATAACACCTAGTGAAATGGATATTAGAAGCCGTATACACCCTAAAATGGTCACCTAGACCATGGGCCCCCATTATTCAATATATCAAATTTCCTGAGCCAATGGTTTGCAATATTTTAATAAATCAATTCAAATCAATTTATTTCATCAAATTGTAATTAATTTAATTATTTCAATATTTTCTAAGGTTTTATTATTTTATCCTAAGTCTTATTTAATTAAAAGAAAACCTCTCTTTTAATTAAATAATTAATCAACACTTAATTAACTAAGAGAAAAACCCCTTTTTTAATTTAATTAAATATTTCCTATTTCTTAAAAGAATTTCCTTCCTTTTAATTAAATAAAATTTCACTTGAAAAAGGAAATAAATTAAATAAAAATTAAATAAATTCTTTTTTTCCTCTACACTTAAATACACATATTTGTAAGTGGGATTCCATTTAATTTTCCTTCTCTTTTCTCATTGGTGGAATTTTGTCTCACATAGATCATTCTTTCCCCATCCTTGATTAAATCTTATTGCCTCTTAATCTTAATCGTCCATTCTTCTTTATAAGGGAGAGCCCTCTCCTCATTTTTGACATCCACGATTATGCTATTATTTTGTTGGAGGAGTTTGAGCATTAAAGCTTTTTGTGAAGAACTTCTATCTTATTGTCTTCTTCTCTCATGCATCCATGGCTTCCATCAACATGATCCATCCTTGCATTTTCATATTAGCTTAGATCCATATTTTCTTTCATGGATTAATCTTGAATTTTTATTTCCTTTCATAGATTAGATTTCCTTTCTTGCATTGCTTTGCATTGTCATCATTTAGACTAGTTTGCAACTTCATTTGCATTCATATTTTGATCTTTGAATCTCTCATTTTATGGTGTACTTGCATGGGCACAAACTAGGTCAAATTAAGGGACTCAATTACAAACCCTTTCACTCCATAAATAGAGAGCTATGAGCTACCATTCGAGACCTTATTCTTGAGATATCTTGGATATAATGACTCATAGAAGTGTGCTTACATTTTAGGCATACATTTTTTATGCCCACTGTGGGGCAACCCACCTTTACTTGCAAGTTTTAGATATTTTTGGAGCTAACCCCATTATGTGGATTTGTTTGGAGACAAAAAACCCTAGATCTTAAAGATTTGATCATATCTTCCAAATAGCTTGGTGTTTTGGTCTGAATTTTTTTTTAGGGTGGCAACATATAAGAGAAGCTTTAGTGAAATTTTTAGATTTTCTAAGGTATTTTCAATTTTTTATAATTGTTTCTTCATTTTTCATGAAAAATCATTTTAAGGCACAAATTAGTGGATTTTTTGGAAAAGTCTACATTTTTGGAAAGTCTCTAAATTGTAAATAGGGTTGGTTCTTTGTGTTTTGATTTTAGAGATCATATTAAGGCTCAATAATTTGATTTGTAAAATCTAGTCTATTTTGACAAAATGGCTCACTAGGACAAAATAAAAAGATCTTTTTTGAAATTTTTGAAAAGCTCTTTGATTTTTGATAGGGGTCTTCCTTGATTAGAAAGGATTAACCATAGTGGGCGTTCCCTTTATTGAGTCAACCACGTGGATGGAACCTCAAGCAGTAATAGCCATTTTTGATGTGGTAGTAGCAACTAATAAATGTCCTTGTGGGAAAATCCTCACAAGTGTAGTATTTTGTTGGGTTGTCGGATCTCCTTAGTATCTCTGATTGATTAAATTCTTAGAATATGTCAAAACCCTAGTGCACTGAGATTGGATTTCTCTCACTCTAGATTTCAAAAATTGTAGAGTTGAACATTACTAAGAACTATCGTGCTACCAAAAAAAAATTCTAAGACTATGTGCATGATTGAAAAATATTTTGAGAAAATATGCAATGGTGGTTCTAGGGATTAAACTAATACTACGACACTATTTTTGTTCATGTGCAAGGTTGTTTTGTCCCTTGGTCATTGTTTGAAGGTGTTTTTTTGAAATTTCTAATTGTTTTCTTAAGTTTCTGGTTCATGATTCAAAATTTATCACACCTAGTTGGATATTTAAAACAAATAAAATATGAGTTCCTGAATCGAGACTTTATGATCAAACTTCTTTGCTATCATATTATTTGTAGTCTCCCTAGGTTGATCTGGTTCAGATTAGGCTACTTACCTCATTGTTAGAAACTTGTTTGTTTGCACCTTGGGTTATTGTACTTTGACCCCTTGAATTAGTGATCTTTGATTTCACAAGTGACCTTGTTTGGAGTTGGTTACAGACTATCCTTGTTGAGAAAGATATACCTTTAGATTCTTTGATATTATGCCTGGAGAGTCTTAGTAAGTTTTTATACATCCACTTTCATAAAAATTCTATTTTAATTATTTATAATTTGGGTAAATCATCCTCTTAATCTATATGTGCTAGGGTATTCACCCAAAATTGTGGACACCTCTATGGTAGTGTTGGTTTATGCCTATTGCAAAGTTCTATCTTATCACATCTCTTTTGGACAAGTGAGTGCTTTTACTATCTTAGTTTGGTACCAACATGTCTTAGGGTTATCCTATCACCTAGCACCTTTTCTTCCATGCTAGTTACAACAAGATCTTAGGTAGATCAAGGAAAGTGACCTCAAGTCATCTTTAAACAATTACCTTTAGTTCAAACTCATCAATGACAAAAGGGAAAAGAAGTTGTATTTGTTCAATTGCTTGAGAATATTTTAGAAGCTTTGTTTGACCATAGTAGTGACCTTATTAAGTTGAGCACACCCTTAGCATCACCTCACTCAGATATGGATATGGATTTTACAATAGCTCCACAAAAGAAGAATCAAAGTGGTGAATGCTATGTTGACCTTTTGAGTGGTGGTCACCCTCATGAAAATAGACCAACCTCACCCCATATTGAGGATAGATATTTGGATGCACACCAAAGGGTTGAGAAAGGTAAGCATTATGCCTATCAAGAAGAGAAATCCCAATATGATGATCAAATTAGTGAGCCTTCTAGCACTCGTGTGAATGCAACATTTACTGGTAAGTGGTTTAGACAATCAAGACCATGTACAACATCATGACATCTTTAGGTTATGTGAGTGGCTGACTCAAAGTGTTTGAGTGTGAGAGAAAAGACATTCTAGAAGAACAAGCTAAGAAGGAAGGACAATTTAGATGCCTAGAGGAAGAAAGCCAAGTTATGATTGAGATAGAAAGGAAAGCCCATCAAGAAGAACAAGAACTTCTTGTGGCTCCACAACTTGACAATAAATTCAATAATGTGCACATTGGTGGTGGAAACAACTCTCCTCCATCCACCCCTTCTAAGACTCCATGAAGTGGAAGACACTCAAGAAGACCTTCACTATCTCCTAACCCTAGAGGAAGGAGAGCTACAAGACATGATTATTGTAGGAGACCAACACCTACTAGAGTTTCAAGATAACCTTTAGAACAAGCTCATCATGGTTCACAATATGGAGGTTGTAGCTCAAACTTTGATTGTAATTCTTATGATTTCATGGCTATGCAACTAGAGCCACATTTTCAGCAACATATGGAAGCATATATGGACCAAAACAGAGATGCATGTTTTCAATGTTTAATCAAAAAGGGTGCTAGGGTCCCTTACAACTTTGATGTAGACAAAAAGATTCAAAAGCATGATCCCTCTATGAAAGAAGAAATTAACCAATTGAAGAAATAACTAAAGCAAATATCGACACCCAAGAGTTCTTTTTCACTTGATTCAATTTGTCCTAATCTTTTTGATAAGAGTGTTGACATGAAAGATTTTCCTAGAAAAATTGAGATTCCTCAATATGACAAATATGATGGAAATGGGGATCTAAATGATCATGTGCATCAATTCTATACTATGAGTTTTGAGTTTCATCATAAGGACTCATACTTTATGAGATTGTTTCCAAGGAATCTTAAGGGTCAAGCAATGGAATGGTTTACCAATATAACTCCTCCTGTTAAGACATTCCCTGAGTTAATTCAAATATTTGTTCAACACTTCACATACAATCTTTTATGATCTCTCTCACTATTGGACTTATGTCACACAAAGCAAAATCAAGTAGAATCCTCTATTACTTTCTTGCAAAGATGGAGACGACAATGCTCTTGTTATTCTAGGACTATCCTTAAGAAAGAAAATATTGAAATCCTCATTAGTAACATGTTTCCTGAGCTAAAGTACAAAGTCAAGAAGATGGTTTTTGAGTCCTTTGATACCTTGGTTGAAGTCACATTTAGAATTGAGGATGTTTTGAGAGAGAAATGTATTTTGACAAAAAATGGAAATAACAACAACAATGGTCAGAATAACAACCACAATAACAAGGATGAAGGAAATAAGACATATTGCAATAAGAATAAATAAGTGGTTAATGATGGAGTTGTGGATTCCTCTAAGCCTAAAGACTAAGTTTTTCTCCATTTGGCTAGTGCTAATCAATAAAGTAACAAGCCAAGATATCAAGAAAGGCCTAAAGGAGAGAAACGTAGCTTTACACAATTGGGTGAGTCATATAAAGAGATATTCATGAAGCTCCTTGCTTGTAATCTTGTGCACTCTTATGATGCCACAAAGTTCTGCATACCTAAAGTTAAGCCATGGTGGTGGGATGAGAAGGCCTATTTCAAATTTTACAATGGCATTGGACACATTATTGAAAACTGTGGGAGATGTAAGCATATTGTTCAAGATCTTATTGAGAATGGAAAACTTGAAATAGATGGATTAAATACCAATGTTGATCACATAGCATTCAAAGAGCCTTTGCCCAAGTATGAGAAAGGGGAAGCTTCCCAATCTAAGAATGGAAAGGCTACAATCAATTACACTTATGCAAATGCAAAAAATGTTATCAATATGCTTGAGGTTGTAGAAGAAAGTGCCAACATGATGGAAGATAAAGAAACTAGTGGTTATGATTTAAACCTGACCTCTCCTATTCTTGGTGAAAAAACTATTTTGGTGCTAAGAGGTGCTCACTCTAGAGAGTCATCTCAAGGTCCTCTTGTCATTAGAGGACCCAATTCAAACCATTCAAATAAACCTACACAGGTGTCTTCCTAAAGTCTCAATGTTGGTGTGCAAAGTCAATGTCCCCTTGTTGTCAAATGACCTAGTTCAAACCAACCAAGTAAGCCAAAACAAGTGCAATCCAAGTATGTTCTCTCAAAACTAGTAGTTAATCCTAGGTTGAATTATAATATTATTAATCAATTGAAAATAACCCCCACTCAAATTTTGATCTTTGATCTTTTAGAGTTTTTTCTGAGACACAAACAAGTCCTTTAGGATGCTTTGCACATGGCAAATGTCCCCAAAAATTTAGATGTCGATCAATTCTAGAACATGGTTAATCATATTGCTAGCCCTCATTACCTTTCCTATTTAGAGAAATATGATCAGTCTTTGAGCCATCCACACAATCTTGCTCTTCATATTAAATTCATGATCCATAGAACCCATGTTAGGTGCATGTTGATAGATGAGGGTGTTGGGCTTAATATTTGGTCTTTGAGTCTTTTAAAGACATTAAGTTATTATAAACATGTTATTGATACCAGAAGGAAGATTAATATCAAATCCTATGATGAGGTAGAGATAAGTTCAAAGGGGTTGGTCATCCTTCTCGTTAGGATTGGTCCTGTTGAAAAACATATTTTATTCCAAATAGTTGATGTTGGACCCCTTGCATACAATATTTTACTTCGTAGACCATAGATTCATGATATGCAAGTAGTGTCATCTACCTATCATCAATTTGATAAGTTCCCTTACAATGAAATAGAGATTTGTTTACCTAGGGATAATGCTTTCTCTATTAACTTGATTTCAGCAAGTACTCATGTTCCCCTTAATAGAGAAGTAGATGATTTTGATGCAACTTTGGCTGAATATAAAGACAAGTTCAAATCCATAGACCTTGGCATGGGTGGATATCAACTCAACTCCCTCACAACATTACTAGTTTCACCTTGGTCTTATGGTAAACCTTCACAAGAGATGAAACCTTCCTCTTCAACTATGACATTATTTGACACATTTTGTATAGTCATCAATGCCTATTCAAGATGAGAAAGAAGATGTGGTTGTTAGAGATTGGATTTATAGAGAAGAGAAGTATATGCATAAAGAGAACTTCACTCCCTGTCCTAAAGCTTATGGAAGAAGGTATAGTTTTGTTAAGAAGATGAGTTATCCTACACATGGCCATCTTAGTAATATATTGGATGCTAGAGTTGAACCCCTTGATCATGGCCTTTTTAGATGCAAGTCTAAGAAGTTGGTTGGCCTAGGATATGAAAATCACAATAATGTTGCTCCTATCCTTGATAAGTCATATAGTGAAGAAGAACAAGAGTACATACCTAATTTGGAAAATCAACAAGATATGTGTGAAGATTGTGTCCCTTCTACTAATCTCCTTTGGGGGAATTAGATAGTCCTTGTAAATTTAGAACAAGAGAATGTGACCCTTGATGATATTGAGGCTTCCACATCTAGGCATCCCAAGCCTTCATGGTGTAAGCATCCTAGTCAAGATTCAAAAATAGATTCTAGTGAGTATGAATTGGACTATCTCTCAGAGCCTTCTATAGTTGATATGGACATTGAGGTTTTTCATACATATAGTTCTCAACCTAACTTAGTCTATGATTTGTGTGTAGGATTAGATGATTTATACTCACGTGTTACCTTAGTGGATGATTCTTCGCTTGTTAGGACAAATCCCAATTTGGGTAGTTTAGGAAGTTACTTGATAGACTCTGACTCTTTGGTCACTAGAGATATCATTCATATCCATAACCTTGAACCAATCATTGATTTATCCCTTGTTCATCCTAATTTGATTGATTAGTCCTAAAGAAATCATGAACCTAAGCTTTTAATGTTTCAAAATGATTATGAGATAGCCTATTATTTGAATGCCATTGAACCCATAGTCTCTTCCACCAATGAACCAGCTACCAACATGACAAAGCCAAAGATCAAGTACATTAGTCGCAAAATAAAAAGAAAAAGAAATAAAAGAAAAGGAGTTTTGATGGAAAAAATCACTATGTGGTGATGTTAGAACTAGTAAAAGTAAAAATAAAGGGCGTATCCAAGGGTGAAAACCTCTCTAAGGTGCCTAAGGATGAGGTACTTGATCGTCTCCCTAGTTATTTTCAAGATAGATCTTTAGTGCTTATTGAACCAACACAAGCACTCAATTTGGCTATAGATGAAGCTCCACAAATGGTACATTTGGCTCAGTCTTTTTCATCACAAGAAAAAGAAGTCTACACTAAGTTACAAGAAAAGAAGATCAATTTTGCATGGACTTATTCAAATATGCTAGGGTTGGACACTAATCTTATTATGCATCACTTATTTAACATAGTCAATGATCATTATTTAACAAAAAATGAGAAATTGGTACCTTACAAGCAAATGGTTGATTCTTTTTAGATGCTACTTCACATTTGTCTCATTTCAGCAAATCCATAGAGTAGAAAACAAAGCATTTGATGCTATGGATACACTTGCTTCACTTCTTCAATTAGAGCAACATGAATCAAGATTTGAATTCCTGGTGGAAGAGCTACATCACCCTATCTATGATTCCTAAGAAAGTCATATTATTTGTACCCTTGTTGATTATGAGTCATCTCACTACAGTGCAATTTATTCATACCTTTGTGATGGCATTATACCTAACACCTTTAACCAATCTAAATGTAAAAACCTTATTCAAAATGTCTCTCACCATTGCCGTATCTCTGGAGATTTGTATAGGAGGAGCTTAGATGGAACACTTCTTAGATGCTTAGAAAACGAAGAATTTGATCAAGCGTTAGTTGACATCCATGAGGGCATATGTGGGGGACATTCCAATGGTCTTTCCATGGCTCAAAGGTTGCTTAGGGTGAGGTACTATTAGCCCACAATGCAGATTGATGTAGTATCTTTTGCAAAGTTGTTTGAAAAGTGTCAAAAACATAGTAACTTGATACATGCTCTAGGCAAGGAACTCATTCCTATCTCACATTGGCCATTTCAGCATTGTGCCTTTGATCTTGTTGGGAAAATTCATCCCAACTCATCATGTGGACACAAGTTAATTATCACCACTACTAATCACTTCACTAAATGGGTAGAAGCTATCCCACTTTCTGTTGTCTTGGGAAAGATAGTTTCTCTATTTATTCTGAATCATATTATCTATAGATATGGAGTTCCTTCGAGGTTATCACTAAAAATGGAGGCTAGTTTAAGAATAAGGACCTTAAACAACTTTGTAAGAAATTCAAGATAAAACAACAGTAGTCCTTCATTTACTTCCCACAAGGAAATGGTCAAGCAGAAGCATCAAATAAACCATTTTCTAAATCTTACATAGAAAAATTCATAAGAATGGTAGAGATTGGCACTTATAGATAAATCTGGCTTTGTGGGCCTATAGAATGAGTATTCGTACTCCTATTGGGGCTACTCCTTTTTCCCTTACATATAGTGTTGAAGCAATGTTACCTTTAGAGGTTGAGATTCCTTCACTCAAATTTTCCCTCAAAGCTCTAGTTACAGATGAAGACTACCATGCCATGAGACTTCAAGAGTTAGAACTACTAGATGAGAAACACAAAGCATCATTTGAACATATGACAGTTTATCAAAAGCACATGTCAAAAGTATTCAACAAAAAGGTTCACCCTAGAGAATTCTAGGTGGGAGATCTTGTCCTACATGAAAATCCTAAGAATCAATAGAGTAGAGATCAAAAGGGTAAATTTAAACCTAATTGGCTTCAACCTTACATTATTACAATAACTTTTGGGTTTGGTGCCTATTTACTATCTACGGCAGAGGGAGAGCAACTCCCTAATCCTATCAATGTCTTGCACCTAAAGAAGTTCTATCCATGATGCCCATTTTCTCTAGGGAAATCCTTGTACATACTTATTGATCCTGAAAAAATACAAAAAATGATATATTTCAAAAATCCAAAAAAATGGTATACTGTCAAAATTCTAAAAATTGGAAAATGCCCTAAAAAAAATAATCATCTTAGTAATAAGCACTTTGATGTATCTCCAAAAAAATTATATATTCCAAAAAAAAAAAAAAAACAATCCAAGTGGTGAAAACCTAGAAATGGCCGCTACTTGAGGCCTTTGCACCCCTATTTCTTAGCATGTGTCCTCAAAACTTGGCCTTTCTCCATCATGCCTTGTCCTTGTTCCCTTGGTTTGGAATTGGTCTTTGTATAGGAGGCATAATTGTGTTAGCTTTGGTCTCTTGGTTGTGTTAGTCTTTAGGACACCTCACAAATGGTGTTTTTCAACACCACCTCAACTATACTTTTCAATACAACCCCTGACATGACTTATCAGTTTGGTCTTACCCAATTTTGTCATGTGATCGTACCTACTTGCAAGCATTCTATCTTTATCCTCGAAACTCGGTATCAATTAACACACTTAAATTTTTTAACACAAACACTTAATCCTTGAGCTATGTTATGATCTTTTCTTTGTGTGCTGATTGCTATTGATTTTCATTAAGGGTCATTGTCTAACAAATCTCTCTAGGATGCATAACTAGAGGACTTGGGGCATGGGACATGTTTTTATTTGTTTTCTACTTGTGGATGTGGTCTTAAAACTCTAGAGTGTCTCTTGTTGTCCCCTTGAAACACTTAGGAGATTTGAGGCATCATCCTTGACTACTTTTGCACAACCATTCTTATGATCATCCTGGCATCTATGCCTTGATGTGAGAATGGTTTTCCTACATTAAATTGGGTAAGCTAACATTGAAGTCATCTTGACCTTTATGTCTTTGATGCTTATGTTAGAATCTTTCCACATTCCAATCCAATATAAATCACATTCATATCTTCATAGTTGCGCTTGTGACTAGTAATGATTATGTGATTTTTTGATGTCTATTAATAATGGTCCAATGATGAAAATAAGTTATTTTACATTCTCTAATTAATGATGAACATAAAATCCTATGTTACAGTTGCTCTACTAGAAGTACACCTTTGCATTTTCATGTAGCTTGCATTATTAGACTTCATGTTAGTTTGCATTTTTAGGCTACATTATGAGTTTGAGAGGGTTTTCCCTTCATCTTTCTTGTGGACTTTTTATCAACTATGGTCATGTTTTGATCTTCATTTCCTTATCTTCTTTCATGATCTTAGTCAAAATTTTCTATCTTAAACAATTGATTGATTTTGAGGCATTCTATTTCTTACGAAAATATTTCTTTTCTTCTTTCTATTTCTTTCCATATCTTCCAAATTTCTACCTTCTATTCACTTTCACCCCACTTCTTTTCTTCTAATTCACCTTTGGGCATAATATTTCATGCTTGATGATCTACCTTGGTTTTGTGACTCTTATATCTTTCATCTTACATCAAGAACTTAATCTTTTGTTCAATTTGATCAAATTTATCAATTTGTTGTTTCTCCTCTATCTCATTTTGATTTTGATCACAAGGGGGTAGTACCTATCAACTTCAATCATTGATTTAGTTTTATCAATTTTATACATGACTTTTTAAAATCAAAATTTATTTGTATTCTTTGTCCTAATGTGTTCCCAAATCGACCACACGTCTAGGTTGTTTTGTGATCCCAAATCAATCTCACACTTCAATTTCTTTCTTTGACTACATGTGTTTCCAAATTAATCATGCATTAGTCAAAGAGGGGTAAATATATGCACCCTAAAATGGTCACCTAGTCTATGGGCCCCCATTATTCAATTTATCAAATTTCTTGAATCAATGGTTTGCAATATTTTATTAAATCAATTCAAACCAAATTCTTTGATCAAACTGTAATCAATTTAATTATTTCAATATTTCCTAAGATTTGATCTTTTTTCCTAAGTCTTATTTAATTAAAAGAAAACCTCTCTTTTATTTAAATAATTAATCCACATTTAACTAATAAAGAGAAAAACTCTCTCCTTTAATTTAATTAAATATTTCATATTTAATTAAAATAACTTGCTTCCTTTTAATTAAATAAAATCCCACTTGAAAAAGGAAATAAATTAAATAAATTATTTTTTCCTCTACACTTAAATGCACATATTTCTAAGTGGAATTCCATTTAATTTTCTTCCTCTTTTCTCATTGTTGGAATTTTGTCTCACACAGATCATTCTTTCTCCACCCTTGATTAAATCTTATTACCTCTTAATCTTAATCATCCATTCTTATTTATAAGGGAGAGCCCTCTCCTCAATTTTGACATCCATGATTATTCTATTGTTATGCTACAGGTTTGGAGAGCATTTTTTGGAGTAGTTTGAGCATTAAAGCTTTTTGTGGAGAACTTTTATCTTCTTGTTTTCTTATCTCATGCATCCATGGCTTCCATCATCATGATCCATCCTTGCATTTTCATATTAGCTTAGATCCATATTTTTTTTCATGGATTAATCTTGCATTGTTATTTCCTTTGATAGATTAGATGTCCTTTCTTGCACTACTTTGACTTGTCATCATTTAGATTAGTTTGCATCTTCATCTGCATTCATATTTTGATCTTTGAATCTCTTATTTTATGATGTACTTGCAAGGGCACAAACTAGGTCAAACTAAGGGCCTTGATTACAAACTCTTGCACTCCATGAATAGAGAGCTATGAGCTACCATTCGGGACCTCATTCATGAGAAATCTTGGATATAATGACTCATAGAACTATGCTCACATTTTAGGCATACACAAGCTACCTTGGAGCTCTCTAACATCTCCTACTTCTAAACGCAAATTAGACCTAATGAAATGCAATCTAGGGAAAGAGTAGAGATGAACATGAAAGATGAAATATAATCCACATTGACTGATAACCCTCCACTAAAATATAATCTAGTAAGGTAGCATTAGCTTTGAATACATCTATTATACAATCCCATAAAGATTACTCTACTATGCAAGGTTGACTCAGCCAGAGGAGACAATAAATTGAACATTAGAAATGTTGATCTCAAATGGAATTAAGGCCACACAAGACCTAGTTGAAGATATCAATCAAATCCTCCATTTCATGTAGTCTCTCAATTCTCACTTAGTATCTAGAAATACATGGGGAGAATTTGCATAAAATTTTCAATCCTTTCCATTAACTTGGAAAATTGCATATATAGGCCCCCCTTTAGGGTTCTTGGTCAGTTACAAATTCAATAGTTACATTAACCAAGCACTTGAATCAGTCCAAAATCTAGCAGTCATCAGTTACAATTCAGTACATTGGAGAAAGAAAGTAGAAATGCTTAGAAACCCTCAAAATGGTTCATATTCTTCCCTCATCTATAACAATCACCTTGGTACCAAATCCATGTAATTTGTATCTCAATAGTCACATCAAGTTTAAATTTTGTTCATCGATCTTAAATCAATGATCACAATCTTATTTTTCTTTATGACTTGCTTCATGGGTCCCTTTGTGCACACATGTCTGGTGCTCGCTTTCCCACTTTGGTTATTCTTTGTGCATCTTTGAAAAGTGGGAAATCAAGAAGCATTGATTTGATTTTGATCAATGGCTTCCATAAATTGAAGGTCTTTTATAACATTCAGGAACTCTAACCAACCTGAGCGTGCCATATGGACAACTCTTTCTTACGTATTCCCTTTTATAGCCCACAACTAAGTCTAGTCCCAACATCTTCATGTGTTGAATGATCATTTTCCTACTTTGGTTATTTCTTGTGCAACTTTATAAAGCGAGAAAGTGACAATCATTGATCTCTTAAAATATGACGGCTAACTACATCTCTTCTAACCTTCCTTTGTTGATTTGGCATGGGTGTGAACAAGAAACTCTCTCACACTATTGATAAAAACCTTGTAGAGCTGCCACCTCCTTGAAGAGGATACATGAATCACTTATTACAATAGGAGATGCAAAACAACACTGAACACTATCAAGAAACACTTTTTTTCTAAGAAACTATCAAAAGCTTCTGATCTACCCATATAACTTGAAAGTCCTTCAAAATATTACCATGAAATCAAGTAGGAACAACTGGTACAAAGATACAAAGTTGCCACTCACACATGTGAGAAAGAAATCATAATTTTTCACTTGACAAAATCTAAACCAAACCTTCAATTGTAGGAAACATGCAAATCATCAAACCTCTTTTACAGATTTACAAACTTCAAAAAGAGAAAAAACCTTATTATTCATTGTTGAAAAAACATGAATGGGAGGCATGTGACCTTGCTGCTAATAACAAACTTTGCACATGCCTTTCTTCTAACCATATTGAATCATCTTTTAAATTCAATACTCCCTAGCAGAGTCGCCATTTTGTTGGCTTTTGAATTAACAATTTTTTAATAACCTAGTGATAAGAACAAATACAACTAGGGGAAGCTAACTCCCATGTTCCATGCACCTATTTAGATATCAGGGCCAACTATAAGGCTATTTAATCTCCTTCTTCTCTTCAAGCTTTGCAAAACCTAGGTAGGTGGACCTCAGATTCTTTATATGGTACAAGTGTAAAGGTATATAATTGAATCTATATAAAAAATAAAAACCCCCTAAATCTTCTATGTTTATGAAAACATTCATGTACATAAAATAGCTAATAATAGGACACATGAACCTAATAAACTAAGTGAGGGTAACTCTTTTCGACTCTTAAACATAAAGGAAAAAAACCCCTAAATATTCTATGTTTATGAAAACATTCATGTACATAAAATAGCTAATATTAGGACACATGAACCTAATAAACTAAGTGAGGGTAACTCTTTTCAACTCGAAAACATAAAGGGGAAAGATATTTGATTAAAGATTGAATCAGCATAACCCAGGTATGCAACAGCAAAGACATGTAATCTCCAAGTTGATTGGTCTCTTATTTATTGGGCATAAACTAAGTCAAAACACACAAATGGATACCCAAAATATACTCATATATCTAGATATAAAAAATATCTATCTACCTTGCAAATAGACATTAGTGTTGATAAAAACCTCATATTTATTAAGTATCCTACTCAAATAACTAGCAACAATGTCAAATATATCAAGCATTTACTTGGCTCTTTGTTACAATAGAAAAACATACAAGACATACAGCATTAAGGGGATGCAAATGTGATGCAATGGATGGTGGTGGGTTACAAGGTCCAAACAGCAAGAACAAAGAATACACAAGATTCATAATGTTCCAATGCAAGGAAATGACCTACAAAACCTCCAACACCTAAGATGGCTAACCAATACCTATGGATTGTTCCAAGGTGATTGAATGGTCTTAAAATATCAAATATAAAGTGGACCAACTGGTTTTAGGACTCTCAACAAAACCCAACACTCCAAACCCAAAACTAGCCTTTCTAGGCCTTAACCTTAAATTATAACAGTGGCAATGGTTTTTATCCCTTAACTCAAACACTTTCCAAAGGACTTGGAAAATAAAAATCCAGATTTGGGTACCCCTTTCAAAGATACATAAAATATATAGACCTTAAGGGTGGTTGTTTTGGACCAATATGGTCATTCTACACAAAAGCCATGTCTTTAAACACACAAAAGAGGTCACTTTACAAAGGAAGTATATGATAAACTTATCCCCAAAGTTTATAACCTTATACAATCTCATAAAATGGACCCAGTTAGAGGAATATGTAACCAATTTCAATGTATGGTCTCAGTAAACACAAAAGCCGCAAATCATGCCCTTAAACCCTCAAAAGCTAAGGCATTGTCAATCTCTATTCATCTACCACTTTCTTCAAGATCTAAAGGTTATAACACCTTGTCTTTAGCATGAATAGATTAATTCCAACATAAAAATAGCCCCTCCTTAAGGCCAAACTCCTACTACTACAACAAACCAATAAATTTAATGCAAAATGTTTCAAATCAGCATGGTGATCACCAAAAAACTCATCTCCTTCCTTCAAAAATGCTTGTTATAAGGTTAGTATGGTATAATAAAAATTTAGTTAATGGAATTCCATGAGAACTAGGCTTGCATTCATGCAATGACCATTCTTTGAAGGTTTCTGTCAAGACTACTTTAGGAAAGTTTGAAAAATGTTGTTGTAATCAGCACCAATAAATGCAAAAATTACTCAGAATCCCTTAAACCAAGTATGAAATGAAGTATATAAACATGAATCAATGCCCTTGAATTATCCAAGGTTCAATGGATTTCAAACGGCACCAAAAACAAAGAGCAAATTCATAAAAATGAAGACTTTTATTTCAAATCTTTGAAAAGTCTGTACAAATATTGTTCCATGTCCATACAAGTGACTCCTCCACAATATATAAAGTTCCTTATAACCTTCCTAACCACCTTTGGTCAGTTTAGGAATGATTAAGGGCCTAAAACATAAATAGAACTCTTTTCCCTCCAAAATCCAACTAACCTATGTAATTCAAAATTTTGAATTAACAACATTACAAATTTTGAATTTTAAAAGTATTTAGACTAATCCAACCTTGCCAAATTACTTAGTTGGTCTTATTAAGAATTCCTAAATATTAACCTATCCTATTGTGATCCTCTTTACATCCTTATGACCATTTAGTCTCTTTTTTGAGCCTTGAAGACCTAGGATTTACATATTTTGCATTTTTATGCCATGATAGGCTTTAAAACTTCTCAATTGATTCCACCATGATATAATTGGTTTCTCTTCAAGCTTGGAGTCCTCTAGTTGTCCTTGGTTCTCTAAAGTGCCTCAAGTGCCCCTGCACCAAAAAGGGTTTAAGTTCTTTGTCCCTAAACCACAAAACATTGTAAATTACAAAGAGAGGAGACAAGAAATAGAATCAAACTAAGAAAATTGTTTTTTCTTTGCATTAATCTCAATAAAACTAAAACATCAAGTGTATACAAAACATTGATAAGATACAATAGTTGACTGTATAAACTATTTGATTCAAGGAAACTACAATATTATTGTTCACAATAGAGAGGTACTAAGGAATGTGGTATCACAATAACAAGACTAAACTGGAACCATCCTTGCAGTATCATAGTTGTAGAAATGAAAAAAGGAACCTTATGGTCTCGAAGTAAAAAGTGGAACCCTTTCCTCCTCATCCTAGAAATCCTTATAAAGGATTGCAACAAGCTTCATATGAGAGGACACATGTTAGAAATGTGATTAGAAAATACATGCAAAGATATCAAAAGATGGTGCATTCAAAGCATTATTTGCATTTATACAAAACTAGGATGACGACCACTTAATTAGCATGGTAGAACTTGATAAAGGAGTCCTCAAGTTGATTTAATTTGTCTTCTTCTATCTTTCATCATAAATTTCTTCAACTGCCTCTATAACTACCTTCAAAATATTTACTTATTTCTTGATGGTTGTTCCAAAGATCTGATTTGATGTGATCTTCACCATGATTTCACTCAACTAAAAATCCAATCCTCACTAAAAGAATGCAGTTGCAATCTAATCATCTATTCAATTTGTTTGGTGTTGAACAGAACCATGTCGTGTTCCTATTTTTCACCTTTTAATATTTGCCACCCTAAGGGTCAAACTTTAGTTGACTATTGAATGAGATCATATATATAAGTTGAAAAATCAACTTCAAACTTTGACTCCAAATCTCATGATGCTTCAATGTCATGACAAGCTAGAGCAGAAAGCCCTTTCATAACATCTTAGCATGGAATAAGTGGCCTTATGATCTTATGAATGTCATACATCTACCTTATATCATAGCATTAGAACATACTTTTCAACCTCCTACGATCTTATGATCGTAGTTTTCTTTTCATTGGCTTAGTATCTTAGCTCCTTTTCTCATGCCCTACAATCTTACAATCGCGGCAACTAAACCCTTTTCGTAGCTTTGATGGTTACCATATAAACTCCTATGATGTCATGAAAAAGACCATCATAACATCACAGCCCCATTCAATCTTCATCATGATCACACAACAGTAGTCGGCCTCTTTGCTTCATAACATCAATGGTCAAGATTTAAACCACTATGATCTCATGACATGGTTTGTCATAGCATCAAAGGTCCACTCATTATCCCTTATGACCATACACTGGTGGTTATCCTTCAATCTTTGTACCATCAAGACCTTCATTTTTAACCCTCATGATCTCACAACAAGTTGTAGTCGTAAGATCGAAGCCTAGACCCATCAACCTTGAGATCTCATGATAAAGGAACTATCATACCATCTTATCATCATAACATCAGAGCTCATAGCCAACGCATGCACATTTCTCTCCTTATGCTCCCAGGCCCACCTTTCCACATTAGTTTGAAACTTATGATCTTACAATCATACATTGTTGTAGTTTGGACATCACCAATTATGCTCTTATGATCTCACATTCACCAGCACTTTGTAGCTTTGGAAAGCATGTTGAAAACCCTAATGATGTCATGCAAACCTCCTTTTTTGTAAGATCAGGAATATACAATTAACCTTTACACTTTAGACTCACAATCCCATGATTATACGACCCTATGATAAAACATAGCATCAAGCCACATAATTTCATGACCTACAATCTTATGATCGTAGTATACTTCACCTTATCATGGGCTTTGGAATCTTCATTTATGATGTGATGACAAACCACATGTCATAGCATCGGTACTTGAAACTAATTCTTCCATAATCCTACAATATCTATTGTATCACCTTGGCCCTTACAGATCATTCTCTCGATGTCATGATATGACAATCTTATGACTCAACATAAGATCGTAGCATTCAACTTTCATCTTTTCGATCGCTTGATCTCATCGTGACATCGCACACTTTTTCCTCAGCATCCCGATCTCACAAGTTGACCACTTATCATAGTATCTCACCATTGTAGCATTAGTATTCTACATTCTAGTCAGAGCATCTCCAAGCCATTTTCAATACCTTACGATCTCACAGCATGGAACACCTCATAAGATCATTACCTTTTCTTTTCAGTTGATTAACATCGGATGAAACACTTTACCTTCCTATGATCAAAAAACCCTCAACATCTAAGGCTAGACCACAAGTGTGACCTGACAACAATATGATGCTACGACAGAAAATAAGACATTTCATTAGTGCAACTTATCCTTGAACTGAATCATTTCTATCGAATGAGTTATCTGATGAACTCAACATTAACTCTACTGATCAAAAACTCATTCAAAAATAGACGTCTACTATGCCATGAGACCATGTGGAGCCTCAATGCTATGATCAAACCCACTTTGCTCTATCAGCACTATTAAGCCTTAAACAACCATTCTGACTGCAATGATGTGAGAAGAAAGAAAATAAACTATGTCACAATGTTGCAACATCTTTTCTAACTACTAGATTTTAGCTACAATACTATGCCAAGATAAGCCTTTAACCATTAACCCTTGAATCACTTTGATTGCATGTTCACCACGTGTATTCTAACTCAACTATTAACCCATGTGATCCAATGACAAGGAAATCACCCTCTCACACCATTAACCCATGGTTAATCAAAGCTCTTTGTGATGATGCAATAAACATGGACTTAATTGCACTTCAAATGAAAAATTGGATGAATGATATACTATGTTTTATTGACCAAGTCCAAGAACTTCATTTGAAACCCAACCCACCATTTCACTTTGACCTTTCAAACCTTTCTAGAGCATGACAGGTGTCAAACACTGATTCACTCGCTTCCTGTATTGGAACTTTCATTTGGGCCCTACAGTCACATGTCCTCACAGCATATCCTTGCATTCCTTAAAATTCTTCTAGCTTCCAAATGTGGGAATATGCTAGCCCTTGATCTCCACGAAATCAATGATCATGAAAAATTTACATTTCCTTCAGTCCATTCACCATCCTCAACCAATGATATTACATCATTATTCCAATGTGCTTTGACAACCTTCCGACTATTTTGACATTCTTTCTTTTGCAGCTCTAACAAAAATGGGTCCATTAGCTCCATGTGTCTCCCTATTGTTATGTCATTATAATTAAAACACTTGTAATTTTTACTAGCGACATGAGGATAGTCATTGATCTTCTATGCATCTAACGGTTTGAGAGGTTGCATGGTCCATAGTAATATGAGGAAACAGGATGGGACCCATAGGAATAAGTGTCAACCAAGCATAAAATTGCATTCATTAAACTGTATGCATCTTCAAATTATGAACAACCATGCACTGTTGATCTTCAATCATCTAACGGCCCCAGCCAAATGGAATATTCTATCTTCTTGTCTGCACACAATCAGAACCTTAACCCAAAGTTACCACCTTAAACCAATGATTCTACAAAACATAGTAAATGCATCATTGCATCATAAACCATGGATCAAGCTTAACATCACCTAATCATGCAATGAGGGAAAATTCAAACACTAATTATGCAATCACAATTGGAACCCTAACTCCACTTTAACTCTTTTGACCATGCAAAAAGGGTATCATAGCATCAACTCTTTAACCTCAAGTTATCCATGAATTGTTGTGACCATGTCATACAACACATCTTGACTACAGCTAAACTCAGACCCACAGGGATAGGTGTCAGTTTGGCACATTTCCACTTTCTTTATATTGTGCTCATTTTATAATTGTGGGCATATTCCTACCATAGATCTGAGAAGATATAACACTAGAAGCAAAAAGCACTAACCTTAAAAGTTTTAGAAATGAAAAAGGGCCCCAAATGGCAACCAGTCGCACCATCGCAACTTAAAACTTAAACACATGAATCAATTCTATGAAACCATGACCACCATGCTTAACCTTCATCTTTACAATTGCAACAAGAAATGCTTCTCACCAAAAAAGGCAACGATCATGCGACTAAGCTTAGATTCCCCCTTCCCACCATAAACCACAAAAGAATGATAACTATTATGAGAATGTGCATAGGAAAATGAAACCACCTCGCCCCTTCACATCACCATAAGCTGCAACCAATTAAAGGGTAGTGAAGCTGCACCAAAGGCATCGTTGCAACATCACCACTTAAAATATATGAAGCCACATTCAAAAAGGTTAAGGGGAAAACATAGGATATGGAAAATATGCAAGGTTTTTTATATATCCCTTTTCAAAAATTTAAATTCACAACCCTTAACAAGGGAAAGGACGAGGAAAATCCTAGGGCTTGAACATGAATGACACTTTTTATGAAGCCCTAGGAAATTAAGGCATAGAACTTACTAATTTTCATAGGTATTTTGAAAAAAAATTGGGTAAGTAGAAAATCAGGCCAACAACTCCTTCAATTCCTCATTCATGAGCCTCATGGAAGTTCTTGGTGCATTGATTAGCCCAAAAGGCATGACTAACCACTCATACAATCCTTCCCTTGTCTTGAAGGCAATTTTCCACTCATCTAATTTTTTGATGTGAATCTAATGGTACCCACTCCTTAGATCTATCTTTTTTAAATACATAACACTACTCAAACAACACATAATATCATCCATTTGTGGAAATGGAAACATGTACTTGATTATGATCTTATTGATAGCCTATGAATCTGTGAACATCCTCCATTCTCCATTCTTCTTTGGTGCTAATACTTTTGGTATAGCACATAGACTCACACTCTCTCAAATCAACCCATTTTGTAATAACTCATTCCCTTGTTTGTTTAACTCCTAAGTTTTTGTTGGTGTCATTCTGTGTGCTACCTTATTTGGCAAACTGGCTCCTAAATCAAGTCCATCTAGTGAATAGTCTTTCTTACTAGTGGTAATCCATCATGCACATTATCAGATACAAAATTTGGAAACTCTTCCAACAAATCTAGAACTTTTGCAAGTGCCTCCTCTACTTCTTCTCTACTATCTTTTAGAATTATAGAAAAACACATATGCTCATGCCTCATACCCTATAGGAGCTTCTTTCCATCAACAAAACATACTCTAGCAGCACTACATACCTTTTCATCTGTATCATTCAATGGCTTCACCTTATGTTTCACTCCATCCTTTGTCAGAGTTAGTGATAACTTTAAGAAACCCCACTTTAGGAAAAAGTATAAAATTTTGGTGAATTAGACATTAGTTCAAGGGGGGAAATTTAATTTCTATTAGTGAATTTTTATTTTTTAAGTAGGAAAATTTTTTATTTTATTGGCATTCATTTTTCAATCATATGAAAAATCTCTAAAATCATGGAGAATCATTCATTATTGATGAAAATCATGGAAAAAAGTACACATACCTAGAAACAATTTTTTTTTTAATTATTATTATATGGTGCATAATGAATTATCAAACTTTAAGGTTAAATTTAGCCCATTTTTATCATTGCATATTGAATGGTGGTTTGGGGGAAGCACCCTTAATTTTAACCATTGATGATCCTAAATCAATGGCCTAAATCCTATTTCAAACCAAACTTTTAAAAGGATGTACCAAGTTTTAAAGAGAGTTCCCAAAGTAAAGACACATGTCCCCAATCAAATCGATATCACAACAAATTGAGAAAGGCTAAAAAGTTTCATGAAAAGTCTTTAGAATAGAGACACATGTCAAATATACATAATTAATTTGTAGTGTAAGTTCAATTTTACAAAATATTGGTGAATATGACCATCAATTAAGGCAAGCCTTGAAAATTGTAGGCAAAAATATTTAATTTACTATGTAAAAAAATTAGATTCATTGGCAAATTCATCACTAATATATAAATACTTTTGTATTATTATTGGTGATTAGCCTAAGTATGGGACCCAATTTTGGTAAAGTGCAGGCGACATGGACATCCCAAAAGTGCAAAAAAATAAGCCAAATCTAGGGTCCCCAATGAGTGAGGTTAGCTAATTGATGAATTATAGCCACTAAAGTTATCCTTGGTCAGAGTGTAGGCATTTACATGCTCATCATGTACAACATGCCTATTAAATTATCACAACTTACCCAACAACATATGACATATGTCCATAGGTATGATATCACTCATCACCTCAAACTAGTAGCTTCTAATCTTGAACTTCACTAAGCATTGTTCATTGATCATAACCTTGAGGTCATCCTACACCCAAGCAATATGGTATAGACATAGGTGTTTATGCCTCTTAAGTTTCAACTTTGTGACCATCTTTTCTGACACTATATTGATAGTACTTCTACCATTAATGATCACATCATAACACTTATCTTCACATTCACACCTTGTGTGAAACAAGCTCCTCCTTTGATTAGGTTTATTCTTGCCACTTAGCAAGACTCTTATGTTAACTATGACTTCTCCTCTTTTAGCATCTTTAGAGTGTGATGATCTGTCATCCTCATCAACATGAGTAATGCTGGCCTAGACGTATGTTCATACATTAGTCATTCCTTCCTTGGTGCTAGGAACATTCAAATGTTCTATGCCCTTCTTCTTTGTAATGAAAATACTTTCCACAAAAACCTCCTCTTCTAAATCCTTGCCCTCTTCCTCTTCCTCTCTAATCTCTATTTTTCTAATCATGGGAATGATTGGAACTATTTCACATTTGGTTTTGATTGCTACTGCTAACCTCATCCTTGTTCTTCTTATCATCATTTTAGCCTCCATAAGACTTTCCACCAAATCTTCCACCATAATCTCTTCCACTAGTCTTGGTAACAAACTTCTTGTTCAACTATTTCTCAACTCTTAGGGAAAACTGGTATGCCTCTTCAATACTATTAATTTTGACCAAACTCAATTCCTTAGGAATGCTTAGCCTTCATCCATTAAGATAATAAGAAAATTTCTCCTTGTTGGCTTTTGCATGCTCTATTCTAATAAGAACTTGATGGAACTCTTTGGCATACTCTTGAATAGATCTTCCCACTTGCTTCAACCCTTTCATTTCCTTCAACAAATTAAGCTCATAATCCACAGGAATGAATTGGCATTTCAATTTAGCTATCATTCGATCTCATCTTGTGATTTTTTCCTTCCCTCTTCTATTTTGCTCCAACTAAATCTCTTGCCACCAGATCTTTGCATGACCCTTCAATTTTTCCTTTGCGTACTTGACCATATCAGAATACTTAATATCTTTATACTCAAAGCATTCCTCCAATTCATTGATCCAATTGATCAAATCCTCTCGGTTATGATTTTCCAAAAATGCAAGAACCTCAAACTTCGATCATTTTCCAATCTTAGAGATGGCCCTAAAAAGTCTCTCCTCTTTTGGGTTCAAAACTACCTCTTCTTCAACATTTTATTCTTCTCCTTCATCCTCACCTGTATCTCTTACAACAAGATTTATTCATCTACAGATCTATTATTCCAATGCCTACATCTATCTCTGGAGGGCTCTAAAGCCCTTGGGTGTAACAGTTACAAATATTCCACCACATTCTCTTTGTGGAGGCATTTTGCACTCCTACTAAAACCCTAGTGCAAACTATCTCACAATCAATAATCTGTCTACATGTGTAACCCAAACCATGGTCTTGGTGAAACTGCCTCACAGTTAGCAATTTGTTTACACACTTAAGAACCCATGCATGGATACCACTTAATGAAGGGTTACTCCCTAAAATATTACAAACACATAACAAAAACAAAGAAATAACAACAATTTTTTGAAACAAAATATGGGCTTCTTATTATCATCGTAAATGCAGAATTGCAAATTTTTGAAATACAATATGCAAACCCACATGGGTGCCTTCCTTATAATAATTTTCAATGTAGAGCTACAAGCTATCACTTGGAGTTATCCTAAACAATCTATGGGCCTTACCTGTATAGGTGATTTTATGTCTTCTAAGAAACTTATAGACATCAAAACCTAACCCTTGAGGCCGAACAACCCTAAAAAATACATATAGAATTAGCTTGATACACCTTTGACACTTATTTTGGAAATTTTGGTCAGCCCAACTTTGGAAGGCCATAAATTTCTAATCATTACTCCAATTGGCTATTATAACCCCTTTTCAGAATCCTCGGCTTCTAATTTTTAGGTCCCAATTCACACAAGCTCTAGTTGACCCCATTTTGAAGCCCATTCGAGGCCTTTAACGCCTTCAAAACTAAGCCTAAAGTTTTTATACCAAAATTGCACACCATAAATCTATAATAACTTCATGAATACTCATGAAATAGCACTAAGTCTCAACTAGTAGGCTAATATATCCAAGATGAACATCAACCTCCAGAATTAGGACATTCCCAACTCGTATGACTGACTTACTAAGTAGAAAGCCTCCAGAAATAATAACTTTATACTCAGACAACCCTTATTCAAGAAACAAAAATAAAATATTTTTGGTTGATTCAAGAGTTCTCTTACTCTTGGGATGCTCTTGCATCATTCCTTGGCTTGAATAAATTTACGAATGATATTAGTTGTCATTAGTACTGACTTCATCTCAATGCTTTCATTTGTAAATGGTTGATGATCATCCAAGTGTTAAGTTGGTTGCTTTCTCATTCAAGCATGTATTGTTGATGAAAACATGAATAGAAGTATACTATTGTTAGATTCTTTATGTGCCCTATTTTATCACTTTATATTTCTTTTTTAATTTTAATGGTTTACTCTTGGATATGACATATTTCAAAGTCCCCAACATTTTGAAGAATACCAACATAGGCCCTCGAACAATAAAAAGTCACCTCATCCAACTTATCCAAGTGACACTTAATCAAGACTCGACTACCAAGTGTTTGGAGTTAGGAGGACTCATTCTTCAAAAATATCCTTCAGACAATGTTGGTTAGTGCATCTATGTCCAATGATAACTAGTAACCCTATTGGCATAGTATGTAACAAACCCATGTCAACAACATGGAATATTGCATTGAGATCCATCTCGGTTGTGTTCCCCTTGAGTAATGCATTGATTGATGTCTTTGTAGTCTCTTTTATTTTTTATTCTTTGTGACTATGCTAGGGTTTCTATTTCTATGAGCACATCAAGGTAGGCCAACATATTACACATGGTTGGGAGGCATTCCTAACCATACCACTAGTGGGGATCAAAGTACAAGAATGGTCTTTCTAGGTACAAAATTTGGAGATTACATGCTCACTCTTGTAATTGTAATGGTATTTTTGGTACTTAACTTTGATGGTATATGTATTTGATGCCACAAGTATTGATATTTTGATCTAGTGTTTTATATATATACTTTGTGTTCATTTTACATCAGCACAACTGAGTGACTCCTTCCTTGGTATTTGTGTATCTAATACTCCTTGGTGTGGAGATAGATGCATTTTAGTCATTCATTGGTGTTAGATTATTTTGGCTTTTTTCAATGCTTATTAGTATTGGAATTTCTAATATCATCTTTGTTTCCCTAGAGTTGTGTTTGAATCTTTGGTTTGAGATTTTTTGATCTCAAACTTCACCAAACAATCATTTTCGGTGAATCATCATCCATGCAAATCTAAATCCACGTCTAAGGTTCATTGTCTCTAACCTCACTAGTCTGGGTCTTTTTTGGACCTCATTAGTTTTAATTAGCATTTTCACAAATCATCATTTGCATAGACTAATCAACATATATTCATGGTTAATCAATGTCTTATCCTTGTTTGAGTTTTATCTAGTTTTGAATTGTATGTGTGGTTTGTGATCTTCTAGGATAGGCTCCCAAGGGACTTGAGCATTGTATGATTGAATTAATAGATGTTTGGTTTGGGATGTGATTTTAAAAGGTAAATGAACTTTTATTCTTAACTATTTTAGGAACTTTGATTTGGGCTTTAAAAAGAACATATTTCTTGGGATAGGTAGTGAAGTATCTCCGTCTTATGATTTTTTAATGTTATCCAAATCTCATGAAGTAACCTAGGTAATGTGTATTCTTTGTTCTGAGTACCTTTTTAGTGGCTTGGGAATCTTTGGAAGCACTAAAAACACTCCTCGCTTGTACAAGTGAACATGTGAGTTGTGTTTGATATTTTATTATTATGCTTGGTTAATCCATATGTTGTTAGGTAACTTATTGTATAAGGAAAAAAAAAAGTGTTCAATGCATATTTTATCCTTGTTGTCCAAGAGTTCCTAGGGGAGGCATTACACATTGTTGTTGAAGTCCCCTGATCTAGGTTATCTTTTGTATCATTTCATGCATCTATGAAATCTCATTCTTCTTGTGCCTCTATGGACAAGGGGTCTGATGCAAGATGTTGCATGGGTAGTCCATTTCTTCAATATGCCGTGTCTTTTACTCCTTCATTTGTTGTTTCCTTTGGCCTACACATAACCCCTTTTGGCACTATGGTTTCCATTAGTGGTGCAAAGGCTAATGGACCTAGTATTCTTTGTGGGTTGAAGTGTGGGCATGATGATAGAGGGTCGTTCCAATTTCAAATGTCATCTCTATGAAGTTGAATGTGGAAATTGGGGATGAAATAGAGTAGAATGTGTGTGTTTTCTCCTCTCATGATGTTATATCTCAATTGAAAGCTTTTGGCCCATCTTTTCTTAGCTACATGTGTGGATTTTATAAATTATGGAGCCCATTCTTTCTGGTACAGTTCATATTTACCCTATCAATAAGGTTTACTTATTCATAAATTTAAAGATTTCTAGGACAAAAAAGTTATTTTGTGATCACTTATTTAGGTGGAAGGATAAGTCTTTGCTAATGGTTAAGCCATAGGATCTTGATTTCTACCCTTCCTCTAAAATATTTAACAATATTTTGATTTTGGTTCAGCTTCCTTTTCTCCCCTTCATCTATGGGTTGACTCTCTTTTAGAGGAAATGGGAGATGCACTTGGTGATTTATGATGGTTCATGTTGATTTGTCTAATATTTTTTATTCCACCTTAGCTTGTATTCCTGTAGAGATGGATGTCTCTAAAAGGTTACCTTTGGAGATTGTGATAAAATTCTTCTAAGAGTGTGGGTTCAAATTTTGGACTATGTGATGGGGGTATGAAATAGTATAGTTTTATGGGTTTTATGGTTATTTGAAGGATCTTTTCATTTTCATTTTAAAAGACATTTTATTATATACTTTGTATAAACTTATAATTACTATGATTTGCTATGATTTTGAGGACATCATATGGTTTCATAAATATAATGCTATAGTTAGAACTTATATGTGATAAATGAAATCATGTGTGTGTATTGGTAGATAGATTACATCTTCCTTCAAACTTTTATGGGGTAGGTTCCTATAGCCATATGTCATGAGCAAGGATTAGTCTTTTTGTGCATTTAATTTTTTCTATGAGTTATTGAGATGAATGTATGTTTTGATATTTGGCATGTGTACTAATATCTTGTAGGAACAAGTCAAAGAGAACTAGAAGGAGCATGATCAAGAGAAGTAATGAAAAATTCATGTGGCAGACCTATACCAATGATTTAGTGAAAGATCAAGTCAATACAACTATCAACACTCATGCACAAATCCAAAATTATGGTGTGCTACATTTGACAAAGACTTGTTCAATCAGGAAAAATGTGCTCTATGTTGATGTGTTTCATCAATGATGTTGCTAAATCCTTATTGTTGAAGGATGCTATATTTAGGGAAGTTGGTTTTCCATTGATATTATAAATAAGTTTTTGATTCAAACTTCTTGAGTTAGTTTAGAAGTGATTGTAATTCATAACAACATTTAATATATAGTCTATTATTTTCAAATTGTATTGTTGATGGTTTTATATCAATAAAAATGATATAACTTCTTGGCACTTTATCTTGAGTTTATATTCATTTTTTCATCCAAGGGAGCCCACTTGGTTAGTGAATCTAATTAATAGAATTAGTTTTCATTGTTCTTAGGATAGATAGAACTATGCTGCTCCTACAACCATTTGTAATAGAACTATTGGTTGTTCCTGCAGCAAAGGAGAATAGAGTAGAATTTTGTTTATATTTCAATTCCTGCACTCTAGATTTGTTTCTCAATTCTATACTCAAGTCCAATATTTCCATTTCCATTAAGTTTAGCATTTCCATTCTCATAGCTTAGTAATGGTAACTAGGAGGGTTTAGAGTATATACTTTACAGATACCATTTCAAGTCTACGTCCCTGGTTGATAAATTAAATGAGTTCAATGGGGTATTTAGATGTTGCTTAAGGATGTGTAATCCATAGGTCATGAGTGTAAGCTCTAGTTTCTAGATCAATTATTTGACCAAGCATTTTTGGCATCGTTCATGGGGATGGTGTCAATCTAAACCTTTCTCAAGGGTCCTTTTTCCAAGTTCCATAGGATAGAAGTTATAATTTCATTTGCTTTGAATGCATAGAAGAAGAGGATATCTTGGGAGATTCCTTCCTTGAAATGACCCCTTGGAAATAGAAGAATTTGTATACCCTAAGCAAGAAGATCCCCGAGATGAGAATCAAAAAGAAGAAGACCAACCTATCAAAGAAGAACCACTATTTGAAAACCCATTTGTTGATGCCTAGGAAGAGTAACCTTCACCACACTTGAATGACCTTTTGTTGAACCTGAATATAAGGATAATCATATAGCTCTTGTAATCTACCAACCAAGACAAGTAGTGCCACCTCCACCACCAAGGATAGCTCAGTAAGCTCGAGTTGTTCCCATAAGTTAAAGTTGTTCCCATCTACTCTAAACGAAACATCTCTAAGATGATTTATGGGGTTGGTTGCAAATGATGTATCTAACTAGGATGCAATTAAGAACTTGTTTCTTTCAAAGTAAAGGGATTATTGCATGATTTATGATATGAAAGGAGATGACATTTTAAGATGTCACAAAAAGAAGACGAGACATTAGAAGACTATATCTTTAGGTTCATGTTTAACCTACAAAGGAATTCTCAACATTAGTTGAATGAAGAATCACAAAAACATATTTTCCTTAAAGGTGTTAATGATGAAAGTATCAAAGCATTGGGCATCATGATAGGGAATGATATCACTCAAAGAAGCTAGCAAGATATCAAGACAATTTGCCTTAACTACTTAAGGGAAACCATGACGAAAGGAAGAGGAGTTAGAGTTGAACCTAGTAAAATCAATGGTTCTGGAGTATCAAAGGTGAAGTTTTCTAATATGTTATCTAATTTTAAGAAAGACATTATAAATAATGTTGCTACACAATTGGACACCATGCAAGGAAGAAGGAAGCATAGTGAAGTTAAAGCAATGCTTGCTAAATATTTTCCACACTGCAAAGAAAAGAAGAGGAATTGTAAGTGTAAGATAATAGCCAATTTGGAGGCCCATCTAATGCCAACTGAATTCAAATCCATAGATGAGAATGGAGATTTTCTCTACATTTCTCATTGCAAGCCTTAGGCCCAAAAACAAGGTATGCCTCAAGACCCTTTGCATAATTATGATTGTAATAATAGTCATTGGCAAAACTAATATTTCCTGAATCCTAGACCTCAAGATCCTAATTGGAATAGTAGTTGGTCTAGTGAGTCCTAACATCAATAGAATCACCAATGGAAACAACTCCCATCAAATCAATGGTAGCAACCTAATTAGCAATGGCATCAACCTTATCAAAATTGGCAAAATAACCAATGATAGTAGCCTCAGCAATCTAATCAATGGAATCCTCCACAAGGAAACTGGCAAAAATCACCTCAATGAGGAACTAACCAGTCTAACCAACAAGCTATACCACCACCACCTCAATAGTAGGATATACACCCTCCTCCTCTTGCAACTAAAGCTAACCCATTTTCTTGATCAACCTAATCCTAATCCTAATAGTAAGAAACCCAATCAACAATAGACATATTATATTACTCTTAATGGCATTCACTTATATTTAGGGAATTGTCTTCCTACACCCAATGATCTTGTCATTACTAAAGTAATTGTTGATGATTCAACTCTTGCTAAAAATGAGGATGTACCTACTCCATCATCCACTCCTATAGCAACTACACTTGCAACAAACACTCCACCCTTACCTCAAAGGCTTGCTAATTTTGCTATTCCTATTAAGAATCTAGTTGTAGGAGAGCTTCTTAATCAATTGAGACATATGGTTGTTACAATGCCATTAATAGATATTATTAAAGAGGTTCCAACATATATAAAGGCCATTAGAGAAGCTTGCATTAAACAACCTGGTAGAAAGAAAAAAGAACCTCAAGCAGTACATTTTATGGGTCAATGGTCAGACTTGATGTTGGATAAGTTATCAATTCCTAAATATTGTGTTTATTAATGGGGTTTAAGTTCAAAATGTCTTAGTTGACTTAGGGGCATCCATTAATGTCATGACAAGAGAATTTTTGTCTCACCTTAATATCATTGGCCTTAGAGAAACCCCCACAATCCTTCATCTTGTTGATAGCTCTACCATGAAACCTAATAGAATGGTTGAATATTTAATGGTTACATTAGATTCCTAGGAATATCCAATGGACTTTACCATTTTATCCCCTAAAGATACCTTTGGTGGCTATCTTATTATCTTAGGAAGAGCAAGGCTCATCACTATTGATGCCTTCATAGCTTGTCGATCTAGTAAAATAACAATCTCCAATAGAATGAACACAAAGAAATTAACTTTGTATTCCCCTTCTCAACCACTCTTACAAGATGACAAAGTTGTATGGTCTGATTCATGAGACAATGAATTAGAAATTAACTCAGTGAGTCAACTCATGGTAATTGACAGTAAACAATTTATGGTATCACAGGAGGCGGAGGATATCATTACAGCTATTTTGGCTAATGAGTATGGTGTTGACTTTTCTCCATGTCAATACAAACATTGTTCCTCATAAATAATCCTTCTACCTCCACATACACCTCACTTTTATGAGACAACTCAGTGCCTTCATAAATTTCTATCTCATGAGATTCACTCACCTAGTTTTTTTGAAGTTTCCATGTTAGACAAGATATCCAAAGTTGAAGTTAGTCTAGGAAAACAATAGAATGTTAGCAAAAGCATTTCTCTAATCCACCAACATGGTCATCTCATGTTGTTATAGGAAAACTAGAAAGCATTTGTATGGGACAATACTAACATGAAAGACCTTGATCCTAAAATCTGTACTCACAAGATCTATATCAATCTAGAATACAAACCATTTAGACAACCTCAAAGAAGAATTAATCCAATCTTAAGAGATATAGTAAAAATTGAACAAGAAAAGTTTTAAATGCAAGGTTCATTTATTTAACCTTTGATAGTCAATGGGTTTCTCCTCTAGTTTTAGTGCCTAAAAAGGGAGGTAAATGGAGAGTTTGTGTGGACTATAGGGAACTAAACTCAAGGACTAAGAAGAACCATTTTACCTTAGCTTTCATTAATCAAGTCTTGATACCTTGGCTAGTAAGAAGTATTTTTCATTTTTAGATGGCTTTAGTGGTTATAATCAGATAAAAATAGCACCTTAAGATCAAGATAAGACTACCCTCACCTTCCCTTAGGGAACCTTTTCTTATTTAGTTCTACCTTTTGGTCTATGCAATGCACCTGCCACTTTTTAGAAAGCTATTATTAGTATTTTTTTGACATATCTATTGATTGCATGGAAATATATACAGATGACTTTACTGTATATAGTTCCACCTTTGAGGAGACACAAGATAACTTGGAAAAGGTTCACAAAAGATGTCAAGAATATAATATTTCTCTAAACAATGAAAAGTGCTACATGATGATGGAAGGAGTTATTTTTGGACATTATATATCTTCCTTGGGTGTTCAAGTTGATCCAACTAAGGTTGAAGTAATTGGCACATTGCCAACTCCTAACAAGAAAGAAGATGTTTGAAACTTCCTTGGGCATGTTGGTTACTATAGGAGACTCATCAAAGACTTATGTCAACTTACAGCTTCATTATACAATCTCTTAAAAAATGATATTGATTTTTCATGGAATTTAGAATATGAAAAATTAAACGACCAATTAAAGGAATTGTTGACTACAGCACCTGTGTTAGGTGGCCATAATTGGAACCTATCATTCCATAGACATATTGATGCTTTTGATTATGCCATAGGAATTGTCTTAGGGAGAAAGGAGTTGTTGAGCATGCAATCTATTATATTAGTAAGAATTTGAAAAGGAAAAAAGTTCAATTAGACTATCACTGAGAAGGAGCTACTTGCAATTATCTATGCACTTAACAATTTTAGAAACTACATAATTGGTTATGAGATATTTGTGCATATAGATCACTCTACTATCAAGTATTTGATAAATAAACCTGTTATTTCTAGAATATTGGCTCATTGTTTGTTGCTCATGCAAGAATTTCATTTGACCGTAGTAGACAAGCCAGGGAAAGCTAATGTAATGGCTAATTTTCTTTCACACTTGCATATTCCAGAAGATCCTAGAGCAAGTGATGATAGCTTTCCAAATGAACATTTGATCTAAATATTAGCACAAAACCCATGGTATGATGACATTGAAAATTACCTTACCAAATGAAGGACACTAGCCCATTTCTCTCCTAAGGAGCGCAGATTGTTAGCAGAGAAAAGTTTTAACTTTTCTTGGATTGTTGGTTGTATTTTTTAAACTGGACCTAACCAAGTGATGTGCAAGCATTTTAGTGAAGATGAGTCATATGACATATTAAGAGCCATGATAAGCCATGTGGAGGACACCTTGTAGCCAGGAGAACTATACTCGAAATTCTAAAAATGGGTAACTACTAGCCCACTCTACACAAGGATGCAATAAGTTATACTAAAAAGTGTGACAGACCTACTAAGTCTGATGAAATGCCCCTACAACCATAGGTAATTGTTCTGACTTCTTAAAAAAGAGAAATTAATATTGTTGGACCCATAGAACCTTCAGCAAATGGGAAATCATTCATTTTAGTTTATATTGATTATGTTACTAAATGGGTAGAAGCTAAACCTATGAAACATGCTAGGGACAACAATGTTGCAAAACTTTTGTATGAAGCAATATTTACTAGATTTGGTGTGCCTATGCAAATAGTAACTAATCATGATGTACAATTCACTTCAAATCTGATTGTTGGCCTCATGAATGAACATACAATCAGATATGCCACATCTTCCTCTTATCGTCCTCAAGCCAATGGCCAAGCCAAAATTAACAATAGGGAAATTGAATTCATTTTGACCAAAAAAGTAGCTATCTATAAAAAGATTGGGAATACCATCTACTTGAAGCAATTTTGGCTTATAGGACAACATGGAATACTACAACTAGTTTCACTCCCTTTGATTTGGTCTATGGTAAACAAGTTGTCATGCCTATACAATTTGAGCATAAAACACTGAGGACATCCATGAGACTCAACTTGACCTCACTAAGGCACAACAATAAAGAATCATACAGTTGAATAGCCTAGATGAGTATACGAAATCTACCTTGCACAATACTAAAGGTATCCAGCAGTAAAGGAAAAAATGACATGGTAAATTTATCAAGAATAAATAGTTTTATGTTGATGATTGGGCATTACTATATGGTTCCCATTATTAGCATACTTTGGGAAAGTTTCAAACATGATGGTTGGTGTCATGTGAAATGATATCTGTCATTGACAATGGTGTAGTACATCTTTCTACAATTGATCTTGTTTTTTTCAAATTGTTGGTGAAAAATCATAGGCTTAAGCTCTATCATAAGCCACAAAGTAAGGATGAATTCTTGCAGCAATTTGAATTTGAAGAACCACATACTCCTATAGCCATAGCATCTAGGTATTCTACCAGTTTGCATCATCTCTCTGACTCTGCTCAAAGACACATAATAATCACCTCACTTTCTTCATAATAAATTAATCTCACCTCCTTTTCCACTTTTCCACCTTATCCTCACTTCAACTTTAAAGTATGGAGTAACGAAATTTTCATTTCTAGGTAAATATTGTGCCTTTGTAATATAATTGTTTTGTTTAATTTCATAGATTAGTATTATTTAGTACATAGTGATCTTTGTTCATGTTTGCATGGTGGGACCCATGCTCTAATTTAAGTTCAGGGGTTGTGTGATATTTTCACTTAATTATGAACATATTATTTTATTTTCACATGTTAAGTCAATCTTGGTATTAGAATTAAATGGCATGTCATATTTTTTAAGTGATTTAAAATTGAGTTGATGTGACACTTAGTCATATAAGAAAAAGGTACGAATGAATGCATTTATTAAAAGGCGGGACATGAATAAGTTAAAGATTAATAATGATATATCATTATCTACGATAAATGTTTTTTTTAGAACCCATTCCCTTTTCTCTATTTCACTAGTCAGTTTCAAGCATAATTGAAAAATCTCTTCTCTATAAATTTCCAAAACCAATTTCATTGTCAGTTTGTGTTGTTTCTTGTTTAGGGTTTTAGCTCAATTTGGTGAAGTTGAAGGATCATAGTCATGGGAGGACAATTGATATGTCATGAACCAACAATTCATGACATTATTTTGCAAGATATTGTTTGTCATCCTTTGTTTGAAGGTCAAGGTTGGTTGCATTATTTCTTAAGGCTTACAACATGGGACAATAAAGTAGCATTCCAATTCCTAAATTCTCTACATAATTGAATTTCCATAGTTAAAGGGCTTAAGGTGGAATGTAGTGAAGACATAATTGTCAAAGTCTTTGGTTTCTCATAAGAAGAGGAAATTTTTTAAGAAGATTTGTACCCAACTTAGCTAGGGTCCAATTTACCCTACATATAGATAGGCAATAGAAAATTGATAGAAAATAAGGCACAAGAAGAATATATTTGCAAGAACCCTATGGTCAATGTGCTCTTTACACCATGCAGTATATCACTTGCAAAGGTAGGCATCAATGGTTGCATGGCATAAATTTTAGCTTCTCAGTTGCCTTCATCATGGCAATAGGCCAGTGAACCTTCCACTTTTTCTATTCAATCTTTTAAAGAAGAGAGAAACTTTTTTTCAAGAAGGTAAGCCCAACTCTACATCTAATCATTTTTTGATTAAATTACTAGTTGAAATGGATTTGAGACAATAATTTATTGTTTCATGGGATGATTTTTTATTAATGAGTAAATATGCACCCACACTCATAGGGTCTAGAGGTCAAGGAGTAGGGAGAAGGGTTGCTACATCAATAGGTGCTATGAAAATAGTAGAAAGGTTTGAACCTTCACCCTCTAACTCTTCTGAAAACCCTAGGTCATCTAAAAAGAAGAAGGTAAAAAATCACTATCTATTTCCACCTCAGTGAAGGGTAAGGAGAAATTTTTTTTTGAAGAAAACCCTACTGCTCCTCAATCTCAAAGCAATGTTATAACTAGATCTTTTGCAAAAAGAGTTGGAAAATAAATACTCCAAGAACTAGTAAGAGAAACCATAGAGAAGCCAAAGGAATCAAGGAATACATAATATATTAATGTCACCTCCTCACCTCATGTTAAGAGGTAGAAAGACCAAATAGGAACTCCTACAACGTTTGCTAAAGGAGAATCTTCAAGGAAGAAAAATAAGGGGTCAAAAACTTTGTTTGAAACACTTATGAGGAGTAGTGAACAAAATGCTAGAAACCCTAACACAATTGATACTCTCATTGATAATCCTATTCATACTATTCCTAAAGTTGAAAAAGAAATTCTTGAATTTGATAAACATACAAATATGTCATGAGGAAATTTTGAAAATGTTCAACATGATTTTGGTCAGTTTCAAGAAGATGATGGTATTCACATTGAAGATGATAGTAGCAATGATGAATCTAGTCCACTTAATTTTGTGTTTTGTAGGAAAGGAAAGGTTCCCCATGTTGTGCATGAATCTGATGATGAACAAGGAGTTTTGAATAACGAAACCATTTTTTTTTATAGGAATGAAAAAGAGGAAGGTCCTACAGGCACAAATGATAATCCTAAAAATCTTGATGAGGGTTATCCTACATTCAATGTAAATATTGTTGATCAAGTTATGGAGTAGATGGCTAATGAAGTGTTAGATACTTTGGTACAAGTATCCAAACAAATGAAGGTAGGAAATCCTCCACAACAGCCAATAAATGATAACCCTAAAAGAGCACTAGTTTTATGGAATGGAAATCTAGTTGATGAGCCTAAAAAGGATGAAGCACAAGATGCTACGAGACCTGGATGGATTGATATTAATAATCAAGGCCCAATGCCTCCTCCAAATGTCTCTACCCCATTAGAAGCAGGATTGAGTTTATACCAACAAATTTTGATGGAAAAGGCCATATGGTTGGAACAAAAAAAGAAACTTTGATAGATTATTAATAATCAATAGAGGGAATTGTTGTACAAAGAAGATGAGATGACAGTTCTTGAGGATAAGGTCACTCAAATCACCATGTTGATACCTGAATTACTCCAATGTAGACCACTAGTGCAAGTATACACTATGTTTAGGTACAGTTGTTGCAATTGAACAGGGAGAACAAATAGTTGTAGATTCTAATGCAGCACTATGGCACTATAGACTTGGGCACATGAGTAAGCAAGGTATGAAATTACTTCATTCAAAGAAAGTTTGACCAAATTTGAAATGTGCCAATATGGATTTTTGTAAAAGTTGTGTATATGGAAAACAAAAGAGAGTGAGTTTTGTGAAAAGTGAGAAGGAAAAGAAAATAGAGAAATTAGAGCTTGTGCATACAAATCTATGCAAACCAGCTCAAGTATCTTCCCTTGGTGGCTCTAATTATTATGTTACATTTATTGATGATGCAACTAGAAAAGTATGAGTTTATTTCCTTATACAGAAATGTGATGTATTTCAAACTTTTTAAGAAATGGAAATGCTTGCTTGAAAATGAGATTGGTAAAAGGCTAAAATGTCTTAAATTTGATAATGGTGGTGAGTATTGTACTTATGAATTTGAAGATTATTGCTCCACTAATGATATTCATAGATAGAAAACTATTCCAAGGACTCCATAAGAAAATGAGTGGCTGAACGCATGAACAAGACAATGATGGAGTGTGCAAGGAGCGTAAAGTTACATGTTGGGCTTCCCTTAAAACATGTGGGTGAAGGTTGTCAGTAATGTTGTGTATTTGATTAATAGAGGTCCCACTACTCCTTTGGGTTATGGTATTCTAGAGGAAGTATGGACTAGTAAGAAGGTGAGTTATCCTTTTCTCAAAACCTTTGCTTGTGAAGCTTTTGCAGATAAGATAAGATAAGATAAATTTATTAATGTCCAACAGGAGACCAACAAGGGTCTAAGGGACTAGAAATAGTACAAAGGGCAAACACCAACAGTGGGGAGAACCAAACGGTGTCCGCAGAAAGAACATAAAATTGTGATATTGCTATCAGGATTTAACTATGTGATTTTGAGTCAAACTCATTGACCCATGTTTCATGAGTAGTGATTCAACATGAATTGATCTCTCATGAGAATAAATGGAACACTTAGCACTCATTAGATCTAGCTAATGCTCATAGGGGTGAAGTAGCAGGACTTCCTGGGAGGTCACCCATCCCAGCACTACTCTAGCTTGAGCACGCTTAACTATAGAGTTTCCTCCATGGTTAAACCCAAATCTTGCAACCCCATTTGCAAAACCTTCACCAAGTGTTGTGCTTTGGGTTTAACCATGGAGTAAACTTTGTACTTAAGCACGCTCAGGCTGGAGTAGTACTAGGATGGGTGACCTCCCAGGAAGTCCCGGTGCTTCACCCTTGTGAGCATCACCTAGATCTAATAAGTGTTAAGTGTTCCATTTATTCTCATGAGATATGGATTCATGTTGAATCACTACTCATGAAACAAGGCCCAATGAGTTTGACTCAAAATCACATAGTTAAATCCTAATATCAATATCACAATTTGACTTGTTGTGGAAATTATCTCCTACTTATTAATTAATGAGATTAAGGGGCTTTATAATGAATGGTTCATAAGGCACAACACTTGGTGAAGGTTTTGCAAATGGGGTTGCAAGCTTTGGTTTTAACCATGGAGAAAAATTTGTAGTTAAGCATGCTTAGGCTAGAGTAGTACTAAGATGGGTGACCTCCCAGGAAGTCTCGATGCTTCACCCCTGTGAGCATCACCTAGATCTAATGAGTGCCAAGTGTTTCATTTATTATCATGAGAGATGGATTCATGTTGAATCACTACTCATGAAACATGGGTCAATCAATTTGACTCAAAATCACACAGTTAAATCATGATGACAATATCACAATTTGACTTGCTATGGAAATTATCTCCTACTTATCAAAGAACATGAAAGCAAAAAAACAAAAGAATCAAGAAAAGGAATAACAACAACTAGGAACTCCTCACAAGCAAGAAGTTATCCATAATGGAAAAGTGGGCATTAAAGCAATCAAGTACTCTGAAAGGTTCTTGTCAAGTGTGATCTCTACAAGGTCTCGCATATCTGATATAGATTCTAAAAATAGAACCAAGTTGGAAGTTAAGTCAAAGAAATATATATTTGTTGGATATGGCATTGATGAATTTGGTTATAGGCTTTAAGATTTTAAAAATCATAAAATTGTAAGAAGCATGGATGTCATATTCAATGGGAAGTGTTGTACAAATATATTTTGTAGCAACATGAGAAGAAAGAAAATGATTATGTAGTGTTGGATGATACTCAAAAGGATTATGTTCCATAAGTTCCTCATGCTCTGCAATAGCTACAACAACAAATACCACACCCTAGTGAATGTTAGAGGATCAACAAGGCTAAGTAGACCTCCGAAAATATTTTCTCCCTCTTTCTACTCTATTTTACTAACTGATGTTGGTGAACTTGAATGTTATGATAAAGTTGTGTTGGGAACCTACGATGACAGAAGAAATGGACTCCATTTTGAAAAATCAAAATTAGAATTTGTGTAAGTTGCCTACAGGTAAAAGAGTTTTACAAAATAAATGGGTTTACAGGTTGAAAGAAGAGGATGGAGGTAAGAAAAGATTTAAAGTCAGGTTAGTTGTAAAAGGATTTGTACAGAAAAAGGGCATTGAGTTTGATGAGATATTCTCTCATGTTGTTAAAGTGACTTTTATTCACATTGTTTTAAGTATTGTAGCTACTGAGGATTTGCATTTGGAGTGGCTTGATGTTAAAATAATTTTTGTTCATGGTGATTTAGATGAAGTTATACATATGACATAGCCATAGGGATTTAAGGTCAAAGGTATGGAGAATCTAGTGTGCAGATTGAAGAAAAGTTTATATGGATTGAAGCAAGCACCTCGACAATGGTATCTAAAATTTGACAGTTTTATGCATGAGCATGGTTACACTCGGTGTCATTCATAACATTATGTTTATATTAAGAGCTTTGATGATGACAACTACATTATTTTATGTGTATATGTTGATGATATGCTTGTAGTTGGGTCTAACATTTTATCACATTAAGGGGGTTAAAACAATAGTTAACACACTCACTTAGTATGAAGGATTTGGAGGAAGCAAAACAAATCCTTGACATCAAAATTTGCAAAGGTGGGAAGAACAAAAAGTTGGCATTATCTCGGGTTGTTTAAATTGAGAAGATGTTGCAACGCTTCTCTATGGAGAATGCTAAAGTTGTTAGCACACCTTTACCTAGTCATTTGAAGTTCACTAAGGAGATGTGTCCAAAGACACAGGAGGAGGATAAGATGTCTAAGGTACCTTATGCTTCAATTGTAGGAAGCTTGGTGTTTTTTGTTGGTTTCAAAATGGTTTTGACAATTGAGTGTCAACACACTTAATTACTTTTTACACAGGTGTTGAGTGACTTCAGGTGCTGAGCATTATACAGGTGTCGAGTGATATATAGGTGCCAAGTCATAGTTGATGCTGAGAAAGTCAAAATGCTTCATGTTTCGAGTGAGCCATAACTATACAGGTGCTGAGCAAAAAAGAATGTAATAGATGCCGAGCAAACCAGGATCAAACATGTATCAAGCATCAATAATCTAGTATGTGTCGAGTAACACAGAATCTGTATATGAGTTTGTGCCTTCACAAACTCAGATGTCAACCATTTTTGAGCTGACATAGAAGGATTTTGAAGGATAATAAGGATAAGAATGAATCTTTTATATTTCCTATACAATCAGCATGCAACCAATAAGAAAAATGGAGAAGGCATGCAACTAATGAGAAAAATGCAAAGAATGAGTGGGAATTAAAGATTCAATATGGATCGTAGATCCATACCTATCCCTAAGTCTATGAAGTCTTTATAAGAAGGCTTAGACCCCACGATTTTATGTTGTTGAATAGATGTTAAGGAAGTTGCTAAGTAGATAGCAAAATTGCAGAACATGGCAAACAGTAGGGGCATCAAAGACTTAGTGAATTGAGCAACAATTACACATCCAGTTGATCAAAATGGAACAAGGGCTACAAATAGATATTAGATCAAGCAAGGATCACATCAAAAGTGAGTAGATCAAGTGCTTCAAATCAGCAATTGAGGGTTGTAAGCAATCAAGTCAAAGATTTCTAATACTCTCTAGCAATTGTATTAGATAATGGAAAATCCTATGTTGATAGGTTAGCTTAACAGCTATTTTGTAGATCCTTTGAAAAGGTGACTAAATCCTTTAACAGGGTGACACTTCATGTAAAGTGTTTTAAATATTTTAACCAGGTCATTATTGACATAGTGTAAAGCCTTTAACAGGGCAAGACTTTAACAAGACAGGCCTCTCACAAGGCAAACCATCAGAAGTGGTCAAAAAATTATTGTTGCAGTGATTTTATGGGTATCATCCCAACCCCAATTTTACCTTCTTATTCTTGGAGGGTTTCTAAGTTACCAAATTCTGGTGTCATGTGTTTACTTGCATGTGTTTACTTTATGTTTATTTAATATGTTTACATACATGTAGTTTACTTTTAGTTATTTGTTTTAAAGGATTTGAAAAGGTCAAGGTGTGTTACTTTTAATTCACCACCCCGCCCCCCCCCCCCCAGAAGTACTTTTCCCATTTGAATATTCCAACAATTAGTGTTAGAGCCAAAGGTTCTCACAAGGAGAAGCCTAATAGCTTAGAGAAAAGATCTAAAGATGGAAGTCTTCAAACTTGGGAAGATTATAGACAATCAAGTGATTGATGTGCATCATGCTCTACACAAATTAGAGGAAGCCAGAGAGAAATTGAAAAATTCCTTCAAAAGAAGGAAGGATATAGCTACAGCTGAAAAAGACATACACTACAAGGAGATTGATACCACACAAGTGTTTTCCAATGGAGATTCCAAGGAATTTGATGCAACAATGGCAAAGCTAATGGAGAAAAACAAAGCTCAACCAGAAGAAATCAGAATACTCAAGCTTGAACAAGAATCACAAGCCATAATGCTTTGTGAAGTAATTGAATAGAAGAAGAAAGCCATTGAAAACAAGGCTATGATAGAAGATGACAAGAGAAATCTTACCAATAGATTGGAGAAGAAGACAATTGAGTTTGAAAGAATCTCAAACATGCAACTTGACACTTTAAGTCAAATGATGAATGCTCATCATGAGCTAAACATGAAAGGCATTGATATCTCCACCTTGAGAATGCAAAATGAACAATTGCAGAATGAATTGAGGAGAGAGAAGGAGATAGCAGAAAGCTTCAACAAACCTAATGAGGCTATCAAGTATTTTGAGCAATTACTGAAATCACCAAGGGCCAGCACTGGACAAGGAGAATCATCCAAGACTGCAAAAGAAAGGAGTAACAAAGGTAAGAACACTAAACCTACTTGTTATTTCTGTGGTAAAAAGGGACATACCTCTAATGTATGCAGGAGCAAAGATGGTCATCAGCATGATAAGTCTAAAAATGAAAGCTCTTGTCACAAGTGCAAAAAGCAAGGACATCAAGCACATGAATGCAGAACCAAGACCATGAGGACACCAAGATTTGAGGGTCACTGCTAGAATTACAAGAAATATGGACATGGAGCTTTTGAATGTAGATCAAAGCCTATGTGGACACCTAATCAGCCTGCAAGGAAAAACAACCATGCAGACCACTACAACTGGGATTACAATACCAAGTATAGTTGTCACTACTATTAGAAGTATGGGCACATTCTGAAGAATTGCATAAGAACACATTTTAGAGGGAACTACAAAAGATGGTTAAGCCAAACCACATGTTTCAGTTGCTTCAAGACTGGTCATATCAACAGGTATTGCCCAACAAGGTCCAAGGCACCTAAGTCAAAAGTCAACAAAAGAAAAGAGAAGGTAGATGTCAAACAAATTAGAGGGATCACTTCACCCAAGAGGTAAAGTGATCACATCTCATCCAACTAAAAAAGAATAGGTGTATGGGACTGATATACAAAGTTATATCATACATCAGTCCCAAGACAAAGAAGTATTGCAAAGAAGAAATCAGCATGAGCAAAGATATCAAGTCAAAATTTGAAGTTTTTGCAAATACTATCGAATTGTCCTCAAATGTTGAGTAAAGCTCCAATGGATGCCAAGTTGCTAATAGCAACTCAGTTAATAGTTAGTGCCAAGTTGAGAAATGCTAGTGGGAGCCGAGTGAAGTGGATATCTAGTGGAAGCCAAGTGAACTAAATCCAATGGAAGTTGAGTCATGTTGAAACCTTCAAGTTCCGAGTTTACAACTATATGCACTAAGCATTTAATGCTAGGTCTTGAAAGGTATAAGGTCAAATTTTGTTTATTTTTATGCCATTCAAACATAGAGCAAAGACAAGAAGAGTGTAGAAGCGATCAAAAAGCAACCTTGAAGCCATTTGCATCGATTTCAACAGTGATTCAACATAAAATTCGTCAACCTAAGGTATTTATCAAGTGTCGAGCTACGCAGTGTTGAAGTTTTTAATGTACTAAAACCCTAGATCGGTATAATGCCTTCTAGTTCTAAGAACCCCAAGGGAAAGGAAAGTCATGAGGTCTAGCTAGTTAGTAATGAAGTAAAACAACCTAAGTTTAGACCCATTCTTGAGGTAGCCTACAAAAACGACCCTGCCAATGCATTGTCCATAATTCCACCCAAGGTTGTCATGGTGTAGGATGTAAGGAGGTGTTACAACTACAAGATAGGGGCTATAGGAGACCTTGAGATATTCCAAGCCTATGAAAAAATGTGTGATAACAAAATTTTGAAGGATGAGTTTCAGATAGTTGAGAAGAAGGGTTTAACAAATACCCTAGTTTACCCTACAGGTTTCAAAACAGAATGGATATGGATTGTTTTTAGCAAAATTCATAATTGATGTTTGTGGTTGGGAATAGGACTTGTGAAGATTACCAATAAGTTAGTGCATAGGATTACGGGTTTCTCAACCCTAGATCAGCCTAAAACCTTGAAAAGTGATTCAAAAGAGGTCATTGAAAGAAATATAGGAGCTAAGTGGAATAAAAGGGGTGTGACAATTGATACTGTAATAGATCCTCTTCTAGATTTTGTAGTGATAGTAATATTTCACAAATTCTACCAATCTAGCAAATTGAATAGTGTACCATGTATAGCTGTTGATGTAACTTACAAACTTGTAAAGAAAGATAATACATATGATCTAGCAAAACTGATGCTTCAGCAGATAAATGAGAACCTAGGAGCAATAAGGAGGTCAAAAGGTGCTCAATGCAAGTTTGGTTCAGTTCTTGTCTGCATATTTTTCTATGTCGTGGAAGAATTTCCTTCTATTGGAAAGGTAAACTAGATTTCAAACAAAACTACATTCACACAAATCAATGAGTACATTGATCAAATCGGTGATTATTTTGAGGCCCAAATGACAAGCTATTTTGAGGATTTTAAGAAATCTATGAAACAAAGAGTTAGAATACCAGTTTCCTTAATGGAAAAATATATCAATGACATATGTTTCCTGGTAGACATTGATTACACTTACATACAAGTAGCAATTCCAAGGGTGAGATGGATAAGGCGATTAGGTTATGAACTTGATGTAGATGAAGCCTCAACAGCAATCACAAGAGATTGATAAAGAGGCACCTCATTTTGGCACATATGATGTTGTGAAATCCAAATTTGAAACAAAATTGAAGATAGCCTTTGTAATTAAGAGGAAAGATAAATTAGTGAAGAAGATAAAGAAGAAATTTGGTACAAATATTGAAGGAGAAGTAGGTGTTGAAGAGGAAGAAGAAGAAGAAGGTGAGAATGAAGAAGAAGAACAAGGGCAAGGCCTGATGGAGTTGACCCAAGGCTTAGGAGAAGATAAGGAGGAAGGTGTCGAGGAAGAAGAAGCTGAGGAAGCACCCACACAAGCCAAGCAAAAGAAGAGAAAGGCTAAAACTCAGCCTTCAGCCCAGCCTAAAGCAAAGAAGGGTACAGGAACAACTCAAGCCAAGCCAACACTAGCAACAAGAGCTAGCATAAGAGCATCTACACAATAGGCCAAGGAACAAACAAAAGAGAAGAAGGCCACTAAACGGACTAATGAAATGCCAAAGAAAAGAAGAAAGTATGTGGCACAGCCAAACACTAATGATGAGGAGAGAATAGAATTAGAGGATATCAGCCAATTCAGAGTGGTAAACCATCCTCCCAAATCTGCTATAGATAAAATTTGTGAAAATATTAAGAATGCAGATTTGAATGATTTGAGAAGTCTTGATTTCAATAAGCTAAGTAGAGAAGAGAAAAATAAAATAGAGGAATTTGTATATGCCATGATGGCTGAATTTAAGAACACACCTCTAGAGCTAGACAATACCATGCCTACGGAATTATATGAGATAATTGAAAATAAATGGCATTATTGTCTGAAAATGGAAAAGGAGATTAGAGAATCTACCTTAGCACAAGTGATGCTTGACCTGACAAGAGGTCAAATAACAAATGCTAATAAGAAACATGGTGGCAAATTTGCACCTAAATACAGAGCCTTTAGCATCCTACAAAATAAGATTGAGGATGTAGTGAATAAATTCACACAATTGTGGAAAACAATCTACAAGATAATTGATGACAAGAATGAAGAAGCAAATAAGGCAGAGGCTAGTGCCAAGGAGAAGATAGAGGAAAAGAAAGTGGAAGAGAAGCAAGAAGAAGAGAAAAAGGAGGAAGCAACAACAAAAGGAGATGAAGAAAAGAAAAGAGAAGAAGAGAAGAAAGAGGAAGAAGATAAGGAAAAGGCTGAGGAGGAAGAGACACAAAAGGGAGAAGACATGGCAACATTTGAGCAGTAGCAGCAAGAGGAACAAAGTGTGCAAGACACACAAATGCCACCCCTTAGCCCTCCTCATGTAACCATCACATCTGCAGACACAATAACTATCAAGGATGTTCTTGACAATTCAGCTCAGAACATCAATCCCCTAATTGTAGAGGATCTCTCCAAGATCCTTCACCAATCAACTTTACAGGCACAAATGTGCACAAATCTTGTATTGGTGAGCATAGATGAGTTACAGAAGGCAGTAGCAGAATCAAAAACAAACAAGGTGAAACCACAAGAACCATCTTTCATCTATACAGCTACTAACACTCAAATGGTAATGCTTCCACCACCATCTCCAACAATTGCAATAGTAACAGGTGACACCACACAGAAGCCGAGTGCAGAAAAAGGGAAGCCTGATGAGAAGGAGGATACATCAAAAGAAAAGGAGCAGGTCGCTATTCACACATTGGTAGAGCTACCAAAAACAAGCACTCCTACAAAAACCCTTCAAAAGCCGAGCACTGAAGCCATACCTTTGCAAATCTCCACACCAGGCTCGATTTCTATAAAGGTGACCAAGGTACTTCATGATGGAGACTCTAAGTTAGATGAAGACATAGCCATACCTGCTTATGACTCAAAGACTATCACCATGGAGCAGATTATAGAAATGCAAGATGCATTAAATAGAAGGAGAAGATAGGAAATACTCAAAAAAGAGTATAAACATAAGCAAGCACTACATGAGATTAAGGACATCTTTATGGATGCCTTCAGCTTGCAGTCGCAATGGAACAATTATCAGACATAGTTAACCAGGTGACTAGTGAAGACCAAGATACAAATGTCAAACTTATGGAATGGTATGAAAGGAAGTTTCAAGGGAAGGTGAATAAGAAAATATCCAATGGCATATCACTTACACAAGTTGAATTGGCCAAGCAGATTGAAAAGGTCAAAATTGTACTTGAGAACATTTTATCACTATACAAAAGCTATGTGATTTTTCCAACTTCATACAAGAGACAAGCTAGAGGATAATGAGCTTGGAGAGAAATCTGAAGATTTCTAGCATGTAATTACTAAGGGATCTAGCTCAAAGTGAGAAGCATTTTGCCCAATCACTTCACACTCAGAGAGTTAGCTACACTAACAAGTGAAGAGGCCAATATAAAGGCCAAATTGATGCAGATATAGTTCTCCATTACCCCACATCTAGAGGTTCTCCACAAAGAGCAAGTCTATGTTGAAACTATTTTTAAAAAATATCCTAATCTTTCTACATTAGATGGACTTGTACATCTTGCTGCAGAGACTACCATCCAGCATAAGTCACTTGAAATTGCTTTGGAAAACTGGGGTGTAGCTCTCAAGATGATAATGGAGGTAAACAACACATTTTTGGCTAAATATGGTATTACTCCTTAGCACCCTTTGACACAAGCATCAAAAAGGGGGAGATAGATATAATGTTTAGGGGGAGAAATAACAATAAGGAAGATATGACTAAAGGGGAGAATACTAAGTATTCTAGTAATTATATTCTTTCATTCATTCTTTTGGGGAATAAAAAGGAAAAGATTGCAGATAGCCAAAAAGGAGGAGATAAGACTTAATGTGTAAATAGTATGGGGGAGAAATAATGTTTTGGGGAGATATGAATAAAACTTGCAAGTACAATTAGAGTAGACAGAACAACTCAACACACATGTACAAATTAGAGAAATAGGGCAAAGGCAAAGAATATCAGGTACATCAGCACAAGAATTTTGGTTGCAAGAATGAAATGGCACAATCAACTCAAGGGCAGTTATAAGGTATTTTGAACAAATTTTGAAATTTTGTACATATGTAGAGCAGATTGGATACAGTACTCATAAGGTCAAATCAATAATGTTTAGTTAAGTGTTTTTGACACTCATGTCAAAGGGGGAGATTGTTGGTTTCAAAATGGTTTTGACAATTGAGTGTCAACACACTTAATTACTTTCTACATAGGTGTCGAGTGACTTCAGGTGTCGAGTGATATATAGGTGTCGAGTCACAGTTGATGCCAAGCAAGTTAGAATGTTTCATGTGTCGAGTGAGCCATAACTATATAGGTGTCGAGCAAGACAGAATGTAATAGGTGCTGAGCAAAGTAGGATCAAACATGTGTCGAGCATCAGTAATCCAGTATGTGTCAAGTAACACAGAATCTGCATATGAGTTTGTGCCTTCACAAACTCATATGTAAACTACTTTCTCAACTGACATAGAAGGATTTCAAAGGATAATAAGGATAAGAACAAATCTTTTATATTTCCTATACAATCAACATGTAGCCAATAAGAAAAATGGAGAAAGCATGCAACCAATGAGAAAAATGCAAGGAATTAGTGGGAATTAAAGATTCAATATGGATCGTAGATCCATACCTAACCCTAATTCTATGAAGTCTTTATAAGAAGGCTTAGACCCCATGATTTTATGTTACTAAATAGATGTTAAGGAAGTTGCTAAGTAGATAGCAAAATTGCAAAATAGGGCAAATAGCAAAGGCATCAAAGACTTAGTGAACTGAGCAGCAATTACACATTCAGTTGATAAGAATAGAACAAGGGCTACAAATAGATATTAGATCAAGCAAGGATCACATCAAAAGTGAGCAAATCAAATGCCTAAAATCAGTAATTGAGGGTTGTAAGCAATCAGGTCAAAGATTTCTAATACTCTCTAGCAATTGTATTAGATAGTGGAAAATCATATGTTGATAGGTTAGCTTAACAACTATTTTGTAGATCCTTTGAAGAGGTGACTAAATCCTTTTACGGGGTGACACTTCATGTAAAGTGTTTTAAATCCTTTAACCAAGTCACTATTGACACAGTATAAAGCCTTTAACAGGGCAGGCCTTTCACAAGGTAGACCATCAGAAGTGGTCAAACAATTATTGATGTGGTGATTTTGTGGGTATCATCCCCACCCCAGTTTTACCTTCTTATTCTTGGAGGGTTTCTGGGTTACCAAATTCTAGTGTCATGTGTTTACTTTATGTTTATTAAATATGTTTACATGCAAGTAGTTTACTTTCAGTTTTTTTTTTAAAGGATTTGAAAAGGTCAAGGTGTGACACTTCTGATTCACAACCACCACCCCCCCACCTCTCAGAAGTACTCTTCCCATTCAAATATTCCAATAGTTTTCTATGGTATGTACAAGGCCAGATATTGCACATGTAGTGGGAGTCATTAGCAGGTATATGAGTCATCTTGGAATTGATCATTGGAATGCAGTCAAATGGATTCTTAGATATTTGAGAGGAACGTCAAGTAAACATTTACATTTTGGGGGCTCTTGATGCAGGAGCATCTTAGGTTTGTTTGCAATCCTACATGTTTGGGGGGAGGGGGGGGGTTTGGTTAAGTGTTGTGGAGCTCGGCAAATTCTGGGAGCTTGCCATGGTCTAGGAACTCAATATGGTTTGGAAGCTTGGCATGTCCTAGGAAATTGGAATGGTCTAGAACTCGACAAGGTCTGGGAACTTGGCATGGTCTATGGTTGCTCGGCATGGTCTATGGAGCTCAGCTTTGCTTAGGAATTTACTAGCGCTCGACTTCGTCTTGGTTTCTGTTGGTGCTGAGTTGTTTGTGAGCTAATTTTTGGCATTTAATTTATGTATGAGTATTTAATTTAGAGTTGTAGCCAACTTGTAGCTCAACCTATATTTAATGTAAGGGATTTAGTTTAGTTTGTAATGAGTTGGGCCAACTTGTGGCTTAGTTGGGTATAAGTAAGGGGTTTTGTGGAGTCTTTAGGTAGTAGTGATCATTCTAGCTTGGAGAAGAGGATGAAGGGTAGATGCGAATTTTGAAGAGCTAGGGTTACGACTAGGAACCAGAGGATTGTTTGGTGGACCTAAGGGTACAAGTGTGAATTCTTTTTCGTGTTCCTATCCAGTTGTGGATCTAGACTAGATAGAATTGGTGTGTGGTAATTGGATCTTGTAGAACTAGTTTTATAATTGTTGTTTGTATTTGGCCCTAACCTGGAAGGCCTTATAGCGAGGCATATTGCATGTAATCAGTTATTTTATGAATAAAGAGTTGTGATTTGGTATCAATGTTGTGTTTCCATTGTGTGGTAGTTTGTTGGGGGTTTGGACATCTCCATTGGGGATTATCTTGCCTTGCACTGCATCAGCTCTACTATTGACTTACAGGGCTATGTTGACTCAAATTTGGCTGGGGATATTGATATTAGGCAGAGTACTATAGGTTATGTATTTATTTTTGGTGGGGTAGTGGTGAGTTGGGTTTTTCGATTACAAAGTATGAATGTTTTATCCACTATAGAGGCAGAGTATGTTGTTGCTATATAGGCAGCCAAGGAGATGATATGGCTTTAGTTCTTCTCAAATAATTGGGACACCCATAGAGGGATCATTATTTGTTTACAGATAGCCATAGTTTCATTCATATTGCAAAGAATTATGTTCTGCATTCAAAGACAAAACACATACAGTTGTGGTACCATTTACATCACTCCTTTTGTGCATCCTTTGCTACCCATTCCCCCTCGTACACTCAGTTGTGCTCCTGGTATCACTGCCTTGTTTGTCACAAGAAGCAATTGTTTGTGGCTTCACGGTGCAGATCCATCTACGACACGTTTGCTTGCAACCCAAAATCCTTCTGGCATGCTTTGTTCCCCCACCTTCCACCCTTGATTGGCACTCCATGATTTCCCATGCCCCCACTCTCGATGATATCTTTGGCCAACGAACCACTCACCCTACCTCCCCCTCCCACTGCCATTTTTTCACTCCCTCCATAGTTTGTGAGGTTGTCAAACTCATGAGATGTAGCAAAGCCATCGACAAGGATAATATTCCTCAATAATATGATTGTGTGCCCTAGCCTCCTAGTGCTCTTCAATAGGGTGGTGCGTATTAGTTTCTATGCTTCTTAGTCGAGGCGCATGATTTACTCGATCCACAAATCTAGGCTGGCATTAGACCTTGGCAACTATAGGACTATCATGATTATGCATACCTTTTCCAAGCTTTATGCCACAGCTCTGAATATTATTCTTACCAGACAGCTTGACAAGAGACAATGTCGTGCTAGAGGATAGGCAGGATTCTATGTAGATTATCAGACTATGGATCACACTTTAACCTTGTGGGCTATCATTGAGGAGGCGTGATACCATTCTATGAAATTCTACTATTGTTTCATAGACTTCAACAAGGCCTTTGAATTAGTGCCTTAGGGAGCTCTCTTTTAGAGACTAAGAGACATTGGTATTCTAGATATACTAGTGATAGCGGTTATGAGACTTTACGAGACAGTGGTTGGCAGATTCAAGACTTCGAAGGGATTTTCATATTTGATTCATATCACCATCAGGGTGAAGCAGGGTTGGCCACTCTCCCCTACGTTATTTGGCATCTATATTGATGAGATCGAGGCCTCCCTCCACAAGACTTCGCTCCCCGAAGATGGTTGGTACTTGCACTAGGTTCTATCTCCATTCTCCTATTTGTAGATGATGTAGTCCTTCTAGCCTCTTCTTAGGAGAGGCTCTAGAGGCTTATTGATGGACTGGCCTCATTTTGTGACCAGTGCCAGCTAGTGGTGAACTTGAGCAAGCTTGAGTCATGATCTTCAGTTGTCTAAAGACCTGGCATCTTCACTTTAGCTTCTAGGGTCAGCAAATTGAGGTTGTCTCAAATTGAAGTTGTCTCATACACTTATCTCGGGGTCAAGTTCATTGGACCTCGTTTTACCATGAGACTGGCCCACCTTCCTAGAGTGGCCAAGGGCACAAGTTCCCTTGCCCTTTTAGAGAGACTGCTTCTGGCACCACTTCCAGGACACTAAGTCCAAATTATCTCTCTTGGACTCTGGTTAGACCCACAGTTATTTATGGTGTAGTGGTTTTGGAACTATCTCTTTTTTATTTTGATTGGGTCTCGATTGAGCTAGTGCATACCCTTCTCCTTAGTCAGATTATCCATTGCCACCACTAAACTCCACACAGTATTGTTTTGGTTGAGTTTGGAGCTCACCCTTTCCGACTTAGCACCATTTTTGACTTGATTTGGCACATGCACTGTCTCAAAGGCTTCACAGACTCGATTGAGGGCCGACACAAATACTTGTACCTTGCTTACCATTCCTCTATGGACATTGTTAGCTCGGTGGGGACGACTAAGGCTCATTCCTAGTATACCTAGGCCACTATCTTACTAAGCTCGATCAGGATTGACATTGATCATCTTCTTCCATACCAATTCTCCTTGGATGCTCCCACCCATCTCCTCCCTTCTCTATAGGAGTTGAATGAACATGTCAGACTTGAAATCTACAAGCAATACATCTCCATGACTTGGATCAACCCTCCTAGTGGTTTATGTCCTTAGATGGTCTCATACTCGCAGCACTTTCTAGCAATCCGCGATGGTATTAATGTCTGTCCCTCTTACTTGAGTAGATGTTGGAGCCATGCCCTCTGCATTGCCCTGGGGTCTTTTAGATTTGGATCACACTAAACTTCTTTGCCAAACTGATCACCTAACCACAAAGGAATGAGTGTGTTGCCTTTGCACCATATCTGAGACTGAGACTAAGACCCACTTTATCTTCAGGTGCCCCATCTACTATGAGATCAAAGGCAAGTTCCACTACGTATTCAGATTTTGCAGAGCCCTCTCAACCTTTTTTAGTTACTCTGACCAGTGGTGCTTAGCGCTCTACCTCCAGGAGAACTCCCAACTCAAAGACCACACTTTATAGATCTTGTTTCCTCAAAACCTTGGATCAGCTCAACATTGACTTCTTTCCTTCCATGCCCACTTCTAGGGGCATGAAATGACCACATGCATCCATCTCCAAACACACCAGATCGGTCAGACCGCAATGTGGGTTCCTCAAACAAGAGCACCCTATCCCCACTACTACACAGAGATAAAGACAGAGTCGGGCCCTAACCCTTGCTCATCCTGGGCCTTATCCCTTTGTGTGGGATTTCTGTTTGTACCAAGAAAGGATTAATGATTCTTCTCTCTCTTCTTTTTGTTTCCCTTTTTCTTGCTTTCTTGTTCAATGTTTTTTCCCCATACGCCTTTGGTACTCCTATTGTTTTATTCATCTCTGCATTGTTGTATCTTCCAATCCCTTAGACCCTTGTTGATCTCTTGTTGGACATTAATATCATTATCTATCTTATCTAAGATGTTGAGTGTTCCCTCCATTGGATTTATTTCTTGAGTTTGTTGGTACAACAAGATGAGTTAGCCAAGGTGGAAGAGGATTGGATTACTATGAAGGGAAAGAAATCCAAGGTGTTTATCCCCTCTTTTGGCATGACTCTTCGCTCAAACAAGGGTAGTGTTAAAGGTAGATATGGTTTCTAGTTGTGGGTGATTGATTGGAGTTTTCTTTGGATTTGGGCTACTCACTAGCTTAATTACGTAGACTTTGTTTTAGGTTGTGGGAGCTTGTTGGTAAAACCTATTTTGTGGTCTTGTTCCATTCTTTTGGTGGGCTTTCATGGTTTATCTTTTTTCATCCTTTTGTAAGGGGTTTCGGGTCCCTTCAAAATCTATTTTTACCATAGTAAAAGAATATGGCTAAATAATAAATCCAATAGTAATACTAATGAATATGTCAATTCATTCTTCAACAAATAACATGTTGTAATCATGAGAATCTTTTTGTTATGTATGATTTAATTAATATTAGAATGTCAATATTCATATCATATAATTGATGATTTGATAATGCAACGATATTCGATATCTACAAAGTGAAAATTAGATTATTATAACTTAGCAAGATTTAATAGCAACTAACTATATATATTGCCAAGAATGACATCTTTATAAATTTTCCAAAGATACAACAATTGTATATGCCTAAATTGAATGCATTACAAAAGTGTAACAATTCAAAAATGACCTATGATAACTTATATACAACATTTTTAATTGAAAAAAAATCATCCAACATAATCTTCAAACATCTACCTTTGACATGTGTATCCTTGTCATTAATGAACATTACCCATTTCGACCCAAGGCAAGCTTCTTATAGTTCTTTATTAAGTTTGAAGTTACATATATTTATAGACATATCAAAATTCAACATGTATTATGTTTTAACTTTGACGAAACTAGATTTGGCAAGCACATATATCTTGCAATCGAAAGTAACTCTAGAAGTGACTAAGATTGTTAAAAATAACATACGATTTGATTTAGTTATTGTATTTGAAAAAATAAATGACTATTGTACATATTCAAATGATTAAGTGTATAAAATTTAATGTGATTAGATAGATTCTTCTAAAATAAATATATATTTTTGATAATTATTTAAATATAAAAATAAACTACTATATATCAAATAAACAAAAATACATGATTAAATATCAACAAGTTTAATTATAATAAAATACTAGAAACTAAATAAAAGTTCCCAAACTTAATTTTTCTATAAAAAAATAATGATAATTTAAATTTCTATCAAACAATGTAATTCCAATTAATTATTTCATTGGATCAAAAGTTTAGCTATATATATCAACCATATATTAAAAAATTTGAATTAAATAAAAAAGTAAATTTGATTTAGTAGTTTTGTGTGTGAAAAATCCAGAGATAAAATAAAGCAAAAATGAATTTAGAATCCTAGGTGCTAATGTGAATCTAATGGGGTTCTCTAGCAAATCTGTCTTGACTAAAAAAAGTTGAAATTTAAATAGCACTTATTACCTGCAATCTTGATAGGCAGTATTGTTCAATACACTTTGTCATCTCGTTCTTAGAAAATTATTTTCATCATTATCAAAATCCTAAGTTTTATGGTTCTTAAACCATTTTATTCTCCCTTAATTTCCCATTAAAATGCATCATAAAGGCCTCTCAGCAATATTTTTAATGCATGAGATTGATAATTGGAATTTAGGGCCAACAACTGTTAAATTGAGAAGATCAAAAATGTAAACATGGATCTAGTTAAATGGATGCTATATAAATATGATAAATATTTGTGGTACCAATGATTCAAAGCAGATGCTCCTCCCTATAAATGCATTCAACCTTCTAATATACATCTCTTGATTCAAGAACAAGCTCAAGAATATAGGGTCAAAGATTATGTATGAGGTGGTAATTCTTGAGCTCTTTTTAAGGAAACATAGTTCTTATGATTGGAAGTAATATAATAGTGTGAAATAGATGAGAAAAATGATAGAATTGGCAAAAGGATTGTCTTAACAAAATATAGATATGATAGTTTATACATACATATATAGTGAACTTGAACTTATAAATGTTCAAAAAAAAATTGTTGAAAATTAAATTTTGAAAGACTAGAAATAAAACCAAATTTATCATTGTAAATTATCTTTAAAAAGATGCACATTAAGAAATAATGCCAAAAAATAAATTCTATATATAAACTTAAACATAACTTGGAAGTCCCCAAAATAAGAACACCATAGCAACATCTCTAAGAAACTATAGTTTTTGAAAAAATAGATGTCAAAATCATTAACCACTAATAGCATCGTAAAGCTCTAAAAATATTAGTTGAATCAATAAAATATTAAAAATTGGAGCCTTGATGGTAGTGAACAATGTCCACAAAGCTAATGTATCAAAATCAAAATATAAATAGAGAAGGGGTAGGTTAGGAGGAAGGACTTGGTGAAGTAATGTTAACACCAAACTAGAAACTATCCCCTCTACTTTAAAAAGTCCTTTGTCAATAGAAAGCTACTTTCAAGGAAAGACAATGGAATATTAGTGAAAATATTCCTCATATCTCACAATGGCTACTCCAAGTTTGGAAAAATGCCAACATTAAAAATTAAAATAACTTTTGCACCATGGGAAACCATTTTTGGGCTAATAGGTGGATTGAAGGTTATAATAATGAGTCATATGATAAATGCAACAAATGATCAATAGTGGTGGAGATTTCCTCAACCACTAGAGCCATTGATTATCAAAAGTGATTGAAGGTAATAACCTTGTCAGTCCTCTAGTGCCATATGAGACATCTAAGTCCTCACTCAAAGCATCTTGTATGGGGTATGTAGGTATGAGAAGTACTTTATGCACCTTATTTTCAATAAGACTAGTGATATAAATACAATATTTAAAAAATTTGTCATCTCATATAAGTTCATGTCACAAGTTATTAATCTCCAATGTCTGCATAGTATTAATGCTAGCAAGATGCCGAAAATATGTTACAAAATATGATCAATATGAATGTTAGGAGGGAATTAATGTAGGGCTTTTGGATAAAGTTGTCAAATTTTCATCAAAAAATAAGTGACCCTATAGCTTTGAGGTACTTTATATTCTAGCATCCTAATGATGGATCACGGAGTGTGATTTGAAACATTGATGCAAAAAAATAAACACAACCAAGTTCAAAAACAACTATATGATACATTTATGAATTTTCAAAATTTGATAAAAATGAAAAATAGATTTGCTCAAAATCCTTTGAAAACAAAGTGGTTTGTGAACGAAGCAAGAAAAAATATCCTTCAAACCCTTACAATTATCACCTTTGAAACTCAATCAAGAAGGAATTGAAGGAAAAACTAGTCATGGTAAATATCCAAACAGAATGTCTACTATATAAATTCTCCAAACTTTCACCAAATGAGAATTAATAATGTTGCACATACAAATCCCTTGATCATCAATGGAAATGAGGCACATAAGATTGTAGAGTTGTACATAGTTTTCTTTAGTATTATGTAAGAACATAGGATAGTAAAAATATTTCTTTGGTATCATAAAAAAATTGTTAAGGATCCAAACAAATATAGTCTTGATAGCACAAACAAGTCATAAAGGTCAAATCGATCATGAAAACAAGAGATTAAAGACCTAACACATGACTAATTCATTACACCAATGATGTACCTATAAATATATGAGTATAGAATGGATTGAATCAAAGCTCAATAATGACTTGACGATGGACATTTATAAGATATGCCACAAGGAGTTGTGGATCTCCAACTAGTGTATGATAATGGAGATTGTACACATGCAGTATAAGTCTCCCCCAAACTAAAAAATTACAACCATTATTAATTAGTAGATAATGTAGATTAACTCCCTAAGTCAATGATCATTTATGTGCCATGAAGTCAATAAATCCCCTTGCTTCAATTATAAAATATTAGTTTGCAGTGTAATCTAGTGAGTTAGCACATACATAAACTTATTTCCAATATTGAGCTACCAAGGATACAAATTAAGAAGACGATTATTTAGTATCAAAGTTTGATGAAATCAATAAATAAGTAATTATTATATCTTGGTTTTACTTACTTGAAATTTTGAAGAAAAAAAAATAGCAAAACTAAGGAAAGTATTCTGAAAATTTCTTCCATCCCCCTCACATCCCTTACTTCCTAGCACTTAATTTTCTATTGTATATAGTATTTTTTAAATGAGTTTTTATTTTTGCTTGTTGCTACTTTTTTATAAATCCATATTGATATTTTACATTTTAAAACAATAATGTCAACTTTAACTCTAACATAAATGGGCGATAAAAAATATCATATGTGGAAGTATGAGACAACGAGAGCTATCAGGGATGCAATGACTCTTAGCAATCTACAATAAATGGAATCAATAGATTAAAAAATCAACTTCCTAAAATACCTAAACAAAATGTAAGATATGTCCTAAGGTATTTGAAGAGGTTTCTAGAGAGATGAATGCCCTACTTGAGTACGAAATTGACAAAAGAAAAAAAAAAGTTATTAAGATAATGAACATCAAAATATATCTAGTTCTTTAACTACCAAAAAAATGTTATCCCAACCCCAAGCTTTTATCATCCATATTCATCTCCCTAAAGATTCTTTTACTTCTTATTGCCTAGTTCCTTCACATTACTATTTTTTGTTGTTCAATGTGATGTTTCAAGATCACAAGAGGTGTTGCTTGATATAAACAAAATCATCATGACACTAAGGTGGCAGTAGCAAACTTTTTGATACAATAATAATTTCCCTTCAAAATAGTGAGGAGACAATATTAGAAAGAGTAGGTGAACACATTTATGGTTGTGGGTAAGGGGTTTAAGACTCCAACCACCAAGAATTGTGTGGCTTATTATCAAACGTAGTACATGTCTTGTAGTTGATGATCAAAATAAAGTGGCAAAAAAAAGCAAGACTCGCATTTTATCAAATAGATAGGCAGATGGATGCAATAAGACTCCCCATATTTCTAGTGTCTTCTAATGGGACATTTGTGTTCTTTAAGTCCATAGATGTCTTACATGAAGTCAAAAAATGTTAAGGCTTTGTACAATCTATAAAGTGGGGAAGTCAATAGGATAGAACTGACAATGTTGCCCAACTAATCACAGCCAATGTAGTAGCATATGTAGCCATGGGGAGACTTATTATAGATAGGCTTCCTACTATTTCTTAGCCGACTTGTGTTGCAAATTGCTCGGATTTGTCATTATAGAACATTAGGAAGATTGGATGGGTCAAAAATATGGCAGAAGATGCCAAATATGTTGGCAAATTTTCTACAATCATACTTGGGTCCTTTCCTTAATGAAAAGAGACACAAATGGTATAATAAACATATATTCATGTTCAAGTTTATCAAGCAATGTACTTCTAAACAAAGCACATCATACACAAGATAGTTTGTTGCGCAAGTATCATCACCATCATTCTCTAGTATATTTTTTTATTGCAACATATAATTTTGTTTATTAGAGAGAGAGAGAGAGAGAGAGAGCAAACAAAATAGTCTAACTAATCGTTGAAATCTTACCGTGCATCAAAAATCAAAAAGATTGGGAAATACTACAAATACCAAGCACAACCCTGCATCATTGCATCAAGTTAAAAATACAAAATCATCTCCTCCTATTGAGACTAAATATAGGAATCATCCACTATCATCTTATTAAGTCCTCTAAAGACCATTTTGACCCCTCTAGATTCTATTCACTATCATCTTATTGAGTCCTCTTAAGGCCATTCTAACCCCTCTAAATTATATTCACTATATTCACTATATGCATTAATAATTCAGAGGCAAGAACGTTACACGATTTAGGTATACTATATGACCATGTTTAAGGCATCCACATAAAAAAATGCATTACCTTCTTATTCTTTACTCCTTATCAAACCTCTTTTAACAAATGTAGTGAATATTATCTATATTATTATAATATTTATTGTAAAGGAAAAAAAATAACAAACTTGGATTGATAGGGAGTAAAAAATTATCTAAGTTTATTTAATTGTTAGAGTTATTCTAACTTTATGAAATCCAATCTACATTTCAGATAGTGGTCTCAAATTTACCAATCTAAGTTTAAGTAATACAATTGTTGGAATGGAAATGTATAAATGATAGAGCAAGATGAGACTACGTCTAATTTGAGAAGGCTTAAATCTAACTGAACGACTCTAGATAATTTTATCACTCTATGATGAGCTTATACACCAGATTTACTGAGCGGTGTTGGTGTCTACAAGCGCATTTTTAACACCATATTGGACACCAGATATACCGATTTGATGGTCAATGATTTTATAAGATGTCCTCTCATCCCATCGTACTTAAATTTGCAAGGATTATCTTGTTTTCCTTCGATTTTGTCCTCTCTAAAGAAACTTTGAAAGTACTTAAATTTTGTTGTCTAAACCCTAAAGGGTGGAAATCAAAATTTGTCTTCTTGGACATATATTTCAGGTAACCCCTTAGAGAGCAGAGCATTTACAATCTTGGCAAAATTAATGATAACAGATTACCATAATGGATAACAATGTTGCTAATATGCTTGTGGATATGATACTAGGTTTTTAACATTAAAATTATGAATTAGTGATACTAAGTTTTTAACATCAAAAATACGAATTGGTGATCTTGATCTTAAGTGGGGTGTAAGTGGTCGGTGCAAATTAATGAAAGATCGAACCCTGAGTGTTAAACAAGGTAGGAGGTGGTGATCACTACGATGAGAATGCAAACCAAGAAATTTTGTGTAATTCGCAAGAGAGAATAAATGAGAGGAAGACTTGGAACAGTAGTTGATAAATAGTGGGAAGAGTGTAAAGGGAAGGACTTGACTATACAAATGAAGGATCCGGAGGAATTCTGACGAAAGAGAAAATGCAATAAGGAAGATATCTCCAAAAATTATTCTGTCGTGTAGCTTCAACAACCATGTGGCAATAGGCTGAACAGAGAACTTTTTAGAATTTACTGCCCTTGAAATGGTGAGGAAAATGTATCAGGATTAGATTTAATGTTTCAGTTGTCTGTTATTAAATTTGAAAATTGTGTACAGTAGTACAAACGTCTCTTAGGAGCTAAGGTCTGAAATTTTTATGGTAGGTTTGGGATGTTTGCCAAAGTGTAGGGATGCTTATAAATCATGTCAAGAATAGTTACGTGTCTAGAAATAAGACAAATGATGCTTAAACGATTGCAAGAGTGGACACTGAACCAAGCATAGATTGCAAACTAGGTGAGTTCCAACCTTACTTTTGTTATAACAATCACCGACTAGACACAACAATAAAAGTACATTTATATAACAAAAAAATAAGAAAGAAATTGGCCTGTGAAGCTCGCGGTCTCCTCCACTGCAAAATGTGAAGCAAAAATTAATACACAAACACCCGTCTTCTCAATTATTCTTAGCCCCGTCCAAAACAAACACACCATCTTTGCTTTAAATGATGGATCCCCATTGGCTGCAATCCATTTTAAATTAGAATCAATCTAATCAAGATTAACTGGTTGATAATTACAGAAGTATCAATAACGATTACTTAAGTCTTCAACTTAATAGAATATGCTAAAAACTATAGAATTATTGGAAAAATCATAAATTGGAAAGCTTACAACCTCCAACTGTTGTTGGCCCAAGCGGTTGCATCTCTAAGAATTTGAAGAATGCTTGCAAGTAGAATCACGCGGCCGGGTTAAAATATGCATCACCATCTAATGAAGTGATTTTTGCATCTTGGTCATAGTAGTCTAACCATCATATTAGCATTACATTAGCCACAGCCTAAAATTATTAATAGACAAATAACGTACTTAATTTTTCTATAAGCAATTGGCAATACTATATGAATGTCACTGCACTAGTTTTTTTATAACATATTTACTGTTATGCTATCTTTGCCCACTTAAGGCTGGAATGTTCTCCCTACACTCAAGTTACAAAAATCAACAAAAGACAAAAAAAAAATGAGAAACCAAGCGTTTGTAAGGACAAACCTGTAGGCTTTCTGAAAAACCCACGTTTCACATCATTCTGATTCACAGCACATGGCAAGGTCTAGTTGCTGTTTGTTCTAAATTTACACATTTTTTGGCAGGTCCTGCTACTGAACACGAGCTCCCTTTATAGTGTACAGACGACCAAACGATGACCCCAATTTTGTGTTTGACACCCTTAAAAAACCAGTATTTCAAGGCCAAGCAAAAATTTGATGGGTAAATTACAACCATTTTGACTTCTGAATGTAACAAAATCAATTCTTCTCTTTTTCATACCTTTCCATCCCAACTTAAAAGTCTATAGTACTCAAAAGCTAAGTCACAGGATTCGTCGAATTTCATCCATGAAGTTCAAATTTCAGTGAATTTTTACCCTTTCTGAACATCATCCAAATTTTATGATATTTAATATAATACTGTTATTTATAATAATATTATTTTATTTTGATATAATATTGAATCATTTAGTTTAATTATTTAGCAATGTCAAACTATTTTGACAAGTCTGTGGATATATTCCCTATATTTAAAAATAAATAAATTTATATAAATTAAATTTAATGTCAAATTTTTCCGAACTTTCACCCTTTCTGAATTTCATCCTTATTTTTTGATCGACGAACTTGAATTCGAATTCAAGCCTTGTGACTTAGCTCAAAAGAACCAATATGAACCTCCCAGTAGTAAGCCAATGATACCACCTAGCCCTTAGCTTATCAATTAGAAATATTTCAGAATATTTATCTGCACACATTAAAAAAATTCAAAACCACAACTGATCAAATCATCAAAAACCACATCATAAGTTTTAGAACTGCTCCATAAACACTCAGCATCATACTGAGCAAATCATAAACTGCCAGAAGCCTCAAAAAACAAATCTCCAGATCAGGTTTCAAAATATAAGCTATCTAAAGCTTCTTCTCAACAACTTTCTCTTTTAGTTGCCCTCGGAAGCACTCAATCTGTTGGAAGGGAACACTATATTGTCTGCAACAAATTATCTCCCAAAGAGACTTGCAAGGGCTTCGATGGCATTATTTATGTTCAATATATTTTACCTTGATTGGCCTTTTGCTGAGAATAATTTGTATGAAGCTTCCAAAGATCCAGGAAGTGGCCTAAAGAAGACTCCCTGATAAGGATCCTCCAAATTAATTAGCATTATAAGTAAGAAAAGTTAAAATTCAATCTCCTTCCATCTTTACCGGCACTAATATCCAGTTGTTGGAATCCGGGAGCACACAAACGCCAGAAAAAGAAAAAGGGCTATATTATAACAGTAATATTGTAATAATGATGTCATGCTGAAGATAAATTCAAAAATAAATGAACTTACATAGGGCTTCTCCAATTTTTCTTGTACATTAACCACTCAAGTACAAAACATCCACTAAGAACAATACAACCACTAATATAAAATATAATAACATAAGGCTACAGTAACACATTAACAGAAACCTCAAAGAGTTTGTGCTCAAGAAATGGCAAGGCCATAGGTTTCTCAAAATGGAGATCCATGTTGAAATTCCCATCAGTGACATCTAAAAGTGGAAATCCAAAGTCAATCTCAAGGGGTGACTCTAGGCCTTCATTGTAGTCTCTAATTTAGCTAATAAGTTGAATAATGTGAATGTTTTGTGTTAGTGGAAAAGGTTCCCCTTGTGGTCTCCACCAGTCTGGACCAGGCTAGAACTCCTATCTTACCAATTTTTTAATTATTAAAGATAGTTTACAAACCTTGTGCTCATTCGAGCAACAACAGGAGACTTACAAGCTTATTCAAGCTCCTTACAAGCTACCACACTAGAAAAAACAATATGAAGACCGAGCAAGAGTCACAACTTAAAATCTAAGTTACCATGGTTCGTCCCTGTAACCCCTGACCAGCAGAAGTTTGAACTGGTTCAAAGTTCGGATCCAGTTTGATATCTGGTCCAGGCAGGGTGCGATATTTTCCCTGCTGGTTCAAACCCGGGCAGACCATGATGTTAATTGTTGAACAATGCCATTCCAGGGCTCCACGAACGGCAATGAAGTGTTTCATTTGCAAAATTTAATGAGTTTTTGGCATCGTTGGAAAGGAAGACAAAGAAGTAGGATGTAGGTGCAGAGGGTGCGGACTTGGATGCTTCCACTGCTCGGCTTACACTAGATGATTTTGAAGAATTCGATGCCAATACCATTGTTGCTGCTGCTGCTTATCCCATTGGCCTTAGCTCTATTGCTGAGTAAACTAGTGCCGGAGAAGAAAATGAATATGAAGATGTAGATGACAATTAAAGAACTTAGAATATTAATAGATTTTTATTCTATTAATTGAACAATGAATGTGAAACAATGATACTTGAACTTGATGCTATGATTTATTTTTAATGTTTTGAATCTTTGATGTTGAACTTGTTTGCTTGGGACTATATGATGGTATAATCACTATGATTACAAGTTTATGGTGTTTTTGTTGTTTAAATGTGTTTATGCTATTATACTACATCCTAATTTTAACTCATGATATGTGTGTGTGCGTGTGTGTGTGTGTGTGTGTTTGTACTAAAGAACCCAATCGAACCCAAACCCCTTTCCAAAATTTTGGTTAACTTGTGAACCAGTTCTCAAACTTGGAACTTGGAACCAAACTCAAACCGGTAACTTAGCTTATAACCCATCTTTTGCAATGAGACAAATACAACCTATACAACCAATAGAAGACTAAGAGTCACAACTTAGAATTCCACATAGATGTCCTCTTGGGATTTGAACCAGTGTCTCCACAATGAGAACTCATTGCTTCAACCAAGTAAGCTAAACCCCTTGAACCCATCTTACAAATTTTCAGAGAAAAAACCCATAACACACACACCTTTTGGAACTTAAAATCCTACACATTGCACTGACAGATGGCCTTTGAAAGATGGGTGTAACGGACTGGAGCCTCAATTACAGGGAATTTTGTTCAATTCTTTCTACTGCAGAAGATTTTTTCCCTGTAGATACCTCTAAAGATGATGGTATGGAGGACCACAAGTGTTCCTGTTCAGGTCAGTGGTACATAGAGGAAATTGAACAGCTGAAAATTACTTCCTTTTCTGTGTCAAAGCGTAATTAAGATATTGTGTTCTTTTGTCAAGATTTGGAAAAATGTCTTGTTAATCTTTACATATTCCTTCATCATGAAAGTATGGAAATTTCCACCTGATTCACCATACCATCCTTGTCAGTGATGAAAGTAAGCCAGTGCATCTCAACACACCATTCCAGAACCAAGGGTCTAAGTTGTTGCTGGAGGAGAAGGTGGATGTTCCTGGATCATTAAGCTGTTGAGACTGTTGGACATTTTGAATGTACTTACATATTCATTTTTGTATCTAGTTAAATATAAATTTCTACGTTACCGGGTTCGGACCCTGGAGCTCAGGTCCGGATTTGTCCAGTTTGGATTCGAGCCCGGGTCCAGGCAGGGTCCATGATTTGCCCGAATGAATCCATCCCCGAACCCAAATCGGCAACTTACATAAATTTCACCTGTAAGAATGTTTCCTTAACCAAATGGTCTGTTTCGATAGATATTTATGTAATATTTTACTTCCCTCTTCAGTTGAGACCATATAAAACTGACATTAACCAATAGAAACAATAACAAAAATGGGTGATTTCTTTCTCTAGCTCTGTAGATTTTTCAAAGATATTATAGTCTATAGAACTTGAAGCTGTGCAGTAGACAACAGAAATATCTTATGTGTCATCTGTCCAGCCTTCCAAAGAGATATTATGTCTCATCTCATAAATGAAAAGTTTATAACAGATAGAGCATATATCCAGGATATCCTACCAATAATGTAAAGACTTGTTAACATTCTGATAGCTGCTTAAAAAGGAGACCATGGAACCATTGAATGGAATTCATTCATTCCAGCTGTGTAGGCAGCAGGGCAGAGATTATTGGTGACACCTTGGAAAGGGAATATTCCTAGTCTTCATTGCTTGTATGTAAGACTACCAGATTGATAAAAGAAATTATCTTCCATGGGCTTGGAGCCCTCGCCAAATGCATTTAATGAGTAAAAGGCTAATTTAATTTCTATCATATTCATTTGGTCATAGCAGTGAAAAATACCTCATTAGCTAGAAACAGGCACTCTTGACAGAAATTTTTACTATTGTGGGAATATTACAGTTTCATTCCTTTTAAGTGGTCAAAGAAAAAGCTGTGGAGAGATGAAAAGGAATCTGAGCTCAAATGGAAATCCCCAAAAAGATTGATAAGTTGGGTATAAGCTCAGCCAACTTCCATGATTTCCAAGGTTCAAACTGTAGTGCCCCGCCATCATACTGTCTCATCCATGCCTAAAAGAAAGAGAATAAATTTAATCAAACATGCCTCCGATCAGAAAATTTCAAAATTGCCTTTTTTATAAGACATCACGATTTTCTAAGTCTTTAGCTTTCAGCCACACAAGGAGTTGATCTCGCTCTTTCCCTTGACAAGCTACTCTTGAGTCTTAACAAAACTTTTTAACAAAACAATTTCAACAGCCATGTTTGATGAAAGGCATGTGGCTAAAGCAGTGACTCTAAAGGTGCAATTATCTCTAAACAGCACTCCTTATAACAATAGTATTAAGAGGCAGCGACTCGTGATAAGATGATTGATAAGAGGCAATGACTTTTGAAGAGAGGCATCCTTTGCAAGGTAGTGCGACTCCTTATCCTTAAAAGATATAAGGAGGAGCAATGCATTAGGAGAGGCATCAAGGAGGAACAGATCTGATAGAAGAGTTATACATTCAGAATACTTTGTGAATTAACAAGTACTATGGTATGCAATGTGATGTTACATTTGTCTGATATATCATATATGGTCTTATATTTATTTTAATATAGTTAGCAAGAAGAATTACTAAACTATCCAGCTTTTCAATTATTGATTTAGTTAATTATTCTCTCACAACAGATCATGTATGGGTTAGCAAGGAGACACGGATGGGAGGGCCGATATGGGCTACCCCTTCAAAGTAGGCCACCCCAATGTTGGATGGAAAGAGATTCCTGCCACTTGGGGTGTTATAACATGCCCTTGGGCTTTAGCTGTGGTGAATGTTCTGGGAGCCCTATCATGTGGTCCTTTCTAAACCCTATGATGGTTTGGTTATTGGAAGTGAAACTACAGAATATAAGCAATCATATAGGGCTTAGTAAGAAGACACAGTTGGGAGAGCAGATACGGGATCCCCCTCTAAGTGGGTCACACCAATGTTGAATGGAACAAGATTCCTGCCACTTGGGGCTAAGAAATGCCATACCACACCCTTGTGCTTAATTGTGGCAAATGTTCCCTGAGCATACTGTGTGCTCTCCAAACATTACCATGGTTGATTATTGGAAATGAAGCTATAGATTTATGTATGTGATATTAATTATCTATTTACTTTAGAAAGCTCTCTCTCTCTCTCTATATATATATAGATAGATAAGATTTAATTATAGAACAATATTTGTAAAAAAAATTATGCTGTGGAATTGTTACTTTTGCCAAAATCAGGTATAGCCCAGCTAGGGGACATTACCCAAACTGGGACAATTTAGGAAACAGGTGCAAAGTGAGACATGGTCATGAACATGAAAGCATGTTCGTATATCAAGTGAGACCAGCTCAAACTCAAAAAATAGACATATATCCTAAACATGAAAGCACACAGGGAGCAGAAAGTATTTGATGCACTCCTCTTGAAAAGGTGACAGAACTGTAAAATTCAAGTAAAAAAGAGTCATATTGTTCAATGCATGCCCAAAACCCTGTTTGCACTAAGGCTTTTCTGATTATACAACTTGTATTTTCATTTATGATTGATGCCAGAGGCCCAAAAAAAAGGTTTCATCAACCTTGTCCTAGTTTTCTAACTGTAATTTTAAATGTGTGGGGATGATACCCCACTAGACCAACAAAACAAAGGCCATTGGATCTACAATTTCTGGTAGATCGGATCTTCACAACATGCTTCCAAATTCCACCACATTAACTAAGAAAACTTTTCCACCCAGCACAATCATGTTGATAAGCTAAATGCAGGATACAATTAACAAAATGCAAATATCAAATACCAGAAAGGATTCAATATACAGAAAATATTATTGTGCCAAATTTGACTCAACCCATCATTCATCTTAGAAATAAAAAACTAAATTTGGTTGAAAAGTTGGTAAAAAAAGTTATAATAAGACATTATATTAGATTAGTCTGTGCCATATTAACTTGTTTCACATGTTCATGACTTCAATCTCACCTAGGAATGAAATTTGTATCAGCTTCTGATTATAAATTTACACAAGGATCAACAATATTTATGAAAACCAGTTCAGAAGTTGGTAGAACCTTCATATACACAGTGTTTTATCGAGTGTCATTGGTGAGATAGCAATCTAATTTCCTGTTCTTCAAACTCTATTCTAATAATGAGTAACTTTGCAACCTCTAAGTGCTCTTCTAATGATCTCTTAAATTGCTGTGGATAAATGTCTCTAATGAGGCAAGTTGAAAATTCCCAAGTTTTCTGTATGGATGCTTTGTATAAAATTCCATCTCTAGTTTTATGTTTTCTTATTGTTCTTTACTGTACTCTGTTTTCTAAAATGTCATTTTTTTTGGTGTAGAATGCAAGAAATTACCTTTCGCAAGATTCTTAGTAATTTTGGTAAACTCAACACAACTCAAAAGGCAAAGTTCTGTAGACATATCAGAGAAAACAACAAAGGAAATACTAATGTAACAGAATTTGAAATGAAAAAATTAATTAAAAATAACACATATTCTATATATCTGTTACCAGTCACAGCATAGGAAACACTATTAATGCAAGTAATGGTTCTGGCATAATTTCTGCCAAAGTGCTTCTCTTCAACCTCTATTGCAATTTCTTAGAAGCCCTAACCCTAACCCTAACCCTGGATTGTCTCATTCTCAACATTTCCTGTGTCATCCAGTATTAAGATACAATTAACCCACCTACACTTCCCCCTAGGTTTTGTCAAGTAAAATGCTCAGCTAGCTAAAACCTTGCACAGTTGATGAGATCCTGAGAACTTTGGGACCTTCCTACAATTGTAACCAAAGAAATAACAAAACCAAAATCACACAATCTTTTACAGTTATATTAACATAAAAATATAAAACTCACGAATCCCTATAAACAACATTCATGAATGAAAAATAGACTTAGATACTGACCTAATAACAGCAAAGCACAAATAAGGACGCTCTAGGATTTTGTGCAGCAAAGATTATCTGATCATCAGCACATAGTTGAGTCTTAACAACGTACAGAGTGAACAGCCTGTCAGCAGAAATGAAATTACACGCTACCATGTCCTCTATTTTTTCGCTAATGGAAAAAAATCATTCATCCATTGTTCTGAGTGTTCAATACACAAAACTTGTGTGCAGCGCAGAAATTTCAATAGAAATTTTAAAGTGAATGCTATGACCAGCATTATATAAGCAGAATTCATCTGTGAAACTTCTAAAAATCACACATATTTCCTATTTTATTGTATTGTCCATTATTCTACTACTTGTTTAACAAATAATTCTGAATACACCATACTTCCATAAAACATTATGCTGTTTTAGGAAGGTCCCCTTTTATGAAATTTTTTTGCATGAACAGAGGCATGAGTTGAATAATTATCTTTTTGGTTAAATATTGCCCCTTAAATAATCTCCTGATGCAATCGTACAAAACACCTCCTTTCGTCAACCACAAGTAAGCCAATGAGCATTAAAAGGTAAAGTGGTCAAATACTGTGAAGTGTGAAGTGCACATTCAGATTTATATTTTGTGTCACTTGAGGGAGCCAACAGATGCTTCCCATACAAATACAGACAGAACAAGATACAGATTGAAATGGTTGCAAAAGAAGCAGTCGCACACTTGCTACTCTTTAGCTGTTTAAAATATTTTGTAGTGTGTCATGAGTCAATTCCCTATAAAAGCCTTGGAAGAAAAAGATCCATGCAAAAAATAGCACACACAATGGAACACGAATATTAAATACAACAATCTTTCAAAACTGCAATTTAGGTCACAAACAAAACAGACAGCTTTATTAAGAGAAGATTCCAACAACCAGAAATGTGGTTATGATGTGCAGAAGAAAAGTCAGTGCTCATCTCCGACACAAGCATAAGCCCCAATTTACTTGTCCTAGGAAGTAGCGTCTTGCCATCAACAAACTATTTCTATAAGTAAAAATATATACCTAATTATTGTAAGTATAATCATACTTCCATGTTATGGCCCATAAATATCTTCACCATGTCTCTGCTTTTGTTCTTGAATGCATTATCTTCAAACATCAGAAAAATGCTCGGCTGCCATAAAAAACTCTGGAGCCTCCATTTCTCCCGGATTGCACATTCTTCTGATCGGATCCAGACTTAGTGGAATCATCAGAACCCTTATTCTCGATGTCCATTGGAAGCTTCATCTTTGCCAATGATTCTGTGAACTGCTGCATGCTCTTCATATACATATCAACTATTTGCTGCTGCACCACAGTCTGTTCAGGTTGAAGATTTATATTTACAAGAGGGTTTGTGAATGGCATCGCCATTCCCTCTTCACAAACCTTTGGTTGACTACTAGAAGCTGCAACTCCTTTCACTGAATCTTCCGAAGGCAAGTTTTCCTTGCTCGAGGAATTGCCAATTCCATTAGAAGGATTTTCAATTCCAAGAATCCTGGAGGATTCTTGACCAGAGCCATCCTTCTGAATAATGAAATCACGAGGGCATTGGCCTTCACTTGAGCTGCTTGTATTAGAACTGACAACATGTAAAGAAGAGTTCTCTGCATCTGGGTCAGTCCCATAATCACATGAATTGTCAACATTGGCAGTGACAGTTAAAGAATCTGCACATTTCTCAGCTGTCACGTTGGATGTCATTTCATAGTCACCTTCTGTTGGGGGAAAAGTACCCAATTGTGAAAATGGCGCTCTACCGTATTCACTTTCATTTGGATCAGCTACCTTTACGGAGTTATCAGGTTTCAGATCATCTGAGGCCATTTTGATGTATTCAGAAACCATTTGATTATTTTCGCTAGCAATTTGTAGGTCAGGGAACTCAATGTCATTGTAATTAGTAGATTCAGAGTTCTCCATTCCATGACTCAGTAAAACGGATTCTGAACTTATAGCAGATGACGACAATGCCAAGTTTGCTTCATCAATTGATTGACTGTGATAATCTGAGGGTACTGATCCATGATAAGAGAGAGTTAATTGAACTATGCCAGCAGGAGAATGAAAAAGGTCGGTTGAAGACAATGTAAAATCCTCCTGAGTCACTTTTCCCTTACCTACAACAGTAGCCAAGGGCACCAGGGCAAAACCCAACAACTGATCTTCTAAGTAATTCCTTGCACGGCTTAGCATCCATACCTCACATTTCAGAGATGTATCTAGATGACTGTTGACTTTGAGCTGCAACCTCTCGTTGAATACCGGATTCCTTCCTCCTCCATTTGATATTTTAGTTGAGATTGCTCCCTCCGGCTTGCTGGTAACAGACAACTTAGCATACACATCCTGCTTGTCATAGATACAGATGTTGTGAATATCTCTGGCATGGTGGACGTAGACATCCAGAATGCCTACAAATGCTTGCCTCTCCCCCTCCTCCCTTTCTGCCCCTCCCAAAGAAAAATTGTGTTTCCCGTTTTCCCTACTATTCTCAGGATTCTGGCGGCCATCATGTTGCGTAGGACCAAAACTAGACCCATTGTGACTATATTCTGCTGCTCTGCCTCTGTGAGAATTGACGCTAAGAGGAGACTCCACGCAAGAAGACGAATATCCGGTAGAATTCTGCCGGTAGGAATCCATGATGTCCTATCTTTACTCAACGTCCACTGCAATGAAAGAAGAAGTGACTGGGGGAACAAGAGACTGAAACCCAAGAAGTCTTTACAACTGATGAGTTAGAGGGTTTGTATGCTAAATTAAGAGCTACGAAACCGTGCAACAAAAAACCAGCGGAGAAAGGGCATGCCCAAGCTTAATTAAACTTTCAAACCGCTGAATTCCCACCACTAACTTTTCAGCAGACTAATGGGTTACACAGCATTCCGACATGTCAATCCAGGTTCTCTGTATGTAACTTATTTACAAAAGCTCAAACAGAATCTAGTTTGCGAACTGAAAGTCTTCACAACAAAAGTGAACTTGAACAAAATCTTCAAACAGAAAACAAAAGCCTACATACCTGACTTCAAGTTGAGCTCCCAATCAGTAGCTGTAAAGAACAATGAACTTGCTCATATGGCGCTGATTATTGTTTGCTACTTACTAAATTGAATGCAAACAATACCAAGCGTTCAAAGAATGCTGCAGGCTCAACCCTACATGAAACAAAAAATAGAAAAGCAAAAAGGCAAAAGCTTACTAAGTCAGAGCTCTTCCTTCACAAAACCCCCTATAAATTGACGAAGTATCAAGCCAATGAGCCACAGTACGGTCCAAAACTCTTCTTATCCGCACAAGCATTTATCATCACACATACTTTTAACTACGACAATTAACCCATCACTATTTTTAACCTTTCCAAGATTTAACCTGTGGTACATTTTAACTCACCATAACCTTCCCCTCCAAAAATACATTAACTGGAGGAAAAAATTATAATTTTTTAAATTAAAATAAAAACCGAGAGATGTCTTGAGAGAGAGGAAATCAAGTCTTAAAGGAAACAAAATTTTAGAAGTGTCAATTAATAATCACTTCAAACAATATCTTCTTAATCATATGAAATAAAATATTGAGAATAAATAATCACTTCAAACAATATCTTCTTAAGTAGGAGATGATTTCCACAGCTAGTCAAATTGTGATGTGAATATCAGGATTTAACTGTGTGATTTTTGAGTCAAACTCGATGACCCATGTTTCATGAGTAGTGATTCAACATGAATCCATCTCTCATGAGAATAAATGGAACACTAGATCTAATGAGTGCTAAGTGTTCCATTTATTCTCATGAGAGATGGATTCATGTTGAATCACTACTCATGAAACATGGGTCATCGAGTTTGACTCAAAAATCACACAGTTAAATCCTGATATTCACATCACAATATCTTCTTAATCATATGAAATAAAATATTGAGTTAATGAACAAATGTATATTTTCTTAAAAGAATGAATGAAGAAATTTAAATGAAGTTGAGCAGACCTAATTATCTAAGAGACCGAAAGAGATCAAGTCTTAGATGAAACAAAACAACGAGGTAATGAGCAAATTAGGCATTATCTTGAAAAAGAGTAAGAAGACTTGGACGAAACAAAATGGTGAAGTTAATGTACAAATAGACATTCTTTTGAAATCAAATATGGGTAATTCCCCTCTAACGACACCTAAGATCTAAGAGACCAAAAGAAATTAAAGTCTTAGATGAAACAAAACATTGAGTTGATGAATAGACGGGCATTATCTCGAGAAAGAGAAAGAAGTGGAGATGAAACAAAATGGTGAAATTGATGTGTAAATAGACATTCTTTCGATTCCAAATGTTAAAAGGGTGAACATATAGATATGCTCTACATAGGCCTTTAAATAATAAGAAAACAATAAGATTTCTAAATAAAATTCACAAGTCAAATCTATGTAAGAAAAAATATTAACTTTGATAAATTTAATTCTACTAGATTGTCAAAATACATACAAATACAATTGAAAAAGAATATTATTATAATTCAATTGAAACATACAAATACAATTGAAAAAGAATATTATTATAATTCAATTGAAAATTAATTCAAATCTTCATTAAATTGATACACCCTACACCATTTAAAGAAGAAAGAATTTAAATCTTTAGCATGAGAAGAACAATTGAGGGTGAGAAGCACTAGAATTTAAATTAGAAGACAATAAGATTTAAAAACAAAGCAAAAACAATCATCAAATTTCTTAATAATTCAACAAACCCATTTTTTTTTTTAAAAGTGGGATTACATTTCCAATTAATTATCTTTAACCTAATGAACATTAAAATTCTTCTATTTTATTCCATTCTATTCTAAAATTCTCTGACAAAGCAATAAAAAACCAGAATTTAAAAAATCCCCGCTGAACAAGAATTTAGTTCTCAAAAATCGCAGAAAAATTACCTGTCCTGTCATCTGTCGCCGTCCACAGTACTTACCGACTCTTGCCTTCCGCGAAAAGTCCGAGATAAACATTGACGGAAAATTACTTAAAACCAAAGCTAGGCAACGGGACCAAAAAACTTTACGCAAATCCCGTCACAAGCAGCAGCAAACGGCGCAATAAATAAAATCCAGCGGTATGAAAATGCAGAAATGAAGTAGCAGACAGAATTTAGGTCCGAGTTTAGGTGCCTACGTAAATGCACAAATTTTGAACTTGAAACCCTAGAACGTAAATTCAATGGAACTTAACGGGAAAAAAACACACAAATAGTATATTACCACAATTGTCTGAAAGTACATTCTGCGATGAGAATTTTCTTCCTTTTCCCCGCTGCTTTTTGGCTGATGTGATGGCTAAAACGGGAGTGATAATAATGATGTTGTGCAGTAGCAAAAACGGTATAAAAATCTTTGGTTACCTGTGAGCGTCAGGATTTGAACCCGGGACCCACGGGGTCCTTCTAGTCTTTTCCGACTTGGAGAAATTTGCGCCACTGGAGCCCACTGCTACCGTCAGTAGCCAGTGACCTTGTCAATTTGGCGTAGCCTTCCCGCCAGCTGTCCTGATTGAGTCCGTAATTTTTGTCGTCGTATTTGACCCGGTGTAGGCTTTGTTAAACCTATTTTTGATGATGTGTATGACCGCCACGTGTTGTAGACTATTGACTTGGCCCAGGGAAATTTGTATTGCACCTTATAATGAAACAAAGGGACTAGTGATTCTTTTGAGTTGATTGTAATTGATGTGGTTTTTAGATATTTTGGGATTGAATTTTTAATAAATTTTGGAACTTGAGATTTTTGATAATGAATTTTAGAACTTGAGATTTTTGTATAGATTTAGAAAAGGTTGTTCAGTTTTCTTGGGTTTTTATGGAAATTGGGTGTTTTATATTTAGTTTTTTTTTTTAAAGAATATTATTATTCGAAAGATGTAAGGATATTGATGATTTGATGGGTAATTGAATGAATAATGTAAAGTTATTTAAAAGTATTTGCACATGGAAAGAAGAGATTGTGTCTAAAATTGTCGGATTATATTATTTTTTTCATGTGACGGTCATATATTGGCTATCGATAGTAATTTATCTAGCTAGGCCTGGTGGGGTCTTGTTAATATTGAAAATTAGTCCTTGAATAATATGCATTTGTATGCCTTAAATGACAAGAATTGAAAGAGTGCACCTTTTGTGATAGCTTGCAAATGAGTGGACAGGTGAGTAATGCATTTTTCATGGAGGTTTCAATGTGATTGAGGTGACATGTAACAAACATGGTCATGTTTCGATGTGATGAATCATCAAGGAGAGAGTGTCGTGACTTTTTATAATGGCCTTGGCCCTAATATAGGATACTAAAAAGATCACATTATGTGGTACATTAACTCTAGCCTTTGGAGTGGATTAGAAAATGCTTTTGAGGCTTACTGGACTAATGATTCCCTCTTAGCTGTGTTTTTCATGTTCACTTTGCATACTCTATTAATGAAGCTATTGTCAAATATAACTCTTTCTAAGTACATTATAATCCATCTCTAAAATAAGTAGAGTTTTAAGAAAACAAAGGTTATACTCTATTAATGAAGCTTTTGTCAGATATAACTCTTTCTAAGTAAATTATAATCCATCTCTAAATTAAGTAGAGTTTTGAGAAAACAAAGGTTATAAAATATAATTCATTAATGTGTCTTTTTCATTTTTCAATAGGCCTTGTGGGGTCTTTTTAATATTGAGAATAGTCTTTGAGCATTAATAATATGTATGCCTTGGTGACATAAGTTAAAAGAGTATGCCTTTTTGTGATAACATGCAAATGAGTTGGCAAGTGTTATGTAGTTTTAATGGAGACTTCAATGTGATTGAGGTGACATCTAGCAAACATGGCCATATCTTGATATGATGTATTATTAAGGAGAGAGCGCATGGATTTTTATATTAATCCCTTTGACACTAATATAGGCTACCAAAAAGATTGCATCTAGTGGTACATCTATCATACTCTTTGTGTGGATGAGAAAATGCTATCAAGAGGCTTGATAGCGTATTGATTCCCTGTCAAATGTGTCTTTCATGAACTTAGTTTGCATATCTTTTGATGAAGCCTTTGTCAAATATTTTCTTTCTAACTATTTTATAATCCTTCTTGGATATTAAAGAGTTTCAAGAAAATTAAGGTTTTAAGAACTTAGTTATTTTTAGTATTGTATTTTCATTTTATCCAATGGTTTGACACACTTGTCCATATTGATCTTGATTTTTATCATTTGAGGGGTATATCATTGTAATAATCATGGGTTATGCAATCAATCCTTTTATAGTTATTATGACTAAGGATAGTGATGAGTCTCAGGGAAACGCATCCCAAGACAATACAAACAACTCATTATTTTGTCTCGTTTGCATGGACTCGACTCTCAACAAAAAACACACTAAAAGAAATTAATTTTGGGATTATAATAATAATGATAATATAATAGGATTGATTAGTACAAGAATAAGCACAAGCATTTTCTAAAAACCTACAATTATATTCCAAGAATTAGGCTTCCATACACAATTTGGACCAAGGTTTAGAAGATCTATGGAGATACACATCCCTTCATTCCCATATGGCATGCATTAGATTTCAAATCTGGAGGATCAATTTGAGGGGTTATCTCTCTCACTTGATGATAGTTGTGGCTTAACTTTTGTCATGATAATTTTTCCTTTGGATCTAGTTTAACAATGATTCACACTTAGTCCTAGTTTATTACTTTCTATTTTGATTAAGTATTTACCTAATTGAATTATGACTTCATCATCTACCAAGGAATCAATGACCTTTGAGAAGATTTAGAAGCATTATCATCATACATTTGGATTATTCATCCATTTGATTCTTGATTGGAATAGGGAAGCATTCCTACATTTTTACTTGATTAATCCTTTTCTTGAATGGATATATGTTTTATTTAGGTATTGGATCATTTTATCTTCAAGCATTTACCATTTCTATAAGACATTAAACATTTTGGGGGGCTATCTATCCTTCTTGGAGGCATAGTTGATTGTAATTGTGTGATGGTTGTATTCCTTGGTCCGGGTATCATTTATTCCTCCATGTTTGCCACTTTTGTTGTATATTCTCTCTCTCTTAGAGAGGGGGGTTTTCTCATGTGAGTTTCTCCTTTACCTTTTATTATGAGAGATTGCATTGTAAATGGGTATCTAATAATTGGACCAGTAGCTGTAACATCCCAATTTCCTGGGTCTAAATTAACATCTAATATACTAAAAGAATACAGTTATAAATTTTGATTTCATAGGAAGACATGTACATCATTCATGTTCATGTGAATAAGATTTACCATTAAAATCGATTAGACAAAATTTCTTAACAAAAAACTTGAAATACCATCAAATTAAATTACTATAGAAATTGAAAGGCCACATACCTCAAAAAATAAAGATCGAAATCAAACTAGGGATGCTTCTGCAACCACTCAGGTTAGTCCACAAATACACTATAACAATTTCATATGATGACTATCATATACAAATTGCTACCTTAAAATCAATTGATAATTACAATTAAATACCACTATATTTTAAATTAGGGCATCACGTACCACTAAATTGATTAGGGCATCATTTACCTTCGGTTCATTTAGGGCTTTTGATACTGTTGTCTCACTTAGAGTTTTCGCTACCACATATTTGATTTAGGGCTTCTGATACCACAGTTTCATTTTAGGGCTTTCACAACCACAGATTCAATTTAGGGCTCCTGCAACAACAGATTCAATTTAAGGCTTCCACAATGACGGATTCAATTTAGGGCTTCTGATACCACAGTTTCATTTTAGGGCTTTCAGGACCATGGATTCAATTTAGGGCTTCTACAACAACAGATTCAATTTAGGGCTTCCACAACGATGAATTCAATTTAGGGCTCAAATTCCTTTCCTTCTGATTGCTTACTTGCTACAGTAACTCAAGGTTACAAATATTCTTATATTTGATATCCATATAAATGAAAAACAATCCACAATTTTATATCTTGCATCTAGGTGTAAAATAGTGGTAACAATAAATTGACTCAATTTAATCTTACCACAGCATAAATAAAAATGATAATACCTGTTTTTCGATAAACAATTGATTGCATAGCTTATATCTGTCTAACACATGTCCGACATCTTGGGAGAGATGAAACATTGTTAGGAGCTTAACCACCCAACCTCGAACCACATTATATCCCCACACAATCTCTAACAAGAAAGGCCCTCCCTACCCAGAATTGGCAGGGGTCATCTTGCCATCTACTGGACTTTCGAGTAATTAACTCAGCATACAACTTGGTAGCAGGAGGTTACATATCAGGATTATGCATGAGCTATTAATTAATTCATATCTAAATGATAACATTGAAATGTCATAACTCATTATTGTTTCATGTTGTCACAGATTTCCTTTCTCTCACCTCATCACCCGTTTTCTTGGCTACACAGCCGGGTGAGTCCTAGGTGTTTGGAATCCTTAGCACAACTAGTTCTATCACATATATAAGAAGATTACATGCATCCAACATTTTCACTCTCTATGGTTAAATGATTATGTTCTTTTAACATTTGTAGGATTGATTGTTAAATTCTATATCCATTAGTTTATTTTATTTTGATCCATATTTGGTTTCTAGGTTATCACTTGCAATGAACGAGGCTAGTTTTTTTTTAAGAAATTCAATCAGCAAATTCAAACAAGATATCAATTATGGTAAATGATTGCTTCTAACACTTCCACATTTTGTAATCTAATACTTACAAAAACTCTCTGAATTTAGAACATCAATTCTGATAATTCATCTACAGATAGTTTCAATCTTGATAAAGTATGTCCCCTTCTTTAATAAAATTCAAACCAGTATATTAAGAAGACTATTTGCAAATTGAATTTTAATCTAATAATCCCAATTCTTTTACCATCTTTAAGAAATCTGAATATATAATTGATATCAATTTGAACAATAACCAAATTGATATCTAATCACAAATATATTTACATCATCGACTTCTAGGCGTAACCATTATGAGATATAAAAAGGATATATATTTGGATCTAAGCTGAGATGAATAGATTTTTACTTATTTGAGAACTTCCATAGCAAGATTACATCAATATAATATATTGTAGATTGATTATATTTGTTATCTTTTAAATTCATAATAATCAGCAGACATCATGCTATGAACTTGGTATCTATAATACCATACAACTGATGTTATACTTGAGAAATATAAAAATAAGAGAATATGGCAGTGAAAGCATCTACATGAATTCCTTTTTATATGCAACAAAATTAACATAAAAAGAGAATATTGATTACCCAGGTTATGGCAATGACTTACATGACTCCTCTATTAAAAATCTGGAAAGACCCACGCTTGGAAGGTTGCCTTCCATTTCTATTCTATGACTAGCAATAATGAACTCGAAGGTAGAATGGAAGGTGAGGGTGTGTGAGAGTTTTGGCCTCTCCTTCTTCTCCAACTCCAATAATATATTTGCCAATCGGATACCATTCAGAGGCGTTATAAATGCAGCTCAAAGATCTGCAGCTTGATAGAATTCAATAGATGGGCCCAATATGAACTCGTGTTCACTGTGACTCTGCCTGGTTACTAAGTAACTTGGGTGTTTGGGGAGACCTCCAATCAGTGACAAGTTTACTCAGTTGTATGCAAGTATACACCTGATGTTACCTCTGCAATTATTTGTATTCTAACTGGGGGTTTGAATGTGAATGGCTTGAAAGCCGAGAGCGGGAAGAATGCCAAGAGCATGGAAGAATGTTGAGAGCAAGGATGGATGTCCATATACGTTTAAAGGTTTCATATAAATATATTAAATGTTCTTACGACTTCCATCAATTACAAGAACAACCCTATGAAATCCCAAGACGACCATTCATATTCTAAATATTAAATTGACTAAGAAGAAAGAAAAAGAATAAGAAGTTGGAAAGAATTGGAAGATTAAAATTTGAAAATTATAATAATACATTTATTATAATTTGAACATTATTATAATGTACAACCATTAAATTATTAAATGATAATGGTGCCAAATCATTTTACATTTAAATGTACGTAATTAAATATTTATTAAAAATAATATGACGAAAGATAAATTAAAATCCTTTAAGATAAATTTTATATTTTAACTCAATTATTTTTAATTAAATTATTTATTTAAATAACTCATGCAGTTCCACAGATGTATCTTGTTACAAATCACTAGGTCCTCTACTTGTCTACCCAGTAATGGTGATGGCCTGCCTAATTCTTTTCTGACAATGCTTCCACCCCTTCGACATGCTCCCTATAAGAAATTACTCCCTAATTAAATTATAAATTATATAATCATAAATAATCATAACAGTTAACCTTCCATCTTAATTCCATGAATTCGCGATTGACGATCAACTAACATGTCATCTTCACTTGAAATCATAATGACCAACTATCTTACCATTTTACCATATTATATCAAATTAAACTGCCAACTGACTTCATGCGAACCTCAACGGCTATATTTCAAGCTAGGTCAAAAATTGGGATGTAACATACCATTCCCCTTGTGGTTCATTGTCCTCGATGAACTTGAAAATTGCAATGAACATTATAAAGGAGTATTTTAAAATTGGAATGTAACATATTATTCCCCTTGTGGTTCATCATCCTCAATGATCTCTACAAATTAGACACTAAAAGAATATTCCAAATACAAGATATAACATTGTGATATCATTTCTTTTCTCAATTGGGTCAGAATGAAAATCATAATAAAAACTCAAGATCCATTTTTACTTTAAAGTTTCCAGGAAGATACTTGCATAGTTACATAAAATTAAACACGTGCTCACCTGAGTTCTCTTTACTGTACTTGTGGTTTTCTTAGCATCTTTTGAGTTGATTCTATTTCATGTTCCTTTCATACTCATGTAGGCACTCACTATATCATTAGTTCGATTCCATACTGATATCTTCATTTAAGAGAATTTTCAAGTTTCAATGACTGAAAATGAGATAAGCATTCAAAATTAAAATTCTTCAACTAGCAAGTTCTTGATCTTAATTTAAATCATTTATACATACCATTTGGCATAAGGCACTTCTTAATGGATAGTTTGTCATGATAAACTTACAAATCACCTGAAAAAGATTATTAGATCTATGTTTTTCCATTTATGTAATCTTGGCCTCTTTGCCCATAGCATTTCTTTGTAACAATCATGTCATGATAAAGTATACACTTTATCTCCAAAGCAATATACAACAACTCAATAAGTAGAAAATAACATGATATAATATGCAAGATCACCATACATCAAATCAAGATCATACGCATTTGAAACAATTCCTAAAATTCTCATCATTCATTTGTAAATACTTGGAAATTCATATTTTCCATTTCTGTGATTTAGGCTTCCATGCCCATCTTGTCAAGTTTACATCTGTAAACAAACATGGATAGTTCCAATTATGCAAGTGTGTTTACTCCTTACTATAGCACATAATGATCTTATCATTTAACCAGTATCAGAAAGGATCATGGTTCACAATTTCATTTTCCTTGAGTTGAAGTTCAAATAGGTAACAATTTATTTTTGTCATTAATTTGGGTCGAAAAACCCAATCATGATAGATTTAGATAACATTTTATCAAAATTATATAAACTGTGTTTGGATTGTGCAAGCCTCAGCATTTGGACCCATTTTAATCTTTTCATTCTCGACAAAGAATGGACATCCCACCAAGGATAAGGCATATATATCATTCTGGTCTTGCCATTTGAGTATTAAGGTGGATTGAAGTCCAAATAGTTATTCAACAAAATAATTGAAGATCACTTGTTCCGACAATTTAGCCTAATTAAGGTCCCAACAGTTATTTGACAAAATAACTGAAGCGTCTAGACAATCCACCCTAGCCAAGGATTTCAAAATTTGGGTCATCAAACCTAATCTCCACCACTCAACTTGCCAATCCTTTTTATCTTTTTAATAGTTTATACATCTATCCACTTTATATCTTTCAGCCTTCCTAGCTATTTTGAATGATTTTCCAGTTTGTTTTTCCAGTTTTCATTGCAATATCCATTATGCAAAATATTTTTTTTTCCAACATAAACATTTAAATTTCTCAAAAATAGTGTTGGACCCAAGGTTTCAGTGTTGAACCCAACACTCTGATACCATATGTAACATCTTGATTTCCTAGGTCTAAATTAACATCTAATATACTAAAAGAATACAATTATAAATTTTGATTTCATAGGAAGACAGTTACATCATTCATGTTCATGTGAATAAGATTTACCGTTAAAATTAGTTAGACAAAATTTCTTAACTAAAAACTTGAAATACCATCAAATTAAATGACTACAAAAATTGAAAAGCCATATACCTCAGAAAATTGAGATCAAAATCAAATTAGGGATGCTTCTGCAACCACCCGAGTTAGTCCACAAATACACTATAACAATTTCATATGATGACTATCATCTACAAACCGCTACCTTAAAATCAATTGATAATTACAATTAAATACCACTATATTTTAAATTAGGGCATCAGATACCACTGAATCGATTAGGGCATCATTTACCTTCGATTCATTTAGGGCTTTTGATACCGCTATCTCACTTAGTGCTTTCGCTACCATGGATTCAATTTAGGGCTTCCGATACCACAATTTCATTTTAGTGCTTCCACGACCATGGATTCAATTTAGGGCTTCCACAATGACGAATTCAATTTAGGGCTTCCACGACGATGAATTCAATTTAGGGCTCAAATTCCTTTCCTTTCGATTGCTTAACTATTATAGTAACTCAAGGTTAGAAATATACTTATATTTGATATCCATATAAATGAAAATCAATCCACAATTCTATATCTTACATCTAGGTGTAAAATAGTGGTAATAATAAATTAACTCAATTTAATCTTACCTCCTTATAAATAAAAATGATAATACCTATTTTTCAATAAAAAATTGATTGCATAGCTTATATCTGTCTAATGCATGTTCGACATCTTAGGAGAGATGAGACATTGTTAGGAGCTTAACTACCCAACCTCAAACCACATTATATCCCCACACAATCTCTAACAAGAAAGGCCCTCCCTACCCAGAATTGGCAGGGGTCATCTTGCTATCTACTGGACTTCCTGGTAATTAACTCACCATATGACTTGGTAGCAAGAGGTTACATATCAGGATTATGCATGAGCTATTAATTAATTCATATCTAAATGATAACATTGAAATGTCATAATTGATTACTTTTTCATGTTGTCACAAATTTTCTTTCTCTCACCTAGTCACCCATTTTCTTGGCTACATAGCCAGGTGAGTCTTAGGTGTTTGGAATCCTCAAAACAACTGGTTCTGTCAAATATATAAGAAGATTAATGTATCTAACATTTTCACTCTCTATGGTTACATGATTATGTTCTTTTAACATTTGCAGGATTGATTGTTAAATTCTATATCCAGTAGTTTATTTTATTTTGATCCATACTTGGTTTCTAGGTTATCACCTGCCATGAACAAGGCTAGTTTTTTTTTAAGAAATTCAATCAGCAAATTGAAACAAGATATCAATTTATAGTAAATGATGGCTTCTAACACTTCCACATTTTGTAATCTAATACTTACAAAAACTCTCTGAATTTAGAACATCAATTTTAATAATTCATCTACAAATAGTTTCAATCTTGATAAAGTATGTCTCCTTCTTTAATAGAATTCAAACTAGTATATTAAGAAGACTATTTGCAAATTGGATTTCAATCTAACAATCCCAATTCTTCTATCATCTTTAAGAAATCCGAATGTATAATTGATATCAATCTGCTGAAGGATAACCAAATTGATATCTAATCACAAATACATTTACATCATCAACTTCTAGGCGTAACCATTATGAGATATAAAAAGGATATATATATATATATATATATATATATTTGGATCTAAATTGAGATGAATAGATTTTTAGTTATTTGAGAACTTCCACAACAAGATTACATTATATATATATATATTTGGATCTAAATTGAGATGAATAGATTTTTAGTTATTTGAGAACTTCCACAACAAGATTACATCAATATAATATATTGTATATTAATTATATTTATTATCTTTTAAATTCATAATAATCAACAGACATCATGCTATGGACTTGGTATCTCTAATACCATACTACTAATGTTATACTTAAGAAATATAAAAAGAAGAGAATTCAACAGTGAAAGCATATACATGCATTCCTTTTTATATGCAATGAACTTAACATAAAAAGAGAATACTGATTACCTAGGTTACGACAATGCCTTACGTGACTCCTCTATTAAAAATCTAGAAAGACTCGCACTTGGAAGGTAGCCTTCCATTTTTGTTCTGTGACTAGCAGTAATGAGCTCGAAGGTAGAATGGAAGGTGAGGGTGTGTGAGATTTCTCGCCTCTCCTTCTTCTCCAACTCCAATAATTTATTTCCCAATCGGATACCATTCAGAGGTTTTATAAATACAACTCAAAGATTTGCAACTTGATAGAATTCAATTAATGAGCCCAATATGAACTCGGGTTTATTGCGACTTTGCCTGGTTACTAAGTAACTTGGGTGTTTGCAGAGACCTCCAATCTGCGGCAAGTTTACTCAGCCATATGCAAGTATACACTTAATGTTACCTCTGTAATTATTTGTATTCTAACTGGGGGTTCGAATGTGAATGGCTTGAAAGCCAAGAGCAGGAAGAATGCCAAGAGCATGGAAGAATGTGGAGAGCAAGGATGGATATCCATATATGTCTAAAGGTTTCATATAAATATATTAAATGTTCTTACAGCTTCCATCAGTTACAAGAACACCCCTACGAAATCCCAAGATGACCATTCGGATTCCAAATATTAAATTGACTAAGAAGAAAGAAAGAAATAAGTTGGAAAGAATTGGAAGATTAAAATTTGAAAATTATAATAATACATTTATTATAATTCAAACATTATTATAATGTACAAATATTACATTATTAAATGATAATGGTGCCAAATCATTTTACATTTAAATGCACGTAATTATATATTTATTAAAAATAATATGACGAAAGATAAATTAAAATCCTTTAAGATACATTTTATATTTTAACTCAATTATTTTTAATTAAATTATTTATTTAAATAACTCATGCAGTTCCACAAATGTATCCTGTTACAAATTGCTAGGTCATCTACCTGTCTACCCAATAATGGTGATGCCCTGCCTAATTCTTTTTTGACAATGCTTCCACCCCTTCAACATGCTCCCTGCAAGAAATTTCTTCGTAGTTAAATTATAAATTATATAATCATAAATAATCATAATAACTAACCTTCCATCTTAATTCCATGAATTCATGATTAATGATCAACTAACATGTCATCTTCACTTGAAATCATAACGACCAACTATCTCACCATTTCGCCATATTATATCAAATTAAACTACCAACTAACTTCATGCAAACCTCAACAGCTATATTTCAAGCTAGGTCAAAAATTGGGATGTAACAGTAGTTAAGACCCATAATATTATTCATGCCCTAAACATCATTCGAATATTTTTACTTCTCCATAATTGTTCTTATAGGAGATGTTGGCGTGAATAAGGTGTTTTACTTAACTATTTCACAAGTAATTTTCACATATTATGCTTATACATGTAATTCATATTCACATATTATGTACTTGCATCTTAGGAATATCCTAGAAGTCTTAATTATTATAAGATCTTATATCATCTCAATAGTTACTTACTGTCCTAAGTATATAAGTCATATGTGTGTGTGTGTGTGTGCGTGCGTGCGTGTGTGCATGCGTGCGTGCGTGCATGCATGTGTGTGTGTGTGTGTGTGTGTGTGTGTGTGTGTTCTTGCTTAATCCTATCACTCAAAATTGTCTATATAAGAAAGGCATCATATGTACATTTTGTGATATGGTAATTTCAATATAAATTTAATCTATTTCACTTATAATTAGAGAATATTTTTCTTTATACTCTCTTGTAGAATGCATCATTTTATTTTGTAATTGATTGTAGTCTTGGGTCAATTGATGACCCTAACAAATGTAAGTGTGTTAAGAGTGATATTTTATATTTCATACCTTCTAGTATTAAATAAATAGTGTCAAATAATTTATGTGGCCATTTTAACACTATTAGATATTATTTCTTGTCTATGTATCATAATCCTTCTAGGATAAATTAGTCCAAAAAAGTCTTATAAGATTCATAAGCCCTAAAAGTATCAAACTATCAAGTGATAATTTGGTAAAAAATGAAACCATTAAAAATTCCATCTAAACCTATAACTATGTTATGGGTCAATCTATACCATAAGAAAAGTGTTGGTGGGGAGGTCTACAGGTAAACCATATTTTCTTTTACACTTGAGAAGGAGAGATAACCCAATAGGATTAGAAAGGTTGAAGCATTGAATGAGTATCATAATCCTTCACCAATATGGAAATTTGATAGGGAGATGTGAGGACTAGGATGAAATTTGGTAAGGTGACTTGTTGAGGCGATTTGGTGGGGCGACTTGGCAAGCCCACTTGGTGAGGTGACTTGGTGAGCAAACTTGAAGATTCAACTTCATGAGGGGATTTAGTGAGGCACCCTAGCAAGCAAACTTGGTAAGAGGAATTTATGAATCGACATGGAAAAGCGACTTAGTAAGGTTCAGTTACCATTTTTTGCGCCCCCCCCCCCAACCAAAATTTGAATATAAATACTTACCCCACCCAACGACCATTTACCATTTGAATATTATTTTAAATGTCATGGAAATACAAAAAAATTAAAACGATAAAAAATTTATAGTATTTCCTATATTCCCTAAATTTGTTTCCGTCGGTTTGCAACTTTCTGTGCTATCAAATCTCGCACAAATCTACGGTGGGCACTTTCCCGCATTTTGAAAATACACAATCTTTACGTAATGTGGGGAAGCCCCTTTGCAACACGTAGATCAGTGGGTTAGTGTTCTTCTTGTGGGCTGCAGGATTGGAGGTGGTAGGGCGAGCTGGCGATTCTATTGGCACTCGCTTTCCCGCATTCTAAGATTCATCAAACTTTCTAACAATGCGGGCAAGTACCCTGTGACATGCATCCATGTGACGTCATGGAGGATATTTACATAGGTTCAGAAAGTACGGGTTATGTGCACCGTCCGATGCGATCAAATCAATGGCTGGCGGATTCCCACATTTTGAAGATACAAGGATGTTAAGTAATGCAGGCAAGCCCCTTCATGACACGTAGCTGATAATGACATCATGCATCCATTTCTCCCAAAGCAAGATCCACCATCTGATGTAAGCTGATCGAGGGCTGGTGCTTGCTCGCAATATGAAGTTGCAAGAAGATTAAGTAATGCGGGAAAGCGCCCTGATGACACCTTTCCCACGATGTCAAATGTTCCCAGTTATACCTTCCACCGTCATATCTTCAAGGATCAACGGTTGGCGCATGCCCACTATAAGGAGTTGCAAGGAGATTAAGGAATGCGAGCAAGTGCCTTGTTGTTGTGTGTCCTTGTGGGGCCAGGCTTGTTTCATATGCTACAGGGTGATGCCAGGGTGGTGCCAGTTGGATTCCAGGTGTATGATGAGTGTCCGTGGGCCTAGAAATTTCAAAGGGGGGAAACATAGTATTATATGGATCTTTCACAATTGTCAATCTTGTAGAGATCGACGATCGACGCTTCCCTGCAATATGAAGATGCGAGGTAATTAAGCAATGCGAGAAAGTGCCTAAAGGACACGTGCCCTTGCGGGCCCGAGGAGATACATTACAATTAAGGCAGCATAGTTAGGGTTGACGGTTGGCAGTTACATCATAGTTAGGGTTTTGAGGAGGTGGCACGACTAGTCAGATAATGTGGTCAACCACGTAGAGACTTCGTGGGGTAGCAAAATGAAATCAGGTCACTGGTCCATGTGGCTCATCTTGATGGCAGGATTCAATTGACTTGCTAATTTTGCTGACTGATGAGCCAGAAAAGAAAAAGATTAAGTTTTCTTACGTGATCTGATCCCTATGATTAATGCCAACCACCCTCGAATGAATGCTAAACCTAGGAGAACACTCCACCACCCCTGTTGATCTATCTACTTGGTTAGATAATTTAATGGCATCATTTCTATCTTCTCAGGGCCTTGTTTCAAGAAGGATCAGACATCATTGCATCTAGATTTGTGTTCAGATCAAATTTTCTTCAGATCTCCATGATTATTCTCTGTAGGGCTTAATGGCAGTGGTTGTAGAGTAACTTCAATTGGAAAATGTCTCAGTTATGCTTGAGCTATAAAAGAAAATTTTGTAGATTTTGAAAAGGTCGACTTTTCTCTAACTTCTTTGATATTGCTCTGCAATTTCATGTGTAACTTCCCTTTGCCTCTGAACTGTATGGCATTCTGCCTTATCTCCTTCAGCCATTGATGTAAAGTGCAAGAACTATTTGCCTCTCATTGGTGTATTGTAGAGATCTACAATCTTGCATGACTGTATCTCTTTTGGCCTATGAATGGTATATAAGTGAATCCTCTCTTCCCTTGTGTCATTCATTTGGGTTTTTTGATCTGCATGTGATTGTTAGATTAAAGCAAGTCTAAATGTGTATATCTTATGGTTTCATGATGGTTCAATAGTGCATGTATGGATAGAGATTGGTTTGAACACTCTATTTTGGTGCATCACCTCCTTAGGTTAGAGTAGGTAGATTTGCTTTCATGCATTCTTCCTCCCTTTTCCTCTCCAAGAGTAGTTAGGTGCACCTTGATAGTAAAGGAAGCCGACCTTCTCCGGAGACTCAAACTCATAGTTCAAGTCCCACAGCTTGGAGGTTGTTTCCATGTTTCACAAGGTTGTCCTTAGGTAAAAACTTTGGACAAGGGTGCAAACCTCTATGACAATAGGTTCCTTGGTAATGTGACTCGGTGAGCTGACTTGTTGGGGTAACTTAGAGAACTAACTTCACGAGTCCATGTAGTGAATCGAAATGGTGTCAGCTTGGTGAGTGAACTTGAATAGTCAAATCAGTGAGATAACTTGGTGAGCAACCTTGTTGAGGCTACTTGGTGATTTGACTTGGTGAGAGGACTTGAAGAATTGACTTGGTGAGGTGAATCAATAAGGTGACTTGGTGGAGCACTTTGGTGATCCCACTTGGTGAGGCGACTTGGCGATCTTACTTGGTGGGGTGACTTGGTAAGGTGAATGGGAAAGTCAACTTGGCAAGCCCACTTGGTGAGCCAACTTGGTGAGTGAACTTGGGGAGTTGATCTGGTGAGTGAGCTTAAAGAGTTGACATGGTGAGCGGACTTTGCAAGCCAACCTGATGAGCTGACTTACATAGTTGAGTTGGTGAGGTGACTAGGTAGAGTGACTTGGTGAACCCACTTCATGAGGTGAACTAGTGGGGTCAACTTGGTGAGAAAACTTAAAGAGTCGACATAGTGAGGCAAATCAGTGAGGTGACTTGCTGAGGCAATTTGACAAGCCAACTTGGTGAGGCAACTCATTGAGGTGACTTGGTGGGGTGACTTGGCGATCCCACTTGATGGGGCAGATTAGTGAGGTGAGTTGGTGAGAGAACTTGAAGAGTCAGCTTGGTGTGTTGACTTGGTGAGGTGAATTGGCGAGAAGACCTGAAGAGGTGACTATGTGAGGAAACTTGGTGAGTCAACCTAGTGAGATGATTTGGCAAGCCAACTTGGTGAGCTAACTTGGTGAGTAGACTTGGTGAGTGGACTTGGAAAGGTGAGTTAAAGAGTTGACTTTGTGAAGCAAATTGGTGAACAAACTTAAAGAGTCAAATTGGTGAGATGACTTAAAGAAGTGACTTGCTGAGTTGACTTTATACACCGACTTGGGAACCGACTAGGTGAGCCAACTTGGCAAACTGAATTGGTGAGGCATCTTGGTGAGCAGATTCAATGAGCTGATTTGAATAACTGACTTGGTTGGGCAACTCGGTGAGGTGACTTGGTGAGGTGACTCAGTGAGCTAACTTGGTGAGGCAACTTGAAGAGCCCACTTGGTGAGGTGATTTGGTGAGTGTACTTGAAGAGTCAACTTGGTGAGATGACTTGGTTAAGTAACTTGGTGAGCTAACTTGAATAGGCAACTTGGTAAGTCAACTTGGTGAGACAACATGGTGAGCCAACATGGTGAGCTAACTTAGTAAGTTGACTTGGCGAGTGGACTTGGAAAGGTAACTTGGTGAGAAAACTTGGTGAGGCAACTTAGTGAGACGACTTGGTGAAGTGACTTGGTAAAGAGACTTGGTGAGCTTATTTGAAGAGATGACTTGGTTAGGCGAGGGGGTGAGCTAACTTATCAAGATGACTTGGGGAGCTTATTTGAAGAGCTGACCTAGTTAGGCAACTTAGTGAGACAACTCAGTGAGGCAACTTGGAGAGCCCACTAGGTGAAGTGAATTTGTGAGGGGACTTACTAAGCAAACTTGAAGAGTTAACTTGATGAATGGATGATGCAGAGCTTCAGACTCTAATGAATATTCAATGTCTTCTAGGATGAAAACAACATTGACTTCCAATCTCAACTTCAGATGGAAACAAAATTTTAATACCACTTTTCTTAATTGACACTGAAGTACCACTAAAACTCTGCATTACTAAATGTTCAAGTCCCTTAAAAAATTCATCTCGTTATTTTGCCTGTAATCCTCATTGAATTAATCATAGTTTGCTACTTTATGTATAAAGACAGACTCTTGCACACCCTGTTTACCTTCTTTGCTGCCAACAACCCAGTTCATTTCCTGTTGTTGCTCTGGAAATTTCATTATTCTTCAATGAGTTTCAATGCTCATTCTTTCCAAATCAGCATCCTTCTTCGAACATACAAATGGATTTATTGAGGTGAGTGCTCTGACTCTTCCCGTTGCATAACCAGGTCTAAAGTTTCAGAGAGATTACGGGTTCCTTAAGGTGTCAAACTTCTATTGACTAGACATCCAATATGTCTTGTCTTAGTTCAATCCCACTTCTTTCTGTTCATTTCCATCATTTTAGAAATCAAAACACAAATAAAAGACTGCATATGGTTACGTCTTTCCTCATTGAATTTCATTACATTTCTTGGGTCATTGGAAAGGAACGGGGATTTGGAGGATCCCCAAGTGCCGATTAGGGCACGCTTCAGAAATTTCTTCACCAAGTGTCACAGGTTCAAATTGGAGATAGAATGTTATGCAAATTCAACAGATTTCACGATAGTTTGAGAACTGTTTTTGTCATTTCAACGAAATCTCATAGTCAACACAAAATCTGTTTCGACAGCAGCTCGTTTCCTTTATCGCCTTTGACAGTGACTTTGGAGACAACCAAATTCAATCACTAAACCAAACACCGTGGGAAATCAAACATTTCAAGCTTAAGAATCGATCTCGCTAACACAAAACAACAGCTCCATTTATGAAAAAGAAACAAACAGATTCTCCCTTTTATTTCTTATAGAATCCTCTGACACAAACTCTCGATTCTTCTAAATTGACTCACCATCCCCCATTCTTTTTGTTTTCTTGTAACATATAGTTGCATCATTTTGCAACCAGAAAACAACTGTTCCAACCACCTTATGGAGGGGTTATCCACGGTGGTAACAACATCTATCATTAAAACTGTGCCAGCCACAAAAACTTTAAAAAAACAAAAAAGTTTTCAAAATTTTATAAAACTAACAAAACTTAACTAGTCTATCTAAAGTCCCACCAACCTTAGCAAACTATGGAATTTATAATCTATTCCAAGTTGCTAGATTGCACATTTATAGGACGTATTACATAATGGAAACTTGTTGATCCAATGTGATCATAAAACAATTATAACTTCTGAAGGTCATCCTTAGGGAAACTTCGGGTCTCCTTCTTTGTCGAGGGCTCCCGCACCATACTCCTGGGGTGGATTGATCTCAAGTCCACTTGAGATAAGCTATTCAACTGAAATACCATGCCTCTATAATGTTGTTTGATCCATCCAAGTGGCATCTGCTTCAGACTGTCCGAACCACTTCACAAGATACTGTTTGTACACATTGTTTTGGGTGCTTTTGACAACCCTTGAATCTAGGATCTGTTCCAGTTTCTTAGGTACATGAGAAGGAATATCGACAACATCTATCTGCAATTCATCCACATGAATCTCTGAACCTGCATCAAAATGACCTTTGTATGGTGTTAGATCACAAATATTGAAGATAGGAGAAATACCAAGGTGAGAGGGAAAAGAGATTTCGTAAGCATTCAGCCCATGCTTCTTGAGAATCTTGCAAGGACCCACTTTCTTCATAAGAAGTTTGGTGTGTTTTCCCTTTGGTAGTCTTTCCTTCCTCATATATGCCCATACTAACTCACCTATCTGAAATTGTACATCCCTCCTCTTCTTATCAGCATTCTCTTTATACTTTTGTGAACTTTTTTGCAATGCCAACCGTACTTGATCATGAATTTATTTCATACTGTCAGCAAACTGTTCTCCATGAGCACTCACTTGCTCATCGTGAGGAAGATCCCTTAACTCCAATATGCCCCTTGGGTGATATCCATACACAATCTGAAACGGACTTTTACCTGTACTTCTATTTACCGAATCATTAAAGGCAAACTTAGCTTGTGGAAGAATATTATCCCATTTATCTCTGTATTGTTTTGTCAGACACCTCAATAAATTTCCCAAGGATCTGTTGACAACTTTAGTTTGCCCATCCATTTGGGGATGATAGGCTGAACTAAAGTTCAAATTTGTTCCTAACCTTTTCCATAAGGTTCTCCAAAAATGCCCAATGAACTTCACATCCCTTTCAGATACAATAGTTTGAGGCAGTCCATGTATCCACACTATTTCCTTGAAAAATAGATTTGCTACATAGGTTACATCACCGATACTCTTACATGGTATGAAATGGGCCATTTTGCTGAACCTATCTACCACAACAAAAATGTTGTCAAAACCCTTCTGAGTCCTAGGCAGTCCCATTACAAAATCCATACTACAATTTTCCCATGGCCTCATAGGTATGGGTAATGGTTGATACAATCCAGCATTAGTGGAAGTACCCTTGGCCTTTTGACAAATAGTTCATTGTTCAAAAAAATTCCGCACATCCCCTTGCATCTTAGGCCAAAAATAATATCTTCTTACCTGTTCTAGAGTTTTATACAACCCAAAGTGTCCACTCATACTCCCACAATGCTTTTCTTGTATGATATTACCCCTCATAGAACACCTAGGAATGCATAATTGATGTCCTTTAAACAACAAACCATCTTGAATCAAATAATCAACATATTCAGCATGATATGCTTTTGAAAAATTAGAACAAACCTTATAAATCTCATGAAAATCCTCATCATTTTCATACATGCCTTTCAAGGAATCAATACCTACACTTTGCAACCTTACCTCTTGGACTGTCATGGCCCTTCTGCTCAACGCATCAGCCACTTTGTTTGCCACTCCTTTCTTGTGTTTGATAGAGAAAGTGTAGGCTTGAATTGATTCAACCCACTTCATGTGTTTATGACTCAACTTCTCTTGGCTGTTCAAGAAACTGAGTGCTTAATTATCCGTGAAAACAATAAACTCTTTTGGAAGGAGGTAGTGCCTCCATTTTTTCAAGGCTTGCACCAAAGCGTACAACTCAAGATCATAAGAGGAGTACTTCCTCTTTGCCTCATTCAACTTTTCACTGAAAAATGCCATGGGTCTTCCCTCTTGACTTAAAACAGCCCCTATAGCTACATTAGAAGCATCACATTCAATCACAAATGCCTTTTGAAAATATCAAAAAGCTAGGACAAGCTGATGTGCCACCTTTTGTTTTAGACTTTGGAAAGCCTCCTCAACCTCTTTAGTCCAGACAAACTTACATTTCTGCACCCCTTTGATTGTTTCCAGAATTGGTGCACAGATATAACTGAATCCCCTTATAAAATTCCTATAGAAAGAAACCAAACCGTGGAAACTTCTAACTTCTATCATGGTCCTTGGAGAGGGCCAATTCAAGATACTTTCCACCTTTTTCGGATCCATCTTTATGTTGCCACCTGAGACCACAAAGCCAAGATATACCAATTCTTCCTGCATGAAAACACACTTTTCCAAATTTATCAGGAGCTTTTCTTCTTGCAATCTTTTAAGGACCAAATTCAAATGTTCCAAATGCTCATCCTTAGTCTTGCTGAAAATAAGAATATCATCTAAATACACACTTACAAACTTGCCAAGAAATAACCTCAACACTTCATTCATGAGCCTCATGAATGTGCTAGGAGTGTTGGATAAAACAAAAGGCATTACCCTCCATTCATACAGCCCCTCATTAGTTTTAAACGCTGTCTTCCATTCATCTCCAGCCCTTATTCTGATTTGGTGGTACCTGCTCTTCAAATCCACCTTTGAATAGTACCTTGCACTCCCTAAATGGTCCAATAGGTCTTCAATTCGAGGCATAGGAAACCTATATCTAATAGCGATCCTATTAATGGCTCTTGAGTCCATACACAATCTCCAAGTCCCATCCTTCTTAGGTGCCAACAGGGAAAGGACAACACATGGACTCAAACTTTTAGTAATCAAACCCTTCTCCAAAAGTTCTTGGATTTGCTTGGACATCTCTTCATTTTGCTGGGGTGTGAGTTTGTAGGCTGCTTTGTTTGGAAGTGTGGCTCCGAGAATTAGATCAATGTTATGGCTGATCTCTCCGATTGGGGGTAAGGTATTTGGCAACTCCTTAGTCACTATGTCTTTATACTTTTCTAGAAAATCTACTACCTCCTTAGGACCTACTCTCCTAGGTTCCTCTTTTACTTTCAGTACCTTCCCTTCTTGTGCCTTTGGGCAAAATTACCAATGCATAACAAGGAGTGTCTTTCCCCTTCATCACCTTCAAAAATTCTTTTCCTCCTACAAACAAAAACTTGGAATCCTTTTGTTCTTTACCATTATCAGGCAGGGGTAATAACGTTACCTTTTTACCTTGGTGTCTTATGGAATATGTGTTCTTCCTTCCATCATGGTGTGCCTCCAAGTCATATTGCCACGGTCTCCCCAAGAGCAAGTGACATGCCTCCATAGGCACTATGTCACAAAGTACCTTATCCTTGTATTTCCCAATCTAAAATTCAATCCATGCTTGCTCTTCTATGATTGTATGCTATCCTTTTGTGAGCCATGACACCTTGTAGGGTGTGGGATGTTTCATCCTTTCTAATTTCAGCTTTTCAACTACCTCAAGAGACACCAAATTATCAGTAGAACCAGAATCAATAAGCACTTTACATACCTTGTCTCCTACTTTACATGTAGTTCTCAAAAGTGCCTTCCTTTGGGGTGGTTCTGGTGGACTAGGTGCCTTTATTAACACCCTTCTCATCATTAGTGTCTCTCCTTGTTCTGGTGCTGCAAAGGATTCATCTGAATGCATGTTGCATGTGTCTTCATCTCTCACCGAATTGGTTCTCCTTTCACCATTTTTTATTTTCCTTTTCAAGACACTTTGATGCCAAGTGTCCGGGTTGATGACATCTAAAGCATTTGATGATAGTCGGGCCTCTTCCTCCAGATCTTCCTCTAGAGTTTGATCTCCTTCCTCCAAAAGACCCTCTAGAGCTGTTGTCCCCTTGTTTTTGTTCATGACTAGATTCTCCATAATCCTTAGGACCTTGTCCTCTCCCTTGAGGATTACCTCTGCTCGGTTTCCAAAATCTTGGTGTCCTCTTCCTCTACTACCTTGTTCTTGCTTCCTCTTGAGTTTTTCCTCAACCTTCAATGCTAACTGATAACATTTCTGTACTGTGGTAGGATTACTCAAACTGAGTTCATCCTAAATTGTGATTCTTAACCCTTACATATATCTCGCAAGCTTTTCACTTTCCGGTTCTGTTGTTTTGGATTTCATAACCAGTCTCTGGAACTCCTCTGTATAACTTGAGACATCTAGATCTTTCTGCCTCAAACTCATCCTCTTCTTATGAAGTTGAACTTCATAATCTTCTGGGACATATGACTCTCTCAGCAAGACTACCATTCATTTCCAAGTAGTTATCTACCTCTTGCCATTCTTCACCCTTTCATCTTGAGCGAAATTCCACCATGTAAGTGTCGGTCCCTTCAACTTGGACTTGGAAATCTTTACCCTCTAATTCTCGAGTATGTCTTTGCATTCAAAGAAACTTGTGAGAGCATCAACCCAATCCATTGCCACTTCTGGATCCATCTTCCCATTAAACATGGGCAGATCTAGTTTAGTGTCCATCGTCCTTCTTTCCATGGACTTCAAGGTCTTCAAGAGTAGTCTCTGATCCGCAGGAACCTCTTCCTCATCTTGCTCAAGGGGCTCTGCTTCGCTTCTTTCTCCCTCAGAGTCTCCACCACTCTTCTTATCAACCTTTCCTTTGAGTCTCTTGACTTCTCTCTTTAACTCTTTGTTCAGATTCATCTGCTCCTTCACAATCTTGGCCAATTCTACATTCGTGATCCTTGTTGGGATCTCAACATCTTCTTCCTCCGTTGACATGGTGTCAAATCCTTCTCCTAAGGATCTTTCTTACTCTGATACCAATTGATGCAAAGCTTCAGACTCTAATGAATATTCAATGTCTTCCGGGATGAAAACAACATTGACTTCCAATCTCAACTTCAGATGGAAACAAAATTTTAATACCACTTTTCTTAATTGACACTGAAGTACCACTAAAACTCTACATTACTAAATGTTCAAGTCCCTTAAAACATTCATCTCATTATTTTTCCCGTAATCCTTATTGAATTAATCATAGTTTGCTACTTTATGTATAAAGACAGACTCTTGCACACCCTATTTACCTTCTTTCCCGCCAACAACCCAGTTCATTTCCTGTTGTTGCTCTGGCAATTTCATTATTCTTCAATGAGTTTCAATGCTCATTCTTTCCAAATCGGCATCCTTCTTCAAACATACAAATGGATTTATTGAGGTGAGTGCTCTGACTCTTCCCGTTGCATAACCAGGTCTAAAGTTTCAGAGAGATTACAGGTTCCTTAAGGTGTCAAACTTCTATTGACCAGACATCTAATATGTCTTGTCTCAGTTCAATCCCACTTCTTTATGTTCATTTCCATCATTTTAGAAATCAAAACACAAATAAAAGACTGCATATGGTTACTTCTTTCCTCACTGAATTTCATTACATTTCTTGGGTCATTGGAAAGGAACAGGGATTTGGAGGATCCCCAAGTGCCGATTAGGGCACGTTTCAGAAATTTCTTCACCAAGTGTCACAGATTCAAATTGGAGATAGAATGTTATGCGAATTCAACAGATTTCACGACAGTTTGAGAACCATTTTTGTCATTTCAACGAAATCTCATATTCAACACAACATCTATTTTGACAGCAACCCGTTTCCTTTATCACCTTTGACAGTGACTTTGGAGACAACCGAATTCAATCACTAAACCAAACACCGTGGGAAATCAAACATTTCAGGCTTAAGAATTGATCTCGCTAACAAAAAACAATAGCTCCATTTATGAAAAAGAAACAAACAGATTCTCCCTTTTATTTCTTATAGAATCCTCTGACACAAACTCTCCATTCTTCTGAATCGACTCACCATCCACCATTCTTTTTGTTTTCTTGTAACATATAGTTGCATCATTTTGCAACCAGAAAACAACTGTTCCAACTGCCTTATGGAGGGGTTATCCATGGTGGTAACAACATCTATCATTAAAACTGTGCTAGCCACAAAAACTATAAAAAAAAAAAAAAAAAGTTTTCAAAATTTTATAAAACTAACAAAACTTAACTAGTCTATCTAAAGTCCCGCCAACCTTAGCAAACTATGGAATTTATAATCTATTCCAAGTTGCTAGATTGCACATTTATAGGACGTATTACATAATGGAAACCTGTTGATCCAATGTGATCATTAAACAATTATAACTTCTGAAGATCATCCTTAGGGAAACTTTGGGTCTCCTTCTTTGTCAAAGGCTCCCACACCAATGGACTTAAAGAGTTGATCTAGTGAGGTGACTCAATGAAATGACTTGGTGAGATGACTTGGTGGGGCAACTTGGTGAGGCAACTTGGCAAGCAGATTTCGGGAGATGACATGGTGGGGCGACTTGGGCAATTGTCTTGGTAAGGCAACTTGGTGAGATGACTTGGTGGGGAAAATTTGTGAGCTAACTTGGCTAGCAAATTTAGCGAGCCCACTTGGCAAGGCCAATTAGTGAGGTGACTTGGTGAGAGAACATGAATAATTGACTTGGTACACAAACTTAAGGAGTCAACTTCATTAGGAAACTTGGTGGGGAAACTTGGTGAGTTGACTTAGCGATCCCACTTGGTGAGGCAAAAAGGTGAGTTGACTTGGTGAGATGACTTGGTGAGGTGACTTGGCAAGCCATCTTGGTGAGAAGATTTGAAGAATTGACTTGGTGAGGTGAATCAGTGAGGAGACCTTGCAAGTTGACTTGATGAGTCCACTTAGTGAGGTGAATTGGTGAGACAACTTGGTGAGTGAACTTTAAGAGTCAACTTCATGAGCTGACTTGGTGAGCTAACTTGGTGAGCAAACTTAAACAGTTGACCTTGTGAGCTAACTTGGTTAGTTGACTTGGTGAGGTGACTTACTGAGGCAACTTGATGAGGCCACTTGGTGAGGAAACTTGATGAGCTTATAATGAAGAGTCAACTTGGTTAGTTGACTTGGTGAGGTGACTTAGAGAGGTGACGTAGTGAGGTGATGTAGTGAGGTGACTTGGGAAGTTGTCTTGGTGTGGAAACTTGGTGAGATGACTTGGTGAGGCGACTTGGTGAGGCAACTTTGTGAGCCTATTTGAAGATTCAACTTGGTAACTTGGTGAGATGACTTGGGGAGGTGACATGGTGAGGCAACTTGGGGAGCCAACTTGGGTAATCATCTTGGTGAGGCAACTTTGTGAAACAACTTGGTGAGGTGGCTTGGTGGGGTGACTTTATAAGCCTTGGCTAGCAAGTTTGGTGAGCCCACTTGGTGAGGCCAATTGATGAGGTAGCTTGGTGAGTGAACTTAAATAATTGAATTGGCAAGGAAACTTTGTGGGGCAACTTGGCTAGCTGGCATGGAAAGCCCACTTGGTGAGGCAAAATGGTGAGACAAATTGGTGATCCAACTTGTTGAGGCTACTTAGTGAGATGACTTGGTGAGAGGACTTGAAGAATTAACTTGGTGAGGTAATTCATAGTTTGACCAAAACCTAAAAAACCAATGCAAATTCTACAAATAGAAACCAAATGTCATAACTAACCTATGATTTTGATTTCATGTTGTTCTAAAGTGACTAGATTTGCTATGCCATCCTATTCCCTACACTTTTAGTTATTTTTGTTGCAGATTGGATGCAAGGTCCAAAACTTGCCAAATCCAATATAGCATGAGTGCCACCCTTTATTACACATGTAAAATAAGGTTTATTTTTGTATAGAGATGGGTCTTGCTTGGTCAAACCCTACTTGGAATCAACCTTGAAATGAAATAAAATAAAGGAAAGTGTGCAAACATAGAGTAAAAGCTAGATCTAAATTATGAAGTCTATTATACCTTAGCAATGTAAGTTATTTTTTGAAGGTTATCAAGAATGTTGATGTAATATATTGAAACCATACAAGAACATAAAAGGAAATTTTGAAAGACATGCCTTGAAAATTGATTGGTGTAGTCTCCACAATTATTGATGGAGGGAGAGAGAAGAGTGACTTTAAGAGTTGAAGACTTAAATGTTTGAATGTTTATATGCTTAGATGTATAGATTCTTGTGATCTTCTTCCTTGATGATAGACTGCTTTTCTTAGCCTTTAAAAAGGAAAAGAAGCTTGATATTTAGAGAAGGTTTCCTTAGAAATGCCTTAGAATGCTTGAAATCTTATTGAAGACTGGTTGAGTGTGATTTTGAAATAGAGAGCTTGCGTTTCCACTTGATCCTTGTCCATATGAGGAAATGTAAGTTGATTTTATACCTCTCTCAATATTTTGGATCTCTAAACTTGAAGGATCTGATGAGAATTAAGATTTCCCATTTACCTAATGAGATGGGCCTTCAATATAAATTTTAGGAGAAACCTTACTGTTGGTGTAAATAAGTACTTTACTATTTACACTTACTTAAGTTTACTTAGGTTAATGCATTATTTAATTATATTGCATTATTTTATTATTTTTATTTATGAGACACTTAGGAGTTTGTGCAACCTTGTAAGTTGTCATGTTGACAACACAGAAGTATGCACCTGTATTTTAGCACATGGTGTCTACAACACTGTTTTGTGTGTCCCACCCTTGTAGACTTATCCTCACATCACCACACTTACTTCTGTGCTTAATGGAGGATAATCCATATTTGGTGGAAATGTGCTTGGTTGTCTGACACTTCATGGTGCTAAGTTCTATGCATTCTAGAAGCTCTCCCGAGGCCTTTATATTCAGGCACTCCTAGTGTACTCTAGTATCATGTTATTGAATACATTGTTATTCTGATCATACTCTCTCCATTTTTGGTCTATAGTTGTGCTTGTGTTTGTGTTCTTAGTTCTTGGGTGAATTTTTCCCTTAGGAAAATTCTTACATGATATGAGAGCTTGGAAACTTTCTCATCACATAGCCGTTTGAGACCTCTTGCATGCTTCATCACCTCAGCTTGAATTCATAGTGCTGCAGAAATTGGGAGCGTCCAACACTAGATCTAACCTCTCCATTGCATTTGAAATGCTGAACTAGTGAAAATTGGCTATAAACATGCCTACTTTGGGGCATAGTCGGCCGTGAGGCAAAATTTTTTTGCAAATCAGAACCCGGAGGCCCAATTTGCGGTATGGGTATGATCATGTTTGCAAATTTATGAATTCATTTTCAAATCTGAATTTCTTTGTTATTTTTTGGACTATTTTTTCCATCATTATTTCGAATATTTTTTTTTGAATTTTTTTTTAAGCCCTTCGAGCTGATAGCAGAGAAAATTTTGAGTAGTACCGGGCTGTGAGCTCCAGGCCTACACAACGAATATTTTATTTAATTGTTCACAGGATTTCTTATTAATTTCAGCCCTTTCATTATAACACCGGCTAGCCCATTCTTCAAACCGACGACGATGACTCCATAGGCGACCACGCCCAACCACTGTCTGCTCACACTGGCAACTGACTACCTTCTGGTGCCCAGCCTTTCACCAGTGGCAGCTTTGCCTTCTCCGACGAGTGTTGTTTATGTTAAACATTGTGGTGGTCTTCTTATAAATAGCGCATTTTGCGCTCGCCTAGCAAATTTGGGACTAAAACCCAACATTTCGACATGTCCAACCTAAAATTGACGCCGACATTTATCAATCTCCGATGACCCGCAGAAAGACTTTGCCACTGCTATTTCAAATTTCAGCCGCCACTGTCCATCTATGTAGAAACGTGGCCTAGTCTCTCACTGCCATGTTGCGCCCTCTGACATGCAGGAAAATACATAGTGCAGGCCACGTGAACTAATCATACAAGGACACGTGTTGCCTTTACAAATGCAATAGAAGACATCGAACACTGAGGCTAAAGATTAATATAAAAATCACAAACAAAAGTTAGAAGAAAGAACAATTGATTTGAATATAGAGTGAGCACTCAAGAATGTAGAAATGGAAAACAACACAATCAAAGGTGGCAAAGACCAAAGTTTGAAATTGAATTAACGAATCAAACTATGTTTGGTTTGTTAGTCTCAGACTGGTTTTGACATTTGAATTTCAACACACTTAACCAGTTCTCAAGTTAATGCCGGTTATAATATAGAAGTTGAGCTACTGTATATGTCGAGCCAGAGAATTCAATAGGTGCTGAGTAAACTTTAGGTGTTGAGCAATATTTAGGTGCTGAAAAAAGGTCAAGTGTTGAAAAAAGTATAGGTGCCAAGTCACTATAGATGTTGAGTGAAACAAAATTACTATAGGAGCTAAGTGAGCCAATTTTTCTATATGTGTCGAACATCAGCAACTAGTATGTGTCAAGTAACACATAATCAACATATGAGTTTGTGCCTTCACAAACTCAGATGTAAACCATTTTTGGAGCCGACATGGGATGAATCTCAAAGGATTATGAAGATAAGATTGAATCTTTCTCATTACCTATGCAATCAACATGCAACCAATAAGAAAAATGGAGAAGGCATGCAACCAATAGGAGAAGTGCAAGAAATGAGCGAGAAATGAAGATTTAATATTGATCGTAGATTCATACCTAATCCTAAGTCTTCAAAATATTTATAAGGAGGACAAAGCCCTATTATGAAGTAGAGAGGAATGCGCAGGAGAGGATATGTATGGGTGAAATATAGTGAAGTGCAGAAGGGTAAAATGCTTAGTGAAGAATAGAGTAGCATTGAAAAATTGAGTTATTGAAGAACAGAGTATCAGAACCTTGTAGAGTGACATATCAGATCAAGCAAGGATTAGAGTGACAAAGCATAATAAGGATCTGGAATCAACAATTGAAGATTGCAAAGCTATCAAGTCAAAAGGCTTTCTAATACTCTCTAGCAATTGTATTAGATATGGAAATCCTATGGACTTAGGTTGGCCTAGTAGCCATTTATAAATCCTTTAACAGGGTGGCATTCCAAGTGAATGTACAAAAGTCCTTTAACCAAGCCTGCTTTTAGTAGGGTAGTGAAATCCTTTACCAGGTTACTTTTGATAGAGTGTAAAGTATTTAATAGGAAAAGCCTTTCATAGGGTAGACCATTAGAAGTGGTCAAACATTGTAGCCTTGAATAGTTACACATTGCTACAGTGATATTTTGTGGGTGTCATCCCCACCCCAGTTTTACCTTCTCATTTTGGAGGGTTTTTGGGTTACCAAATTTTTGTGTTGTCTATTTTCATGCATGTCTTTACTTTCATGTTTATTAGATAAATTAGATGCATGTGAATGGTTTTAGTTAAAAGGATTTGAAAAGGTTAAAGTTAGAAACTTCTGATTCAACCCCCCCCCCCCAGAAGTTAATCTTCCCACTTGTTAATTCCAACAATTGGTATCAGAGCTCAGTTCTTACAAGGAGGAGCCTCATAGCTTGGAGAAAAGATCTAAAAATGGAAGTCTACAAATTTGGGAAGATCATAGAGAATTAGGCAATTGACATACAACTTGCTTTACATGCTTTGGAAGAAGTTAGAGGAGAACTGAAGAAATCCTTAAAAAAAAGAAAAGAGATTGCCACAGCTGAGAATGACACATAGTACAAGGTGATTAACACCTCAAATCTATTTTCAAATGTAGATTCCAAAGAGTTTGATGCAACAATAGAAGACCTGATGGAGAAAAATAGAGCTCAAGTAGAAGAAATCAGAATACTCAAGCTTGAACAAGAATCACAAGCCATGATGCTTTGTGAGGTAACTGAATAGAAGAAAAGAGCCATTGAAGATAAGTATATGCTCTAAGAAGACAAGAGAAACCTTGCCAATAGATTGGAAGAAAAGTTAATTGAGCTTGCAAGAATCTCAAACATGCAGCTGGACACCCTAAGCTAGATGATGAATGCATATCATGAACTAAATGTCAAGGACATTGAGATCTCTACACTGAAGATGAAAAATGAACAATTTCAAAATGAACTAAAAAGAGAGAAGGAGATTTTTGAAAGCTTCAACAAACCTAATGAGGCCATCAAGTATTTTAAGCAGCTACTGAAATCACCAAGGGCTAGCAATGATACTTCAGGACTAGAATACATTAGCACTGAACAAGGAAAATCCTCCAAGACTACAAAAGAAAGGAGTAACAAAAGTAAGGACACTAAACCTACTTATCATTTCTGTGGTAAAAAGGGACATACTTCTAATGTATGTAGGAGCAAGAATGCCCATCAACATGATAAGCCTAAGAATGCAATTTATTGCCACAAGTGCAAAAGCAAGGACATCAAGCACATAACTATAGGACTAGGACTACACCAAAATTTGAAGGTCACTGCTACAATTGCAAGAAGTATGGACATAGAGCTTTTGAGTGCAAATCAAAGCTTATGTGGACATCAAATCAGGCAACAAGGGAAGGTAACCATGGTCATCACTACAATTGGGACTACAACACTAGATATAGCTATCATTACTGTCAAGAATATGGACACATTCCTAAAAATTGCATATGGACACATTTAAGAGGGAACTACAATAGATGGTTGAGCTAAACCACATGTTTTAGTTGCTTGAAGATTGGTCACATCAGCAAGAATTGCCCAACAAAGTCAAAGACACCCAACCCAAAGAATGACAAAAGCAAAGAGAAGATAGATGTTGAACACATCAAAGGAGAAATGAACAAGAAATGGAAGAAGAAAGATGGGTGTAGCACATCAAATGAAGGGATCACTTCACCTAATAGGTCAAGTGGTCACACTTCATCAAACCAAGAAAGAGAAGGCATTAGGGACCGATTTACAAAGTTTTATTAGACATTAGTTCTTAGAAAATAAAATACTGAAAAGAATAGATCAACATGAACAAAGATGCAAAGTTAAAAATTCAAGATTTCACAAGTGTTGCCGAGTTGCTCTCAGATGTTGAGTAAAAATCTAGTACAAGCTGAGTTGATTGTCAAGATTGTAGGAGTTGAATGATTAGTAGAAGCCAAGTTGGTAGAGGAAGCCGAGTGAAGAAGAAATCTGAGTTGAAGCCAAGTAAGTAATACTCCTATGGAAGCTAAGTGGTGAAAAGACAATGGAAGCTGAGTAATGTAGAATCCTTTAGAAGTCGAGTGGATAGTTGTAAATGTACTAAGCATTAAATGCAATGAAAATAGGTTATATTATCATATTTTCATTCATTTTTCTTCATCGAGAATGAAGAGCAAAGACGAGAAAGTGTGCAAAGTGAATCCCAAGCAGAGAATCTAGTGTATACAAAGATTTCAATAGCATTTCAAGCATGGTTCCATTGATTTTAAGGTATTTACAACTCTGCTAAGCTACATAGTTTTGTATTTTCTTTGTGTTGAAACCCTAGATTATATAAAATGGCATCTAGCTCTAGAAAAACTCAGGAGAAGGAATCATTTGAAGTCCAATTAGTATCAAAAGAGGTCAGACAACTCGATTTCCATCCAATCCTAGAGGTTGCATACAAGAACGACCTAGCAGGAGCCCTTTCCATCATACCCCCAAAGGAAATGTTATAACTGAAAAATTGGAGCCATAGGTGATATGGAAATGAGGGAGGCATATGAAAAATTGTGTGATAATGGAATATTGAAGGAAGAGTACAAAATTGTTGAGAGGAAGGGTTTAACACAAGCCCTAGAATTCCCTACAGTGTTTAAGATAGAATGGATTAGGCTAGTGTTGAGACGAATGCATGATGGTAGTTTATGGTTAGAGGATGGTCCTATCAAGATTACAAAGAGGATTATACATAGAGTGATAGGGCACATAACCCTAGATCGGCCAAGGACTCTTATGAGTGATGCCAAGGAGGCAATTGAGAAGAACACAGGTGCAAAATAGAATAAGAGAGGGATGACAATTGACACAATCCAAGATCCTCTAGTTGACTTTGTTGTTCGGGTCATTGCACACAAATTCTACTAGTCTACAGTGTGCCTTGTCTTGCAGTAGATGTTGGATACAAACTGGTCAAGAAGGATCATACATATGATCTTGCAGAGCTGCAACTACAACATATTAATGAAAATCTAGTAGCAATCAGAAGAACAAAGGGAGCCCAATGCAAATTTGATGCAATTTTGATATGTATTTTCTTTTATGTTTAGAATGAATTCCCTTCTTTTGGTAAAGTGGCATGGAAAAATGATAGGTCAATCATAGCTCAAGTCAATGAATACATAGAGCAAATATGGGAGCTAATTTTGAGACCTTGATGAAAAGTTATTTTGAAGACTTTAAGAAATCAATGAAGCAAAGGCTCATAATTCTAGTTTCCTTAGTAGAGAAACATGTAAACAAAGTTTTTTGTCTTGTAGATATAGACTATACATACATACAAGTGGCCATACCAAGAGTGAGATGGTTGAGACCTCTTGGGTATGAGATAAATATAAATGAAGCATCAGGAGCAATAACTGCACTACTTGTAGAGGAGATTGAAAAGGATGCACCACATTTTGGAACCTATGATGTGGTGAGATCCAAAGTGGATATGAAGTTGAAAACTGCCTCCACTTTGAAAAAGAAAGATAAGCTTGTAAAGAGCATGAAAGCCAAATTTGGGGAAGGAACTGTAGAAGAAGTAGAGGAAGAAGGTGAAGATGTGGAGGGTGATGAAGAAGAGCAAGATCAAGGGCCACTTGCCCTAACCCAAGGTATGGGAGAGGATATAGATGAAGAAGAAGGTGTTGAGTAGGAAGCATCAAAGGCTGAGCCAAAGAAAAGGAAATATCAGAAGCAACTAGTTGCACAGCCTAATGGGAAGAAGAAGAAACCTACAAAGCCAAGCCCAACCAAGCCAACTACAAGGGATGACACAAGGGCTAAAACTCAAGGGGCAAAGGAGCAAGAAAAATAGAAGGCAACAAAACAAGAAGGGCCTACATAGTAGAAGAAGAGAAGAAGGTATGTTGCACCCCCTGAATCAGATGAGGAAAGAACAGAGTTTGATGAAGAAAAATTCAGATTGGTAAGATGCTCTACCACATCTAAATTAGAAAGCATTTGCAATAATATTAGAGATAATGCAGATTTATCTGGTCTAAAGACCATAGAATTTAGTAAGTTGTCAAAGGAAAAATAAAGCATAGTGGAAGAGTCCATCTACACTATGATGGCTAAGTTTAAGACAACCCCACTTGAACTAGACAATTCAATGCCTAAGGAGCTAAGCTCATTAGTTGAGAATAAATGGCATTACTATCTTAAAATGGAGAAAGAAATAAGAGAGTCTACATTGGCTCATTTAATGCCAAACCTTACTAAAGGTCAAATAAAAAAGGCTAGTAAGAAGAATGGGAGCAAATTTGCACCCAAATATAGAGCCTTTAATATTTTTGCAAAACCAAATAGAAGATGTTCAAAAGTCCACACAAATGTGGAAATTAATATATGGTTTAACAACTATAAAGGAAGGGTAGGAAGACCCATTTGAGGGTAGAAATGAAGAAGAATAAGAAGATAATGAGAAAGAGGAAGAAAGAGAGCAAGGAAAATATTAAGGAGGAAAAGAGATAGTGGAGACAACACATGGTGAAGAGGCAATAGCTGAGGAACAAAAAACTAAATAGAGTGTTCAAGACACCCAACTGCCACCACCAAACCCTCCGCGCACAACACTTAAAAATATAGTAATTGTATAGGATTTTCTTGACACTTTAGCTCATAACATCAATCCTTTAACTATAGAGCATCTTAAGAAGATCCTATACCAATCAACATTACAAGCACACAAGTTTGCACAAATCCAGTTTTGGTGAGTGTTGATGAGTTGCAAAAAGTTGTAGCAAAAATAACAAAGGAGAAAGAAAGAACACAAGAACAATCCTTACAACCTCCCACAACTACAATAGATCAACCCAAAGAGCAAGAAGTACGAGACAAAATTGCTAAGCTTGATTCTACAATAAAAGTGACAACAACTATTGAGGAGCAAACAAAGGAACAAATAGGACAAGATGTTCCTGCAACACAAACCCAAGGTGCACTTCCTCAAATTTTCATCATTGATCAAGGCAGTACAAGAGAGGAGAAAGAAGTAGAGAAAACCCCTAAAGAGTAGTAGGCAATACAAACGTTGGTAAACTTGCCTACCTCAAGGACTCCTAATAAGAAGCCGAGCACTAATGTAGTACCATTGCAGATATCAGCACTAGGCTCGAGTACTACCAAGGTTACAAGGGTACTTCACTATGGAAAGATAGTTTCAAGTGGTCAAAGAGGGCTCAAGATTGTTTTGACAGGTTTAAGGAGCTGATGAGTACATGTCCTGTTTTAGCCATTCCAGATTTCACCAGGCCTTTTGAGCTGCAGTGTGATGCCTTGGGAGAGGGCATATGAGCTATTCTCATGCAAGAAAAACATCCCATCGCATATGAGAGTAGAAAATTATGAGGTGTGGAGAGAACCTACAACATCTATGACAAAGAGATGCTAGCAATCATGCACGCGCTAGCTAAGTTCAGGCAGTACTTAGTGGGAAGCCGATTCACAGTAAAAACATATCATAATAGCTTGAAACATTTCCTTGGACAGAAGGACCTTAATGACAGGCAACTTAAATGGGTGAGTAAATTACAGGCCTATGATTTTGACATAGCCTATGTCAAAGGGAAGAAAAATATTGTTGCAGATGCTTTATCTAGAAGGCCTCATTTGCTTGCTGTTGGGATAGTCATGGATGATTGGAGAGATATGATCTTGGCAGAATATGCTAAGGATAGTTGGGCATATAGCATTATTGAGGGAGCTATTCAAGATAGTCGATACACTATCGTAAATGATCTGATCATCTACAAGGAAATGATTTATTTAGTACCCGAGTCTACTATGAAGCAGAAGATTTTGAGGGCATTTCATGATTCACCAATGGCAGGACATCCCGGATTCTTTAAGACATATCAGCAGGTGAGAGAGCACTTCACTTGGAAAGGACTCAAATCAGAGGTGCTTCAGTTTGTTAGGGAATGCCCTGTGTGTCAACAGAACAAACAGGAACATTCTTTTTCGGGTGGTTTACTACAGCCCCTTCCCATACCAGAGAAGAAGTGGGATAGCATTTCCATGGATTTTATCACAGGCCTCCCCAAGGCATAGGGTCGGGATTGTATCTTTGTTGTGGTAGACAGATTGACAAAATTTGCACATTTCTTTGCAATTTTGTCTACATATCTAGCAGCACAAACAATAGAACTATTTTTTTGAGAGGTATTCAGACTACATGGGATACCACAGAGCATAGTCAGTGACAGAGACAACAGATTTATGAGCCACTTTTGGCAGGAGTTGTTTAGGTTATGTGGAACAGAGCTCACTCCGAGTACTAGCTACCACCCCCAAACTGATGGGCAGACAGAGATAGTGAAAAAATGGGTTGAGGGGTACCTTTGAAACTACATTGCAGGAGAGCAGAAGGCTTGGGTGAAGTGGCTACATCTAGGGGAGTGCTGCTATAATACCTCTTTCCATATGTCTATTCAAATGTCCCCTTTTATGGCACTGTACGGGTATGATGCTCCTAATTTTTTGGATTTGTTATTTGGGGACAACAAGGTGCCTAAGGCCAAGGATACTTTGCAGGAGTGTCAGGACATTATGCGATCCTTGAAGGAAAATTTGCAAAAGGCACAAAATCAGTAGAAGCAATATGCTGATTAGCACAGGGTTGAGAGGTCTTTTGAGGTGGGAGATATGGTGTACCTCATGTTACAGCCGTATAGACAGTCCTCTCTCAAGAAGAGTGGAGCAGAGAAATTGAAACCACGCTACTATGGACCGTTCAAAGTAATCAGGAGAGTGGGTGAAGTAGCTTATGAGTTGGAGTTGCCTGCAGACACTAAAGTGCATAATGTGGTCCATGTGTCACGCCTTAAGAAGGCATTGGGTCACAATGTGGTGCCTTCAGTAGTATTGCCACCTCTTGATGATGAGGGAAAGCTTATCTTGGTTCCCGAGGCCATACTTGACTCCAGGGAGAGGGTGCTTCACAAGAGGACTATCAGGGAGTATCTAGTGAAGTGGAGGAACCTACCTGTCAAGGATGCTACTTGGGAAAATGAGTAGATATTGCAACATCCAGAGCTAAAATTGCTTGAGGACAAGCAATTTTGGGAAGGGCAGACTGTAATGTCCCCTTTCCAACATTCATAGCATGATGTTGTCATTAGCCTATTTCCCCACAGTCCCGTAGGCTAACTAGGACATTAAAGGGGCTTAGAGGCGATTTGGCCTAGACAGTTTCATTTGCAGGTCTTTCTGAGGGGTTCTGAGGCAACTTTGGGCATACTTACTATTTATAGTAAGTCATCTTGGACATGGCTGGACATTCAGTCACAGTGGTATGTCGATGGTAATTGTTTAAAATCGACAGGAAGACTTATTTATCATTGATAAGATTTGTTATGCATTGATAAAGCCATTTTATAAAGTTAAATTTAAATATTTAACTTTATTAATGCATAGACTATAGTTTGTGGGAAATATTTAAATTAAAAGAGTTCCCTTTATTTTTATAACACATTGGAGACATAAGGTACATAAAGGGAGTTATTTTTTATCCCACATTGAGAAAACGAAGGATTGAGCTCTTGTGAGAACACTATAAAAGAAATGGAAGAATTTTTTTTTGTATGCTTGGATGAAGATTAATGTTATGTTGCTGGATATCTGATTATCGGGCTTGGAGGACGGAATCCCTCTTTGCTAGCATTCTCTTCGCTGTTGAAAAACACAGTTAGGAGGATCAAGGGTGTTTTCACTTCAGGAAACACACTGGGTTTCATTTGGGGCATTTGCATAAAGAAATTTACAAGGGTTTGAGGTGCAGATCTGAAGTTAGTTATTGCTATAGTGCCGCATGAACAGTATTTTGCTACAATTAGCATGAACAATATTTTGCTACAGTACGGCGTGAACAGTGTTGGTATCAAGTTTACTTGTTTTTTCGGCTGATTAGAATTTTGGAGGGCTAGTCGACTACATCTGCAAAATACTAGGGCAACTAATTCCAGGTTTCTTCTGTCAAATTTTGATATTTTGCATAATAATTGTTGAATACAAGTCTGAATAGTTGTTGCAGCCTTTAAGGCAGCTGTAAGTGCACATCTACATTTAAAAATCACCCTTTATTAGCAGATTGAAAAAGTTTCCAGATTTTTCATATTCTATTGAATGTGTGCCAAGTGTTTGTGAAAATGTTATGATGTGTATTATGCATTTTAATGTCACTTCATAGTTGTTCGTAAATCTACTCATTGGAAAGAAATTTATTGAGGAAATCAGCTTTATGAGTTTGCATACAAAGTGTTTGACAATATTCCTTAAGTTAAATTTCTGCAAGTCAAAGTTCAAATCAGGGGAGGATATTACATGTTGATAGTAGAAGAGGCCAATATTAAGGCCAAATTGATGCAAATTCAATCCTCCATAACTCCACATCTGGAAGTACTCCATAAGGAGTAGGCCTATGTAGAAATGTACTAAAGAAAGATCCAAATCTTTCTACTTTAGAAGGCCTTCTTGTAGCAGTGACAACCATCCAACACAAGTCGTTGGACATAGCTTTAGATAAGCAAGGACCGTGGTGCCCAAGTTTCAATCTATATTTTTGCTATAGGATTTTGAGTCAAGTCAGGTGCCAATGTCTTAAGTTTGATTCTAGATTGTCTATAGGATGATCTTTATTCTCATCATTCCTTTGAGCTAACCTAATGTGGGAAATCGTGTGAGTAATGCATCAGTCCAAAGCTAGGTGATTAGGGTTTGGAGGGTTTGCTATGCATTATCCTGATGAGAAGAAGGTCTGTATTTGTGATGTGAATATTAGGATTTAACTGTGTGATTTTTGAGTCAAACTCGATGACCCATGTTTCATGAGTAGTGATTCAACGTGAATCCATCTCTCATGAGAATGAATGGAACACTTAGCACTCATTGGATCTAGGTGATGCTCACAGGGGTGAAGCACCGGGACTTCCCGGGAGGTCACCCATCCCAGTACTACTCCAGCCTGAGCGTGCTTAACTATGGAGTTTCCTCCACAGTTAAACATGGGTCATCGAGTTTGACTCAAAAATCACACAGTTAAATCCTGATATTCACATCACAATTTGACTAGCTGTGGAAATCATCTCCTACTTATCAAGGTCTGTATTTCCTACTAATTCATATTTTCTTGTTCCTAATGATGTTGAAGACAGATTCATGTTGAGATGTGGTCCTTCATGAAAGCATTCTTATAAATCTCTAAGAAACCCTAATTCTATTATCAAGTGTTCCATTAATGGTGTAATGCAGGTAGAATGGAGAAATCATGAGCATATACAAATCAAATGCAACAGAAGACAACGAAGACTAAGGCTAAAGATCAATATATAGATCACAAACAAAAGTCAGAAGAAAGAACAATTGATTTGAATATAGAGTGAGCACTCAAGAATGTAGAAATGGCAAAGAACCCGATCAAAGGTGGCAAAGGCCAAATTTTGAAATCAAATTGACAAATCAAAAAATGTTTGATCTATTAGTCTCAGATTGGTTTTGATATTTGAGTGTCAACACACTTAACCAATTCTCAAGTTAATGCCAAGTATAATATAGAAGCTGAGCTACAGTGTATGCCAAGCTAGAGAATTCAATAGGTGCCAAGTGAACTTCAGGTGCTAAGCAATCTTTAGGTGTCGAGCAAAGTTCAAGTGCTAAAAAAAGTATAGGTGTCGAGCCACTATAGATGCCAAGTGAAATAGAATTGCTATAGGAGTTGAGTGAGCCAATTTTTCTGTATGTGTTGAGCATCATCAACTAGTATGTGTCAAGTAGCACAAAATCAACATATGAGTTTGTGCCTTCACAAACTCAAATGTAAACCATTTTTGGAGCTAGCATGGGATGAATCTCGAGGATTATGAAGATAAGATCGAATCTTTCACATTACCTATGCAATCAACATGCAACCAATAAGAAAAATGGAGAAGGCATGCAACCAATAGGAAAAGTGCAAGAAACAAGTGAGAAATGAAGATTTAATATTGATTGTAAATTCATACCTTATCCTAAGTATTCGAAATCTTTATAAGGAGAATTAAGCCCTATTATGAAGTAGAGAGGAATGCGAAGGAGAGGATATTTATGGATGAAATATAGCAAAGTGCAGAAGGGTAAAAGACTTAGTGAAGAATAGAGCAGCATTGCAGAATCCAATTATTGAAGAATAGAGTATCAAAACCTCGCAGAGTGACATATCAGATCAAGCAAGGATCAGAGTGACAGAGTATAACAAGGATATGGAATCAGCAATTAAAGATTGCAAAGCTATCAGGTTAAAAGATTTTCTAATACTCTCTAGCAATTGTATTAGATATGGAAATCCTATGGACTTAGGTTGGCCTAGCAACCATTTGTAAATCCTTTAATAGGGTGACATTCTGAGTGAATGTACAAAAGTCCTTTAACCAGGCCTACTCTTAGTAGGGTAGTGAAATCCTTTAACCAGGTCACTTTTGACAGAGTGTAAAGTCTTTAACAGGATAGGCCTTTCACAGGGTAGACCATTGGAAGGGTCAAACATTGTAACCTTGAAAAATTACACATTGTTGTAGTGGTATTTTGTGGGTCTCATCCCCACCCTAGTTTTACTTTCTCATGGAGGGTTTTTGGGTTACCAAATTTGTGTGTTGTCTATTTTCATGCATGTCTTTACTTTCATGTTTATTAGATAAATAGATGCATGTGAATGGTTTTAGTTAAAAAGATTTCAAAAGGTTAAAGTTAGCAACTTTTGATTCATCCCCCCCTCAGAAGTTAATCTTCCCACTTGTTAATTCCAACATGATCGTCCACATCACCAAGTTGACAAGTCAAATAAATGGAAGAATGCATGCTATTGGCCATTTGAAAAGTCCAAATGCTTACTTGTCAGACTAGTTCCCATTTAAATATTAAATGAAAGAGAAAGCATTCAACCATTAGATCTTACAAGATCGACGTCTATCGCTTTCTCACTTTTCAAAGATGTGTGAGGTTTAGACAAAGAAGGAAAGTGATAATTCAACACTGTCTTGTTGGGCCCATCACATTCCATGAAGTACAATTAGAATCTAGTCATGAGGTACCAATGAAGTAAACTAGTCTAATGTCAACTTTTCCAAGCAATGAAGTAATGCCACATGTATGCCATGATGTGCCTAGTTGGATAGTAGACCCATACCACAAATTAAACAATAAAGTACAATCTTTTTCATCAGCTATTAGATCTTACAAGATCTACGGATGTCACTTTCCCACTTTTCAAAGTTGCACAAAGTTTACACAATGTGGGGAAGTGACAATGAGACACGTGGAAAGGGTACCTGCGGAGGAACTTATAAAGGAAGGTCATAATCCTAATCATTAATTTAAGATCAATGGTTAGAGTTCAAAGATGTAGTGACCGTTGGAATATGAAATATATGGATTTGGCACGAAATGATAGAAAATGAACAATAAACAATTTTCTATAGGATTTTCTAAGATTGCATGAAGACGAACAATCATGGTGTGTTTTTAGGAATATCATAGATTCAGAATCATCAATAAAAGGGATACCATGTGCTCATATCATGATATAGATTAGATAATTTTATGTTTATTCCCATTTTTATGTGACTATTGCTCTGCCAGAGTTAAGAAATGATAGAGAACTATAAATGTAACCTCATTTGATAATGAAAGGGTTCAAAAACTTGATGGTGAATTGGTCTGTAATTCCATTTACCCTATTTGCTTGTCATGTTTTGTTGCCCATGCATAAATTAGTTTTGCATTAAGAGTTGGAAGACAATCATAGGTTATTCTATGATAATCATATGGATTACATTTCATGTTGGTGATTATAGTGAAGGTAATTCCATTTACTTTCTTCACATATGGTTATGTTTCCTTTTGCTAGTTTCTTATCATGTTAAATAGTTTCATTGGAAATATTAAGGATAGATGTGTATGAATCTATTAGTAACTTGTTGAATTCCATTTCACTCAAGTCTGGTAGTCAAAGAAATTCCATTTTCCCTCATGTGCATCTTTTTTCTCATTCCTCTTTTCATTTAGGTGACTAACATCTGCACTTAGAATAGAAGAGTAAAAAACATCAAGATAATCTACTACAATCATTCCATTGAGTGTGATAGGTTATTCAAAATCATCTTGCCTAAATTGTTTATGCCTACAAACGATTTGGTTATCATGTATTGCTCTCAGGTTAAGAGATTATAATGTCACAACTTCTGATCTCATAAAAACATATTCATTGCATATCATTACAAATCATAGGGAGTTGTACCTAATAAATTTAGAGGGCAGTGATAGAATACATACACTGACCCATTTGTTGGTAAACATCCTTTTTTTTCTCTAGGCTTTGGGTATCAAAGAGTCAAGATTATAAAATCTAATAGGAGAACAAACTATTAATCAACTGAGGGGAAGAAGATTTAATAGTTAAGATCTTTTGGAGCACTTTGTACTTGTTATTTTAATTGATTTTTCTAGTTCTTGTGCAGTTTCCAAGATTTGTATGACCGTGTATAACCTAGAAATGATATAATATTGATATGATAGAGTAGGAAAATTAATAATCCTTTCATTTCTTTTTGTTTGAGTTAATTTCATGCATATTTGAGAATTTTATGAGTATTCTATGGATGACAAAATTAGATTTTCATATTGTAGCTAATTGAAGCAATGTGCAAGATTATTTAATGGAACTTTTAAGGGGTTAACCTTATATTTATGGAAATGGGGATGAATTATAATTCTTTGGTAAATTTTTTTTAGGTTTTGTAAAAGTTATAATAGTTTTAATGAAAATTGATTTTTAACCCTCTTCAAAGGAGTCACAGAAAAATGGGTCGTAGTGTAGAGACCATAAATTTGGATTCTATTGTTAGATTTTTTGAGTTTTAGATTTTTTTTAGGGGACAAATGTATCTCAATTCCAATGGTTGGATTTAAGAAACAAGGACTAGTTAAAAAGTTGTGAATCTCCGTGAACAGGTCTATCTAGAGAATGACAAAATTGAAGACTATTTTTTCAAGATTGGTTTGTTATTTGATAATGGTGATTTGATTGATGATTGTATTAGAAAACATGTGTTAATGCCTTTATCATGTTGAAAAAATTCTGTTTATGATTGAACTTTATGGTTGATTTGGGGTTCTTTGTTGGATTACTATGATCTTGTGCATTATTATTGGTATTAGAGCTCAAGGAAAGATCTGGGTTGAGTAGTAGCTATTTGATTTTTGTTAGTCAAGTTTTTGGTTGTAGGTGCATGTTTACTTTATATATATGGGTGGACATGGAGGTATACAAATAGGGCCATAGGAGATGGTCCAGGGCTTGAGAAGGAGGTCCAATTGGTTACCAAAAGACTTGGTGAGAGAGGCAAGAGAGAACTCCGTGGGTGAGGCAAATTTCTTGTGTGTAATGTAGCATGGAGGAGTGAAATTTTTATAGTTATAGTGCCTTGGAGGTAGCTACTTGAACTACATTTATGGGAGTCACAATTGTAGGATAGAAAGAGAAGTGGAGGCATAAAATATAGATGGAGGAAAGAGGAAAAAATTCTTTTGCAAGTTATCACCACCACATTTCCATAGGACATGGAAATATTTCAAGCTCGAGAGTAGGGTGCAGGAGCACCTAGCCATCATATGACTACAAGATATCATAATGGATATTTTAATTATTTATGTTCAGTCTTATATGTTGCAATGTCATTCCATGTAATGGAATCAAATTGAAAAGAAAAGTTATAACAAAAATGTAATGTTGTCCACATTGTCATAGTTAAGGTCCCAATTGGTTTAATATGTCAAAAAATTTAAAATAACCCTTGAAAGGGTAATAATAATGTAAAAGTGTAAAAAATGGTCATTTGGATATGTCTTGAAGGTTTATGCAAAGTCATGGCATCGTACTTGTCAAAAATCTCAAAAGTTGTCGAGAAGATGAAGATCAGTTACAAAAAATGCAACAATGTAAAATTGCATTAAAGTTGTAAAAGGAACTCCAAAGGTCATGGGTGTAATTTTAAGGTCTAAAATAACTAGGAAACTATAAAATGTGTTGTATGTTTGAAACAAGCAATGAGGAGAAGAAAATTTAATAGTTAAGATCTTTTGGAGCACTTTGTACTTGTTATTTTTATTTATTTTCTAGTTCTTTTGTTGTTTCTAGGATTTGTATGACCTTGTACAACCTAGAAATGATGTAATATTGATATTATAGAGTCATAAAATGAATTATCCTTCCATTTCTTTTAGTTTGAGTTAATTTCATGTAGATTTGAGAAAGTTATGAGCATTCTATGGATGATAATTTTCTAAGTTATTTTTTTCAGAATTATGAATTTTCTTTTTGTTGGTACATGCACATATGAATAGATATAGATATGAAAAATATATATTTGGAAGTTTATTTGAGTTAGCTTCCGTTTGGAGTTGGTTTGGATTAAATTCATTGTGATTGCTAAAAGTTATGATCAATTTAGTACAAACTGTGAGAATCTAGTTTTTATGGTAGCAATTTTGGCAAAAGTTTAATAACTTTTATTCTATTTATTTTATTGAGCTATGAATAGGGTAAAATGTGTTTAACTCATTTATAATCAATCTCATAAAAGTAATTTGTGATATATTTTCATTTGTAAAAGTTATTGAAGAATAGTTAAAGTATTTGGATGTTTTTCCAATTTATGAATTTTGATTTGAATCTTTACATGAGGTGTAAGAGCCCAATATTGAAGCTTCTTGAGTGCTAATTTCACAAGAAGTGTTCTGAGAGGTTTATCTCCGCATCAATTAACAATCAATTCATTCTTCTTCTTTCATTGTTTGACTCCACCTTTATTATTTCTAAACAAAGTGTTTGGCTCTTATCTACTCACATGATTATGCTACTCATAATACCACTTTGATAACCTTTTTTAGCAACACCGTCCAATTTTTATCAACCTTAAATTCCACCCTCTTAGATAAATTTATTATATCCTTTAGCAATTTCACAACCTCAAAAACCTTCTCAACCACTTGCTAGAAATTCACCGCCTTCTAATCAAAGAAGTCTAATCTCCTAAGGTGTAAGTCTTAATTACACTAAGGTTCTTAGCCTTTCTTCCTTCCCCCTTCAAAGGAATTAAAGTTAACTTCTTTCCATCCTTTATTAAATAGACACAAAATTTCTAGGAAAATCATGAATAGAGTTCCATTATCATATTGCCACCACCTTCTTAACAAAACATGGCAAGCACTCATGTCAACTACATCACACAAGACCTCATCCTTGTATGGTCCAATGTTGAACTTAACCTAACACTAATATTTTTACTTCCACCATATGATCATTATAAAGCCTTCTTCTTCTTTTTGGCATAATTTATGCATATTTTATTGAAGGGATATTTGATGCTCAATTGATCAGTTACAATGTTGTAATTGATGTCAACTTAAGTGTTTTTGGTTGATAATTTACTGAAGCATTATTCTAGCATATGTATATTGGAAATCATCATTTAGGTAGTGGTGTAGTAGGATGTGGAGTGTGTGGTACATATGGGAGACTCAAAGATATCTCATAATGCAATGTCTATGATCACACACATTGGAAACAAGTCTAGATAAAGCTATGATCAATTTGAGTGTGGTAGAGAAAACAAAAAAAATATCAGTATGAGATAATGAATGATTTTATTGGTCTATCAAATGTTTGAATATTCATGTGTGCTTTAAGATCTATCATCTAGAACTAGTTATATGATTGGTGCTCTGACCGAGCATTATTTTATTTATTGGAAAGCATGGTTTAGATCGATTGAAGTTCATTCTATGGAAAATGATAGAAAACTTTGAAGAGTTTACATTTAATGCTTAACCAATAACATAATGTCCAATTCTCATAAATATCTCATGACATAAAGTGTTTTGATGATGTAGAAATTATGTAGAACTAATGGTTTGTGATAAAATAGTCTTGCATAGGTCATTGTGATCAAATTAGTTGAAGTCGTGCATGCTCATTGGAAAAGGTTAAAATGGACAGATGTCCTTGGTCAATTCATTGTGTGACTCAAATTGGTGATCAGATAGATTTAGTAAATGATGGATTAGGTTTTGGTAACACATTTTGGTGGGTTTAGGTGAATTCAAATGTTATACATTTTAGTTAAGGTGGTGATCACTGTAGACATCTAAATCTGATTACATCACTAGGTAATTTAATTTAGTCATCTTCTAAGACCTTATTGATTAAATATTTTATATTTAATTAATTTATCATCATCCCCTAGCTAATTAATTAATTTAATTAACTATAGTACAATTAATAAAATCAAATGATAACCAAAAACCAATTTATCAATTAAACACCCATTCCTCTATTAAATTAAATAAATGCAAAAATATATTTAATTTAATCTCACATCCCCCATTTATTAAATATAGCATTTACTAAATCAATCCTAAATCCCTAACCATCTCTAAACCCTATCATTACCCCAATCCAACACATTCACCCATACTAACCTCACTTAGCCAACTAATTAACCCATCCTATCAAAGCTAAGCCACTTACCTCCTAACCCCCCCTCCTAAGCTAAGCCTAATCCCCCTCCTAAACATGTGTACAACTTTAAGCAAGGGTTAAGACTTTCTAACCCAAGCCAAAGTCAAAAGTCTCCCCTATCCTCTCACATTCCTATTCAAGAGCATTAATGACTCTTACATTCCATAAATGCCCTTAAATGCCTCTTACATCCTTCTTCCACACTCCTCCTCCCTCATAATTCCCTTTGACCACCCAATCCCCTTGTGACACTTGTTACAAGGCTAGAGCTTTGAAGAAGCACAATCCATGTGCTCTCCCTTCTTTGCATCCTAGCCCTTCTTTACCTTTTCTCCATCCTCACATCCTGACCCTCCATCTCACTACCCCTTAGCCTATAATTTGAGCCTTCCCCCTCTCACAATTCATATCAACTTCCATGCAAACTTATAATGTCCTATTAACTACTACAACACAACTATTTTACATCCTCACCATGTCAAAATCCATACACACCTCCATTTTTGAATCCTTCATCCACCTCCATGCTTGATCACAAACTCACCACTTGAAGTTTGAGCACACATGATCACACATCCGCCATCGCTGGACATATCGATAAAATCAAGGTCACACTTAGGGAGCTTACAATTCTTGGTTTTCCTACCTCAATGATGTTTCCTTCATATTATCACAAGTGTAGCTAATTTACTTAGTTTTTGAATGTTAGTCTAATTAGTAATGTTCCTTGCACATTAGTTTAATAGCTCTATATTTTGGCACACCTGGTGGGACCCCACATTCAGGTCATTTTGATCATATTTTTCACCTATTTTGTTACTTAACCAAACTGACATGATGTGTTTTCTCTTGTATGTCTTATGTTTTTAACAATTTTTGCAGGTGCATAAGTCTTAATCTAGGAAGTGCACTCCCAACCATATAACCAACTTTCCACCAACTTAATTTAAGAACATTAAATTTTCATGAACCTACAGCTTGAGTTTGAGGGAAACAAACCTGCAGGATCACAAACATGTTCATCATGAAACCTAATTAGCATGTGGTAGTTAAAAACTCCCCCATCACTCCTGATATTCCATCTTCCTATGGGAACACAAGTTTTTGTGGGTTCACTAGAAAAACTTGTCAGAATGCTTAGCCAAAACAACCAACCCTAGAAATCCAATTTATAAATTTCACCCTCAAACCTACAGATACACTTGTTAGTGGGAACACCTTCCAAAACTTGTGGGATCACTCTGTCACAAGTATGCTCTGTGAGTATTTTTCTCACAACTCACTTGTCTTTTGTTTTCACTAGTTTTTGCAACACAATCCTGTGATTTTTTACTGCATTCATGTGCTTTAGGATCGTAGGTTGACTCCCATAGGTTCACTGGTTTGATTAACCAATTTAGTTTTCTAACTTGTTTTATAGGGGGTAGCTCCATATGCCTTGCTGGAATTCTAACAGTTTGGTTTTGCAAGTTTATTTAGTTTAGTTGCCAAAAACTCAATCTTGAATTTTTAAGGATAAATTTTTCATGTGTTTAATCGAATGAATGGTTGAATAGTCTAGCATGCTTGTCATTGGAATGAATGATTAAGTAATTAGAAAACAAAATCTTGAATTCCAAGTGCTAAAAAAGAATGAATGTGATAAACATTTAGTTTTAAGTGTTAATGAACATTATGTGTAAACACTTCAACTTTTGGGCTTAAAATGAACAAAACTCAGTCTTGAATGCCTTAAAGAAAAATTATCCTTATTTCCATCTCTTTCAAAATTTTCACTCACTCAATTTCTTTTGTTGGTGTGATTTATTATGTTGATAATCGTTGTAAGTTGGAAATGAAGCTTGTATGATAAAATCATGAGTGTTTTCAAAGTAGTCACTAGGATATACTAAAAGCTTCCAAAATAGAATGAATCAAGTGCCTTATGTGTCTTGAGATTGTGCCTTTTAGTACATCTTTGAATTCTCTCTTTTTTCAAATTAGGACCATTTAAATACGTGATGCATGTACTCAAAGTTGTTAGCAAGATCATTCACAACAACCTAGGAGTGCTTCTAGTGAGTTCATCCTCCTCTAGGAAGCACATCCCCTTTGGAGAGAAGCTCAAACTAGTAAATAATTTGGTTAGTATATAAATGAGAGGAAGGGTAAACCTTCTTTCTCCACCAGGAAAGTTTGGGCAGTGTGTTTTTGGGGGTGGCCTGAGGTGGGAAAACTTTCCCACAATTTCAGCATGTCCAGAATAGATTCTTAAGTGGATCACATATGTAACAATTGAGTGGTTGACTCCACAGACCTAATTATGAACCAATTTAGTAGCTATCCTTTTCTCCTTGGTGTATTACTCATGGTGCAAGAGAATATAAGGCTTCTTTGAAGTTACCTGACATAAGTATTTTCTTTGGTAAAGGCATAAGGCGACTTGGGTTTCATCTCCAAGAGTCATTGTCCCCGTAGAAGCGGGGCTTCTATTTGTCATACCTTGAAGTATCATTGGTGTGTAAGTTTTTCAATTGACTCTTGTATCGACTCACCTCTTCAATTAGAGAGAAATATTGCACTAGATCTAGAAAACATCAAGATGGGCACCTCTCGGGAGGCCTAACGAGTAATACATTGAAACCAAAGTGACCTTAGGGATAAAAAGTGTGCTTGAATTGTCTTATTTGTGAAAAATACCTGTGAAAAACATTTTTAGAACATACACAAATATATGGTTAATATCAAAATCCATTTGCTAAAGAGACCATTTGTTTGTCTCTCTCAAAGTTGCTTTGTCCTTTGAGAGATTATTTGCTCATACATACGCCATATCTGAAGGAGTCTTATCCTTGTTGTTTCATAATAGATGTTAGCAAGTCTATTTGCAATAAATTTAGTCTAGTTGGTTTTACTTCACCTTTTCCAAAAGCTGAATGATTCTTGTTCTTTCAAAAATAGTTGTTAGCAAGTTTATTGGTAACAACTTTAGTCTAGTTGGTCTTACCTCACCTATTCCAAAATAAACATTATTATGACATCAATTGATAAATATTATTAAATATCCACTTAAATTCATCCCTTTATCAGATCAAATTTACCCTCACCATCTCAAGAAGATTGTTAGCAAGTCTATTTGCAATAGTCCTAGGCCTAGTTTGTCCCATTTTACTCCTTATAGTTAAACTCAAGCCATTTTGTCCCTTGATAAACACCATTTCTTAGGCCTTTTTTTAATACCTAAAGGATCTATGTTATCCAACCTAAAGTAATAGGTATACTTACCATAGTTGCTTCCTTAACCCATGGCTATGATAAACCTATTACGAATACCTTATGTCGAACCAACCCAAAACTAAGTTCAAAAAGGTCAAGCTTCCACAAACAACAATTTATAAAGAGCTAGAAGCAGAACAAAAAAAGTATACACATAATACAAGACTCACCAAGTTAGATCAAATTGAGAAAGAAGGTGTTCAAGTTTCTCTACAAACCAAGTGGGATAAAAAAATTCAAAACTTAACTGTACGATGTGGAGTCAATAAAAGCCTTATCAACTATACTAGCTATACTCATTTTGATTAGGATCTTCTTCTTCTGCACACACTTCACACTTATCATATCATATATTTAGGTCTCCATATAGGTCTTTATCCTACGTAGGCATTTTATGGATCCATCATCTTTAGGTCATGCTTTAGGAATCCGAACCCATCCAAAATCAAACATCATAGATCACAATCCTACATCCTTTCCATCATACTTAAGAATTTGATGTCAGTTTTTTGAGAATTTACTACCCTATATCCACATTATCTTGATTATCCCTCAAACTAATTATTGTTTAGGGTAAACTATATTTTTCTTGTGTGTCCCTCATCACCTTGACAAAGAGGTTGGGCTCCACACTTGATCATCATTTGTCTCCAAAAGCTCACAAGTCTACCTTAGAGTTGACATCACCATCATATCTTGAGCATACACATAGGGAAAAACATCCTTTCTCTTACTTTGGCATCACATCACTCATCCTTAGACTTCCTATGTATCATATCATTAGACATAAGGTCCTTCCTACACATCTATCATACATCTTTATGCATCCTAGAAAATCCTTACACCATAGCTATTATATCCCTAGAGAATTTTTGAAAAATTATTCACCCATCCATCATCAGATTCATTGTTCTACCCTCTTGCACTTCATTCTTAGGAATATCACCATTTCATGCCACCTACCACACATCTTGCTAAGAATAAAAGGAAGAAGAAAGACATGGATCCTAATCTTAGTGGTATTTCAGCTAGTGCACAACCATACCCACTAGTATCTACAATCACACATGATCCAGCACCATAGAATCTTGAGGAATCTAGCCCTTCACTATACATAGAGGCCTTTATGGATCAACTCAGACATACAACTATCATAAATGCCATCATAGATTGAAATAGGGAAACCATCATGGCCAACTTTTTAAGAGATAATGTTGGTGCCTTCAACTTTGGAAGACCACCACCTTTCAACATAATTGATCCTAGACATCCTCTATTTGGATGACTATCCCCACCTATCAGTCCATTTGATCCCAATGACCCCCTTTTTATAAAAAACAAAGGATATTAGTCAACACAAGTAGAACCTATAGATCCAAATATATCATCAACCCAATTTGGTGCTCCAACCCACCATAGCACAATCTTTAGTCCACACCACATCCCAACATACCACCACTACACCTGCCATGTCTATGAACACCACTACCTTCACTACTTCATTTACTTCTATCCCATTTAAGAAGACTACATCCTTCACTTCCACTCCATATGCATCTACTAGCAGTACAATCCATCCCTCTCAGCAACACAACCAATCTTCATCGCATTATACCATAGGAATACCATCCTTGGGCTCTAGCAATCCACCTTTTATCTCGCCTGCAATCAATAGTAAGCCATTTTCTACTAGTCATAACACTGCCACCTTGTTTCCACTAGGTCCAGCAATCACAAGGTCCACCTACCAACCTTTTCACTAGTAATATATTCATGCCTAATTTCCAACTGCTGCCACCATTTTTTGTCACCCTCACACCTACCATCACAAATTATTTTTCTATGCTATGTTTAGGAAGCAACCAAATTGTACCATGCTAGTTAGTACCAATGCTAGGTGCATTTTCTTACACTAACTATTAGGCTCCATACAGCTCCTAGTTGCCACCTCAACCAAGTACTCAATCTTAAATTGTAACACCACTATATCCACCACCTCCACCCTTCCAACAAATCCCACTATAGCTATTGCATGTTCAAACTTCTATACAAAATCCTCTAGCTGGACAATAGTCCCACGCCTATCCTCCACTACAATAGCCACCCTACCAAAGCTACATCCAACAAGCACAAAAATATGTCCATCCACCATTCCAACAACCCATCACTCTCGTCCCAAGAGTAGTGTAATCCTCATTTAATCCACTACAATATACAAACCAAAGCCACCTACCTTCACTTGCACAATCATATACATACCCTCCATTGGGGGCACCGGGATTAGGGACACTAGTCATAATTTCTATCAACCCTAAATGGGAAGAGATGAAAAGTTCCCTAAAAGAAATCAAGGATGGAATTGAGTCCAAGACCTTCAAGTTTGAAAATGACTGTCCATATCCATTTGACAAGACTATAATAATGATGCCCTTTTCTAAACACTTTGAAATCCAAAAATTTAATAAATTTAGGGGGAAAAGCGATTCGGTCACCCATGTCAAAGAGTTTTATATGTATTGCCAAGAAGTGGCTTACAATGACATCTTTCTCATGTGGCTTTTCCCAAAAATTCTAGGAGGCCCTACTCTTGAATGGTTCTATCACATACCCTAGGGTACAATTAATACCTTTGTTCATCTATCAAAAACCTTTGTAGCCTAATATAATCATTTAGTTGAGACTAAGTTATCTGTAGTGGATCTGGTTCACACTAAACAAAAAGGAGGAAAGCCTCACAAATTACTTACATCAATGAAAAAATCTCACAACTCAGATCTCATGCACCATACCCGAACACCAACTTGTCAAGATGTTCATTAACAATGCAAATCCTAGTCTTGCTGATGCGGACACAACCCACGCATAGAATGGGCACAACAAGAAAGGGAAATTTTATTAACTTTGTAGATAAGCTAATACATTCAATACAGAGAAAATAGACTTCAAAACATGCCCTAAGGGCTTACAATAACATAAATCTGGAGATAATTTCTCCTTTCAGTACCTCCTCTCAAACTCCACTCCGAACTGCCTTTTACAATGCTAGAAATGTCCTTAAATAGACCCTGGAGGGTTAAGGACTAGGAATACATTCTAAAAAGTACTAGTAGTCATCCACCAACCAAATAGAAGGCTCCAAAAGCTGCGTTAGAAGTCGACGCAAATCTAGAAGAATCCAAAAATGGTAACCGAACTTTTGGGAGGCATAACTTTTGAACTGTAGCTCCGATTGACGAACCGTTTACATTTCTGGAAAGCTCTCAAAGCACTCTATAGCCCCATGGACCAGCTTCACTCATCCCCCATTTTTTTACCCTTTTCAAGGTCATTTAATGCCCCTAACCTGAATTTGAAGCATTCTTAGGAGGTCTCCAAAACCCAAAAAACTGTGATAACTTTCAAACCGTGGGGCCTTTTGACCTGATTCTTTTTCTGGAATGTTCTAAATTACAATTACATTCATTTGGCCATTTTAAACCTCCTAGTTCACCAAAATGATGGCTCAATTACATACTCCTATTTTTTGGCATTTACACGTATCTCGAGGTGTTCAAATACTCTATCTTAGAACACTGATAGTGGAACTGTGAGAGTTGGAACCTTTATTCGACCCAAATGGGTATCCAAAAATGAAAACACATGAAATAGAAACTAAGTCTAAGTACATTTTTTGGGTGACACAGGATTGCCCTTATACCTCTAGATGCTCCTGCATCACTTGCACACCACATGGTTATGACCTGCTTGCAAACATACAAAGACATCAAGGAAAAGGGAATGGGCCTAGAGCAAGGAATCATTGAGGATGGTGTCATCAAAATTTACAAAGAAAATAGCCAAGATCGAGGGAAACACAATGACAAACCATGATATTGGAATAAAAACAAAAACATAGTCATCGATGGTGCCACTAATACATGATAAGTTCATGTTGTAGGGGTAGCACCTAGTACACCTAATCCTCCTTATCCACAATTTCCACAACAAAAATAGTCCACTTATCAATCGATCACATACCAAAAATCATACCGACAACCCCCATCACAATGCACTCAACACAATTTACAAGCACAAAGTCCTCTAAATCAAACAAATGCCATTACTATCACAGCTGGCTCAAGGCCATGTGTATAAAGGAAACCCAAAGTATACAACCCTTTGAGGGAACCACTTGATGCCATCTTTGAAAATTTGGCTAAAAATAATCTTATTCAACACCGACAAACTCAACCCTTAGAAAATAATCAGTCACAGGCATCTTAGTATAAGGAAAATGAGTTCTGCAAATTTCATCACGTTAAAGGGCATCCCACCCTCAAGTACATGGAACTCAAATATTATGTACAAGATCTCATTGATCAAAAGGAGATCACATTAGGGACATAAACTTCTCCAAATGCAAGATTATTGATATATCAAAATGTATTTCCTCCACATAGCAAAAATGTGAGAAAAGCCCCATGAATGATACTACCACTAACAACACCAATAAACCCAAAAAAGAACAAATGAAACAAGGTGATAATCACAATGCATCATATATCTATACCTTGGCCTACTTGGACTATAGAAATCTAACCGACTACATATCTCAGATGGAACCTTCTATAAATGTCATCAATATGAAAGGCCCAGACAATCAATGTATAGTTAACACAAGACAAACTCATTGGTCCACAATATAACATCTTGGAACACCTTGGAAATGTGCCATCTCAAATCTCCATTTTAGATCTCTTTCACACAAGCCCACTTGATCAAGAGATCATTGACAATGCTCTTCATGAGTCATGCACCCCTACTAATATCAATGCCACATAATTTTGTAACCTAGTAGGCCATATATCCACATCATGCACACTTTCCTTTAAAACTTCAAAAATCCCAGTTGTTGTACCTGATCATATCCTTCCACTTCACATAGCCATCACAATTTTTGACTTTGTGGTCAAATGGGTCACGATAGATAATGGATCGGCCTTGAATCTATATACGTTAAAGTTCATAAAAAAAGTAGGATGCATTGAGGCAGATATCCTAAATGAACTCATCACTATCAAGGCATATGATAATTTGGAGCGGATCACTGAAGGAACTATCCTGCTACCTATCAGTGTTGGCCCTACCACTCAAGAAACAATATGTCAAGTGGTTGATCTTAACCTACCATATAACATCCTTCTTGGTCGACCATGGATCCATGCTATGAAGGATGTTCCATCCACATATCATCAGTTTGTTAAATTTTCACATAATGACACTAAGATAACCATCTACACTAATCTCAAACCCTTTGCTTATTGCAATGTAGTAGATGCCCATATAATAACCATTTCCCTAGAATCAAGATTGAAAACACCATGGCTAGCTCCTTCGGTACTTGCCATGATCCAAATACCATACTAGCCTCCACTCTTTCCATGGTTAAGATCAACTACCAAGGTTGTATAGAATACAATCTTTTAGATGCCTTTATTGTTGGTCTCTACCACTTGATCCACATACTTGGGGGCATCTGACTTATTAGGGGCCAAAGCTAGACATGACTTCTCAGATGAAACAACTCAGACCCACCAAATTTGTTGCAAATGGGATCCTTAATGGAGAGGAAACCACCTTGATATTAGTACATGGCTATATAGAGAACTGTCTCCAAAAAGTAAAGAACTCCTTGACTACTTCAAACAAAAATACCCACACTCACATTGCCTTGCTACTGAACAATGGGATTATCAAGGAGATGGCCTAGGCCATGAAGAGTTAGGCATTAGACATCTTATAGAGGCATGCAAGAGGAAAAGAAAGGTCTTGTCTATGGACTCCCCATAATTAAGGGCACCACAAAAGATGGTCATGCCTTTTTAAACATTCAAAACAATCTCGTCGAGGTTGAAGACATCCCTAAGTAAGTAAAAAAGAAAGCCTATGATGATATTTTCCTTGACAAACTTATCTTAGGAGTCTTTTCACTCTATCAACTTTTCATTAATCACATAGACTTACCACTTGCTCATCCTGAACTCATTGATTGGGACCAACCAAGTGTTATTTGTATCGATGAATTCTCCACGAAGCATGCACTCCTAAGATTCATGGGAGCTAGAAAACCACACAAGAAACAACCTCCACAAATAACTTATGTCTACAAGTTGGATCCATAATATTACTTTGGGGAGAAGGAAATATGTAGTCCCAAAAATGATCAAAATAAATACAACAAACAACAAAAAAGAAAAGAAAAAGTATCCCCTAGTGAAAACTCTTCTAGAGCACCATTGGATCACTCAAAAAATGAAATTAAAATAAAGGATGTATCCAATTGTGAAAACCTTTTTGAGGCACTTGAGGATGGAGATTTCATCCTTCCCCCATAAGATCACATGCCTATAGTGTCATCAATCCTAACAGAGGAAACAGGACTAGTCAATATTAGTCTAATAGAGACACCAAAAATCACATTCACTGCAACATCTCTACCACTAGAACAAGCATACCTTCTCATTGAGGCGCTTCAAGAAAATATTGGTTTCTTTGCATTGTGCTATCAAGATATGTCAAGGTTGGACCCTAAGTTAGTGGTACACTACTTGGTTGTAGATCCAAAGGTTAAACTAGTAAAAAAAAACTCTATAAGATGCATCCCAAAGTTGCCTTACTAGTCAAAGAAAAGTTAGAAAAACTACTAGATGCGAAGATCATTCACCCAATTTACTACTTAGATTGGATCTTTAACATGGTACCTATCATAAAGCCTTCTGGTGATATCAGGATTTGCACAAATTTTTGGGATCTTAATAAAGCATGTCCAAAGGATAATTTCCCATTGCCAAATATAGACATGATTATTCATCTCACTACAAGCCATGAGCTCTTATCACTCATGGATGGTTTCTCAGGATACAATTAGATTCAAATAGCAAAAGCAAATTAACATAAGACAACATTTACTACTCCTTAGGGAACATTTTGTTATAACATGATGCCTTTTGGGTTGAAGAATGTCAAGGCAACTTATCAGTGAGCCATGATGATCGTCTTCCATGACCTCATTCATAAAACCCTTGAGGATTATGTGGATGATATCTTAGTCAACTCTCTTAATGCCCTTGATCACTTATCTCACCTCAAGGAAGTGTTTGATTAGCTAGCTAAGTATCATCTCATGCTCAACCCCAAGAAATGTGTCTTTGATGTTTCATCTAGAAAACTCCTAGGGTTCATTGTATCAAGGTATGATATTGAGATCGACTCTAAAAAGGTCAAGTCCATCATGCATATGTCTCCTCCCAAGGCACTTAGACAACTTCACTCTCTCTAGGGGAAGTTAAAATCAGTTACAAGATTCATCTCACAACTAGAAAATAAGTGTCAACCATTTATGCACTTGCTGAAAAAGGACCTAAACTTCAGATGGGATCATATTTACTAGCACAACTTGGAATTGATTAAGCAATACTTGGCTAATCCACCTATCCTAGTTCTGCTAGCTACAGGAAGATCACTCATATTGTACATTATAGCTACCCCAACAACACTAGGTGCACTTCTAGCACAACTTGATGATGAGGGAAAAGAGAGGGCTATTTACTACATTAGTCATACCTGGTTGGGTATGATCTTAATTATACACCCATGGAAAAAGCTTTCTTAGTTGTAGTGTTTGCCACTCACAAGCTCCGTCACTACATGTTGAGTCACACTTTACAACTAATATCCAAGATTAATCCTTTGAAATATATTTTGTCACACACAATACTCACAGGCTACCTAGCCAAGTGGGTCATGCTTCTTAGTGAATTCAACATCTAATATGTCAACAGAAAAGCCGTTAAAGGTCAAGCTATAGTAGACCACTTGGCTAATGGGCCCTTGGTTGTTGATCAACCCCTCATTATGGAGTTTTTGGATGAACATCTCTTCTTGATAAAGCAACAACCATCATGGAAGCTATACTTAAATGGATCTTAGATGACACGTGGTTCCAGAACTAACATACTATTGGTCATTCCTCAAGGTGATTACATTCCTAAGTCTTTCAAACTCCAGTTCCAGTGCACCAACAAAATCTCAAAGTACGAAGCTCTTATTGCAAGGCTCAAAATAGAAGTTGAGTGGAACATCATAGAGCTAATGGTCTTTAGAGCTTCATAGATAATTATCAAGCAAGTCCTTGATGAGTATCAAACCAAGGATGATAAACTTTAGCCTTACAAAGAATTGGTAGATCAACTAAAGCAAAAATTTACTTAGGTTTGATTCACACAAGTTCCCAAATTATAAAATAAGGCTATAGATGCTATGGCTACTATGGGTTCACTCTTGGAGATCCCTCAGGAAGCTACACAATATGAATTCTTAGTTGAGTAGCTACACATGCCCACTTATGAGAATGAAAAATCAACATGGGTATGCATCTTGGTTGGTCTCTAGTCCCCATGGTACAACAAAATTCATGCTTACTTACTAAATGTTATCATATCTCCCCATCTTAGGAGAACCTAATGCCATAACCTCATTTGCAGAGCATCTTGCTACACTATTGTAGCTAACACCTTATATTTTTGTGGTTATCATGAAGCTCTCTCTTAGTGTTTAGACTGAAATGAGGCTGCAATGGCTCTCAAAGAGGTACATGTTAGACTTTGTGGTGCTCACATGAGCAGTATAGTCCTAGCTAAGAAAATAGTTAGAGATGGATATTATTGGCCTACTCTAGAGCATGATGCTTGTAACTTTGTCAAATGGTTTCTACCTTGTCAGCAACGTACAAATTTGATATAAGCTCTAGCTCAAGATCTTCAACCCATTGCACTACCATGGTCATTTGTGTGCTAGGGGTTTGACCTTGTTGGTGTTATAAAACCTCTCTCTTTAGAAGGACACAAGTGGATAATCACTACGACTAATTATTTCACTAAGTGGGTAGAAGCCGTCCCACTTGTCATTGCTACAAGAGTTCAAGTTTCATTCATCCTATATAATATAATATGTCACTTCAACATCCTAACTACCATTTTCACCAACCATGGAGGTAACTTTGGAAACCTCAATATGGAAAAATTATGCACTTCCCTTCACATCCATCACCATTTTTCCAACCTCTACTCCCCACAAGGTAACAATCAGGCTGAGGCAACTAACAAAACCTTACTCAAATTCCTAAAGAAAGTTGTCAATGATTTTGGCTGCAATTGGCATTTGCAAATCAACCTCATCTTATGGGCTTACTATACTTCATTCTGTACATCCATAGGCACAAACCCATACTCCCTAGTCTATGATGCCAAAGCAGTACTTCCTATTGAAGTTGAACTCCCATCCTTTCACATTTCTCTATGAGGAAAAATATTAGATAAGGATCATAGAGTAGCCAGACTCACCCAGATAGATCTACTTGATGAGAAAAGGCAATAGACTTATGACCATCTTACGGTCTATCAAAATTGCCTCAAGGAAAACTTCAACAAAAAGGTTTACCCACGGTAGTTTCAAGAAGGTGACATGGTCCTCAAAGAAAATATGAAAGTCTAGGTAGACCGAGAAAAGAAGGGCAAGTTTGAGCCCACATGGCTTGGTCCATATGTTGTCACAACATCTTTTGGCTCTGGAGCCTACCAACTATCAACCCTAAAAGGTGAAGTACCCAATAATCCCACCAACATCATTCACATCAAGAAGTTCTATGCCTAAGATCCTTAGTGTATCTTATTAATCCTATCAAAAAATGAAAAGCCAAAAAAAAAAAAAAATCCAAAAAAATGAAAGAAAAACAATCATCCAATGGTGAAAACATGGCAATTCAATCACCATGGATAGGTGCCTTGGTGAAAACCTAGCAAATAGGTGCCATGTGTGCTTGGCCTTCCCATTATCTATTAGTGATCTACATCCATTCACTATATCCCTCTGTATCTTATCACCCATCTTCCCATTTTTCCAAGGTATTCTAATGATCCCATTACCACACAATCACTACCGCTATCCCTGAGGTTGGAAATCAAACAGAATAGTGTATTATGCCATGACTCTTTCCACATGTATCTTATCCATGTATCCTATCATGTATATCCTAACTAGTATTTTATGTTCCATATGTATCCTATCCATTTATCCTATCATGTATATCTTAAATTGTATTTTATGTTCCACATGTATTATATCCATGTATCTTATCACATGTCTCATATCGTACATAGCTTCTCTCTTGTAAAATATCCATGTATCATACCACCTATAACTCTAGTAGTAGTGTACTATATCAGATCATTCACACTACCTCCTCATCTTGATCTTTTTCCATTGTATATAAAACCACTCACATGTCATAGCAAATGTCCAAAACATCCTGAAAATTTGTATAGTGACCCTTGCACATATCTTGGTCTATTTTTGGTATATCCTATTTTTCCAGTCCTCTTTGGTTTAGGTAATTCTTTAGAGCCTATAGAAAAATCCCTTGTCATCAAAGAGTTGTCCTAAGAAAGGTTATAGTTTCCAAACTCATCATAAAGTCCCAAATAATACCAATAGGTTCTTGAAGGATGCATCCTCCCTCATGTCTAATTGTGGTCCATCAGTATCCAGTCCTATCAATCTCTTTGGAAAAAGGTTACTTTTTCATGGATTTATTCTTGCTTTTGATATTGGATTTCACTTTTCGGTTCTTGAAGTATCTTTTCTAAGAAATTTGGTTGTTCCCTCCTCAAGGTTGCCATGATCTTTTATATCATGGTGAACTATGAATGGGGCAATTAGAGAGAAAGGTTTTGATCAGATCTTTTTTGCTTCTAAGTCAGTTGGATGTGACCCTTGCATGTTCCAACCATGTGATCATTTTAGATCACATAATGTAATTGGGAAATATTGTTTTCTTGTGGACTATCCAGTATTGTTTCCATTCTGATTCCTCTGGGATTCATGTGTCATGTTGGGACAATCCTTGTGTGCTTGTTCGAGTCTGTCCTATGTAATGTTGGGGTAAAGGAATTGATGTTCTTAGGAACCTTGGCATATACCCAATATTCCTATATGAAATTAAGTGCTCAAACTACATGGTGGTACTTCTTTACGAAGTACCCCACCCTCAAGCTTCAAGCATCATTCCATAATCCCATCACCTTGTTTGATGAAAAAGAAAATCTCATTCATCTCCCTTTTACTGCATTTGTATTATCAAATCCTACATTTTCTTACCACACACATCTATCCCACCTACCTAACCAATTTATATTCCTAAAAGTATCCCTCTATCTCCTATCATCCTATCCATATTCCACCTCATCCCCTTAGATCCAATCTAACAACCTATCCCCTTTTCCATTCTTTTTGATCCCCTAATCCATCGCATCTCCCTAGATCTCCTATCCTACAAGTATTTTGTTCAAAGTTGTGCACATTATTTTCCCCCAACAAGGCTATGATCGATCATTGATATGCTACAAATCCTATACCCACATATGTTTCCCTATCATTCTACTTGCATTTCATATCATGTCCACTCCTCTCTCCCCGCATTCCCATAATATTTTTCATTTTTTAGTCATCTTTTGCATTGTCATAATTCTTTAAGTCCCATGTTACTTATCATTTCCATCATCATAATCTTTATGGTTCATTTTAACTTCTCATTTCATTATCATAGTTTTAGATCCATTTTTCTTATCATAACTTTTATCCTTTACCATAGTTTTAGTTGTCCACTTTCATTATCATAATTTTAGGTTCATTTCCATTACCATAGTTGTATCCTTTTCCATAATCATAATTTTAAGATTCTTCCTTATTGTTTTCCATTATCAAAGTTTTAGGTTCATTTTTCATCCTTTCCCATCATCATATTTTTAAGATTCCTTTTTATCCTTTTCCATCATCATAATTTTAATATTCTTTCTTATCATTTTCCATTAGCAAAGTTTTAGATTCATTTTTTATCCTTTTCCAATATCATAGTTTTAGGTTCATTTTTAATCCTTTTCCATCATCATAGTTTTTCCAGTCATTTTAATTATCATTTACATCATCATATTTTAGGTTCATTTTTCTCATCCTTTCTCATCATCATAGTTTTGTAAGTTAATTTTAGTTTTATCCCTTTTACATCAACATAATCATTTCATTAGTTAGATTCTTTTTTATCATACATCATATAGAAGGCATCACATCTTGCATCACAAAGTGTTAGTAACATCATGCATGTCATATATCTCATATACAAAGCATCACAAAACATCATTATAATCATCCATATTCTATATCTACAAAACTCACTATCACATTTTGCATAACACATGTTAGTCCATCTCATACATCTATCCACATGCATCCCATGAAAATCAAAACAATATAGTAAAAAAATCAAATGGCACAATACTCGATACATACATATCCCACCCTAAAGAATGCTCATATATATTTATCACATCCTCAAAGAATAAAGAATGCATCATCAATCCATGAAAGAATAAGAAAAGTCCATCATAGTCAACTATAGTGTCCATATAGTACAAATATCCATACAAATACATCAAGTCTGTGCCCACAAAAACACATCCAAAATACTCTACATCATCACAAAATGCAACATTTCAGTACTCCTCATCCTCATCCATTGCATCCTTGCCATGAGACGCATAAGGGTCCATCTTTGCACCTTGTGTCACTGCTGGTGGTGGCCTCATCTGCCCTCTACCAGTACCTAAACTCTTTGCCTCATCCCTCCTCCCACCTAACCCCCTATCTTGCCTCTGGCTCTGCCTAGACCTATGACTCTATCCTATGTGTTGAGACCTGAAAATCCTCTATGAGGCCCTATTGCTCCATCCATTCTCTTCCCCACCCGACATGCATGTATGCATGAGATCTATACCTGACTATATCAGTCACCTATAGTGCTCAATCTGATCCATTGGAACCACTACATGATACCTCCCTCTATAAAATATTGCTCTCTCTCAAAGGTCCTCCACCTCCCCCCTCATCCATCTCAGCTTCTCCAAACCACCCCCTTCCATCAACTATGCTCTCAAAGTTTCCACCTGCACTCTTAGTCATCCTAGCTCCTCCACCCCTCCCCCCACCACCATTTTTGCCTGCACAGTCACCACCTCCACCACCAACTAGTCTCTCTCCTCTTTCATAGTTTCTAATCTCCCCTATAGCCTTTCCCTCTCCCCCTCCATCACATCCAATCTCCCCTCCAACCACCTTTCCTCTATTTGCAATGTCCTCAGCTTAACCTCTACTCAGTCTGCCTATCCTTGAGCCACATCATGCTCCTATTGGAACTAATCCTGCTTAGCTCTAAGCTGGTCTCTCTCCTACTGTGTATCTTGCAACAACTGGCTAGTTACCTTATGTGTTTGCTATAGTGATGCATATCTCCCCACCAATTCATCATCTCTTTCCCTTGATGATGATCCTCCCCCTTCTCCACCCATTGGCCCCTAGGCCCCCTCTCTTCTCTCTCCCTGTGGCCTCCTCACCTCCTCCTATCTACTCTCTCCTCTCTATGGCTGTGGCCTCCCATCCTCCTCTACCTCCCTCCACCTCTGCCTCTATGGTGCCTCCCCCTAGACCATAGTCTCTGCTCACTATCTCAAGCCCCTGGTCTCATATCTCCCTTGCCTCACTACTTAGGCAATTTCCCCTACCATTATCGCTGCTCTCGTCACCTATGCTCGACTTACTAGTCTCAAATGCTCAATACCATCCTTGTGCTCCTGTGTGGAGCCTACATCTACTACCATACCAAACCAATCCCAATCTTGCAGCTAGGTCTCTCCATGACTGTAATAATCCGTCCCTCTAGAGAGTTGGTTCAAATAATTTCACTGATAGTCTAGTAACCCTCTAATACCAAACAGGATCTCCTAGTGTAATTTGTGGCCACCCAAATTGTTGCATTACCCTATTCAACTGGTACTACTCAACAATGTACTCCCATCGACCAAAAATGAAGCAAGGTGAAATAGTGTGTGTCAGCTACTACCTCTCCTTCGCCCACGACCCTAGATTCGTGTATGGCCTTGATATGACTACCTGAATCTCATCCAACTAGAATCACTAGGAGTAAACATCTTCTATATGGTGATAGGTGAGAGGATCACCCTAGTTGTAAACCATAGGCTCCTCTAGCTAATTGTCACTCCACCCAATCATCTTGAAAGATGTAATGTGCTTCTAAACCTACACTTGTAATAAAGTAAGGAATCCTACACTCCTCCCTTGGTGGGACCCTACACCCTAGTATACTATCTGATGAAGATTCCAATACAAATCGACCAACATCAATGAGCCCCATGCCACTGAGACTTTGTTATCCATGATCTGCATGATCATTGGTATCAACCCCAATGACACTTGTATCGCCTGTGTCTGGGGCAATATACCCTGACACTAGCCCACATACATAAAAGTATATCATTTGCTCCATAACCACCCAATCCAAATGCTCATCTAATGAAAAATGGCCCCTTTGGATATGAAACTTGACTCTAGACCCCACTAGTCACTGCACAACCACCTCTACTATGATCTCCCTAGTCACCATCACTTGTATACCTCATACTAGTAGATAGAAGATCTTGTACATATCCTCTAACATCACCATCATCTCGCCTGTCAGCAAATGAAATGTATTGGTTTCGTTATGCCAGAGCTCACATAACATTGTTACCATCACCATATAGGTCCGTGTATGGGGTAATTTGGCTAGATATCTCAACTCAATAGCATCGATCCTCACTTAGTTTTTTGGTGTAAATTGCTCCCTAGTGTGAAGTACTTCAGCATGTTGCTCTTGTGACACCAAGGCATCCAATGACCACTGCATCAAGAAAAGTGACAGTCATGTTAGTCCTCTACTCCTCTTACCAAAAATATCTACCTATGTTTCATCACCCTCCCTTTTTCCACCCACTTAGTACCTTACTTTTCCCTTGCATTCTTGTAGGTAGGTTTGCATTCCTTTGACCCATCTTTCCCCTAGCATTCCCACTACTATATTTTTTAGTGGGATCACTATTGACAATTGGCTAAAGAATATATGTAATTTTTGTCATTTAGTGAAACATGTGATGTATATGCTTATAGGAAACCTTGGAAATAAAGATACTTAGATTTTGGTACTCAGAAAATTGTCCAATTATGAATTTGGTTTACAATAGTGTATTGTTTTGTATGTAACTTGTTACTAATGTCATATTATGACTAACAAAGTTAGATGGAGATAGTAAAATATTGATGATGATGTGTATAACCTTGGGCATTAGTATAGGCTATACAAAAAAGAGATATTCATGTTTTACCAGTGAAATAGGATAGCAAAATTAAACTTGATCGATAAGGGCCGACATCCTAGATGTTTACTCTAAGTTGAAAAAGTATATTATGGTCTTAGCCCACCTAGCATCAATTTGTGAAAAGAAATGGTATTTATGCAAAGAACATCTTGTGAAAATAAAGAAGAAGTATTGTGTGCTATTATGATATGCGAACTTTTTGTGAAGCAACTTATATGAAGTTGATTTTGTGATCTAAGATTGAACGGAGGAAGAATCTATATTCCCAAAGACAAATTACTTGTTTGGGCAGTGAGCTCTTCTTGTAATTGGAAGTGCATGTTTGGATAGTGCACTCATCTTGCATCTACTATACTACAACTCCTAATAGGGTTGGAATCTCCTAACAGGGATTCAAAGTCTCCTAATAGGAACTCTCTATATTGAATTTTCTCATTGACTCCTAATAGGGTCCATCCTCTAAAAATGAACATATATATCAGTATATTATCTAGTGGATACCATCCCCAACTGGGTTTTCCCTTGACCAAGGTTTCCTTAGTTAACAAAATATGGTGTTATGAGTTATATTTGTGCATGGTTACTGTTACTATTCAGTATTACTTTATTACTTTCTTATGTATGGTTAAAAGTAATAAATAATATTTAGTTGGTGACTAAAGTTTGTAAATGACTGATTCACCCCCCTCTCAGTAATTCCTATTTCTAACAATTGGTATTAGAGCTCAGTTACTCAAAAGAGGCTTAACAACTTGATTAAGATCCCTTTGGATATGGAACAGTTGATGAAGAACCTTGAAGAGGCACTTGAACAAATTGATCTCCTTATTGAAGAAAGAGATAAACTGAAGGATAGATATGAATACTTCAAAGTATATATTGGACAATTGAAGTAAAAGATTGAAAATTTCAAATCCAAGCTTGGATCTACTGAATCTAAAACTAGTGATGATGATTATTCAAAGCTAAAGATAGAGTATAAGATCTTGAAGCATGAAATGAAGATTACCAATCTAAAGTTGACTTTGAAGAATGATCCTAGCAAAGTTGAATCTAATTTGAAGACTAAGAATATAGATCTTAGAGCAAGTCTAGCAAAGAAGACATATGAATTTGAAATATTGAAAGAAGATCATGAAGAACTTCATAAGTTCAACACTATTGTGAAAGGTGAACTAACTCAATGCAAGCAACAACTTGAGAAGCTTTATTCTAGTATAGAAAAGCTTGATGATTCTATGTCAATACAGAGACCTACCTATGATAAGATTGGTCTTGGTTATCTATTTAACATGTCTACAAAGAAAATTGAAAATAGATTAAATCCAAAAGAAAAAGCTAAATCTGATGATAAGATTGAATCTAGTCAATCTTTTGATAAACTTGAAGAAGTTGGACAAGACAAGGAAGTTGAGATTTTGGATGAACCAAAGCAAGTTATTGTAAAAATAAGTCATTTAATCATGTTAAGGATTTTTATTGTCATAATTGTCATGGTATGGGTCATAAAGCATTTGATTGTATGAAACCTTAATATGATAATGATAGAAGGAATAGTAGAATGTCTGGAAATACTAACCCTATAGATAGAAGAAGATCAAATGAAAGGACATCAAAAGAAGGAAGAACTTATGAAGAAAGAAGATAAATCATGTGTTATAAGTGTAACAACTTTGGACACATAGGTCAACATTATCATGTACTACTTGATGAATAGAATCCTAGAAATAGAACTCCAGTATGTCAGTTATGCACAACTTCATACATACAATAAAGTATTATAGAATGGAAAAAAACTTCAAAGACAAAAGGAACAATGGAAGAAACTTTGGAAACAAAAGGAATGATGGAAGAAATGTTGGAAATGATAGAAGGAACCATGAAAGGAACTCTAAAACTAAGAAAGAAAATGAGGAACAAAGAAATTTAGTCAATGAACTTCAAGAAGAACTTAATGAGGCATTCATAAAAGGATTAGACATCTTAGAAGACAACTTAGAAGATGGTGAGATAGGAAGATCAAAGTTAGTAATTGAGTTTGATTCAACTAAGTTGAATTAAGCTTGTTCACAACACTAGAATTTGAAATTCACTCAAAGATTGGATTATGGGTAGCGAAGTTGGGAAAAGGTGTATTGAGATAAGTTTAGACAATATCTAAGCTCGCTTGAAATTTGGAGCTTATTAGAACTTTTTATGAAGGAATTAAGAGTTACTGTTATTACAGAGAAAGTTAATTATATAGTAGAAGATGGAAATTATGTTCTTACTAAGAATTTCATAGAGTGAAGTTTTGTGGAGCATTATCATGATGGAAGGAAGCTATGGTAAACCTCAGGTAGCATCTAAAGATTAGATAGATGATCTTGAGCAGATAATTGATTTCAAAATGTAATTGACAAGTTTTTCATGTTTGCAAAGTACACAATTAATGCAAATTTGAATTGATGAATAAAATGAAGTACATATTTGATTACCATGTCATTGTGATTACATCAAAAGCATAGAGCACTCATAAGTGACTTGATAAGTCAATTCCAAAGTAAACCCTATTTTTGGAAAAAAAAGGTATTTTATCATTTATTCGCAGAATTTCTTTGATAAATTTTATATTTGTTAGAATCATGGATATGTTAGTAGTTCATAATGTTGAGAATGAGGAGAGATTGAAATTCAAGGTTGTTTCCATGAAACCCATAGAAGGAAACCCTAATTCTACATTATCCATTACATTGAACAGTGTAGTGTATTTAGAAGATGTAGGAAGTTATCTTAAACAAAAAGTTTGAATCTATTGGGAGTGAGTATATGAATAAAGATATGGAATTAGTCTTTAACCATGATATGACTATGAAGCCCAGATTTGAACATTTGAAAGAACTAGACCTATTCAAATATCATTTCAACCAAGAATTGGACACAAATGAGTGAACACAGATCATATTAAATATAATTCATGATGGAAAGCTATGGATGGAAGGCAATGTAGTTGATATTTTAGCCAACCTTATTCATGAGCTAACTGGTCTTAGCAAACAAGGTAGTGTACCTATATGTGAGAAACTTGTTAAGAAGAAGGTTGAGAGCTACACAAAAGTTGTTTATAATGGAAATACCATTGTGATCAACACCATTATATAAGATGATGTAAGATTCCTGAGCAAAATCATTGCCTACTCTATATGTGCAAGTTCTAAGATTGATGAATTGTCACTTGAATTCGTCTATGCTACCTATAAGATATGCATTGAGAAGGAACAAGTCAACCTTAGTGACATTCTAAGAATATGACTTCTTAAGAACTTGGAGAAAATCAAAAGGACTAAGAATAGTACGTTTAGATTTTAGTCACTAATCAATAATTTATTTTTCATGTACTTAAGAGATTTCCATATTTGTTAGTCACAAAGATTATGAGTAGCGAGAGGTGTACAATGGAGAAGATCATAGATGTATATAGAAGAAATCCAATAGATAAAATCTTGGATAGTGGGAATTTGATAATGAAAACATTTCAGAATGAAATGAGACAAAGATTGAGAATTGCACTTACAATTGTAGAAATATTTAAAGATGCCATATGTGTTATGGTTGGTATAGATTTTACTTATATTCAAGTAGTAGAACCTCAGGAAACATTCCTTGATCCCTTATTATGAATTAAGTGATGATATAGAAATTGGATACATTGATTTATTATTGAACTCTAAGAAGGACCAAGTTGAGTATAGATTTGGAACTTATGATGAGATTACCCAATCAACTCATCATGCATCTTTAGAGAAGCATCTCACAAGAAGATAGAGACAAAATAAAGAAAGCTTTATTAAAGTTTGGTTGACTGAAAGTGAGTGATAGGTAGTTAGACAGACTATGAAACAAGGTATAACATATGTGTAACCTTTGTCAGTGTCTATTACAGAGACATCTTTGGAATAAAGCATTCCACATGCTATAGTGTCAGATGTACAACCAAGTGAATTGAAGAGGAAATCAAAGAGACTAGTGGAAGCTATGACCACCAAGACAAAAAGGGTCAAGCAACAAGCTAATGGATCCGAGAAAAGACAAAAGACATTGTTGACAATTGTTGAATCTAGCGGCGAAGAAGAAAAAGAAACTAAACAGACATAAAAAGTAACTACTTCTAAATAGTTAATAGGTAAAGCTCAACAACCCTAGAAGCCAAAGATAGAGAAGATTAATTCATCCATTGCTAATGAAGGGAACTTTGTTTAGATGAACAAATTTTATGACATGTATAATGATATTGAGAAAGATTAGATTGATATCTCTATTATGAGATATATAATAGCTAATAATCTAAAACTTAAGGATATTGAAGGCATGATGAATCATAAGGTCTATGACACACTCATTGTAAAGAAGGCACCAGCTCGAGAAGAGGACATAGAACTTTGGAAGTCTATGATAAGGACTATATGCAAAATTGATGACAAAGATGAAGTCAAGAACTTTTTGAGCAGTCTGACACCTTACTTGAGAAGCAAGGTGAGACATTTATTTTTATGGTGGGTGAGAATGATAAGATTAGAAGTGAAACAACTACAACTATAAGTCAAATGATAACAAAGTCTAAGGAAGCACCTTCATCTACACCTAGAACCTTCAAAGTGTCGGTAAGTGGTGACACAATGCAAATAGATCAGACCAATGTTACTATTAACATTGATGATACTAACCCTTTTGAGAGTTTAAAATAGCCCGAATCTCATGTCGAGGATATTCAAGAACAATTAAAAAAAATTGAAGAGGAGAAAAGGCTATTAGAAGAAGAAAAGAGAAAGATAGATGAAGCCAAGTAGAAATTGCCTGAAGAAGAAATGAAGAAAAGAGTTGAGGAAGAAAAGAAGAGGAAATTAGAGGAAGATAAGAAAAAGAGAATAGAGAAGGAAGAAGAGAGAGAGAAAGAAAGAAAAGAGAAGGAAGAAAAAGAGAAAGAAGAGAGAAGAGTCAAAGAGGCTACTAAGAAGAAGAAAAGGGAAGATGAATTTAAACCATCTAGTTCATCTACTCTGCTTTCACTTGCTAGCCTAAAAACTGATTATGATGATCAAACTGACTTGATCTCATCTCTGCCCAAGCTTATTGAGAAGAATAGGAAAGTGAAGAGTCTATAGAGAACCTTGATGGAGGTTATTGACAAATTACATAGTACTCTGGCAGTCCAGTATATAGAGGTAGATCTAGAATAGAGGGCACAAGTAGTATTGAAGTCTTTTTATGAAGAATTTACAAGTTTCTTGAATGTGGCAGAGTCAAAGGCCAAGATTTCACATGATGCTAATTTATTTAGTACCATTTGTTAGAATATCAACAATGATTTGATAAATATTGATACTTGTGTCAAGGAACTTCATAAATGTCAATAGGATGGCAAAGTATTGTACATTAAGTGCACCCTATCTTATAAGTTGACTAAGGATCTTGATAGTAAGATTGAACATAAGCTGAGCTAGAGGCTCTATCTAACTAGATACAACAACCTTTTAGCACAGTTGATGACTGTGAAGGATAAGTGGCCAGTATTCATAGTTATATTAGGAAATTGGAAATTCAAAAAGAACAAATTTTGAAAATATTTTCAGATTTTAGAGAATCTATTGCTCTGAAAATATCTATTATAGAGAGAGAGTTGGAGTGTGTCACAACTGAGGACACTTATTCTAACTTTTTATACTCTGATCTTAATGCAATTGAGATTGCATCATATGCCCTATGTGCAGTTCTCACCTCTACTAAATCAACCAAGGATATATGGACAAAAGGTATGAACAATCTTAAGGCAAGTTTTGATGATTATATGAAAATACTATCAATTTAAGGTAGATGTTTATAGAGTTTTTGACAATAGTTTTGACAGTTTTCACATTCTAACCTTTGTCATTGATGTCAAAGGGGGAGAAGATGAATAAGAAAATTGTAAATAATGTAGAGGAGAGAAGATAAAATTTTAAGGTATGAAATAATATTGTAAGGGGGAGTATATGTAAGATGGACAAGTTGTAATAGATGAATAATGTAATGTTACTATATTATTTTTGACAAGTTTTTGTTACTTAGCCAATTTTTCCTATTTTGTTGCCATCAGTGCCAAAGGGGGAGATTTTTGAAAATTGGCTAAAGAAGATATGTAATTTTTTTCATTTATGGAAACACATGATATACATGCTTACAGGAAACCTTGGAAATAAAGATACTTAGCTTTTGGTACTCAGAAAATTGTCTAAGTATGAATTTGGTTTACAACAATGTATTGTTTTGTATGTAACCTGTTACTAACGTCATATTATGACTAGAAAAGTTAGAAGGATATAGTATACATGTTGATGATGACTTGTATAACCTTGGACATTAGTACAGACTATAAGGAAAAAAGATATTCATGTTTTACTAGTGAAATAGGACAACAAAATTAAAGGAAAGGAATTATTTTATTTACAAAATAATTGCTTAACCAATTAGGGCCAACATCCTAGATGTTTACTCTAAGTTGGAAAAGTATATCATGGTCTTAATGAAACTAGCAACAATTTGTGAAAAGGCATGGTATTTATGCAAAGGACATCTTGCGAAAAGAAAGTGGAAGTATTGTATGCTATTGTGATATGCAAACTTTCTATGAAGCAACTTATATGAAGTTGATTTTATGATCTAAGATCAAACTAAGGAAGAACCTATATTCCTGAAGACTATTTACTTGTTTGGGCAGTGAACTCTTCTTGTAATTGGAAGTGTATGTTTGGGCAGTGGGCTCATCTTACATCTACTGCACTACAACTTCTAACAGGGTTGGAATCTCCTAACAGAGACTCCTAACAAGGTCCATCCTCTAACAAGGAACATATATATATCAGTATATTATCTAGTGGGTACCATCCCCACTGAGGTTTTCCCTTCACCAAGGTTTCCCTAGTTAATAAAATATGGTGTTATGAGTTATCTTTGTGCATGGTTACTATTGTTGTATTACTTTCTTATGTATGGTTCAAAGTAATAAATAATATTCTATTGGTGACTAAAGTCTATAAATTACTAATTCAGCCCCCCTCTTAGTAATTCCTATTTCTAACAATCACTCCTTAACATTTTCTAATCCCATCCAACCCTAACCTGCATTCTTGCTACCCAACCTACATCTTTGCATTCTTGTAGTAATTCCTAGTTCTAACAATTTCTCCTTAACATTTTCTAATCCCACCCAACCCTAACCCCCATTCTTGCTACCCAATCTACATCCTCGCATTCCCACAATTACAGATTATTGTGGGAACACATCCTATCCTTTTCCTATGCCAGTCAATTTTTCCCCATTCTTGAATTGACTCTTTCTTAAATCTCCCTATTGTGCAAGATGACATTCTTACTATTGGAAATGCATTCCCTTGTTCTAGATCGCTATCTTGTAGAATATTCTAACCAAAATCACGTTCTCATGATAACTGCAAGCCAAATTTGCATTCTCATGAAAATGGCTTCTAACCACTTTTTTTAACCCTTCCCTCTAGACCTTTTTGTGGGATCATTATCCTGCTAATGTCAACTGCGATCCCACTAGACCTGTACCTGCGAGAACACATTTTCTAAAATTTAGGAATGCTACTATATAAAATGCAAAAATAAAAAATTCAAAATTTTTAGCACCCATTGATCTGTCTAGTGTTTGCTGTGTTTGTACTCATTGTACCATGTTTTCCCAATACTTTAGTCATCCCTGTGCAACCATTGAATCCTCCAAATCTGAGCTCAAAAATCATAATATCTTGTCATAGGTATGAGAGCAAATAACCCTTTCTAGCCTTCCTAGACCCCCTTATAGCCCCTCAAGGTTTTTTCTTTCTCTCTATGATCCCTCCAATGACCCCCGTTTCCTCCAACCTTATTATTTTTTCAATTTACTTATCATTTTAACACACTTTTAGTCCTCCTGGGTCCTTCTACATCCCCCTTCTCACCTTAGCTTATTGTAACTTTTCAAGAAGTTGCCAAGCCTCATTTTTTCTCCCTGCCACCTTCTTGAGGGGGCATCACATAGTCCATTCTCTCAACTTCTACTTGAGAGTAGAGAAATTGTGTTTTTTTAAAAATCTTCTTCGCATCGCTTATAGTCGAACTTTTTTGAAATAATATTGCTTCAATACTATGTCAAAGAGGGGCAAAATGCAGACATCTAAATCTAATTACATCACTAGGTAATATAATTTAGTCATCTTTTAAGACATTATTGATTAAATATTTTATATTTAATTAATTTATAATCATCCCCTAGTTAATGAATTAATTAAATTAAGTCTAGTCCAATTGATAAAATTAAATGATAAGCCAAAATAAATTTATCACTTAAATCCACATTCCTCTATTAAAATAAATGCAAAAATCTATTTAATTTAATCCCACATCCCCCATTTATTAAATATAGCATTTAATAAATCAATCCCAAATCCTTAACCATCCCTAAACTCTATCATTACCCTAATCGAACCCATTCACCCATACTAACCTCACTTAGCTGACTAACTAACCCATCCCATCAAAGCTAAGCCACTTACCTCCTAACCCCCCTCCTAAGCTATGCCTAATCCCCCTCCTAAACATGTGCACAACTTTAAGAAAGGGTTAAGACTTTCTAACCCAAGCCAAAGTCAAAAGTCTCACCTATCATCTCACATTCCTATCCAAGAGCATTAATGACTCTTACATGTCATAAATGCCCTTAAATACCTCTTACATCCTTCTTCTAGACTCCTCCTCCCTCATAATTCCCTTTGACCTCCCACTTTGACCATATAATCCCCTTGTGACACTTGTTACAAGGCTAGAGCTTTGAAGAAGCACAATCCATCTGCTCTCCCTTCCTTGCATCATATCCCTTCCTCACCTTTTCTCCATCCTCACATCCTGACTCTCCATCTCACTACCCCTTAGCCTATAAATTGAGCCCTTCCTCTCTCACAATTCTTATCAACTTCTATGAAACCTTATACTGCTCCATTAACCACTAAAACAAAACCATCTTACATCCTCACCATGTTAAAATCCATACACACCTCCATTGTTGAATCCTTCATCCACCTCCATGCTTGATCATAGACTCACCACTTGAAGCTTGAGAAAATGTGAGCACACATCCCCCATCGCTAGCCATAGTGATAAAATCAAGGTTACACTTGGGGAGCTTACCATTCTTTGTTTTCCTACCTCAATGATGTTTCCTTCGTCTATCATAAGTGTAGCTAATGTACTTAGTTTGTGAATGCTAGTCTAATTAGTAATGTTCTTTCCACACTAGTTTAATAGCTCTACAACCACCCTACCAATTGAAGCTTGTATTTATATTTTAGAATGTTATATTTGCAAGTGTGTGGATCATAAATAGTTGATATGGTTGAGTAGTTTGTTTGATTTCTATAATAAGAAGAAAAATTGAGCTTTACTATATTTGTAAAAGTAGAAGAGAAGTGTTATTCCTAGACCATCCTCCTTGTTGAATTGTAACAAATTCTCCAAGTTAGGGCCCTTAATCAAGTCACTCTTAATAGGGTCAATAGGATCCTAATACATCTAAAGATTAATTCCCTTAACCAAGTGCTTCATTGTCTTGATTTATAAATCTTCTTGCGAGGTTACTCCTAATAGGGTCAAGATCGTAATAGAGCCAAAGGAAAATGCATTAACTGTGTGACTCATAATATTGTCTACTCTTAACTAGGCACCATTGTAAAATCTTAAGAGGGATAAGCCTATAACTAGACACATTTTAGAAGTGTGCACATTTTTTTTGGGTACCAATACCCACCATGGGGTTTTTCTCTAACCAAGGGTTTGCACATGAAGAATATTGGTGTCATTATGATAATTGAGTGGATGCTTTCATGTGTTGTTTTTGTTTTTGCTTCATAAGTTAACATTGGATGAAAATGATTGAAATGTTTAATTGAGTATATTTGATTTGGTTTAATAATCTGGCATGAAGTCGATAAATTTTTAATCTAATACATTACTAATAAAGCCCCCCAATAATCTTGGGCCTTATAATACTTACAATCTTTATAAGATCCTTGGCCTTATAGGTGGTAAGCCTAACAACTTGAGGAAATGATTAGGATGATGAATAAGGAAGGTCCAATTTTTTTTCTAAAGATAACTAATCCATATGGTATGACCAGATGAATATCTATATCAAAGGAATGGGGCCACAACACTGGACACATTATGACAACAAATATGTTACACCTACCAAGACACCTAGTGCAGATCAAGTAAAGGTGCAATTAGAGAGCATTAAAGCCTTAGAAGCCATTATAAGTATTTTATTTAACACAAAGTTTATTGATATTTGTGGACTTGATACTACTCATGAGGTTTGGGAAAATATTAACGTAGTCTATAGAAAAGTTGTACATGTACAAAGAGCTAAGGTAGATAGTTCAAAAGGAATGTATGGTGACATGAAAATGGTAGATGAAGAAAATATTTCTCACAATGGTCATAGGATAAACTAAGTTGTTATTGATATTAGAAGTTCCAATAGTACCATTGACAATGAATATGTGGTTAGTAAAATGTTGAGAACCTTTCTACCTTCTTATGTCATTAGATTTTTATGTTATTCATGAGTTGAGAACTTTCGATAAAGTCTCCATGATGGACTAACTAGAAATCTCACTGCTTTTGAGTTAATAAATTATGATAATAATTTTTCCAGGGTTGAAGCAAATTTTAAGGCCTCTCTATATTTATCTATAGGGAAGAAAGAGGAGACAAGTGGTTGTAGATAGCTTGATTTAGTCTATGATGAACAATTTAAGAAAGAACTTTAAGCCCTACTCACAAGAATATTTCCTAGAGGTACTAATAAGTACGAAGGAAAATTACCTTTAAAATGTTTTTCATGTAACAAGATAGGAAATATTTCTCTAGATTTCCTAATAGTGATCAGAAGGACAAGATCAAAAGATGTAAAGAAAAAAGAAAGAAACAATACTACATTGTAGTAAATGAAGGTGTGATAAATGAGGAATTAGAGGATAATGATGAGGATGAGATGGTATTTGTTTTTGTCAAGGAAGATACCACAAAAGGTTAGAAGGAATTAGTCTCACATCTTGATCACAACAATGATTGGGTCATTGATATTAGATGAATACACCACATGACCAGTGGCATAAGTAAGTTTGTCAAGCTCAAAGAATTTGATGGTGGTGTGGTCATCATTAGTAACAGTGTACCTTATTTGGTAAAAGGTAAATGTTTTATCTCTTTGAATGGTAAGCGTAATATAAATTATATTAATCTTGTGGAAGGTTTAACACATAGATTGTTAAGTGTTGGCCAATTAAATGACAAAGGATATAATCTAGAATTTAAGGAGGTATGTGCATGATTCTAGCCAGCTTAGGAGATTTTATTTCTACTGGGAGATAGACCTGAGCTAACTCATTCCATTTGAATACTATTGTAAATAGTTGTTTGTTTGTAAAAGTTGAACATAGATGGCATTAGCATAGAAGGTGTTGTCATGTAAACTTTGATAGCTTGGTCAATGTAAGTAAGACAAATACAGTTAGAGGATTTCTTCTATTAGTTAAACTAGAGAATGTTATGGGCAAGGAATGCTAATTAGGTAAGTTAACTAGTACAAATTTTAGTTTCAAGGTGAACCCACAATAGTGGGTTACACTTTTTTTCCTAAACGGACATTAAACTCTGCATTTTTAAAAATACTTCCATATTTGAATGCAAATTGCCATTAAATGGTCATAAAATTGAAGATGAAGTAAATTAGAGTCTTCTATGATTTTCTGTGTAGATTATATATATATATATAGTTATAGAATTGATTTGATTCAATTATTTTCGCTCCCATAAAAATTGTTATGTTGCTGAAAACTTGATTTTTAAAGAGTGACATTGTTTTTGACATGCATGTGTTTTTTATACAATAGATATCAATGTAATTCTTTTGAATTTGGATTTTTAACATCATATTGAGATCATCAAGTTGGTTTTATGTATTTATCCTCGATATCTCATATTTTCTTGACATTTAAAGTTCACCTAACGCTAATTTTGACATACATTATTTTTTAAGCATGTAACTTGTTTTGTATTTGTCTGGTTTGAAAATTTCTTTTTCTGATAGAAAGAGGACTATAATACAAATAATTTGTTTTTTTAAAGAATTTTAATTCTCTTGTTTATTATTTTTCCATTATCATCCAATACATAGGTTTTTTTTTTGGTAATAAACCTATATTAAATATATAGCTAAAAACACTAAAATATATCAAATCTATAGTCTTAGAAAGCTAGTTCCAATTACTAATATCATGAAAAACGACATGTCTTCACAATTCCATCTAAAAATTCTAATTGAGCCTAGAAGCTATGAAAACATGATAAATCCTATGGCCTTTGCAAAAAATCTCTATTTCGACACTTTTGATGAGAAGTATTTCTTATCAAAAGTACCTCTTGACTTTTGATCAAAAGTGAGTTATGATTGAAAGTCTTGGTGTGAAATTACCCTGATTAAAATATTTACCCTGGTACTTTTGATCAAAAGTAGTTAAGTACTTTCAATCAAAAGTCTTATCAACCTATGGGATTGTGATATTGCTATCAAGATTCAACTGTGTAGTTTTCGGGTCAAACTCATCGATTCATATTTTAGAATCTTGATAATAATATCACAATTTGACTTGTTGTGGAATATATCTCGAGCCTATTAGTTGTTTTTTTTTTTTTGTGATTTATGTTTTCATATAAATAAGAATTCTTTTTTTTTTTAGTTTTTCATTTCAAGTTTATCAGATAATTCACACTTTTGAGGAGAAATGTGTTTTAGATTATATGTTTTATGATTTTGCAAATAAATTTGTGATGAAAAATAAAAATAAAAGATCAAGTAAGGGGCATGAAGAAGATCGGTTGAAAAAGAATGAAAGAATCATGAAGATACATTGGTAAGATACTATTTAAGGAAGAAAGATATGTCTCTTACTACTTCTATCTCTTGATCTACTTTTAAAATTAGATATTATAAAATTTTTTAATTTACATTATGTATCAAAGTTATAGTATAGTTAGAATAATTCATTTGATGATGCATTTGAGGACCCATTATTACAACTTAAGACCCTTTAAAGCCCTTATTTAATTTAGGGTCTATTATGACATACTATGTTTCATTCGGTATGAATAACCTTTAGTAAGTTGTGTATTACATGGCAATACAAGACTTCTAAATTATTATGTATAAACAATTAGATGAATAATTTTGATATATAAAAAATCTTTAGTTTCGAATATTATATTTGTATTTATGTAACAACCCTTAGCTTTATGTTATATCACTATATAAGGTACATTGTGCATAAAAAGTTACATGCATACTGTTAATGTTATAATTTTGTCGGATAAATTATATTATATATATGAGATATATAAATAATATATGGCAGATATTATATATGGAATAATTAACTTATATATATATATATACATACATATATAACCATTATAATATATTGAGAATATATTACTTGTATTATAACTATAACTAATGTAGGTTAATATATTAAAGAGACATGTCTCTTCAAGAGACATGCCTCTTTATTTCATATATATATTCCTTCATATAATAACTTGGAAAACACATAAAATATCTACAAGTGCTATTACAAGTTACAAAATACAGTAATAAATCCTATTTCACTAACATGGTATCAGAGCAAGCGACTCCCAAACCTGATTAGTAATAAGGTCAATAAGTTGATATGAAAAAATTGGCTATCCATTGAATGGCATTTTCATTGCAGAGAGAGACCTTGAGTCTAAGATCTACCATGTGAAGTGCACATTGATTACGGTGAGGACAGTGTAGTCAATGATCGATGAAAAAGCCATACAAGGGTGTGGTGCCGTACAAAACAACACAAAGAAATATTGTGCCAAATTCATTGTGAACTATACAAAACCATATCAGATCAAACCAAGCAATAGAGAGGCGAGTGAAATGCAGGTAGCCAAAAGTAGGCACTTGATTCATGTTTCACTCGAAACTTCTAAGCCTTTTTTTCCCTCGAGGAAGTACACCAGTCTTCCCCTTTACTCTCTGTCTTGAAATGGATATGCTGCAGGTGAGCTGAGGCAAAAAAGAGGCACATTTGTTAGCTTTTCTACCAAATACAGAAGCGAGACTTACTATGTAGAGAAATGGGAGGGTGGAAAAGAGGAGGAGGTGATTGATGAGCCATGGAAGGGCATCATAATTGTGAAGAGGAGCGTCGGGTATATGGATTATAACACCACTCTCGAGAGGGTGGGGCTGTCCAATTTATCCTCACATGTATCGAAGTTGATGGCAGAATCAATGGGTCTGGCCATGTCCACCAGAGTCTCCACGGATTATTTCCATCCCTCAGGGACACCCCTCCTCGTCTCCCTTGATGCCACTCAGAAAAAGATGAGAGATTTGCTCCTCCATGGACTTATTCACACATTCATATCTTTACCCTGCAACAGGTGTACAGAGGAAGCCTCCCACCGTGTGTTCTCAAATTTCTATTTGCTACTTAATGAAAAAACCTTTTGTAGAATCAAATCAAATGACAAAGATAGATTTGAGTGATTTAGAGAATGATGATGTGACCATACCAATGGTTGAGTGCGAGCAGTGGAGAACCAAAGGGAGGTTCATTTACATGTGAGTGTATGGTGCGTTGAACCTCAAATAAGAGACACAGCTTGCTAATCTTATGTGTCAAGGGTGTCATGACTTGGTGGCAATGGTGAAAGACTATTGTAGGAAGTCTGATCTTCCAGATGTTGAACTACAAGTTGCACTAATTGGTGAGAATTGATTCTAATATATATTTTAGACAAGTTTATGACTAAAAAGAGGAGACGTCCATATATTTCACCATTGGAATTAGAGGACATCAAGATGAGGTGCATCTAACAGAGGATTTATACTATTTTTTTCATGTCCTTGGCTTGGCATCCAAAAGAAATTAAATATAGTTTCTATGAAGGCATGCAAACTTATTAAAAGTAAACAAAAAATCTTCCATGTGTACTTGTAGTGATGCGTGAGACAAGTCTACCATATATAACAACCATCTCAATTTAAATTATGCAAGCCAAAATTATATGCGTGGAAAAATTTCTTGATTTATACAACCAAGTTTGCAAAGACTGCAGGATGTCGCTGATCACATATTACTATTGAAATAATATGAATCATAACACTATACAAATAATTGTTAATCTAAAATCATTGAATTCGCAAGTCGCAAATTTTTCGTGAATATGTGAGATCTGGTATTTCTACATAAAATAGATGTTATCACCGCTCCTTGCAATGATGGAATCTCGATGCAAATTATTTTTCATACAAATGTTCAATGGTAGTTATCGATGAGCATTTCCAAGGTAAATAATTGATATTAAAATCTTCAAACCATTGTGAATGTTAGTCCCTTGACAGTGCCACGAGTGGTATGATATGTGTGATATCAATCACAATTTTGAGGTACCAAGGATGAGTATTGAACATGAAATCTATGTGATGTGATGCAAAATTACTCGACGATATAAGAGTGGGAATCTAACATTGTAAGGGGGAATGATTACCAATGGTCTATTAATGATAACCAATGTTCTATTCCCATTTGAACTGTCCTTATATGAGAGTAGAAAAGACCTACTCAAATTGTTTGACAAATTCTTACATGGAGGCATTTCCTAATTTGATGCATATGGACCTTCATTGGAGCAACTTATATTATTCCAAATAAGTATTTATTATCCTCGGGTATTGAATGTATCTACTCATTGTAGTCTCTCTCTTATTTTGTATTTTTATAATTACTATAAAGAGCGATTTGCCTTGATCTTTTCATTTGTCTCTGAGGATGTTCTTGTAGGAAAAGAAGATTGGTACATTAGGCATGCTACCAAATATTGTGCAGACTCAATCTTATGATAGTAGCTTCAAAGAAGCTATGATTTAGGATTCATTAATCACTTGACAACTAGGTTGGATAATTTGAGTCTCTTGAAGCGAATATCCTTGATGATTGACATTATGAGAGGGAGTTTGACAGTTCACTAGAGGCAACCTTGGAGAAAGAGTGGGAGCAGAAAATAAAATGCTTCAATCAAACTTTTGATGATCTTGGTTCAAAAGGAGTAGACCTTATTGATGGATTCTCCACTAGTTAGAAAATATAACAGCTAAAGGATTATGATTCATGGGATAAAGTCTCATGTTTTTAGGCTGGAAGACCTTATGCTATCAGGATACCTATTGAACTAGGGAAGCATTACATGACTTGCTACCAAGAGGTTAGAAGGATGATAACAGATTCAAAGGAAGTTTGACACTTCATCGGAAAGAATTTTTTTCTAAGATGTTAGAAAAGGTGATATCAAACTAAGAGGGAGAAACCTTATTCTCTAACATGTTTTATGGTGAATGTTGTGACAACACCGCATGATAGTATTCATGGAGACTTCATGGGAACTTTTGATGTCATACATATTTGAGCCTATCCCCTGTGTACATCATGAAGAAGTGACAACTTCTAAATGATTATCACTTGTATTAGGAGAAGTTGTTGTAAAGTGACGTCCTTACAATAACTTTTAGCATGATTCATTTTTTGTGAAAGTGTTTCATGTAAGGGCTTTATCTTGTAAATCAACAACTAGGTAGTTGATATCATTAATTTGATTATCTACAAGTTGTTTGTATAGATATATTTTCGATACTTGGTGTATATCATGCCCTAATATTTTGATAGGCCATTACCACATTAAGTACTTGGTGGATATCATTTAGTTGATGTTCTGATACTTAGAGTATTTGGTGAATATCATTTGATTGATATTCTGATAGGCCAATGCTCATGTTACCAAATATGATATCAAATAGTAATTGGTGAATATCATATGTTGATATTCTGATAGGCCAATACTTACATGATATCATATTCTAGAAATCTTCTGATCAAAGATTTCCTATATGTATTATTTTTAAAATATTACCTATGGTATAATATCTATGTGTTTTATCCTTCTTCATTAAGAGGGAGTGTTAATGTTATAATTTTGTCGGATAAATTATATTATATATATGAGATATATAAATAATATATGGCAGATATTATATATGGAATAATTAACTTATGTTATATATATATAACCATTATAATATATTTAGAATATATTACTTGTATTATAACTATAACTAATGTAGGTTAATATATTAAAGAGACATGCCTCTTTATTTCATATATATATTCATTCATATAATAACTCGAAAAACACATAAAATATCTACAAGTGCTATTACAAGTTACAGAATATAGTAATAGATCCTATTTCACTAACACATACAATAGGGTATATTATGTATAATATATTCTATTATGACATTATAGGATATTCTATGATCTAATATAATCCAATTGATGTAAGAAGCCTTAGTTTGCATGTTATGTTCAAACAACATGTGGACATAAGAATCCCCTTAATAATTTAAAGAACCATCTCTTTGTAGACAACTATTTAAAACTCTCTTTGTACATTATATAAATCTTTTTAATGTACCTAGGAACTCTTATCTATTCCCCTCTTTATGTATCCCCTTAGATCCTCTTAAGGTCCCATCTCTCTCTAGATCCCCTTAAGTCACTATCTCTAGACACCCTTAAGAATATCTCTTTAAGTCCCATTAAGACAATGTCTATAGGTTCTTTTAAGAAGTTATCTCTCTCTACATCCCCTTAAGATACTTTCCATAGATCCCCTTAATACTATATATGGCTCTCTCTCTCTCTCTCACACACACACACACACACACACACACACACACATAGCATACAAACACCTGTCATAGAAAGAAAGAAGCAAAAGCTATGGAGGTTGGAATTCCTAGATCCATGGAGGATGATATATTCTTAATGTGAAAAAATGAATAAACAAATTGAATTGAATGAATGAAATATTAAAAAGAGATCAATCCTTATAAAGGAGATCAAAATCCTAAAAGGTAAAACCTAGCTTGCATAATAATAATTAATAAAATAAATAATTATTATATGCCTAAGTTTAGCTTAAGTAGAATAGAGTTAATTAGAAAATATCTAATTACTCTAACACCCCTCCCCCATCCCCTCTTAAAATAAACTTATGGAGTAGCTAAAAGCCTAAAAACTACTATTGAAAGTAGATTTGGGTCCCAACAAAAGGCTCGATGAGGTACCCAAGAACAACCAAATCTTTGTAAAGAGGAGAAATAGAGAAAACCACATGGAAAAAACCCTATTCCAAAAATAGATGGAAATAATGCTATAAGAACTAGTGAGGGATTGAAGAAGCCTCCGAACTAAAGAATGTCCCAAAAGATAGGAACAAAAGAGATGATCATGTAGAACACTTCCGAAGTATATAAAAGTTGCAAAGATTTATCAAAAAGTAATTGTTGATATGAAGAACCTCCACTAAAATAGAATTAGATTAGGTAGAGAAGACTACAATATGCACGAGTTCTCTTAGAAGACACTACTTGAATTAAGATGCACAAAAAGGCAAATGACTAAACTCGAAGATACAGATGGCATGGAAAACTATATTCTAAAAAGCTGAATAATCAAACATGGAAGGTTACATCTAAAGTAGGAATAAGAAGATGAATGTCTATATGGTAAATGATTCATCTCATCGAAATGTATAGGTACCCAGTCACTCCATCTGCCTATTACATAGGAATAAATACTAAATACATAGCTCACTCCATCGAACAAAGGAAACATAAGAAAAAATAGAAGAAACCCCTTATGTAGAAGGGTGAGGCAACATGAAACTGGAAAAGTGGGCCAAAAGAACTACATGTCAAGGAACCATAATTGAGATGCACAAAAGAATACATATTTGTGTACTGAACTGATCAATCTTAGATACCTCATGAGGCTAATGTCATGATAGGAACACTTATTGGACAAATGAAGATGACAAATGAAGGCAAAAAATCAACCCCCCCTCCCCATGACACTTTAATCAGAGTAGTGCATGTATAATAATGCACAAAATTTGGTGAATCCTAAGAATACAATAATCCGTACGAGTGTCCTTGGATGACATTACTCAAATCAGAAGGCAAAACAAGTAAAACAAAAATACATATGCAATATGACACTTTATCTTAGTGCATTTGCAAGAATATAGACAAATAATGTCTACAAAGACTAGAAGAGACATTAGACTGATACAATAGATAGTACAACCCATACCAAATCATTTGAAGCAATAGAATCGATCCTTGAACCTAAAACAACTAAGATATCCACTAGAATGCAAAAAATACAAAATAATAAATAGAATATTGCTATAGTATAATTTAGAAAAATAACCATTATCACTAGAAAGAGCTTTGATAGACCTTTCCAACGATATACAAAATTTCCAAATCAGAGATTGGATGCTCAAGATATGTCTCCCAGAGTGAAAAAATAAACTCCTAACTTTGATAGTAGAAAAAGATATAAAAAAGCATCAAAATTGAAAATTAAATATACCAATGAGATGGGCTCAAAATCAATTTCCTGGCAATATCTTGTTTGTAGTAAATAGAATCCGTATGAGAAAGTTATGGCCAAAAAATCACAAGTAGGTCAAAAGGACCAAAAGGGCATGAATGCATGATGCAATCATGATGTCATAAAAAAATGTTGGCATAAATTTGACCACCATATGGATGCCACATGCAAAAATACTTGTTGATATTTTGCTGATGTGACAATGCTAACTATGCATTCAGATGACATGACAAATCATTGAATGGGTTGTTGACATACCAGGGTGGGTTCATGAAGTTGACGTGGTTGAGATGTGGCAAGGTGTGGGACTCAACTGACCTTTGTACTTTTCTATCCAAAAATGTTGATGGACTTGCATCATATAGGTGTATGTTTTCTTTCTTCTATGTGTACATGGGCCCCAAAAAATGTTACATGCCTTTTCTTATAAAGTAGGCACCTTTTTTTAACAAAGCATGCACCTTAAATTTAAAAAAAGATTTGCTCCTTTTGCTAAATGTTATTTTCAATCAAAGAACCATACATACATTTTAATAAAGAATTTTGTAAATAATAATTAATTTTTTAATAAAAAATAAAATCACTGCCGTGAGAAATGTGCTTAGATTTGGTGGCAAAGACTTTGCCTCAGATTGCAACTGTGTCCAAATTTGACAACTTTAATATGAAAATAGGGGTTTCCAAGTACCTTGAGCTCAATGGTGATGTTTGTTTCAGCTCAAAGTGCCCCAAAAAATGTGACCTCCCAGATCCAATACAAAATTCTTCTGAAAAATGAAACCGTCTAAAAGAGAAAAACACAGATATGAATACCAAGTCAAATATCTCATGAAGAGAATAGGGGCATGAAGATCTGGAGCTCTAATACCATGTTGAATTTGATGAAGGATCAATCCCACAACTCACAAGAATCACCTACATGCAAATCCCTATCACATAAAGAGAGAAGCAAAAGCTATGGAGGCTAGAATTCCTAGATCCATAAAGGATTTGACATTCTTAATGCACAATTTTTTTTTGCAAATTGTGTTGAATGAATAAAATATTACAAAGAGATCAATCCTTATAAACGAGATCAAAAACCTAAAAGGTAAAACCTAGGTTTCATTATAATAATTAATAAAATAATTAATTATTATATGCCCACAATTTAGCTTAAGTAGAATAGAGTTAATTAGAAAATATGTAACTAAGAAGGGTTACGCTGATAGGTTTTCTCCCTAAAATCAAAATAAAAGAGATGTAAAATTAAAGGAAGGATTTAAAATTGATAGCCAACAATTTAGTTGTTATATAGAATTGAGTCATACACACACTAATACCCTCTTTGGAGTTTCAAAAATTGTATAAATTTTAATATTTTATTTAATGTACGACATCCCAATCAAAGAGTTCGTTTAAAGTGTACAATTTTGAAATATATTCTATTGTGTATTAATAAAAATATAATTTGAGTCCTATTCATGGTCAACGAGAAAAAACTTGCAGGTAAAAAGAAAATGATGTTAATTGATAAGAGGAAGTGCATGAGTAAATGGTGTAAAATTTAGAACTGGTGTCAATTTTAAAAGCATCAAAAAGGTCACTTCACATACTTGAATGTGTCTAGTTTTTTTTTTTTCTTTTTTCATGAACACTTATTTGAATTCAACAAATTTCAATCTATAGAAAAGAGTAATAGATTACTTAGAAAGCAAAAAAAAAAGTAATAAATGAAATAGGAATAGTATTAGAATGTCAAACATTACCTTTTTTTTTTATAGAAGTAGCTTCATAGATGTGGTTGGTATGCGAGATCAAGTGCAACATGCTTCTTATTTCTTTTTAATAATATTGCATCTTACAAAAGTGTTCAAAATGGAACGAAGGCTCTATACAAAATCTTTAGATGGATTTGACTCTGGAGATTATTGTGAAGGTGAGGCCTTGTCTTTCAGTTCTACCTATATAAATTGTAGCTCTATCTAGGGTAAAACCTTGTGATTTGAATATAGTGATAGCCCAGTCTTTGGTGAGGGGCAATTGTGTATGATTTCCTTGGGATATAGGTTGGATTGGAATGGTTTTTGGGTTTCTAGGATCCCAAGGTGGACTAGTGTTCCTATTGAACTCTACTATAACATATGAAGGAAAGAAAGGAGGTTTAGAGCCTATTGGATACACCATATCTTTTACCTCCCCAACAAATCCATAAACAAGACTAGTTGTGATTCAAAGGTTTGTTGTAAGCATAACAGATTAAAGTTTACATAATAAAACCTCTTTGGATAGTTGGTCATCATCAATTGATTACTCAAGCCTACAATGTGAATTTATTGTAGTGTAAAGTGAAATTGGGGAATTTAGTTCTTTTAACATTCTTTTGTTGTGATGATACCTTTACATTTCTAGTGAACAAATTTGTTGCTTGGTCAAACTCAATCCATTTATTTGGTGTGAGGTTCTTGTTTGTGTGAGTCATGAACAACTCTCAATCATGTAGCATTGGTGCTATGTTGTGCATGTTTTGTAGTGCTTGGAAAAATTGTATTTGAATTGGATCATCACCTTTCTGTCTAAATATCGTTTGCAATGTTACAACTATATTAAAATTGTGCTAGAGCTTTTTTACATTTGTGTGTGACACATAAATAGGTTTTCATTTTTCATAACATAAGGCTGATTTTTTCATTACGAGAGTAGGGAAAGTTTCAAAAACCTCTATTTTTCAAGAGTTCTAAAAGAGAGTAGACTGATAAACAATAATTGAGTGCCACATAAGTGAAGCATGTTCTATGGATGACTAAGATAGTCTTGAAATATACAATGAATTGTTGGCACATTTCCTTCTCTATAATACTTGTCAACATGAATCTCCCTTAGGTAAGTGCAATAGCTAGAATAGTTGACATGAAATGCATCAATTTTATCCAAAATTTCTTCCCCTTTAATGATCTCAAAATATTTAACATCACATGTACGAACATTTGTCACTTTCAATTGTTCAAAAAGTTGAGTACAACTCAAAGAAGCACAATTTGAAAGATTTGGATTTCAGTTTGAGGATACCCCTTCCAATTAATAGATACATTAGACCCAATCAATGGTTGTGGACTAATAACCTCTTATGTACTACTTGAGATATTTATTACCTAGATAGGTTTTTGGGGATTAACCATGACCTAAAACACCAAAACAAATGTTAAATATGAAGACAACAACCAGTAACAAAATATTCTTAAATAGTAGTTATTTTTTCTGTAATTGTAAATGATTTTCACTAGTATTTTTTTTAATGAAAGTAAACCTACATAGATTGAATTTATGGGCAAACATTGCAAAGAAAATAAGTATACATGTAATTGTTTTCTTTCATTTGAAAAAGTGCTGCTGATTTATAAACAACAATATTAGTATATAGTTTTTGCTTAACTTTCTAATCAACCCAATATTATATAAACTTGCTAACTCTAAATCAATAGCTTATCATAAAAATTAAGTGTCACATTAAATTTAATTCTAAAACAATGAAAAATGATGAATCACTTAAAACAGTTATCAAAAGGCACATGGCATTTACTCCTTAAATTGACCATTTCAAAAAAATGTACAACACAATTCTCCTTAAATTTAAATTACATGATTTGATGTTGGAATTTTTTAAATCTTAAAATAAATATTATTTTGTACATTTCAATACTTTAAGTATTAAAATAAATATAAGTTCACTTCTATATTTTCAGTACTTGTTGTGAGGCATAGTACTATTGTAATCACTATTTCATAACTAGTGATTAAAGTTGCTTACTTAACCAATCATAATCAATTATTTTAAATTTTATTGTATAATGAATATTTTCTATAGTATATATGCATATTTTTAAATTTATATATTAAAAAATAATTTAAAACTATCTTATTGGCTAAAAAATTGGGGTCTTATACACGAATTTTGCAGGAGCACTATGTCCAAATTTTTAGGCAATTTTAAGGAATGTTAATTGGCATAATGAAATATGTCCAATAGAAGTCATTTACAAATCAATTGTACTACTTCAAATTAGAATTTTTTATTTTATTCTAACCATTACACATCAATATATTTATTATATTATATATAATATTATTCATCATATATAATTACAAAAATACTTTAGTTATTAAAAAAAATTAAGAATAAATTTTAAAATATTTACAATTTATAATTGATAATTATTAAAATAATTATAATAATTTTTAAAATAATTACTAAAAAATTAACTAGCTTATCAAATATAATCTTACATTACATTATTTTAATTATAAAAATTGCTACTTATATTATAATTATTAAAATTCATAAAAATTAAAAAATTGATATATTTAAAACTTGCAATAATAAAAAAAAAAAAAATTTCTATGCAAAATTAAAATTGTAATTAACTACTTTACTATACATAGGCAAGTAATAAGCTACCACGTAGCACTTGTTTTCAATGTTTATCATCTCCATTTTAATAGGAGAAAAAATATGAAAACTTCCACCTTCATCCTTATAGGAGGGAAAATAGGAAAAGAACAAGTGCCACATAGTGGCATGTACTTGCTATAATAGTTTATAATAATTAGAAATTTTAATTTAAATTGAATATTGTCAAGTATAATTAATAATTTTATTTTAGAAATATAAAGTTGTGATAATTATAGTACTAGATATATAGTATATAATAATATTTTTTAAGTATTTTAAATTGTGATAGTTTACTATTTTATATATAGAATGAGTTAATATAGTACTAGATATATAGTATATATTAATATTTTAAAGTATTTTAAATTATGATCGTTTACTATTTTGTATATGATAAGTTTAGTATAAGAAATAGTTTAGAATGAATAATAGTTGTATATTATATTATTGTTCAAATATAATAGTAATATATTATTTAATTATCATCATATATTATAAATTGATAGAATTAGTTATTATGTGTAAATTATATATATATATATATATATGATTATATAGTTTTATAAAATATAGTTATATATTTTGACTGAAGATTTTGAAGAGGGCTCTGCAACTTGGTCCATAGAGCCCTCGAACTAATCCCTAGTACATGGTATTTATGGCCTCGGCCTTGCCCAAGAAAACAACCTATCTCCAACAATTAATTTCAGTGATGTTTATCAACTCCAATGATGATGATCCCTCTACATTTCATTCATCATCAGTTAAAGGAGGCAGTTATGATGGTGGACATGGAAAAATCTCCACTCACACAATAGGTGTAAGAAACAAGTGCTCCTTTAATCAAGCCCTATAAGGAGCCCCAATCATGCCTCTAGAGGAAAAATTCATCAGAGGTGTGAACCACAAATCCCTTGAAGGAAATAAAGGTAAGGATTTATCATTACCTGATTTTGTCATTAAGCCTAATGAACATATGAAACTAGAAATTAACAAAGAAAATAGAAAATTAAATAACATTGCAATATTTTTTGCTGCCACAAATCCATCTAACATGCCATCAAGAAATTTTTTGAATAGTTGGTTCCATAATATTTGGGGGAAAAAGCTAGGGCATCCTTTCTCCTTTTGTCACATGCTATTGAAAAGTTTATATATTCTAGTTTTTTGTAATTGTGAATCACAAAAAGTGGTCATCAATAAATTTTTTTGGAGGGTTGGGAATGTTGAGTTTAGAGCCCTACCATGGTCTATGGATTTAACCAATGATGAGGTTCTTGCTCTTGCCAGCCCTAGGTGGCTTACAGTCAGGAATCTCCTTCCATATACTTGGAATTTTATCCCTCAATTACTGGAACCTATTGGAAGGGTTCTCAGGGTGGACCACTATAATACCTTAATCCCCGATGTGGATATTAGAGTGCTCATATCCATCTATTTAGGAGTAGTCAGACCAGATAGTATTTGCCTTGATTTTGAGGACTCTTCTATTAAGTGCCCTATTGTTTACATGGGTGGCCTCAATAGGTAGGGAAATATTGTCCTTTAATTCCTAAGAAACCTAACCCTAAGAAGAGTTTCAAAGCCATGAGATCACCTAAAGTCAAGTCAATTATTGTGCCTAGGCCTTCTAAACAAATCTCTATTGACCCCAATGCTTCCCTATGGCTAAAGGATGTAGATAATATCAAAGCCTCTCTAGATATTCTGAAAGGTAAATTTGGTAAGCCTTTTGCTAAGTTGGGATCTACTAATCCCTCTTCTCCCTTGGAAGAATTGAAATATCTACCTAAGTTTAACACCATTGACTTTGGGATTGAGACTAATCCCCCTTCTAATAAAGCCTTTCCTTTGAATGCCCAACACCTAGCACTAAGATCTATTAATGAAAAAGCTACGAAGATGAAGAAATTAGAATTGTACCATGTAGTGAAATCCTTCTCCATCCCCGTTTGGGGTAGTTAGGAGCCTATGTCCTATGTTCCTATTTCCCCCATTGAGCCTAGTATCCCAGAGAAAGACTAGGAGCTTTCTTCCCTTAGTGAACCTATATTGGGTTGTCTTAACAAGTATGAAAGGCTTCATGAATTTTATGTCGTTATTATTCCTACAACCTTCAATGAGCCTTTTGTGATAGAAGGGGACCAAAATTTTGATAATTCTTTAGTAGGGGGTAATCAGAAGGAATGTGTGATGTCATCTGTTGGTACCCATGAAAATGGTGGTGGGGAAGGCTTTACTATTGATATCAAACCTACTGAGGATGCTTTTATGTTTAATTCTAGTAAGTCCAAGGAGAAAATGAGGTCCAAGAAACATGAACCATTGATATTGGGTAATGGTGAAGTGATTCGAAGGAAAAGAGAAAGGCCTTCCTTGTTGAGTGGTAATCTTAAGCATTACAAGGTGGTTAGGGTAAAAATGTCTAATTGTTTCAAAGGTATAATTTTTACCATAGAGTTCCTAAAGCTAGCTCCTTGGAATATGAGAGGGTTAGAATCTTTAAACAGGAAGTATGTGATTAAAAGATTCGTTAGATGGATCAAGGAAATTGACATTATTCTTTTGCAAGAAGTGAAATCTATTGGGTTTGTACTAGATATTGCCCTCAAATCTATTTGGAAAGATGTTGTTTTAGTGTCTACCAATCACTTGAGAAAGAAAGGTGGTACTTTCATCTTAATTGGCCTGAAATGGAGGAAGTCCATTGATAAGAAAGAGAGTTCCCCTTGCAATAGAGATGCATGGGTCTCTTTTAAATAAAAAAAGTTTGAATTTGGATTTTTTTCCATTTGTGCCCCTAATGAGCACACTGGCGTAATTATCTTATGGCACTGGCTTTTTAGCTTGCTCAACATCCCATGGATCTTAGTAGGAGATTTCAATATGGTTGAAAGGGCAAAGGATAAAATAGGAAGGCTTAAACTAGAGTGGAAGGGTAATGAGAAATACTTCTAGAATAGACTTATATCAAAGCTCAATCTAATTGACCCCCTTGTTGATCTCAAGAACCAATCTAAAGGGATTTGGTTCACATGTTCTAATCTCCAAAAGGGTAATAGGAGGATATATTCAAGAATATATATAATAAAATTTGACAAGTATGTATTCAGCTGATCTAAACCCTCAGATGATAACCCTATTAAAGTTCTCCCCTTTTCTCTATTAGATCACCATCCCATTCTAGTTGATATTATCAAATTGGGCTCCTTAATTCCTAATCCTAGGAAGAAGAATAATGCATTTGTGCTAAACTCTTCCCTCCTAGAAGACCAAGAAGTGCTAGCTATTGTGAACATCATCCATTGGTACAACTATTCCATTTGCCAACATGAGAACCCTGTCTCTAGGTGGAATCAGACAGTGAGCTCTTGGTAGAATGTGTTTAAGGTGGTTGGAAAGAAGAAAACCAAGGACAATCAAGCCCAGGAATTATCTCTTCTTAACTCTCTACTATGTGTGGAGTTTAATGTGCAAGCCCTCCCCCTCCAATACCCAAGTAGGGGAACATGTAACTAAGGCCAAGCATGATCTTAGAGTTTTGTAGTCTAGAAAGAGTCAAGGGGCCAAAATAAGAGTTAGAGTCAATTGGCTAAAGATGGGTGAGAGAGGCTCAAAATTCTTATTTAAAATTCTAAAAATCAAGTAGACTAAGGATAAGATAGATTGTGTATGTGCTAATGGGGATATCATCTTAGATCTTGAACACATCCTCGATACCTTTGCTCATTTTTATAAAAGTTTGTTCTCCTATAAAGAAATTGGCTCCAACATGAAGCAAGATAGGGACAAAATTTCCAATATTATTCCTAGAAAGTTGTCAGAATAGGACTCATTGCACCTTGAAAGCCCCATTTCTATCAAGGAGATCAACTCTGTGATCTCTCTTATGGGTAAGGATAAGGTGTTGGAAGCATGAATTCTGATGATACTTCTATGAGGGAGTATTGTAGAAACATGATTAGATCATTATCATGATGAAAGATTACATTCATGATGTGTTTGTCATTGATGTCAACATAGTAATTTTTTGTGTTATTTGATAGAAGAACAACAAAAAGATCAAGTTGGTATAGATAGATCATTGAGTATTTTCACTAGCAAGGTTAAAGGGAGATACTAATAAGTGTCTAGCATATGTAGATAACCTCAGAACAAAAAGACATTAAGTCTGGGAGAAGTTATGTAAGTTTTGGTGAAGATTGTTCTGAGATAGAGTTTACAAAAGCATGTTCTTGTAAACTTGTTATATCTCTTAGCAGAATTGTTATTTTGAGAAGCGAGGTTAAAGGCATAGGCATAAGACATGTCGGTGATGACATGGCTAAGCTTGCTCATCATAATATTACATGTACGAAGAGTTAATCAAGTTACAAGGTGACTAATTAATGTTATTGCTAAGTGTAACATGTTCTTAATGAGGTCCTATAATAATTAATTAAGAATGTGTAATAGTTGACATAGGGAATTATTTTATGGATTTGGTATAAAGAAAGGGAATTTTCCTTTTGTTCTAGATGATTGAATGAATGATAGCAAGAATCACAAAGAGTGTAATGCAAAGATAAGTAGAGTTGAGCGAAGTTGGAGAGAACTTTATTACTGAGGTTTTATTTGGTGATCTAAAGTTTGATACTTGGATCCAAGGTTTGTGACCTTGTCTACAAGGTTTGATAGTGATTGGTCTGGTTAATAGGATAGAGGAAAGAGGATACAGAATAGTACAAACAATTATTCTACAAGGAATAGTTGAGTGAGAGATCAATTAGACAATGAGTTCAATGGTCTTTCCCCAAAATCTGTTTGGACACTGGATCCTTCTATCTTCTACAACTCCTAACAGAGTTGGCTTAACTCCTAACAGAGTTGGCACAACTCCTACCAGGGACTCTAATGTACTAAATGTGTTTATAGAATCCTAACAGGGTCCATCCTCTAACAAGGAATATATATTAGTATATCTTTGTGGGCATCATTCCCACTGAGGTTTTCCCTCTAGTCAAGGGTTTTCCTAATTAAAAAATTTGGTGTAATTGTGTATGTACATCTTGTTGTGGTTATTGTTTACTTTGGTTGAATGGTTAAGATTTATTTAAAGTTGATAAATATTTTAATTAGATAACTGATTCACCCCCCTCTTAGTTATCTTGGTGGACTATTATTTCTAACAATTAGTATTAGAGTATTAGGTCCTTGAAGATAAAATTTAATAGCTTTGGGAGATCAGTGGTGAGTTATTTTAGAAAAAGATAGTTGTGAGTCTGATGGAGGAAATTTTGATGCCTAGAAGATGGATCTTTTTGGTAAGAAATTAGAATTGTGTATAGAATTGAGCATTGAGCTTCTAGACAAAGGTATGAGTAAAGATAGATCAAGATCGAAAGAAGACATGAAGATCAAGGAAGGTATTGATCTCCTCATGAAAAGAGAGCCAGAAGGTATGGAGGTTTTTTCTTGTTGGACATGTAATGAGTTTGGTAATTTTTCATCTACATGCCCTAAGAGAGTAAGGAAAACTAGAAAGAGTTCACTTTTTGATGAAGATGAAGAATTTAAAGCAAGTATAGAAAGATTCTTGAATGGTTGTGATGGTAAAGTTAAAGAACTTGAATTAGTTAAGAAAGAGGAATTATTAGAAGAGCTAGCTTTGATAACTATTATTGATCCAAAGGCTAACCATGAAAATGTGGAAGTTATCATTAGCAATGATTTGCAGAATAAGAATAAAATTAAAGAGAAAAGATTCAATCCTAGAGCAGAAGAAAGAGTTGAGTTGAAGACTCCTGAACAAAATGACATTGCAGAAAGAAGAAATAGGCTAGTAATAGAAGTAGCAACAACTATGTTAGTTGGGAATGATGTATCCAAGATGTTTTGGAGAAAAGCTATGAATACAACAATCTACACTATGAGCAGAGTGCAAGTTAGGAAAGACACAAACACAACCCCTTATGAACTATGGTTTGGTCACTCACCTACAAATAAAGGAGAACTAAGGCAAGAAAAAATTTCAAAAACTACAATAGAGCTAAGAGTTGAGATAAAAATTCTTACTTCTAATAAGAATATGACAAAGAATCATCTATCAGAGAAAATCATTAGCAACAAAGATAAAGGTGTGATGACAAGAAGTAGAATCAATGGAGAACTATGTCTGATATCTCAAGTAGAACCAAAGAATGCAAATGTGGCATGTAAAGATGACTATTGGAAGTAACCTATGAAAGAAGAATTGGATCAGATAGTGAAGAATGGGACATGGGAATTGGTCCCTAGACCAATGTACAAGAATGTGATTAGAACAAAATGGGTATTTAGTAACAAGATGAATGGACAAGGTGAAGTTGTAAGGAACAAAGCAAGATTGGTATGTAAAGTTTACTCACAGTAAGAAAGAATAGACTATGATGAAACCTATGCTCTTGTGGCAAGAATTGAAGTAGTAAGGTTATTCTTAGCCTATGCAACACATAAGAAATTCAAAATGTATTAGATGTATGTCAAGCCAACATTTCTAAATGGAGAACTTGAAGAAGAGGTATACATAGAAAAACCTAAAGGTTTTCCTATAACAAATGACAAGGATATGGTATGCAGATTGAAGAAAGCATTGTATGGCTTAAAGCAAACACTTATAACTTGGCATGCAATGTTGGACAAGCATTTGAGAAAACTTGGATTTAGAAAAGGTATGGTAAATAGTAATCTATACTGGAAAGAAATAAATGATGGATTGATGATTTTGGTAATATTTGTTGATGATATCATATTTGGAGGAGATGATGAAGAAAGTGACAAGTTTGTATAATAAATGAAGAAGGAATTTGAAATGAGTATGATAGAAGAGATGAAATACTTCCTAGGATTACATATTGTGCAGGATAAAGAAGGAATCTTTATTTCTTAGACTAAGTATTTGAAAGATCTATTGAAAAGGTTTGGTTTGGAAACATGTAAACTAGTTGGAACACCTATAGTACCTAGACGCAAGTTATCTACAAAGGATGAGACACCTACTGTAGAGAAAAATAAGTACACATCTATGATTGGAGGATTGCAATATTTGACTCACACAAGGCCAGATATAGTAGATGTAGTTAGAATTGTTGCAAGATTTCAAGTTGATCCTATAGAAGCACATTATGGAATGATTAAAAGGATATTTAGATATGTGAAGAGAGCTCTAGAGTTTGGATTATGGTATGATAGATCTAATGATTTCACTTTATATGCTTATACTAATGTTGATTGGGTAGGTAGTATGGATGATAGAAAGAGCACCAGTGCTGGAGCATTTTTTCTTGGAGGAAGATTGGTTTCTTGGTTAAGCAAGAAGTAGGATTGTATCTCATAGAGTACAACAGAGATAGAATATGTTGCAGTGGCAGACAATTATAATCAAGTTTTTTGGATGAAGTAGATGCTATAGGATATAAGGACAAAATTCTGTGAACTTGTTGTCATAAATTGTGATAACACAACTATAGTGAATATGTCAAAGAATCTAGTTTTGCATTACAAGACTAAGCACATTTCTATCAAGCATCACATGTTGAGAGAGAAAATTGTAGAAAAGGAAATCAAATTGGAGTATGTAAGCACCAAAGAGAAGATTGTAGATATTTTCACCAAGCCTCTTCCCAAAGAGACTTTGGATATTTGCAAGGTATGCTAGGGGTTATGCCCCTACCTACATTAGAGTAGATTATACAAGAGTGAATTAGTTTAGTGTTACAAAGCACTATTATTTGTCTAGACTGAATGCCGATGCTTCCTATATGGGGGAGTATCTATGATGGATGGAGTCAGCTAGGACTATTGATAGATGTTGTTTTGAATAGTGTCTTTGGACACTTGAGCAAGTCAATGATAGTTGTTGTAGAGATAGATGGTTGCTGAAACCTTTCACATTGATGTCAATGGGGGAGAGATTATAGCATGAACAAAGTTTGATTTAGAGTAAATTGAAGGGAGAGATTAAAATATGAAGAATAGTTTGATATAAAGTACATTGAGGTATATCAATTGGGAGAATGATTGATGAAGAGTGTCATGCCTGACTTTTACTTTAGTTTTACTGCTTATTAGGACTTTGTGATTATAAGTTCTTTCAGATGTTATGTTCTTTTTATCTATTGAACTTGGTGTTAATGTCCTTGGGACATGTGTTTATGTCAGAACATTCAGCTTGTCTCAAGATTACTATGTTTGGATTTTCTAATTTTTACGATATTGTGGTGTATGTCTAATAATTTTATTAGGAATAATGTTTGAAGTTTTACTTCAAATTGTTATGGTGAAACTTACTTGCAAGCATTGCAAGGTTATTCATTTGCCTAAATCAAATCCATGTTATGCTGAAAGAATTTTATTTGCTTGGATATATTGTTTATAAAATAGTTTGATTTGAATTAATTAGCTTAAGGAAATATAATCAACTGTCAGTTTGTGTTTCATTTATGCATAGATGTTAAAAGATTTTCTTGTTTAAAAAATATATATATATATATCTACACTTATATAGTTGTCCCTTTTACTGCAAAGCATTCATTCATCTAAATTATGTATGGGGATTATAATTTTGGGTTTAAAATTACTTGTGACCTATGCGATAAGTGGGGTTATTCATCTTAGTATGTTTGTAATTTTATATTGGCAAATTACCTTGCATATATATTCTTTTGTTTAATTTGGGTTAAATGCTTAATGGCATTAGTATGTATGTTAGTTATGTTTGGAAAGGGTTTAACACCCGCGAATGTTATAACTCATGAGGCAATGGTTTAATTCTTATGTTATATTTGGAATGAGATTATATTTTCCTAAAACCCTAATGGGTTTCGAATGCAAAATAAACTTGGGATAGTGCTTTGTACTCGCCAAAAATATTGCGGTGGTAGTGGAACTGTCATATACACGACTCATTGCAAAGTTCAAGTTTATTGAATGCCATCCTTAATGAGGCCTTAATGGCACTGAAGTGCTCGGTTGCCATACCTTAGCAAGTTTGGCTCTATGGAAGCAATGCCGATAACTTGGCCTTATTGTTCTGCATTTGCATAACACTTGTGTTTGGTTGCTGAAGGGTCGGCAATATGCAAGGTTTTGGTTGGAAGGAGATACTGTCTTATGGGGATGAACAGGGTTATATTGCTCACAACAAGAATTACTATTGCTTTTTTTCCTGCTATACTTCTTTGTCACTATTGCATGCTTGTTGGTCGGTGTTCAATTGGGAAGTGTGGTTTGGAGTTTTGCATTTGGGGCTTCGACATCGAGCTGTAGTGAAGAGCTTGTGTTGAGCATTCTTCACTTTGTGTATATCATGTAGGGGCATTATCTATCCCTTCTCTCTCTTACTATTGTTTCTTTTGGTTTTGAAGTATTGAATGTTATATGTGGTTTATATTCTGTGTTACATGTCAACTCCCGAGTCTGGAAGTGGGCAGGGTTTGACAAGTATTGTTAAGCGTTGTAGACTCCCATGCTCGAGTGTGGATGTTGGTAGCATAGAATAAAAATGGGATTTGGTTGTTGCTTTTAAAGTTGTAATATATAATAATAAGCTCGACCTTATAAAGCCCAACTGGGTGTCGAACCTACCATCATGTTTGTTTTGTGAGGATTTAGGTTTCATTTGGGTTTTGGTGCTTGCAATTAGTTTTGCTGTATATGTTGGAAATGTGTGATAGTGCATTAACTATGGTTGATAGAGTCGAGCTCTATATATTTACCATTGTGTGTGTGTTTTGTTTGAAATTCTATTATATGGATGGCATGCAATTTATGACATAGTCATAGAATGAACCATCTTTAACAATTTCGGGTTTGGTTATTTAGTCAAATAGTTTTCTTGAAGAATATGGCACAGATGTTAGATGAATTGTTGCGTGAAGTAAAGTTTTAGGTACTATGAAGACTATGTCAGCTTTCACAAATTTGGGAAATTTTAGGTTCAAACATTATATTGTCGCAATCAATACCTCTGATGGAAAACTGTATAGTTTTGGTTCTGGAACAAGAACACATAGTTTTGGTTCTGGAACAAGAACATATAGTTTGTTAACTGTCAACAGTAAAGTTTTTTTTTGACATTGACATTTTGGTAAATAGTTAGCATGAACTTGCGAGTTCATGGATTTTTGACAAATAACAATATCTCAATCTTTATGTGATGTTTTTAAAAAGAATGAGTTGCAGTTTATCATTGAATTAGAGAAATGCATTTTGGTTGTGGTAGCTTATATGGGATTATCGACATTGAAATGTTGTTGAGTCTATAGTTGTATAGTTGAAATAACATACCTTTGATATCGTTATGACCTTGGGAAGCTAGTATCATTAGATAACAGCCAAACACTTTATAATTTGAATAAGTTATGAAACTGTCCATAATCATTTGTAACAGTCGCATGATAATGTGGAATCTTTAGTTATCTATGATTATTGGAGACCAAACAGTAATATTTTGTTAATCAATTTACTTTGATTTAATAACAGATTATGGTTATTTGATAATATACGACTCTTTGGTTACATTTAATTTATTCTTTTATTAATAGGGGATTTATTAGTTATAGTAAAAAGCAAAGAATGAAGTTGGTCTTTGTAATATGAAAATGTTAAGTGATGTCGAATGATGATGTTGTAAGTTTTAAAAGGGAATATTTACTTATGGAGAAAACATAGTTTCAGCTGATAGTTACATTGTATAATGTTTAGTTTTAAGGTTGTTATAAACCCAGAAATTTGATTATGATTAGAACTGAAATCACGGTAGTTTAGATGTATAGTAAACCTGAATGGCAACATTATTATTGAACCTCTGCTCAAACATTGATTGAATCAGATTGTGTAGAAATTGTCAGTGGTGTTATCATTTTGTTACAAAGTATTCTAATTCTGTCATAATGTTTGAAATGAGTTGGAATTTTCTTACTTTAAAAGTTATACTCTGTTATTTATTGAGTATCAAAACTGTTCTCCGGTTACTAATGAAATGGAAAGTTGATTTTAAATTAAGTTTTGGTTATGATATATGTTGATGAAATTCATTTAAAAAAAAAAAAAGAATATCAGCTGTACTTTGATCTTACTATTTTTCTATTTCAAAGGATAATTATAGATTGTTATGATAGCAGGGTTAAATAGTATAGTACTAAGATCAGTAAATATCATTAAATTAATGTGTTAGTTTAATTGTATTTACGAGTTCTTACTATTATAGTATTTGTTTTTGTTGTTACAGCAATCTAAATTTATCTTTGGAATAGGCAGAATAAGATGTGTTCAAATAGATTAAAGGATGTAGTATCATGTTGAATACTGATTTTATATCTGTTACATGTACATTCTTAGAATATCTGTTTGATGTGTATTTTAAGGATAGTTGTGATGAACATATATCAGGGTGGCTAAATTTGGTTTATCATGTTCAGTTAATTAATTCAGTGATAACTTTAAAATGAATTGGGTGGGTTAATTTCATATAAAAGATAATTGGCCTTACCTATGACTTAAACCTATATGGTTAAGTATGGAGAACAAGGCAAATCTCTATTCTTTCATTGACAAGTATAATAGAGTATTCAATTATGTGTTGACTATGAGCATACCATACATGGATGCATAATCTTAGTGCCATAACGATGACACCTCAATATATATATGATTCATTTACGGGTTATTCTTAGTGCGAGTTTAATTTTGCATTGTTAAGTAAATGTTTACTTGTTGCATATTAATTTTGGAACTGCACTATGTTAAGTGGATCAGATATCTGCATTATGGTTATGTATATGTTTATTCTGACATGTTTGTAGGTGGATTACACTTTTCAACTCAGTGTGTACTGAGCCCCCTTTTTGTGTTGTGTTGCATTTATGTGTGTTTTTCAGGTGCTTCGAGTTGATTAGCAAGTAGCTAAGGATGACTGTTGAAGTTTCTTCTTGAATTAGTTTTTAATTACTTTTAGGGTCCATATGTTGGACATTAGTGATTAAGAAAGATGTTGTACTTCATTATTGTACTGAACTCTATATGTATTCGCATTATAATGGATATGTACTTGGATGACATCATCTTTCATTTTGAGGTTTTCAGATTGAGAGTGGTTCAATCTATGTATTTGTACTTGTATTAAGTTGATATAATAATAAAAAATTGTTGCATTTATTGTTCTTTGTTTCATATCTATCAGTTTATGCTTAGTGTGGCTTTACAAAGAGGATTTGAAAATAAATGATAACAGTCTTTTATAGTTGGTATATTTGGAACTAGATGTTTTTCATCTATGTTGCCATCAATGCCAAAGGCATAAATTATTGGAAGCATGAATGTTGATGATACTTCTATGGGGGAGTATTGTAGAAACATGATTAGACCAGTATCATGATGATATGCTACATTCATGACTGTATTTATCATTGATGTCAACATAGCTATGGTATCTAATAGAAGAACAACATAAATATCAAGTTGGTATATATAGATCATTGACTATTTCCACTAGTGAGGTTAAAGGGAGATATTACTAAGTGTCTAGCATATGCTAATAACCTTAGAATAAAAAAATACTAAGTTTGGAAGAAGTTATTTAAGTTTTGGTGAAGATTGTTCTGAGATAGAGTTCATGAAAGCATGTTTTGGTAAACTTTTTATCTCTTAGCATAATTGTTATTCTAAGAAGCAAGGTTAAAGGCATGTAGAAGACATGTTGGTGATGACATGGCTAAGCTCACTCATTATGATATTACATGTAAAAATTATTTAAGTTACAAGGTGACTAATTAATGTTATCACTAAGTGTAACATGTTTTTAATGAGGTCCTATAATAATTAATTGAGAAGGTGTAATAGCCAACTCAAGGAATTGTTTTATAAATTCAATATAAAGGAAGGAAACTTTCTTTTGATTTTATATAATTGAATGAATGTAGCAAGAAGCATGAAGAGTGGAATGTGAAGATAAGCAGAGCTGAGCAAAGTTGGAGAGAACTTTGTTGCCGAGATTTTATTTGGTGATCCAAAGTTTGATACTTGGATCCAAGGTTCGTGACTTGGTCTACAAGGTTTGACACTGATTGGTCTAGTTGACACACTAGTAAATTTTGACCCAATTTTCAATGAATTTTGGTCAAAATTTTGACACATGTTGGTCAAAAGTGTGACCAAGCAATATGTCATAATTTTTCTTTTAAAAATTTTGACCAAACCTCAAGTTAGTCAAAATTTTAACCAAAATATTGAATTTATTCAAAGGCTAATTTGTCATTATTGGTCAAAAATTTGACCAATTCTTGGTGGAAAAAATTCCAAAGATTTGGTCAAAATTTTGACCAATTCTTGGTGGAAAACTTTCAAAGAATTGGTCAAGTTTTTGACCAATTCTTGGTGGAAAAATTTCAAAAAATTGGTCAAAATTTTGACCAATTCTAGTCCATCCCATGACTAGGATGACATGGTCATGATCAAAGGGTTGGTCAATTTTTTGACCAAATCTTTGTGGAAAACTTTCAAGAATTGGTTAAAATTTTGACCAATTCTGGTCCATCCCATGACCAAGATGCCATGGTCATGACCAAAGGGTTGGTCATAATTTTGACCAAATCTTGGTGGAAAAATTTATAGAATTGGTCAAAATTTTGACCAATTTTGGTCCATCCCATGACCAAGATGCCATGGTCACAACCAAAGGGTTGGTCAAAATTTTGACCAAATCTTGGTGGAAAAATTTCAAGAATTGGTCGAAATGTTATCACTAAGTGTAACATGTTCTTATTGAGGTCCTATAATAATTAATTGAGAAGGTGTAATAGCCAACTTAGGAAATTGTTTTATGGATTTGATATAAAAGAATAACACTTTCTTTTGATTATATATGATTGAATTAATGATAGAAAGAAGCATGAAGAGCAGAATGCAAAGATAATAAGAGCTGAGCAAAGTCAGAGGGAACTTCATTGCTGAGGTTTTATTTGGTGATTCAAAGTTTGATACTTGGATCCGAGGTTCATGACATGGCCTACAAGGTCTAACAGTGAGTGGTTTAGTTGAGTACAAGATAGAGGAAAGAGGATAAAGCATAGTACAAACAATTATTCTACAAGGAATAGTCTAGAGATTAGTTTGACAGTGAGTTCAGTGGTCTTGCCCTAGAAGCTATTTGGAAAGTGGGTCCTTCTATCTTCTATAACTCCTAACTGGGTTGGCACAACTCCTAATAGGGACTCTTATGTGTTGAATGAGTTAATAGACTCCTAATAGGGTCCATCCTCTAACAAGAATATATATATATATATATATATATATATATATATATATACACCACTAGCGTTTTCCCTAGTTAACAAATCTAGTGTAATTATGTATGGACATCTTGTTATGGTTATTGTTTACTTTGGTTGAATGGTTAAGATTAATTAAGAATGATAAATGTTTTAATTGAATAAATGATTCAGCCCCCCTCTCAGTTATCTTGATGGACTATTATTTCTAACATAATGCCCCTAGTCTAGATGGTATTACTATAGAAAATCAATTCCCTTTGGATTAGCCTAGTGTTGAAGGATGTTTATGAATTTTCTCCAGATCTAGGATCTTTGGGGAAAAATATTAATTCAGGAGTGATTAAGCTAATTCATAAAGGAGGAGACAAAACACTTATTAAGAATTGGAGACCAATCACACTTCATAATATGGTTTATAAAATTCTAGCCAAGATTCTAGCACTAAGAGTTGAAAATATTCTTCCTAGGATTATCAATCCTAGCTGGAAAAGTTTTGTGAAAGGAAAATACATCCTTGAGAACCTTATCACATGCTAGGAGACTTTGGAGTGGGCAAAAAATTCAAACCAAAATGTGGGGATGCTACTAATAGACTATGAGAAGGCTTATGACAGAGTGGAATGGGGATTTATTTTAATGATGTTAGAAGCTCTTGGATTCCCATTAGCTTTCTCCCATATGGTTGAAACTCTTATGAAGGATGCTAGAGCCATCGCAGAAGCCAATGGGAACAAATCTAATTTTTTTTCATTATCTAGATCGATTAGACAGGGCTGCCCTTTAGCTCTAGCCTTATTTGTCATTTCTCTTAATTCTCTACACTATCTTCTAAAGGATTTCTCTCTTTCCCCTATAGTTTAGGGGTTTGATCTCCTAAATGAGGAAAATATTTCCAATGTTTAGTTTTCTTATGATACAACCATCTTTTTTTAAGAAGAGGAGAATATGGAACATTTGATGACTAAGTTAGACCTATTTTGTCAGGCCTTGGGTAGTAAAATATCCATTTCTAAATAATGCTTGCTAGGGTGGGATCTGTCTCCTCCTCCTTGGTGTGTTAAGTTTGACATTTCTTGTGGGCGAGGGGGGGGGGGGGGGGGGGGGTGGGGGGTGGGCAGCTTCTGATGTTGTGAGATATTTGGGAATTCCATTTGTAGTCAATCCAAATATCAACTATATGTGGAATTGGATTAGGGATGAAATAACTACTAAACTCAACAAGTGGAGCTCTTTTTACCTCTCCTTTACTGGAAGGATGCAAGTATGTCAAAAAATTCTCTCTTCTTACTTGATATAATTCTCCTCAACTTGGCTATTTAATGTTAATTAGTTTGAGATGTTGCAAAAGATTATTAGATATTTCCTTTGCTCAGATGGGAAAAGGGGCATGAGAATACATGCTAATTTGAATTACAAATTTGGGTTACAATACCTGGTGTAGAACCTACGGTATTGTGACTAAAATAAAAATAAGTAAAATGCAACAGTAGATGTTTTGCAAGCCAAAAAGTTATCCATTCATTTCAAAAAATAGAGTTTATACAAGTTTGATAGATCTCAAGGGTCACCTTTATCCCTTGGATATGAAAATGAAATGTCCACAAGCTACTTAATTACAAAAATCTATATTAAAATTTACATCTACTTGTAGAAGTTGCAACTTTCTACTCATAGCTCAAAATCATGAACTATCAATTTTTTTGGAAAGATCTTCTAGAGTTCTACGTTTATTGTCCAAAGCTTAAGCATAGCACTATGACATGTTAGCCTTGGAAAAGCTTAGAAATGCCTTGGAGGCCTTCAAAAATTGTAAAATACTAGAACATAGAAAATACCCAAAAATGGATTTTGATGTTTTCTATTTTTTCTTGTGCCGGCATCTTTTGCATCTTCCTAGATTGCATTTTGATCACATGTAGTCAGGTGGGATTGGTGTAGGAAAAGTAAAGAACTTAGTGGCATGGGGCTGAAGGACCTTAGACAACAAGGAATAGCTCTGGTGGTCAAATGGATTGCAAAAGAAATCCAAGGGGAAGAGCCATGGAAGGTCCTTATAAATCATAACCTTAGCAGAGGGCGTCCCCATGGTGCTAAAATTTGGTACAATTTAGATACTTTGGATTTCTTGGCACTAGAATCAAGAACCCTAGTGGGAGGCTGTAAATTTTCAAGTCACTATGAAAGAGTTAGGAATATGTTAGACCCTTTTTGACAAGATTCAAAGGATAGATGAAGGCAATATATGGTGTGCGAAAGGGTCTATCTAGTGGAACCTGAAAAGTAACTCTAAACCTTTGGCTATGGTTCAGGGATGCTTTGCTAAGAAGTGGGCTAGGGTAGGCATATGCACTTTTGAGGATATTCTTTGGGATGACATACTAATCTAGTGGAATGTAAGTCAAGGACAAATATCTTATTCTCTCCTCCCATTGGAGGACATACTATCTAGTTAAAAAAGCCATGTAGGAATCTAGTGTTAGACGTCTTTGTTGCTCTCTCTTCTCATGCTATTTCCTCTCATAGTGGCCGAACTCTACTCCCTTTAAGCTTGTCAAATGTAAATATGTCTATTCTTTTCTTTTAGCTTCCACTATTATATTCGATCACCATAATTCCTACTAAATCCTTGACCTTACTAATGTTGAGTGGAAAAAAATCTTGTCTAATTATTGGTCATGACCCATTGAACCTAAAGTCTGTTATTTTCTATGGAGGTTTTTGCTGCATAAGTTTTCCTTCAAGAAACTAAGGGGAGAGTATAACATTTGTTCCATCTATAGACAACTGGAATCTATCTTACATGTTTTTTTCCACTGTCTTTTTGCCAAGGAGGTCTGGGCATTGCTTGGTTTCAAAATAAATGTCAACTTTTCTATTGATAATATCATTTTTTGCAAAATCTGTGGTAGCAATAAATGGTCTAATATGTTCCAGTCTATTCTTTCCTCTGTTATTCTTAGGTTTCTATGGAAATATAAGAATAATGACATATTATAGAGTAAAAGTAGATGCCTTACTCAGTCTCTGAGGAGACTCATATGTGTTGGTGTTTCCTTGCAGGTCATTGTTGTTATCAAGATAAAAGAGAGCCTGTTCCTCTAGCTGCTAAAGGATGGGAAGTGAATTTTGGAAAAGAAAGATCTTGCCCATGGGCTCACTGCTACTAAGGATGATATTAATCTTTTCAATGTGCTACTTTCAAACCTTATACAAAAGCTGAATCATGAAAGGAACTGGAAGAGGAAACTAGAGGATGAGGATGTGGTGCTGAACATACCTTCTCCAATTTGGTTCACTACTCCTAACTCTAGTGAGGAGGAGGAAGAATAGCTTCAAAATCTAGTTCTATGTATATGTGTGTGTGTGTGTGTGTGGGCAATGTAATAGTGAGAACTTCCCATCTGATATAACTTTCAATTTTGGACATCCTCATATATGGTCCCTTAATTTTGTATGAACTCTTTCATTATTTCTTCATATGCAATAGTAAATATAGTTGTATATTTTAATAAAAAATTATCATTTATAAATTGTGTACCAAAATTTTAATTGTATATTATTGTTCAAATATAACTATAGTTTATTATTTAACTCTTAACATATATTACAATTCAAAATTTATGTATCAAAATTTTAGCCAAAATATATGAAATATGGAGAACCTTCCAAAGAGGGGCTCCTATAACACAAAATGAATTGAGCCAATCAAATTTAAGATATTTAATTTTTATAATATTAAAAATCATAAATAAATTATAGAACTTAAGAAATATGTAAATTACTTAAAAATAATTAAATGTGATTGGTGCATATTCATTGAGTTAATTGAGTTATCAGTTGAAGTGGGTACAATAGTACATTACCTACGACAAGTACAATAATGACTTTTTTAATGTTAAGTATTTTAGTTTTTCAAACTAACTATAAGTAAAATAAAAGGAACTTTCTTAATATTTTTACTATAACAAATTCATACTCTCCAAAAAAAATTATGTTTATTAATTTATTATTTCATAAGGTAACTTAAAAATATTCAAATTTTGAAACTATTTTTTTATTTTTCAAAAAATAATAAAGTAAAACAAATCATTTTCCTATTTTCTTATGGAGAAAAATCACATTGTAATTTGTAGTTGATTTTATTGTCATTATTAAACTATTTTCTAATATCACAGGTTTGTTAACATAAGAAATAAAATAGAATACTATAAAACTCTACAATTATGCTTTGAGAGAATGATTGATTACATTATAATATGTTGGGTTGCATTCTTTTTATAATTAATTAACTTTATTCACAAAGAAATAGTATTTGTTTTTGTAATAGTCGACATTAACTAAGTTAAACAAGAAAAAGTTCAATTTTTTTTTTCATAATTAATTAACATTACTCACAAAGAAATAGTGATTGTGGCTACAATTGTGAGAAAAATTTAAAAATATCAATATCGAAACAGACTCCATTAGCTAAGTTAAACAAGAAAAGTTTTTAAAAATGTCAATCTGACTACACTAAATAAGGTGCTCACAATATTATCATTTAATAGAAGCAATGATATGATTTGAATATTTCAATTAGTAACAATTATGAGATTCTCATTTTTTTTCTTTTAGAAAATATAAAGTGCACCAGAACTAATCATTTTGATACAGGAGGCTAAATTTGAAGTATTCGTCTTTGTTAGTTCTATGTGTCAAATAGATAACTTAAATTTCAAAACCTTATCAGAAGACACAATTATGGATATAAAAGATATCTAGAAGGAGTAGTTTGATATCATATTCATATTCTTAGGGGCCACCCTTAAACAACACACACTAAGTAAGAAATTAAGCTTGGAAAAATAAGCCAGCTTTGACTATTTAACATTTTTAGCCTAGGAATCAAGCCTTATTGTGTGATATTTAAGCCATCTGATTTTGGGTAGTAAGAAAAACCATTCCATATGCTAGTAAAATATTCTAACAAGATTTGGAACCAAAAATAATTGCTGATTTGGAAAAAAACCCATTTATCAAACACAAAAATCCTATGCTAATGGACTTACAAAATACTACTTTTATTTACATTATGCTTCCTCAATCTTAGATAAGTACAATGTTAGGTCTAGTTGAGGTTCCTGATGACATATCTTCTCACCCTTCCAAACCCTTACACACCTCATCTTTACCATTTACCTATCTCTCTTTATTAACCTTTCTAGTCATATAATCTATTGTTAGATTCTTAGAATATTCTGTACTAGAAACTTTGGAGGTAGTTTGTACAAAGAAAGCAAAAGAAAAAGAAGATGAATCTTCTGCACAATGAAAACCATTAACAACCACTATTTGACTTGATATCATTGGTGAAGGCCATGAAGAAGTTGAGGGTGAGTTGAAATTAGACTAACAAGTATATTCAAAGCCATTGGGAGTAACCTAGTTAGTGGTCATAATATGCACGGACAATTGGTCACCCCACAAACCTTTGAACCATGGAATGAGGGACCCATTTTCTAGTGTGGGCACAAACCCAATAGACTCAGAAATGTTCATGCTTATATTAAATGATAATATTGCATTGAAAGAAATGAGAAATCAAGGTGGTTTAAATCCTTCTTTCTATTAAGTAATAATATTGCAAGTACCATCATGTGACTAGGTGTGTGATTCACTATTTTTAACTTACTAAATCCAAAATGAAATCAAATTGTTCTTTAGTAGATGAAAACCATTTATCAACAAGAGTTTACAAGTGAGAGTCAAATTCTGGTTGCAAGCAAGCTCAATGGTATAGCCTATTGATTAATTACTCTCTCTCTCTCTCTCTCTCTATATATATATATATATATATATATATATATATATATATATATATATATATATATATATATATATATATATATATATATTCATTTGGATAATTTTTTTCTTTGTATATGTATGTGTAGAACGTACTCAATAAGGACAAATTTTTAAGGTTGGAAAAGGGTCATTTCAAGCTCAAATAAGTACATGTGCATCTGTCTCTATTTAGGTAAGCTTCATAGTTAAAACATATTTTGGAGGCCTTTCTAATTGCTTGATTATTTTTTATTATTGCATCTACAACATTCGATTAAGGAAATATTGGATAGGGGGGAAATTGTAGTTGAAGCAATGTATATTAAAGAAGGTTCATCACAAGATCAATCAAGTATGCATCCCTCTTTAGCATTAAGTTATTTATAATTTTTATCATTGGGATGTAGCTATATATATTTTCTTTTGTACCATTTCCCCTTAAGACTCTCTTAAGATTTTTTAGATTTTTTATTAGAGCTCAAGTTCAAGTAATGTATGAGACTATTGTTATACCTCAAAGATTGAAGAGGAAAATGAATTGTAGAAACAAGATCATTAATTGAAATGGATGTATAAAAAATGAGGTATTATGCTAAATAACCTACACATACTATGAAGAGGATATTGAAGAAAAACTCTAAGGAAATGCATAATTTGACAATCTTGATAGATAAGATAAAACCTACCTATTATCAATTTCACTTCTTAAATCTAAATCAAAAGAGTCATTAAATTTTTTGGGTATAAATACAAGTTTGAAAAGATGAGGACTTCTAACCTACAAAAACATATTGTTGAAAGTGTTAAGGAAGGATTGCATTCCATTGGGAAAACAACTAGATCTACAAATAGATCCATTTCACAAATGATATAGCTAAGGATGAAAATTGTGATGATATTCCATTGGTTTCTATTTATTATGACCAAAATTTATGCTTAATCAGAGTTGGTCTATACATATAAATTTATTTTTCATAATTTTTATTAATTTCTAAAAAATTAATGATTAAAGTTACATTTACTATGATTAAATATATGTATTATGTGGATGCAATGTTTTTGCAATCATAATAGAACCAAGAAATGTGGGTATTAGCGTTGGAATAATTAGGAGATATAGGATGTTTTCTTGATTAGATCCCTCTTCTTCTCTCTAGTTATCACCTTATGTGATAGATTTGCACTTCCTTTTTACTATGTCCTTCACTCTGATCTTTGACCTCTATTATGAACTCTAATATGTCTTTCTCACCTAAACTCAACAACAACAAAATACTTTTCTATTTCCTTAAAAACAATAAAAATAAAATTCAATAGCCTCAATAACCTTAAAATTATTCTTGATATGTCCTTTTACAGTTTTCCTTTTGGCTTTTTGTTATTTGACCTAATTAGGGTATCCAAAATTTTCAAAATTGCTCTTTGATCTCAATCAATGATTAGAACTATGTATTGTTTCATTCTTCTTTCATCCTTTATTATCATTGATCCTCTCAACCTTGAAATAAGAAACAATAAATTCACATTATTCAAGATTTTTTTTCAAATCTTTACCTCATTCAGTGTAAACCATTTTTCCTTCTCGGTATAATCATACTGCATTAGATTATATGTCAATTAAAACTTTGATGTAGCCTCTGTATCACTTATTAAATACAATGTTGTTGTATACTATTGCTCAATGTACTCTTTTCTTGGTGTCCTCTATGTAGCTCAGTAGTCTTTGTGCTTGGTGTACTCTAATTGGTTTGCATTGTCTCTGCATGACTCGTCTACTTAGTCCAAGTAGAATTTCTTGGTGAGTACTTTAGCTCAAGTATAATATTAATACTCATACATCTCTTCCATTTCTTGAGTAATATGGTAGCTCAATTGGTATGCACATTTTTTACACTAATTGAAAATACGATACTTGTAGGAGTAACATTCTCCCCCTTTGGCATTAGTGGAAAAACCACTATGTACACAAATAACTTGATCTTTATACAAAGTCCTCCTATACATATACTTACTCAGTATAACTATTGCTTTTCAAAATTAGTTTTCTTTGCATCATATATAATATCTCCTTAAAACTCCAAAATACATAGAAACAAACATATGTACTAAGATGAGAAACATATATTTTCTCCCTTTTTTGACACTTATGTAAAAATAACTATTAGCCTAGAAAAATAATTACTTTGGGAATAATCTAAAGTGATCCATAAAATCCTTATGATTCTTCATTATGATCTCTAAGGGTTTTTTACTTGTTGGACCTGATCATCTTTATACTCTGCTTGTCAACTCTAAGTTTAGCCACAAGATCAATCATGTGATCAACTATGGAAAGATTTAGGGTAGCCATGAGAACCTTGACATCTTTAATATGAGTTTTCATAACATCTAGATGAGGTAATAGAAAATCTTGAATTTTGTTGAGCTTAGTTTTCAAATTGCTACCCTCTTGCAATAATTCATGTTGAAGTCCTATGGGAAATCTCATTACATTATAGTGTAGGGATGATGTGCTTGGATTGATATTTAGCTCATCAACACTTGCCTTCATGTATTCATTGATATTTTGCAATTTATTCTTGATACCTTTTGTGGTAAAGGGAATATCACATAATTTTTGAAAAAATAATAAAATTTTTGTACAACACTCTCTAATTCAATAATATAAGTGGATAAAGCCACTTGGTCAATAACAATATTGGTAGCGACATTTTCCAATACCTTGTTCTCAAATTTATTTTCATTTCTCTATAGCAAATTTGATTGGGTGTCTATATCTGGATCATTTAGCTTATAAATTGATGCAGGAGCATCCTAGTTTTCCTTTCTATCCTTTATTTTGGTTCATTCAGCTAGTTACAATGTTAACTAAGTTCCAATGTTAACCAAGTTTCAATATTAATTGAGTTTCAATGTTAACCAAGTTCCAGTGTTAATTGAGTGTTCCTTCATGTTTTGAGTGAACCTGATATTTGTGATGCTCAGTTCCCTCTTTGACTGAATTTGTCTATGATTGGTTCTTAGTTTGAGATGACTTATGTATTTAATTTAGATTGTGAATTAAATGATAGAATATTATCTTGGGATGTGTGTAAACCATTTTAGGGTTCAACTTTCTATTATGTAATGATCTAGAATCTTTTGTAAGCCATTTTTGCAAGTATAAATAGAGGTATTTGGTTTAGGTTAGAAGGAGGACTTAGAGAGTTTAGAGAAGATATTTCTAGAAAAGCTATTTTGAAGATGGATTGTGGATCTTGAAGTTATATTTTGTATCTGGCAATAACCAGAAAGGCCTTATAACTGGGCATGTATGCTAATAATTAGATGAATCAATAAAAGTGTTTACTCTCCCTCCTCTCTCTCTCTCTCTCTCTCTCTCTCTCTGTGGTGTTGTTCTCTATGTTTACTTTCGTTGTGTTTACTTAACAAGATGTTTGTATAGTTAGGTGTGCCTCTGCCCCTAGCTATTTAGATCCTCCTCATGGAAGGTGGTATCAAAGCTTGAGGTTCATGCTTGTGGAGGTTGGATCATACAGAACCCTAAGTTGGATTTGGTTATAGGGTGTTAGATATGGGGATTTGAAAATAACTTGTAGAGGGTTGCAATCTTTCAAGAACCTATTTGTAAAGATGGTTCGAGGTAGAAAAAATGTTGACACTATTATTATGGAAATGTTGAGACACATTGCAACCAGATTAGATGTTGTGGAGACAACCCATAGGAGAGGAGCACATTTTGATGATGTGATTAATGATGAAGCAATGAAACCAAACCCTAATCTAGAACCTAAGGAAGATCAGGGTGAAGAATGATTGTTAAGATTATTGGCTAGGGTTCTAAGCCTATTGTAGAGGTTGTTCCTTCTGATGGAAAATTGGACACCAATATAGTGTTGGATTGGATCTATGATATGGAGTTCATTGAGTTTGAAAACATTATTGATAATAGGAAGGTGAAAATTGTAGTTACTAGGTTGAAAGGGTTTGGAAATATTGATGGAGTAATTGAGAGGGGGGATGAATTAGTTACCACAAAAACAAATCCATAGATCCCTTAGATATCTTAAATAACTAGTTACTGCTATCACTCAGTAGCCACACAAAAAAATGCTGTAACTCGGTAGATGTATTTTGTATTAACTTGTTACTATTCTTTAGGCATTCACAATTATTAACATGCATGCAAAAGGAAATAAAATGAACACAAGAGACACCAAATTTAACGTGGAAACCCAATATGGGAAAAACCACCAAGGAACTAGCTACCAATTTTCACTCTTCTGAAGTGAGCCCTGTTAGGAGACGACCCTGTTAAAGGTTACATAACACACTATTAGGTGTGACCTTGTTAGAGGATTTAATCACCCTGCTAGGAGTGGGGTTGCTAGAGGACTTTAGAACAATTCAATAGAACTGTCCACCTTGTTAGAGGATTTACAAAATGGCTGTTAAACCAACTCTGTTAGGAGATTTCCAAATCACTGCTACAATGATGAAAAAGTAACAATGAAGTGACCTAAATGAGATGCAACTAAAATTTGCTGTTATAGATCTCTATTCTGCTTCACTAGATCCTTTCTGATTGAATATAACTTTGCTACTCCTTAAGGATATCTGATCCTTCTTCAAAATTTTCTTACACCTTCCTCTTTACACAATCAACTCACTTGCATGCTCACTCATACAATTTGAATCCACAACTTGACCTTTTATTTATACATTACAAATTGTCAAGTTGGCTTATTTACAAGTTACATTTACCAATAAACATTGCATTAGTCAGCTACAAACATTACATGAAATAATTAAACTTTATTTCCTAAAATAATGAAATCCTTCATTGGCTGACCCTACTTGGTAAACACTACTCTAGAAGTGATTTCCAGTGATGACCAAGTGAAGCTCGATAAACACTATGAACTTTGTAAAATCCTTTGGAGATCGAGTGAACTCGATAAGAACTGATTTTCCTTCACTAACCTTGTGAGCTCGGTAGAAACTGACTTCTTCCATAAAATCTTTTAGTGCCTGAGTGAGCTTGGTAGAAACTGTTTCCATACTGTAACTTCCAAAAATGCTCGGTAGACTCTGTAATTCACTTTGCTAACCATCTGAGCTCGGTAGACTCTATCTTTTGTTTTGCTGACCAACTGAGCTTGGTAGACTCTATTTGATGACTGATATGATATTTTTGTAACATTAAAGACAACACACAATTGAACAATTGTATCCAACAATCTCCCTCTTTGGCATTGATGGCAACACAACATGTCATAGTAGAATGAAATTTGAGAACAAGTCTCTTTATAATAGAATGTTTTCTCCCTCTTACATTTCATTCCACAAACTTCTCAAATACAGTAATCTCCCTCTATGAAGGAATTACATAGCTTCTTGTCAAACAACAAACTCTTCAAACAATTCAAATTTTAGAAAGATATGACAGTATATTCTCTCTCTTTGACAACACATGCCAAAGACAACACAAACCAAATGAATAGTAATGTACCTTATGTATTGATTTATATGCAATATTTCCATAACTATGTTGCATCAACTGAAAGATCTTCAACTTGATACCTGTTGATGCATCACTAAAACTTCATTTTAGTGTTCTTCAAATAGGGGAATGACCCCTAACTTACCTCTTAGATACAATAATGCATCCTTACGTAAAGGTTTGGTGAATATGTCAGAAATTTGTTCTTTTGGATGAACATATTCCAATTTGATCTCCTTATCCTGCACCAATTCTTTGACAAAGTGATATTTTATTGCAATGTGCTTGGTTTTTGAATGCATCACTATATTTTTAGATATGTTAATTGCACTTGTATTGTCACAAAACATAAAAATAGGTTCTTTGATTTCCACCTTCATGTCTTCCAATAATTGTTTGAACCAAACAATATTAGAATAGTTTACTACTACTGCAACATACTCTGCTTCTGCCATGGATTGGGATGTACAATTTTGCTTTTTACTTGTCCAAGAAACCAACCTTTTTGCAAGAAAAACTTCTCCTTCGCTTGTAATCTTTTTATCATCAATGTTTCCTACCCAATCTGCATCAGTAAATACTTTCAAATTTAGATTACCTCCAAATTTGTACCATAATCCATATCTTTAGTGCCTTTCAAGTATGTCATGATCCTTTTGATTGCCATCATGTGATTTTCTCTTAGTTTTGCTGAAAATCTTGCTACAATACCAACTGCAAGAGTAATATCTGGCCTTGTATGAACTACATACTGCAACTTTCCAATCATAGATCTATACAATGTTTGATCTACCTCCTTTGATTCATCATCCTTGGTAAGCTTTAGACCAGTGCACATAGGAGTTCCAACTAGTCTATAGTCTTCCATACCAAACTTTTTTAGTATCTCCTTGATGTATTTAGAATGAGTGATGTAGATTCCATTCTTACTCTACTGAATTTGAAGACCAACAAAGAATTTGATCTCTCCAAACATTGACATCTCAAATTCCTTGTTCATTTGCTCAGAAAATTCTTTGCATAGGTCATCATTTCTTGTAAACAAGGTATCATCACAAATATTTCTACCAAAACAATCTTATTATCTGGTCCTTCCTTGATATATAAGCTATTGTTATCATTAGTTTTTTGAAACCCAATCTGAATAAGATAGTAATGCAATCTTTCATACCATGCTCTAGGGGCTTGTTTCAGACCATACAATACTTTATGTAATTTGCAGACCATGTCCTTCTTGTCTGGATCAACAAAAACCTTCAGGCTGCTCAATATAAGCTTCTTAATCTAGTATACCATTAAGAAATGCTAACTTGACATCCATCTGATAAGCCATAAATCATTTGTATGTAACATATGCAAGTAGGGTCCTGACACCTTCCAATCTTGCAATAGGAGAAAAAGTTTCTCCATAATCTATTCCTTTTTCTTGAGAATATCCTTTGCATATAAATCTAGCTTTGTTCCTTAAAACCTTACTATCTTCATTCAACTTATTTCTAAATACCCACTTAGTTCTAATCACATTTTTATCTTTAAGCCTAGGTACAAGAGTCCATTTTCCCCCCCTATCTGCTCTATCTCTTCATTCATAGCCTCAATCCAACTTTCAATTTCTAATGCATGTTTGACACTTCTAGGTTCAAAATCAGTAAGTAAACAAGTACCTTTCATCTTACTTCTTGTCATAGTACCTTCAAATTTGTCTCCAATGATCTGATCTGGTGCATGATGTATCCTAACATACTTGGCTAACATAGGTTCCTTACCTTTCGAACGAATTGTACCATTATCCTCTTGCACTTCAACTTCAGGTTCTGACTGTTCTGTCTGATGCTCATGTTGGTTACAATTGTTCAATTGTGTGTTGTCTTTGATGTCACACAAATGTCATACCAGTAATTAGATAGAGTCTACCAAGCATAGAAGGTTAGCAAGGAAAATGATAGTGTCTATTGAGCTCAGAAGGTTAGCAAGGGAAAGGATAGAGTCTACCAAGCTCAGATGGTCAGCGAGGCAAAAGGATAGAATCTACCAAGCCTAGGAGGTTAGTAAAGAAAACTTGCAATAACTACCAAGTGAACCATTCTTATCGAGCTCACTCGGTCATCAAAATAAATGTGGTAGAAACAGTTCTTACTGAGCTCACTCGGTCATCAAAGGAAATGTGGAAGAACTAGTTCTTACCGAGCTCACTCAATCATCAAAGGGAATGTGGCAGAAGCAGTTCTTACCGAGCTCTCATGAAGGAATTCAGTTCTTACTGAATAAACTTGGCAGCCAAAGGATTTTAAGGATATTGCAATGTTAATCAAGTCAAGAAGGTTAACTTAAGAAATTTTTGGAAGTAGTATTTACTGAGCAGGGTCAGCCAGTAAAAGATTTCATTGTTTTATGAAATAACATTTATTTATTTAGAGTAATATTTTGTAGCCGATTGATGTATGGTTTATTGGTAAATGTAACATGTAAATGGCCTGATCGACAATCAGAATGGTATAATTAAGAGGTTAAGTTGAAAATTCTAAGTGTGAAGTGGAAGTATGTGTGGAATTAATGTAATATGAGGATTGATTATTGTGGAAGAGAATTTGAAGGATGATCAGAGATCATTGAGGAGCAACAAAGCTATATTTGATCAAGGAGGATCTAATGATGTTGAACAGAGACCTGTAGCTAGTAAATTTAGTTGCATCTTGTTTAGGTCAATTCATTGTTGCTTTCTAACCATTGTAGTAGTGATTTCAAATCTCTTAATAGAGTTGGTTTAATAGCCATTTTGTAAATCCTCTAACAAGGTGATAGTTTAGTTGAATTGTTCTAAAGACCTCTAGCAAGGCCACTCCTAATAGGGTGATTAAATAGTCTAACAGGGTCACACCAAACAGTGTGTATTGTAACCTTTAACAGAGTTGGCTCCTAATAGGGCTCACTTTAGAAGAGTGAAAAATTGGTGACTAGTTACTTGGTGGTTTTTCCCATATTGAGTTTCCACATTAAATCTGGTGTCTCTTGTGTTCATTTTTGTTTTCAGTTACATGCATGATTGCTTGAAGATAAGTAATAGTTTAATTTATTAAGTTACAACATTTATTTACTAAGTATTAGCAGTAACTAGATCTTTAAGACATCTAAGGGATATGTGGATTAATTTTTGTGAGTAACTGATTTACCTCCCCTCTCAGTTACTCTATTTTTAATCCCAACAATTGGTATTAGAGCTTTTGGTGCTTATAGGAAAAGATTTCAAGGATCTAAGCTAAAGATCAGGATGTCTTACAAAAGGGAAATTCCAAGACTTAATAGTGGCAACTTCTTAGCATGGCAAGGATTGATGAGGCTTCATTGAGTTTCTATTGGTGATACAGGGCTAAAGTACCTCGATGAAAAATATGAAGAATGTCAATGATATTGCTGAAAAAAAGACTCACAACAACATGATGATAGATATATCATTTGCTCTGAGTTATGAAGAATTTGATGACATCAAGGATTGCAAAACTACCTTTGAAATGTGGAACAAGCTGAAAGAGATCTATGGAGGAGATGATAATGTGAGAAGAGCCAAAGTAGAAAGTTTGAGAGGACAATTTGATCAAATGAGGATGAGAGAGGATGAAAACATTGCGAAGTATGTTGAAAGAGTTAAAGCATGTGTTAGTGCAATCAAAGCATCTGGAAGAGATATCAATGATGAGATAGTTATAAGTAAAGTTCTTAGAACTCTATTTCCCATTTATACAATCAGAGTCTATGCAATTCAAGAAAGAAGATGTGAGTCAAATTATAAAATAAATTTAGAGGCCATAGTTGGAAGATTAACTGCATTTGAGCTAGACAACCATGAAAATTATGTTATAGCTGCCAAGAAAATTGAATCAACATTTGAAGCCAAGCTTTCACTCACAAAAAAAAGGAAAAAGATGAAGGATCCATAATCAGATAGTGATGAAGAATCAAAACAAAGTTCAGACAGTGATCTTGAGGTGTTTGAAACTCTACTAGCAAGAAAATATTGAAGAGGAAAAGGGAAATACAAAGGTAAGGTTCCTCTAATTTTCTTTTCTTGTGAAGAAATTGGACATATTGCTGCTAGGTGCCCAAATAAGTAGAACAAGGATGAGAAGAAAGGTCACAAGTACAATTGCAAGAAAGACTTCAAATAATTCAAAGATAAAGGTAAGAAAACATGTTTCATGGCTAAAGATTCTAATGATTCTGATGATGAAGAAGAAGATGAAATTGTCTACATTACTATGAAAGATGAGTCTAATAATGATGAAGAAATGACACTCATTTCTCATATGAGAAAAAATGATACATGGATCATAGATAGTGGTTGCTCTTATCACATGACTGGTGATAAAATTGAGTTTGAAAACTTTGAAGACTATGATGGTGGCAGTGAAAAATTTGGTAACAATGAACCTTCTTGTATAAGAGGAAAATGAAGAATCTCACTAACCAAGGAACTTGTATGTGATAATGCATATTGGGTAGAAGGACTAAAGAATAATTTTTTGAGTGTGGTACAACTACTCAATAATAGATTCAAAGTAGAATTTATGCATGGAAAAGCAACATTGCTAGATGGCAAAGGAAAGCTGATTGGATCAGACACTAGTTGGCGTTTAGAGTAGGGCATGGGCATCGATCGAACTGGAGGGGAGTCAAACAAAAGGTAACTTATTTTATCTTGAACTTGGTGAATGTTCATGTTTCATTGCTCAAATTGAAGAAAGTTAGTTATGGCATAGGAGGTTATGTCATGTAAGCTTTGACAACTTGATAAAGATCAATAAATTCAGGAAAGTAAGAGGTATTCCCAACATAAAGAAACTTGAGGTTGATCTATGCAAGAATTGTCAAATTGGTAAAATGGGAAAGACTAGTTTCAAATGCAAGAACTATCAGATTGAAGAAGTTCTAGAAATTCTGCATAATAATTTATGTGGACCTATTGGCATTGAAAGTTATACTGGTGAAAAAATTTTCATTGTGTTTGTTGATGATTATTCAAGAATAACGACTATCATGTACTTAAGAGAAATATCAGAAGCATTTGAAAAGTTCAAATGATATTTGGCCCGAGTAGAAAAGGAAACAAACAAAAGATTGAAATGCTTAAGGTCTAACAGAGGTGGTGAATTTATTTCACATGAGTTCAATAACTTTTTCATTGAAAGGGAAATCAAAAGATAGGTTTCAACACCTAGAACTCCTGAACAAAATGGAATAGCAGAAAGAAGGAACAGATCTATCATGGATTGTGCAAGAACCTCAATGATTGAGAAAGACATTGCTATCAAATGCTAGAATGAAGCTATCATCACTGCAGTTCATAACTTAAACTGAGTATAGCTGAAAAATGACTCATTCTGTTGGAATTATGATATATTTGTCATTAGTCACAACACTTATTCAATTCTGAATGCTTACCTAGCTCATCACCTAGTCTACAGTTCACATCAAGCATTCTACGGTTACCTTATAGATTTTGTAGGTAAACAGTTGATACTGAGCATTCCTTTGGAAACCAAGCATATGGGCAGTTCAACAGTATTTACCAAGTTCACAGTGGTTACCGTGCAGAATAATGGTTACCGAGCAGAACAGTGTTCTCTAAGTAGTTAGTGGTTACTGAGTAGAATAGTGTTCCCTAAGGACTCAGTGCTCACTGAGTCATCAGAAGAACTTAGTGTTTACTGAGTGATTAGGGTAAACAAAGAACTTAGTGTTTACCAAGTGATCAAGGTAAACAAAGAACTTAGTGTTTACCGAGTGACCAAGGTAAACAAAGGAATCAGTGATTGCCGAGTAAACAAGGTAAATGAAGGAATCAGTGTTTACCAAGTGAAGAAGGTTATCAATGGATTCAGTTTTTACCGAGTGACACAATATTCACCGAGTAACCAATGGTTACCGAGTTCCAAGCTACTTAGAATGATTAGTATGGATCATGCCTCTACTCGTACCGAGTGCATGATGATGGAGAGTATTATAGTGGATGCCGAGTATCAGAAGGTCACCGAGTCAGTTTGTGGAACTCAAGTTTTCTACCATTTGGCCGACTCAGTAATATTTGTTCACTTGTGTTTGGCCGACCTTGCTAGTGTAAATATTGGAATGGTATATATCATTTGAAATGATGAGATGTTGAAATATTGTTTGTTGTGTTATGTTGCAATAATTTGAGAAGAGGGAAAGTGAATCACTAGTAGAACAGAGGAATATAGCAAGGTCAACATTGATGCAAAAAAGATATACCATCACATCAGGTGATTAGAGCACAAAGGATCTTATCAGCAATCAGTTGTAATCAGATCCACTGCTTCATCCTAATAGGTGAATCAATTTGCTAAATCCTTTAACAAGGTAGACTTGACAGTCTTTTTTAAATCTCCTAACAGAGTGCATACTTTATTGTATGTTTGTAAATCCTTTAACAAGGTGGATCTAGCAATCCTACTTGCTCCTAACAGGGCAGATCATTAGAAGTCATCATTGTAAGCCTTAACCGGCCAACTTTATACTGCAGTATTGAAGTTCTGTAGGCATTATCCTCACCCTGATTTTACTTTCTAATTGGAATGTTTCTGGGTCACCAAATCTATGTGTTCATGTGTTACAAATGTTTATCTTTTCATGCATACAGTAGATTAGATGGATGAATGGTAAAAATATTATTATGCAGAATTGAATTAAAGTTTTAGAGTTACTGATTCACCCCTCCCCTCTCAGTAACCTTGTTAGTCTTGATTATTTTCAAAACATTCAAAACACCCTATGAGTTGTGGTATGGCTACAAACCCAATGTAAGTCATCTAAAAGTATTTGGAAGAAAATGTTACATTTTGAAAGAATTTAGAAAAGGTAAATTTGATGTAAAAAGTGATGAAGGAATATTTTTGGGATACTCTTGTAAAAGAAAAGCATATAGATGTTTGAACTTATCTACTCACAAAGTCATAGAAAGTGTACAAGTGAAAGTTGATGAGTTTGTAGAAAGAACAGAAGAAGAAAGCAAAAAGGAACCTGAAGACTATAGAAGATTTGTTTACATGGAACTTGATATGAAGCCAAGTATACCTATTAATCAAGAACCCTCAACTCCGAAGTCTTCATTAATCTAGTTATAAGAAGTTCAAACCGAGTCAGTACCTACTGAGCTGGAAGAACCTAAGTTGCAAACAGAAGCTATTGAGTTAGCATCTACTGAGCCCAAGCAACCAGAATTAGAACTAGAATTTGAGACACAGAAGGATAATAATGCAAGCCATTCAAAAGTCAAGGAGCTTGTGTTAGTCAAGTATGTCAGAAAGCGTCATGCACCAGATCAGATCATTGGATATAAATCAGAAGGAACAATGACAAGAAGTAAGTTGAAAGGCACTTGTTTACTTGCTGATTTTGAACTTAGAAATGTCAAAGATGCACTAGATAATGAAAGTTGGATTAAAGCTATGAATGAAGAGATAGAACAGATAGAGAAAAACAAAACATGGACTTTTATACCTAGACCCAAAAACAAAAATGTGATTGGAACAAAGTGGGTATTCAGAAACAAACTAAATGAAGATGGTAAGATATCAAGGAACAAAGCTAGACTGGTATGCAAAGGATACTCTCAAGAAGAAGGTGTAGACTATGGAGAGACTTTTGCTCCTGTTGCAAGATTGGAAGGTGTTAGAACCTTACTTGCATATGCTATATTCAAAGGATTCAAAGTTTATCAGATGGATGTCAAGTCAACATTTCTCAATGGCATATTGGATGAAGAGGTTTACATTGAACAACATGAAGGTTTTGTTGATCCAGACAAGAAGGACATGGTCTGCAAATTGCATAAAGCATTATATGGTCTGAAACAAGCCCCTAGAGCATGGTATGAAAGATTTAATAACTATCTTATTTAGATTAGTTTTCAAAGAACTAATGACAACAATAGTTTGTACATAAAGCAAGCACCAAATAATAAGATTGTTTTTGCAAAAATATTTGTAGATGATACTTTGTTCATAGAAAATGATGATCTTTGCAAAGAATTTTTAGAACAAATAAACAAGGAATTTATGATGTCAGTGTTTGGTGAAATCAAATGTTGGATACAATTGGTTAATTGAGTGTTGTCTTTGATGTTACACAAATGTCATATCAGTCATCAGACAGAGTCTACCAAGCTCAGAAGGTAAGCATAGTAGTTTACAGAGTCTATCGAGCATTGCTATATATTGCATTGTAAAGATAGCTTCTACCAAGCAGTGTCCGCCAGTAAAGGGATTTGTTAGTTTGTAATTTTAATTATTTCTAGCCGACTATTATTTGGTCAGTGATTAGAGCCGACTAAGATAATCTGTAAGGTATATATGAAAGATCAAGTTGTGAATTCGTAACATGTAAGAGTTTGGATGCATAAGAGTGCGAATGTATGGATATGGAATGAGCGAATATTGAACATATGAATGAATGTTGAAGAAATGTGATGAAGGATCAGATGCATTGAAGAAGCTGCAAAGTTGTATGTGATTAGTAAGGATCCAGTCAAGCATAACAGAGATCTGCAATCAGCAAAGATAAGTTGCACATTATATCAGGTCACTTCATTGTTGCTTTCTAACCATTGTAACAGTGAACTCAAAATCTCTTAATAGAGTGGGTTTAACAGCCCTATTGTAAATCCTCTAACAAGGTGACAGTTTAGTTGAATTGTTCTAAAGAACTCTAGCAAGGCCACTCCTAACAGGGTGATTAAATCCTCTAACAGGGCCACACCTAACAGTGTGTTTTATAACCTTTAACAGGGTTGGCTCCTAACAGGGCTCACTTCAGAAGAGTGAAAAACAGTAACTAGTTACATTGGTGGTTTTTCCCATATTGGGTGTCCACATTAAATCTGGTGTCTCTAGTGTTCATGATTGCTGAATTGTTTTGGTTATCAGTTCTTAATAATTATTAGTATTTGCTGCATTATCAAGTTTCAGTAATCTGTAACTAAGATCAAGATTTTAGACATCTAAGGGACTGTGAAATGTTTTTGTGGTAACTGATTCACCCCCTCCCCCTCTCAGTTACTCCATTCTCATTTTCAACAATTGGTATCAAAGATTTTGGTGCTTGCAGGAAATGATTTCAAGGTTCTAAGCCAAAGATCAAGATGTCTTACAGAAGAGAAATTTCAAAACTTAACAAAGACAACTTCTCAGCATGGCAAGAATTGATGAAACTTCATCTGGCTACTGTTGGTGATACTGGACTGAAATACCTTGAAGAAAAATATGAAGAACCTTCTGGCACACTGTCAGTCAATGATATTGCTGAAAAGAAGACTCACAACAATATGATGATAGACATAGCATCTGCTCTTAGCTATGAAAAATTTGATGACATTAAGGACTGCAAAACTGCCTTTGACATGTGGAACAAGCTAAAGGAGATCTATGGAGGGGATTATAATGTGAGAAGAGCAAAAGCAGAAAGTCTAAGAGGAAAATTTGATCAAATGAAGATGAGAGACGATGAAAACATTGTAAAGTATGTTGAAAGAGTTAAAGCATGTGTAAGTGCAATCAGGGCAGCTAGAGGTGACATCAAAGGAGAAACAATTGTAAGCAAAGTTCTCAGAACCTTGCTTCCCGTTTATGCAATCAGAGTCTCTGTAATACAGGAAAGAAGGTGTGAAGCAAATCATAAGATAAATCTTGAGGCAAAAGTTGGAAGACTAACTGCATTTGAACTAGATAACTTTGACAACTATGTTCCAGCCTCCAAAAACATTGAATCGCCATTTCAAGCCAAGCTCTCACTCAAAGAGAATAGCAAAAAGAAGATAGAATCACAGTTAGAAAGTGAAAATGAATCAAGCCAAATTTCAGACAATGATCTCGAAGTGATTGAAACTCTACTAGCTAGGAAATATTCTAGAGGTAGAGGAAAATACAAAGGTAAAGTTCCTCTAATCTATTTTTCTTGTGATGAAATTGGTCATATTGCAGCAAGGTCCCAAACAAGAAAACCAATGATGAAAAGAAAGATTACAAATGGAATGGCAAGAAAGACTTTAAATCATCCAAGAACAAAGGTAAGAAATCATGTTTCATGACTGAAAATTCTAAGGATTTTGATAATAGTGAGGATGAAATTGTTTATATTGCTGTTAAAGATAACTCTGATAGTGATGACAAAGATAAAATGGCTCTTATCTCTCATGTAAGTAAGAATGATACATGGATTATAGACAACGGTTGCTCACATCATATGATTGGTGATAAAACTAAGTTTGATCAATTTGAAGACTATGATGGTGGCAATGTGAGGTTTGGTAATGATGAATCTCGTTTCATAAAAGGAGGAGGAAGAATCTATCTATCCAAAGAACTCATATGTAATAATGCCTATTGGGTTGAAGGTCTCAAAAATAATTTTCTAAGTGTGGCACAGTTACTAAATACTGGATTCAAGGTAGAATTCATGCATGGAAAGGCGAGACTGTTGAATGAGCAAAGAAAATTGATAGGATCTGGCACTCAAACTAAAGGTAACTTGTTCTATTTAGAACTTGGTGAATGCTCATCTTTTATTGCTCAAATTGAAGAGAGTTGGTTATGACATAAAAGGTTGTGTCATGTCAATTTTGATAATTTGGTAAAAATAAGCAAATTCAAGAAAGTAAGAGGCATTCTTAATATCAAGAAATCTGAGGTTGGTCTATGCAAGAATTGTCAGATTGGTAAAATGGGAAAAACTAGTTTTAAAGGTAAAAAATATCAGTCTGAAGATATATTAGAAATTGTGTATATTGATTTATGTGGACCCATTGGAATAGAAAGCTATACTGGAGAAAAGTTTTTCATTCTTTTTGTTGATGACTATTCAAGAATGATGATTGTCATGTATCTAAGGAATAAATTAGAAGCATTTGAGAAATTCAAATGGTATTTGGCAAGAGTTGAAAAAGAAACAGGGAAAAAGCTGAAATGTTTAAGGTCAGACAGAGGTGGTGAATTCATTTCACATGAATTCAATAACTTCTGCATTGAAAGAGGTATTAAAAGACAGGTTTCAGCACTAGGAACTCTAGAACAAAATGGAATAACTGAAAGAAAAAACAGATCCATTATGGATTGTGCAAGAACCCTGATGATAGAAAAAAACATTGCTATCAAATACTGGAAGGAAGCCATCAACATTGCAGTTCATACCTTAAATCGAGTACAATTGAAGACAGATTCATTCAAGACTCCCTATGAATTATGGTATGGCTACAAACCCAATGTAAGATATTTGAAAATATTTGGAAGCAAATGTTATATTTTGAAAGAATCTAGAAAAGGAAAATTTGATGTAAAAGGTGATGAAGGAATATTTTTGGGTTATTCTTGCAAAAGCAAAGCATATAGATGTTTAAATCTATCCACTCACAAAGTCATAGAAAGTGCACATGTGAAAGTTGATGAGTTTGTAGACAAATCAAAAGAAGAAAGCAAAAAGATACCTGAAGACTACAAGAGATTTGCTTACATTGAACCTAATACTATACCAAGCATACCATTCACTCAAGGATCCTCAACTCCTGAGTCTTCAGTAACTGAGTTGCAAATAGTTCAAACCGAGCCACAACAACATTCAGACACTACCGAGCAAGTGTCTAATGAGTCTGAAGCAACCGAGCTAGAACATCCTGAATATGAAATTGAAGCACAAGTAGATATCAATGAAACTCATTCAAGAAGTAAAGAACTTGTATTAGCTAAATATGTCAGAAGACATCATACACCAGATCAGATCATTGGAGACAAATATGAAGGAACCCTGACAAGAAGTAAGTTGAAAACTACTTGTTTACTTGCTGATTTTGAACCTAGAAGTATTAAAGAAGCATTGGCAAATGATAGTTGGATTGAGGCAATGAATGAGGAAATAGAACAGATAGAGAAGAACAAGACATGGACTCTTGTACCCAGGCCTAAAGATAAGAATATAATTGGAACCAAATGGGTATTCAAAAAAAAGTTGACTGAAGATGGTAAGGTATCTAGAAACAAAGCTAGATTGGTATGCAAATGATACTCTCAAGAAGAAGACATAGATTATGGGAAAAATTTTGCTCCTTTTGCAAGATTGGAAGGAGTCTGAACCTTACTTGCATATGCTGCTCACAAAGGATTCAAAGTTTATCAGATGGATGTCAAGTCAGCATTCCTCAATGGAATATTGGATGAAGAGGTTTACATTGAACAACCTGAAGGTTTTGTTGATCCAGAGAAAAGGAACATGGTATGCAAATTACACAAGGCACTGTATGGTCTGAAACAAGCCTCTAGAGCATGGTATGAAAGATTGCATAACTATCTTATTCAGATTGGTTTTCAAAGAACTAATGATAATAGTAGCTTGTATATAAAGGAAGGATCAGATAATAAGATTGTCTTGGCAGAAATATTTGTAGATGATACTGTTTTCACAGGGAATGATGATCTTTGCAAAGAATTTTCAGAACAAATGAACAAAGAATTTGAAATGTCTATGTTTGGTGAAATAAAATTCTTTGTTGGTCTTCAAATTCAACAAAATAAGAATGGCGTCTTCATTACTCAATCAAAATACATCAAGGAGATATTGAAAAAGTTTGGTATGGAGGACTGCAAACCTATTGGAACTCCTATGTGTACTGGATTGAAACTTACCAAAGATGATGAATCGAAAGAAGTAGACCAAACATTGTATAGATCTATGAATTGAAAGTTACAGTATGTAGTTCATACCAGGCCAGATATTGCTCTTGCAGTTGGTATTGTTGCAAGATTTTAAAACCAAGAGACACTCACCTAATGGCAATCAAAAGAATAATGAGATATTTGAAAGGAACTGAAGATTATGGACTATGGTACAAACTTGGAGGTAATTTGGATTTGAAAGTTTTTACTGATGCTGATTGGGCAGGGAATCTTGATGACAGAAAAGAACAAGTGGAGGAGCATTCTTTCTTGGAAAGAGATTGGTTTCTTGGACAAGCAAAAAGCAGAATTGTACATCCCAATCTACAGTAGAGGCAGAGTATGTTGCTGCAGCAGTAAACTGTTCCAACATTGTCTGGTTTAAGTAGTTATTACAAGGAATGAAGATGGAAATCAGAGAACCAGTTGTTATGTTCTGTGACAATACTAGTGCAATCAACATATCCAAGAATCTAGTGATGCATTCCAAGACCAAGCACATAGAAATAAAATATCATTTTGTCAAAGAATTGGTGTAGGACAAGGAGATCAGACTGGCATATGTGCATACAAAGGAACAAATTGCTGACATATTCAAAAAACCATTACCTAAGGATACATTCTTGTATCTCAGAGGTAAGTTAGGGGTCACTCCCCTATCTGAAGTTCACTAAAATAAAGTTTTAAGTGATGCATCAACCTATGACAAGTTGAAAATCTATCAAGTTGATGCAGCAGAGTATTGAAGTCATTGCATATGAATTTGTACATAAGGTACACTACAATCCAGTTGAGAAGTACTTGTGGCATACGACAAGAGCTTTTACTATGTTTTATTGTCTTTGGCATGTGTTGTCAAAGAGGGAGAGTAAAATTGAAATACCTATTCTGAAATTTGTAAGCATTTGTAAAGGGAGAATAAAATTGTCATATCCTTCTGTTATACAATTCCTTCACAGAGGGAGATTACTAAAAGAGGGAGAAGTTTCTATCTAAGAGGGAGAAGTATTATGTTGACATATTGTGCTGCACTAAGAGAAAGACTTGTTTTCAAATTTCATTCTGCCATGACATGTTGTGTTGCCATCAATGCCAAAGAGGGAGATTGTTGGATACAATTGGTTAATTGAGTGTTGTCTTTGATGTTACAAAAATGTCATATCAATCATCAGACAGAGTCTACCGAGCTCAGAAGGTAAGCATAGTAGTTTATAGAGTCTACCAAGCATTGCTGTATATTGCATTGTAAAGATAGCTTCTACCGAGCTAACTTGGTTAACGAAGGAAGTTCAGTACTTACCGAGCTCACTCGGTGATCGAAGGAAATCGTGACAGAGTGTTTACCGAGCTGGGAAGGTAAGCGAAGAAAAGTTAGTGTTTACTGAGCTGGGAAGGTAACCGAAGAAAAGTTAGTGTTTACCGAGCTGGGAAGGTAAGCAAAGGAAAGTCAGTGTTTACCGAGTTCACTCGGTGTCCAAAGGGAATTTGACAAAGACAACTTCTACCGAGCTCACTCAGTCATCTATACTTACCGAGTTCTCCCGGCGATTGAAGGGATGTCACAAAGTTCGCTGTATTAACTGAGCTCAGTCGGTTAACACAAGAATTATTTTTTTAACAGTATTAATCGAGCAGTGTTGGCCAGTAAAGGGATTTGTTAGTTTGTAATTTTAATTATTTCTAACTGACTATTATTTGGTCAGTGATTAGAGCCGACTAAGATAATCTGTAAGGTATATATGAAAGATCAAGTTGTGAATTCGTAACATGTAAGAGTTTGGATGCATAAGAGTGCGAATGTATGGATATGTAATGAGCGAATATTGAACATATGAACGAATGTTGAAGAAGTGTGATGAAGGATCAGATGCATTGAAGAAGCTGCAAAGTTGTATGTGATCAGTAAGGATCCAGTCAAGCATAACAAAGATTTGCAATCAGCAAAGATAAGTTGCACATTATATCAGGTCACTTCATTGTTTCTTTCTAACCATTGTAACAGTGAACTCAAAATCTCTTAACAGAGTGGGTTTAATAGCCCTATTGTAAATCCTCTAACAAGGTGATAGTTTAGTTGAATTGTTCTAAAGACCTCTAGCAAGGCCACTCCTAACAGGGTGATTAAATCCTCTAACAGGGTCACACCTAACAGTGTGTTTTGTAACCTTTAACAGGGTTGGCTCCTAACAGGGCTCACTTCAGAAGAGTGAAAAATAGTAACTAGTTACATTGGTGGTTTTTCCCATATTGGGTTTCCATGTTAAATCTGGTGTCTCTAGTGTTCATGATTGCTGAATTGTTTTGGTTATCAGTTCTTAATAATTATTAGTATTTGCTGCATTATCAAGTTTTAGTAATCTATAACTAAGATCAAGATTTTAGACATCTAAGGGACTGTGAAATATTTTTGTGGTAACTGATTCACCCCCTCCCCCACTCAGTTACTCCATTATCATTTCCAACATCAAATTCTTTGTTGGTCTTCAAATTCAACAAATTAAGAATGACATCTACATCACTCAATCTAAATACATCAAGGAGATACCAAAAGTTTTTGGTATGGAAGACTACAAACTAGTTGAGACTCCTATATTTACTAGATTGAAACTGACAAAGGATGATGAATCAAAGGAAGTAGATCAAACATTGTAAAGATCTATGATTGGAAAGTTGCAATATGTAGTGCATACAAGACCAGACATTGCCCTTGCAGTAGGAATTGTAGAAAGATTCTCAGCAAAACCGAAGGAAAATGACATGATGGAAATCAAAAAGATCATGAGATACTTAAAAGGAGCTGAAGATTATGGACTATGGTATAAACTTGAAGGAAATTTGGATTTAAAGGTGTTCACTAGTGCAGATTGGGTAGGAAATATTGATGAAAAAAAGAGCACAAGTGGAGGAGATTAATTTCTTGGAAAAGGGCTGGTTTGTTAGACAAGGAAAAAGAAGAATTGTACATCTCAATTCACAATAGAGGTTGAATATGTTGCAGCAGTAGTAAACTGCTCAAACATTGTGTGGTTCAAACAGTTATTGGAAGGTATGAAGCAAGAAATCAAAGAACCTATTGTTATGATTTGTGATAACACAAGTGCAATTAACATCTCCAAGAATCAAATGATGCATTAAAAAACCAAGCATATTACCATAAAGTATCACTTTGTTAGAGAATTGGTGCAAGAAAAAGAAATAAGATTGGAATATGTCCATACAAAGGAACAAATTGCTGACATATTCACAAAGCTTTTACCTAAGGATGCATTCTTGTATCTAAGAAGTAAGTTGGAGGTCATTCCCCTATCTGAAGCTCGCTAAAATATAGTTCTAGTGATGCATCAACAAGAATAAAATTGAAGATCTATTAGTTGATGCAACAAACCAATGAAGAAATTGCATATGAATTAGTACATAAGGTATAATGCTATTCAGTTGTTTTGAGTTATCTTTGGCATGTGTTGTCAAAGAGGGAGAGTATACTGTCATATCTTTCTAGAATTTGCAAAATAATAAGAGTTTGTGTAAGAGGGAGAGATTATTATGAAAGAGGGGGTTTGCTATAGAAAGTGAAGTATTCTGTTAGTAAAAGACCTGTTTTCAAATTTTATTCCACTATGACATGTTGCATTGCCATCAATGCCAAAGAGGGAGATTGTTGGATACAATTGTTTAATTGTGTGTTGTCTTTGATGTCACACAAATGTCATATCAGTCATCAAATAGAGTCTACCGAGCTCAGAAGGTTAGCAAGGAAAATGACAGTGTCTACTGAGCTCAGAAGGTTAGCAAGGCAAAGGATAGAGTCTATCGAGCTCAGATGGTCAGCGAGGCAAAATGATAGAATCTACTGAGCCCAGGAGGTTAGTAAAGAAAAATTGCAGTATCTATCGAATAAACCATTCTTACCAAGCTCACTTGGTTATCAAAAGAAATGTGGCAAAAATAGTTCTTATCGAGCTCACTCAGTCATCAAAGGAAATGTGGCAAAAATAGTTCTTACCGAGCTCACTCGGTCATCAAAGGAAATGTGGCAAAAATAGTTCTTACCGAGCTCTCATGAAAGAATTTAGTTCTTACCGAATAAAATCAGCAGCCAAAGGATTTTAAGGATATTGCAATGTTAACTGAGTCAAGAAGGTTAACTTAGGAAATTTATGGAAGTAGTATTTACCAAGCAAGCTTGGCCAGTAAAGAATTTCATTGTTTTATGAAATAACATTTATTTGTTTAGAGTAATATTTGTAGCCGACTTATGTATGGGTTATTGGTAAATGTAACATGTAAATGGGCTGACTTGATAATCTGAATGGTATAATTAAGAGGTCAAGTTGCAAATTCTAAGTGTGAAGTGGAAGTGTGTGTGGAATTAATGTAATATGAGGACTAATTATTGTGGAAGCGAATTTGAAGGATGATCAGAGATCATTGAGGAGCAGCAAAGCTATATTTGATCAAGGAGGATCTAATGATGTTGAGCAGAGACCTGTAGCCAACAAATTTAGTTGAATCTTGTTTAGGTCAATTCATTTTTGCTTTCTAACCATTGTAGCAATGATTTCAAATATCTTAAAAAAGTTGGTTTAACAGCCATTTTGTAAATCCTCTAACAAGGTGATAGTTTAGTTGAATTTCTCTAAAGACCTCTAGCAAGGCCACTCCTAACAAGGTGATTAAATCCTCTAACAGGGTCACACCTAAAATTGTGTATTGTAACCTTTAACAGGGTTGGCTCCTAACAGGGCTCACTTTAGAAGAGTGAAAATTTGGTGACTAGTTACTTGGTGGTTTTTTCCATATCGGGTTTCCACGTTAAATTTGGTCTCTCTTGTGTTCATTTTTGTTTTCAGTTACATGCATGAATGATTGAAGATAAGTAATAGTTTAATTTACCAAGTTACAACATTTGTTTACCGAGTATCAATAGTAACTAGATCTTTAAGACATCTAAGGGATTTGTGAATTAATTTTTGTGAGTAACTAATTCACCCCCCCTCTCAGTTACTCTATCTTTAATCCCAACAGCTCAGGCCCTTTAGACTCAGTAGGCATTGGCTCGGTAGCATCTGAAGGTGACTCAATTTCCTTCAACTCGATTTGAACTTCCTGTGACTTAGATTCCTGATTGATAGATGTATCTGGCATTGTATCAGGTTTAATGAAAACAAATCTCATGTATTCTTCTAGTTCCTTTTTTCTTTCTTCTTTAGTCCTTTCTACAAACTCATCAACTTTCACATGTGCACTTTCTATGATTTTGTGAGTAGAAAAATTCAAACATCTATATGCTTTACTTGTGCAAGAATATCCCAAAAATATTCCTTCATCACCCTTCACATCAAGTTTACCTTTTCTAGATTCTTTCAAAATGTAACATTTGCTTCCAAATACTTTTAGGTAACTTACATTAGGTTTATAGCCATACCATACCTCATAAGGAGTTTTGAATGAGTCGTTCTTCAACTATACTTGGTTCAAGGTATGAACTGTAGTGTTGATAGAAATCTTCTAGTATTTGATAGCAATGTTCTTTTCAATCATTAAAATTCTTGCATAGTCCATGATAGATCTATTTTTCCTTTCAACTATTCCATTTTTCTTGAGAGTTCCATTGGCTGATACTTGTCTTTTGACCCCTCTTTAAATGAAAAATTTATTGAACTCATGGGAGATGAATTCACCACCTTTGTCTGACCTCAAACATTTTAGTCTTTTCCTTGTTTCCTTCTCTACTCTAGCCAAATACCATTTGAGCTTCTCAAATGCTTGTGATTTCTCTCTCAGGTACATGACAGTTATCAATCTAGAGTAATCATCAACAAAAAGAATGAAGAAATTTTCTCCAGTATAGCTCTCAATTACAATAGGTCCACACAAGTCAGTATGCACAATTTCTAAAACTTATTTAAACTGATAGTTCTTACTTTTAAAGCTAGTCTTTCCCATCTTACCAATCTAACAATTCTTGCATAGACCAACAACAAGTTTCTTTATACTAGGAATGCCTCTCACTTTCCTAAATTTTCTTATTTTCACCAAGTTATCAAAGTTCAAATGACACAACCTTTTATGCCATAACCAAATTTCTTCAACTTGAGAAATAAAACATGAACATTCACCAAGTTCAAGATAGAACAAGTTGCCTTTTGTTTGAATGCTAGATCCAATCAGTTTTCCTTTATCATCCAACAATCTTGCTTTTCCATGCATGAATTTCAATTTGAATCCATTATTCAGTAGCTATGCCACACTCAACAGATTGTGTTTTAGTCCTTCTATCCAATATGCATCATCACATACAAGCTCTTTGGTTAGTGAGATTCTTCCTCTTCCTTTTATGCAACAAGGTTCATTATTACCAAACCTCACACTACCACCATCATAGTCTTTGAATTGTTCAAACTTTGTTTTATCACCAGTCATATGATGAGAGAAACCACTATCTATGATCCATGTATCATTTTTTCTCACATGAGATATAATTACCATTTTCTCATCATTGTTAGATTCATCTCTCACAACAATGTAAACAATTTCATCTTCTTCTTCATCAGAATCATTAGAATCCTTAGCCATGAAACATGTTTTCTTACCTTTGTCCTTGAATGATTTGAAGTCTTTCTTTCCATTGCACTTGTGACCTTCCTTCTCATTCTTTTTCTGCTTATTTTGGCACCTAGCAGCAATATGACCAATTTCCTCATAAGAAAAATTTATTAGAGGAACCTTACCTTTTAATTTTCTTCTACCTCTAGAATATTTCCAGGCTAGTAGAGCTTCAACCACCTCAAGATCACTATCAAAACTTTGTTCTGATTCTTCTTCACTTTCTTACTGGGAATCCTTTATCTTCTTTCCTTTTTCTTTTAGTGAAATCTTGGCTTCAAATGTTGATTCAATGTTCTTGAAAGCTGGAACATAGTTATCATAGTTATCTAGCTCAAATGTGGTCAATCTTCCTACTATGGCCTCTAAATTTATCTTATGATTTTCTTCACATCTTCTTTCTTGAATTGTAGAAACTCTAATTGCATAAATGGGAAGTAATGTTCTAAGAACTCTACTTAAAACTATTTCCTCCTCAATGTCTCCTCCAGAAGCCTTGATTGCACTAACAACTACTTTGACTCTTTCAACATATTTAGCAATGTTTTCATCCTCTCCCATCCTCATCTGATCAAATTGTCGTCTTAGACTTTCTGCTTTGGCTCTCCTCACATTATCATCCCCTCCATAGATATCTTTCACCTTGTTCCACATTTCAAAGGTAGTTTTGCAATCCTTAACATCATCAAATTCTTCATAGCTTAGGGCAGATGCAATATCTATCATCATGGTGTTATGAGTCTTCTTCTCAACAATGTCATTAGTAGATAATGTGCCAGAAGGAGTTACATATGCTTCATCAAGATATTTTAGTCCTATATCTCCGATGGAAGCCAGATGGAGTCTCATGAGACCTTGCCATGCTGAAAAGTTATCCTTGTTAAGCCTTGGAATTTCCCTCTTGTAAGACATCCTGATCTTTAGCTTAGATCCTTGAAATCCTTCCTGTAAGCACCAAAATATCTTATACCAATTTTTGAAAATATAGATGGAGTAACTAAGAGGGGGGGTGAATTAGTTACCACAAAAAAAAATCATTCGATCCCTTAGAGGTCTTAAATAACTAGTTATTGCTGTTACTCGGTAGCCACACAGAAAAATGCTATAACTCGGTTGATGCAGTGTGTATTAACTTATTACTATTCTTTAAGCATTCACAATTATTAACATGCATGCAAAAGGAAATAACATGAAGACAAGAGACACCAGATTTAACATGGAAACCCAATATGGGAAAAACCACCAAGTAACTAGCTACCAATTTTCACTCTTCTGAAGTGAGACCTGTTAGGAGCCAACCCTGTTAAAGGTTATAAAACACACTGTTAGGTGTGACTTTGTTAAAGGATTTAATCACCTTGCTAGGAGTGACCTTGCTAGAGGACTTTAGAACAATTCAATAGAATTGTCCACCTTGTTAGAGGATTTACAAAATGTCTGTTAAACCAACTCTATTAGGAGATTTGAAAATCACTTCTACAATGATGAAAAAGTAACAATGAAGTGACCTGAATGAGATGCAAGTGAACTTTTCTATTTCAGATCTCTATTTTGCTTCACTAGATCCTTTCTGATCAAATACAACTTTTCTCTCCTCAACAATATCTGACCCTTCTTCAAAATTCGCTTACACATTCCTCTTCACACAATCAACTCACTTGCATGCTCGCTCATACAATTTGAATCCACAACTTGACCTTTTATTTATACATTAAAAATTGTTAAGTTAGCTCATTTACAAGTTACATTTATGAATAAACATTGCATCAGCTGACTACAAATGTTACATGAAACAATTAAACTTTATTTTGCAAAATAATGAAATCCTTCATTGGCTGACCCTGCTTGGTAAACACTGCTCCAGAAGCAATTTCTAGTGTTGACCAAGTGAAGCTCGATAAACACTACGAACTCTACAAAATCCTTTGGAGATTGAGTGAACTCAGTAAGAACTAGTTTTCCTTTGTTGACCTTGTGAGCTTGGTAGAAACTAACTTATACCATAGAATCTTTTAGTGCTCGAGTGAGCTCGATAGAAATTGTTTCTACAGTGTAACTTCCAGAAATGCTTGATAGACTCTATAATTCACTTTTCTAACCATCTGAGCTTTGTAGACTCTATATTTTGCTTCATTGACCAACTGAACTCAGTAGAATCTATCTAATGAATGATATAACATTTGTGTAATATCAAAGACAACACACAATTGAACAATTGTATCCCATAGAGAGATCATGCCACAATGTGGTGGGAGCATTTGCAAACTGATAAACAAAGGAGAGGAAAGGAGAAGATTAGGAATTGGCTAAAAATGGTGAGTAAGGTGAAGAAGAAGTTTCTTCCTACTAATTACCATATTATCTTGTTGAGAAATATGTAGAATTTGAGACAAAAGAACATGACTATGAAGGAATATATTGAGGAATTCTATAGATTGGACATCAGATCTAGACATGTCAATGATGAGATTGTGAAATCTGTAATGTATCTAAATGGATTGAGATATGGAATTCAAAATGAGATAAATTTTATGAAATTTTTAAGTGTGGAAGTAGCATACCAATGTGCCTTGAAGGTTGAGGATATCTTGACAAAGAAGTATGTCTAGGAAATAGATAATACTAAGAGGGGGTTGGGGGAGGAGGGTGAATTAGTATTCTACAAATTTCTTCCCAAACTGAATATTGTTAATTACTTTATAACATGCATATGAAAGTAAACCAATAATGCTGAAAAATAAATAAATCCATACACAAAGAGAACTCATAAAACCATTTTTTTAAAACTAGGGAAACCCTAGCCAAGGGAGAACCCTAGTGGGGATGGTAACTACAAAATGATCCACTAAACAAAATAATCTTTTTAAGGATATTGACCCTATTAGGAGTCTATGAAATACATATGGTGTCTCGATCCTTATTAGAGGACTAGGCCCTATCTAAAGTCTCAACCCTATTAGGAGTTGATTCAACCTTACTAAGAGTTTTTATTGAAAATAAAAAATTTATGCTAGAAAAGTCCATTTCCCAAACATGCAATTATACAATGTAGTACTTATATACAAAAGAGATAGATACCAAAAAACCTCTTTAGTGCTAACTTTTTCACTTTACATATCTCTAATATTACACTAGAATTGACATCACATGGCCTCCAAATAAGTTCACATATCTCATACATAGTAGATGGATGGATAGATCCGATGTCTAGATATATGAGTACTCAAAATTGCATTCCATTTTGAGTACCATTCCAAACTTTTGAGTCATTTTAAGTCCTATAAAAAACATTTTCTTGCTTGTATACCTGACCATCCTTTTAAGGTATAAGAGGTGTTTTATGTTTCTAACACTTTTCATTTATTATGTCTATGCATCCTATGATGATAAATTGACATTTGAGTCATTTCGTGAAGTTCTATTTTGAGCAATGTTCAATTCTACATTTTTGCCTATGTCAAACAACGATAGAAGGCCTAGTTTTCATTTGAATATCTTCCACTCGGTTATGTTTCATGAATTGAATCTTGGGAAGTATTTATTATGCATATCAAAGAGCCTATGTTTCAATTTTCATGTCATTTTGATACGTTTTGGCTAGGTTTTGAATCCCTCAAAGTTGGTTTATTTATCTCTCTCATGCTGATGCAAATTGCCCTAAATTCTGGGAGGCTCTATTTGACCAATTATAACTTTAACTTAGTTGAACATACTGAGAAAATTCCTTTTGAATGGTATTATATATTTCACACACTTGATATGTCCTAGATTTGAGCCTATGACAAATCTATTCGATCAATTTTCAAATGTGATTCTAAGTGCAATTTATAGCTTTTTACTAGTGTTATGGAATGATGAGATCAAATGGTTTATACCACCATGTTATACTACAAAAATACTTTAAGTTTGTTAGATTTTTAGTCTTGACAAACCTGTCTACACACTTTCCTAGGTCAATTCCATTTGCAAAAACCACAGTTCTGTTGATGTGCCCTGTTTGCAATTCTGAGTACCCCACTTCACACACTTTCCAAATGCGTCCTATTATTTATCATAAGCCCAAATCATAGATTTATATTCCCCTCATGGAAATGAACTAATGCCCCAATTGTCAAGCCCTCGAGTATCTGTTTTCCCAGTTTTCGAAGTGAAAACCAAACACATTTTATGGTTTTCTGACATGTTTATTTAGAAGTAGTTTTGACTAGGCAAATTTGAATGTCAATATCTTTTGATTGAGTGATATTCATGAGATGAAATCTAACAAGGTGCAAGAATGTGGAACAAAGAACCAACATGTTAGTTTTTAGAGTTGAGTTATCTATTTGGGTTAGTTTTTAAAGCCAACCTATAGGCCTTTTTATCAGAACATCTCAGTTTGTGAAAATAGGGTAAATGAATTTTAAATGATGATTCAATGCTTGAATTTGAATCTGGTCAATGCTATATGTTCATTTGAATAGTTTGGGATCCCAGTTGTTTGAAAACAATTTTTTTTAGCCGAACCTACTTTGGGGCTTGACTAATATCATCAGATTGCTGAGATAAGAACTAAGGAAATTGAGGATGTTTTATTGTTGGAGTATGCTTGTTCAATTGGTACAAGTTGGAGACTCCAAGTTTTAAACTTCTAGGAATCATATTTGTCATGTCATTTGGAGTTATGTTAATAGTTGCAAAATTGGTGAAATTTAATTTTTGGGGCTTCACCTTTGTTATGCTTGCTACTTTGATTTCAGGTTTTTGATGGACTATCACACAAATTATTTTGCAGAAAGAAGAATATGGCTTAAAAAATCCCTTTATTATGATGTGTTACCTCACACTAGTTATGGCATTAGTAACAACTATTTTTTCCTTAATAATTGAACCTTGGTCAATTCTTTCTAAGACTTGCTAGTTCGATACTCATCATCATCTTTTTTAGAGTTCTTTACTCATGCTTCTTGGAGGATCATTTGAATTTTTTATGGTGCTAACTAAATATCTTCTTATGTCAGCTACTAAGTGCAATGACATTTAGTGTAGTAGGCATAGTCAAAGAAGTTGTTGCTATTGTGGTTGCAATTTTCTTCTTTCATGATAATTTTACAATATTAAAGGGCATTGGAATTTTAGTTATATATCCTTGTGGCTAAGGTTAATGAGGAAATTTGATCAAATAAGAGTTTCTTCTCAAAATGCACTGGAGATAATGCAAGTAATGTGGGTAGAACCTCACTCATAGTGAAATGAGAAGAGGAAATAACACCCCAAGTGAAGATTACAAAATGAATCCACACTGGTGGACCAGATTGGAGATAGTTTGAGGTTTTTGATTCAATTTGTGAGCTTGTTGTGTTTTATTTTCCAACAAGGCAAGAAAGCCTATAGTCTGTGATCCATAGTAAAGGTAGAGGAGATGACTAGTGAGAAGCAAAATGGGTGTCAGAGGATTAGTTCATGTTGGAAGCAAGAAACCTCCACTGACAAGTGAATCAATGCATAATGAAGAGCAGTCCATGGTGGATGCTAATGCAGGGGCATCCACATGCAAAATAGGGAAAGCACTATATATATGAAAGAAAGGTCCACCCACATCCATGCAAAAGGAAAGAGGCATAAATATTTCCACCAAGATCTGAACATCTATGAGAAGAAAGTGGAAGGGAGACAACCACTAAATGATGCAAAACATGGAGGAGATGACACGACAGGGGCAGGACATCTCACAGAAGGGGTTGCAGACCATGAGAGGAGCTAGAATGACACAACACTTTATAACATTCTGATCATATAATGAGGCGTGGGTGAAGGTAGACATTCCTCATAGGATTAGAAGAAGGCAAAGGGAGAAATTTTATTTGTCATGACATGTGGGCTTTGGAGATCACCTTCAATGCTTTATACCACATTGGAAAGGCATTGAGTTCTAATTATGTTTATATTCACAAAGGTGTAGATGTATGGTGTCTAAAAGAAACATGTCTTTTAAATTCATGAAGGCTCATGGAGGGGCCTACCATGGCCAGATGGAATGCAAAATCAACAAAGTTTTGACCATTTTAAGCACCCAAAATAGATGTGACACGTGGCATCTTCAGAATATAGTTTATAGGTTTATAAGGAGAATGGAGGAGGCTTACGATGTTACTCCAATTCATAGCATCGTGCGAGAAGGGAAACATGCTTAAGATATTACATCATTGTTGTGATGCTGGGGATCTAAAATAGAAGTAGTATCATGAGATTGAAACATGATAATTAGACCCTTGAGATATTACAAAACCCATAGTATTGAAAGGTTAGGAGAGATAAATTTGAGAGATATGAAGTTATGATGGGATTGTAAGCTCATGAGATCGAAAGCATGAAAATTTAAAATAATTTTCAAATATTTCATAAGTGACGTGGGGCCTACCTAGGTGCATTTAAATAAATGGAAAAATGACAAGTGGCATAGGAGGAAGGGATAAAGATAAAATATATTGAATATTTAGATTCAATTGTTTGTTTTTGATCGCTCAAGTTTTAAAGTTGAAAGTTTGATTCAAATTTGATATATTATATAGTTTATACTATATAGTTGTTATTTTTTCAATTTTAATGTTGAAATTCATGGCTTGAACTTGGATTTTTAAATCAACCTTAGAGGCACTATTTTCCTCAAAGATATGGACTATTGTATACCACTAGAATAGGGAGAATCCAAATTTTCCATTTTTTTAGTTGATTTTTACACAAGTATTCATCAAAAGAAGCTACAGACAGTTTTGTGTTTCCAGGGTGTTCTTAGTGTATTTTTAGTTTTTCTGTTGTAGATGAAATACAATTAGATTTGGATGATATTTAGATAAGATCAAATTAAATGGTCACTTTAAAAGTAGAATTGAATGTGTTTTGAAGGCAGTTGTAAGAGATATTTTTTTTGGTAGGAGCGATTAGAGTTTCATGGTTGAGGGTAGATGAAGACAAAGAAAGATCAGATTGAGAGATCTATACTTTCTGGATGTGGATGAGTTTCCTTTTGAAGGAGTTTTGCTGATTAATTTTTAGGGGATATATAAAATACTTTTGCAACAACACTAAATGAGATTTGATTTCCTGGTAAAGGAGGAAGAGATAGTTTCAACAGTAGTAGAGAGGAGAAAATTTAGCATGACACTTGGTATAAATTAGATTTTGATTCAAGTTTCTTCTTCTCTATAAATCTTTCTTCACTTCTCATTGTACAACCTCCAATTTTGAGATTTTTCTCACTACTGTGAGACCAATAAGGTTCTAGCTTGTTACTATGAAACCAATTTTCTAATTCTTTGGTTAAGAGTCTCCTCCATTGCTGTGAAAAAATGAGGTGGGTTCCACTTCTTGGGGTTGGAAATCTCTTCCATTATCATGGTACCTTGCTTCCAGTCTTGTTACTATGATATGATTCTTCACACATTTTCCTCAATATTGAACAAAAACACTATAGTTTCTTGATGTATTTAGATTATATAGTCGTTCATTGTATATTTTTTGAGTTTTGGCATACAGATGATGTATTAATTTCAATGAGATTAATATAAAGGTTCAATTTCTTAGTTTTATTTTGATTCTTTGCTCCTTTATTGTTTGTAATGTTTTGTGTTTAAGAAAAAAGAGCTTAAATTCATTTGCAATCATTTAAGGTTGTATGTCTTGATAGATTTTCTATTGAAACATAGAGTCATGCAAATACTTATTTACATTGACATGATTGTAGGTTTCACTAGGAGGATATTTAGTAAGTATGAGATTTCTTATGAAAAAATATGTCTATTTTCAAGGTAGATAGATAGATCCAATGTCTAGATATATGAGTATATTTTAGGTATCCATGTGTATGTTTTGATTTAGTTTTTGTACAATGGATAAGGGACCGATCAACTTAGAGGTTACATGTTTTTGTTATTGTATACCCAGGTTATGCTGATTCAATCGTTAATAGAATATCTTTTCCCTTTTAGTTTAAGAGTTGAGAAGAGTTTCCCTCATCTAGTTTATCAGATTCATGTGCCCTATTATTAGCTTTTTCATGTCCACGAATGCTTTTATAAACATAGAAGATTCAAGGGTTTTTATCTATTATCTAGATTTAGTTATATGCCTTTACAATGGCACCATATAAAGAATCAGAGGTCTACTTGCCTAGGTCTTGTATAGCCTAAAGAAGAAGAAGAAGAGTTAAATAACCTTATAGTTGGCACTAGTGTTTGAATAGGTGCATTAAGGATGGGATTTAGCTGCCCCTACGTGTAAATGTTCTTACCACTAGGTTATTCAAAACTTTTTAATTCAGAAGCCAACAGACTGCGAGATCTTTAATTGTACATTCTACCATCTCATCTTGAGATATATGTTTCCATAAATGATAACAGTAATTCATCTTACTTAGCCATATTTACAAAAATCTCCCCCTTTGGCATTGATGGCAACATATGGGAAAATTGGCTAAGTCCCAAAATTTTGTTCAGAAAACTTTCTTAAAAATTGGCCTTCAAAACTTTAAAAAATTCAAAATTTGTGGATCATTACATTTATATCCATCTTTCCTTATATCTCCTATTACCATATAATAGAACTCTCCCTTAGTATATTACTATTACTCACTTTACATAATATTATGTACAATTTTCATGTATTCTTCTCCCCCTTTGACATCAATGACAAATGTATAAAAACTTATATATACATGTCAAAATTTTGGTTCTTACCTCTAGTCTAGGCTGATAGATGAGAGATACAGTTTGAAAAACTTATTGTTAGACTCTTGAATTTCTTCTCCCATGAGTTTTTGACTCCCTCTAATATGTTGAGTTTTTGACTCCCATGAGTTTTTGACTCCCTCTGCTATTCAATTGTGCTAACCTTAATTGATAGGTGTTATCTCAAAAGTGAGAACCTTTTGGTGATCCTTTATTTGCTGAATTCTAATAGACTTATTTCATCATAAGTCTTGCTGACTCATGTTTCAATTTCTTATATCTTAACACCAAGTTGCCTGAGTTGATTTACCAACACCTTGACTTCATCATGCTTTTTCTTCATCTCCTCATCAATGTCCTTGGTGAAATTAAAGGACATGACACAATTTTTAATGTTGTGCCTTCAAGTTCACACCTTCTCAACTCCTTGATGTAGGCATCAAGAGCTCCCAAGTCATTTTTTATGTTTTGACATATAGTGTCAAACATCTGAGCATCATGCCTTTGCTTGCACCTAAGCTACTGCTACCACTAAAAAGCTTATGAATTAAACATCAAATGCATGAATCATTACCTTATCTCTATCCTTTGGATTAGGATCTAATAATTTCATTGTTAGTGTTCCTTGTAGCTTTTCAATTACATCCATAAGAGTTTTCTATAAACTCTCTACTTGTTTATTCTTGCTAAGATTTGTAGAGACAAGTCTGAAATATTGGTGTCCTTGACTTCCATTGCTACTAATTATAGCATATTATGCTCAAAAGACATAGGGATTTCTCACTCTCACTTTGCGCTCTTCTCTGCATTTTTAGGTATAGAAGTCATGTATTTAACAATGGCTTACTCTATTTGTTTATTCACTTCTTCATAGTGGTGTAGGAGCACCTAGGTAGGGATCATGGAAGACGTAGGGTTCCTATGTTGGTTTGGCTTGTAGTGGTCCTAGCCATGCCACTAGAATAATAAGGGGACTAGCCTAGTCGTAGTGTGAGATGTTGAGATGTGTTAGAATAGGAAGCCGTAATAGGTCCTTAATGACCTTAGTTGCAAGAATGCCCACAATAGGTCAAATAGGGTGTTTTGTGATTTTTGTGAAAAATTGGCTAAGAAAGGGAGTTAAGAGCCTTTTCCAATGTTTTAAGACCTTATATAGGTATTTGGTGAAGTTTGGTGGACTTATGATCAAGTTTACATAGAAAATTCTAAAAGATGTAAAAGTTGTCAATGTTGTCATTGACAACATTGACAACATTTCTTGCAAGATTACAATTATGGACAATGGGTTTCATAACTATCTAAAACTATTGGTTTTAATACTTGGAAAACTATTTAAGGCTGTGCTTGACCTGATCAAAGGGAAGTCATAATTTTTGAAGAGTATGTACAGACTAGACAACAGAAAATGTAGTCCCAATTTGAATTTTTCTAAGCATTTGATATTTTAATGGATGGAATTAAATTCTATAGCCATTTCATGTGTTAGGATAATTCATTTCAAGATTCTATGTGGTTTTAGATTGATATTTTGTAGACTTTTAGTTAGTTTGGTGAATTCTTTTGTGTTCTATCACTTTGCCATTTTGAGCTAGGCAACTGAAAAAGATGGAGTCATTGTTAGAAATAGGGATTACTGAGAGGAGAGTGGGGGGTGAATTAGTGATCTAAAAACTTTAGTCACCAATTGGATATTATCACTTTCTTTAAACCATGTATAACAAAGCAATAAAGTAATGCCAAATAGTAATAGTAACAATGCACAAAGATAACTCATAACACCATGTTTTGCTAACTAGGGAAACCCTAGCCAAGGGAAAACCCTGATGAGGATGATAACCACTAGATAATATACTGATATATAAGTTCCTTGTTAGAGGAAGGACCCTATTAGGAGTCAATGAGAAAATTTAGTATAAAGAGTCCCTATTAGGAGACTTTGAATCCCTATTAGGGGATCTAACCCTATTAGGAGTTGTGGTATAGTAGATGCAAGATAAGCCCACTTCCAAACATGCACTTCCAATCACAAGAAGAGCTCATTGCTCAAACAAGTATATAAGTATTGTATCTTCTTCCTTGATTGATCTCTGATCTCCATCTTGATCTCAGATCACCAAATGACTGATATAAAACTTTGTATATATCACTTTCACAAAAGTTCGCATATAATCACAATTACAAGATAACACTTGCAATTTCAACTACACAAGCACACACTTCTTATTGCAAAAAGTCCTTTGCATAAATATCATGCCTTTACACAAATTGCTACTAGATTAGCTAGGACCACAATTCACTTTTCCAACTTAGGCTAAACATCTAGGATGCTGACCCTAATTGGAAAAGTAATAATCTTGTAAAAATATATTTCTTTCCTTCAACTCCGCTATCCTATTTCACTTCAAACATGATTATCTCAGCTTTTTATGTCATCACCCACATGTATACTATATCCATGTAACTTTTCTAGTCATAATATGATGTCAGCAACAAGTTATAAACAAAATAATAAATTGCTATAAACCAAATTTTGTACTTAGACAATTTTCTAATTACCAAATACTAACTATCTTTATTTTAGATGTTTCCTATTAACATGTACATCATGTGTTTCCATAAATGCCAACAATTACATATCACTATTAGCCAATTCTCAACAATCTCCCATTTTGGCATTGATGGAAATAAAATAGGGAAAATTGGCTAAGTGACAAAAAAAACTACATGAAAGTAAACATTACATCTATTACAACTTGTTCAACTTTACATATGCTCCCCCTTACAATATACTTTACAATATTTTCTTCTACAACAACTACTACTTTCCATTTAACTACTACTCCCAATTGTATCTCTCCCCTTTTACTATCCAAATTTTCTACTTTCCAATTTTCTGAAACTATTACTCCTTTGACATGAATGAGAAAGGTCAAAAATGTCAAGATTTTGTCCAAAAAATTCTATCCTTTCTTATGCTGAAATGATCTTCATACAATCATCAAAATTAGCCTTCAGACTATCCATACCTTTGGTCCATGTTTCCTTGGTAGAATCAGCTGAAGTGAGAATTTCACATAAAGCATATGATGCAATCTCAACTACATTTAGATCTAAATACAAAATGTTGGAATATGTGTCCTTGGCCTTGACGTATTCCTCTAACTATTTCTCAACAAAAGATAATTTCAAAGCAATCAATTCTCAAAAATCTAATATTCTCTTCAAAATATATTCTTTTCAAAGTTCTAGTTTCTTGATGTCACTAAATACTAGATACTTGTCCTTCAAAATCATCTACTTTAAAAGATGGATGCTGGATTTGGCTAGATAAAGCCTCTAGCTCACTCATCTTGACCTCTATCTGACTATCAATGTCTTTAGTTGGCTTGTATGATAGGGTACACTTAATATACAAAGTTTTCCCATCCTATTGGCATTTCCAAAGTTATTTTATACAAGTATCAAGATTAACTAAGTCATTCTTGATATTCTAATAGATGGTGCTAAACAAGTTAGCATTATGGGAAATCTGTGCCTTTGCCTTTGAAATATTCAATAAATTGGAAAATTCTTCATCAAATAATTTCAACACTGCTTGTGCTCTCTATTACAGATTTGATTTAGTGTGCTAAATTGCCAATGTACTTTGTAGTCTATCTATCACTTCCATTAATGTTTTCATTAAGATTTTCACTATTCTATTCTTCTTTATAAGTTTAGATAAGGATGAGATCAGAACTATTTGATCATCATCATCAGTAGCTAAAATGGAAAGAGAGAGTGGACGAATGAACTAGATGTTTTAGTATAATCTTGCCTCTAGTTCTTCACTACTTCTTTTTTTCTTCTCTCTTCTTCTTTCTTTTCTCTTTCCTCTCTTTCTCTTTTCTCTTCCATTCTTTTCTTTTCATCTTCTGCAATTTTCTTTCTCATCTCTTCTTCTACAATCCTTCTCTTTTCTTCCTCTTCCTTTCTCTTCTTATCTTCCTCAAGTAATTTCTTCTTGTCTTCTTCTATTTTCTTCTTTTCTTCTTCTAGTAGCCTCTTCTCTTCTTCAATTTATCTCAATTTATCCTCAATATCCTTGGTGTTTGGTTCATTTGGTTTGGAACCACCAAATGGATTGGTATTATCAATGTTAAGGGTAACATTGGTTTGATCAATTTGCATAGTGTCACCAATTACTAACACTTTCGAGGTTCTAGGAGTAGGAGGAGATGCTGCTTTTGACTCTGTCAACATCTGATTGATAGCTGCTACAGTCTCATTCCTTAGCTTATCCTTTTGACCAACCATAAATAAAAATGGTCTCAACTTATTACTCAAGTATGATGTGAAGCTATTCAACAATCCTTTGATTTCATCTTCATCATTAGTCTTGCGAATATTTCTAAGCATAGACTTCTAAAGTTCAAGGTCTTCTCCTCTTGCAGGAGCCTTCTTACCTATAAGTCTCTTATAGATGTTCTGGTTCACTACTTCAATATCCTTCAAACTTAGATTGTTTTCTATGATATATCTCATAGTAGATATATCAATTTGGTCTTTCTCAAAAAAATTGTATAAATCATAAAACTTGTTCATCTGAACAAAGTTTCCTTCATTTGCAATAGCTGTATTGATCTTTTCTATCTTCAACTTCCAAGGTTGCCAAGCTTTTCCTGCTGCTTTCTTAGATGGAGTCACTTTTTCTGCTTGCTTAGTTTCTTGTTCCTCATCTTCTTCATCACTGGAATCAATTTTCAGTAATTTTTTCTAACTTTTACCTAGTCTAGTGGCCTATTTTTTCACTCTCTTTGTTTTAGTAGACACTACTTCCACCAATCTTTCAAACTTTCTCTTTGGGTCACTAGGCTGAACATTAGACACTGCTACATATAGAATGCTCTATTCAAAAGATGTCTCAACATCTGATACTAAAAAAGGTTGTATGTTTAGTATACCTTGCTTCATTATTTTTCTTACAGCCTTAGATTCACTCTCTGTCATTCCGGCTTCTGATAGTGCCTTCTTCATTATAGACTCTACCTTCTTGTGTGATGCCTTCTCTAAGATTTATTGATGAGCTATCTATGTGAAATCATCATATGTATCAAATCTATATTCTACTTTATCTTTGTATGAATTCAATAAAAAATCAATATAACTAACTGCTATATCATCATTCAATTCATAGCTCCAGGGATCAAGAAGTGTTTCCCGAGGTTCCACTGCTTGAATATAAGTGTGATCTATATCAACCAAAATACAAATGTCTTCCTTGAATCTATCCACAATTATAGGTACAATTCTAAATCTCTATTTCATTTCATTTTGAAATGTCCTCATTATTAGACTACCATTGTCCAATATCTTGTCTGCAGGGTGCCTTCTACATACCTTTGTAATCTTCTGCATTGTGCATCTATCACTACTCATTATGTTTGTGATTGATAAGTAATACAATCTTTTAAATACATGAAAGAATATGTGATTTATCAATGACTAGAATCTAAACACACCTTCTTTGTTCTCTTAACCTTTTCTAGGTTTTCTAGGAGTTGCATTCTCAATATTTCACTAAGATTCACTTTCTCTTTCTCTACACATATCTTATATGCTGCATATATGAATCCTACTAAAAGTTCATCAATCTTAGAACTTGTACAAATAGAATAAGGAATAATTCTACTAGAAATATCACATTATCTTGCTTGTTGGTGCTAATCACCATAGCCTTTCCATTGTATACTACTTTAGTATAGCTTTCAACTTTCTTCTTTACCAATTTCTAACCTATAGGTACACTACCTTGTTTACTAAGACCAGTTACCTCATGAATAAGGTTAGCAAAAACATCAACTACATTATCTCTCATCCATAATTTTCAATCATGTATCCTACTCAATATAATCTGTGTCCATTCATTTGTGTCTAACTCATGGTAGAATTGATATTTAAACAAGTCTAATTCCCTTAGATGTTCAAATCTAGCCTTCACAGTCTTTTCATAGTTAAAAACCAATTCCATGTCTTCATTCATGAAATCACTACCAATAGAACCAAACTTACAATTCAAATAACTTCCTACATCTTCAAGATAAACTACATTGTTTAGAGTGATATATAACATTGAGTTAGGGTTTACTTCATTAGGTTTTATAGAAACAATCTTTAACTTAGGTCTATCTTTGTTCTTAACATTGTGTACTATTGACATATCCATGATTCTATAAATTATGAACTTTTACTGGACAAATTTGTGGAAAAATATAAAATAGCTCTTTCCAAAAATAGGGTTTTCTTCAAAATCACTCTAACAAGTTGCTTCTGAATGCTCTTTACTTTGGATGTGTTTGCAATGAAGTGAAAATCAATTCTGTACTCCATTTATTCCATCAACTTGAACTTGCATTAATTATGTACTTTCAAATATGAAAAAATTGTCAATTACATTCTGTAATTATATAACTACTTAATATCATCTATTCAATCTTTAGATGGCACCTGAGGTTTACTATAGCCTCCTTCCATCATGAAAAAAATTTACACGACTTTGCATCATGAAATTCTCTATGAAAACATGCTTTTCATCTTCTACTACAAAATTTACCTTAACTATAACACTAGTAACACTAAATTCCTTTATAAATTATTTAGATGAGCTCCAAATTACAAGTGAGCTTAGGTACCATCTAAACATAATTGGATACACCTTTTCCCAACTTAGCTACATCTAATTCGGCTTTTGACTAAAGTTCTCAAATTTTGATGTTATGAACAAGCTTAATTCAACTTAATTGAATCAAACTCAACCACTAACTTTTATCTTCCTATCTCATCATCATCTAACTTTTCTTTTGAGATATTTTTTCCTTTTACAAATGCTTCATTAAGTTCTTCTTGAAGTTTACTCACAATGTTTCTATGTTCCTTATTGTCTCTGTTAGTTCTGGAGTTCCTTTCATGGTTCCTTTTATAATTTCTGATATTACTTCATCATTCCTTCTATTCTCAAATTTTCTTTCATTATTTCTTCTATCTCCAAAGTTTCTATCCATTCTGTAGTACTTTGTTGTATGTTTGAAGTTGTTGCATAGTTGACATATAGGTCCTCCACTTCTAGGATTCTACTAATCATTTGGTGCATGAAAATTCTGAGCAATGTGTCCTAAGTTTTTACATTTATAACACATGATCCATCTTCTATCTTAATAATATCTTTCTTCTCTCAATATCCTTTCATTAGATATTCTTCTATCTACAAGGTTAGTATTTCTAGACATTCTACTATTTCTTCTATCATTATCATACTTAAGTTTCCTGCAATCAATTGCATTATAACCAATACCATGACAATTATGACAATAAAAGTTCTTAACATCATTAAATGAATTATTTGTAGAATCTCTTTTCATATGACCTATCTCATTACATAAAAAGCACTTACCTCTAAATTCATACCTAGTTTCCTTAGGAATCTCCACATGCTTAGGTTCATCCAAGATTTCAACTTCCTTGTTTTTCTCAACTTCTTTAGGTTTCTTAGAAGATTGATTGGATTCAATCTTATCATCGAATTTGTCTTTATCTTTTGGATCTGATCTAATCTCAGGTTTCTTTGCAGACATGTTAATGACAAAATCAAGACCAATCTTATCATAAGTACATCTCTGTATTGTCATAGAATCCTCAAGCTTTTCTTTACTAGAACAAAGCTTCTCAAGTTGCTATTTGCACTATGTTAATTCACCTTTCACAATAGTATTGTAGTTAAGGAGTTCTTTATGATCTTCTTTCAATGTTTCAAACTAAGATATATCTTTGCTAGACTTGCTCTCATATCTACATTTTCAGTCTAAAAAATTAAATTCAACTTTGCTAGTATCATTTCTCAAATTCAACTTTAGATTTGTAATCTTTAATTCACACTTCAAGATCTTGTACTCTATCTTCAATTTTAAATAATCATCATCACTAGTTCCAGATTCAGTGGATTTAGGCTTGGATTTTAGATGTTCAATCTTTTTTTTTCAATTGACCAATGTATACTTTGGAGCTTCTTCAAGTTTCTTCATTAGCTATTCTATATCCATAGGGATCTTACTTAAGCTATTAAACCTCTTCAAAGTAACTATGTTGTGATACCAATTGTTAGAAATAAGGATTACTTGGGGGGGGGGGGGGATGAATCAGTAATCTACAAACTTTAGTCATCAATTGGATATTATCACTTAATTTAAACCACGCTTAACAAAGCAATAAAGTAATGCCAAATAGTAATAGTAACAATGTACAAAAATAACTCATAACACCATATTTTGTTAACTAGGGAAACCCTGGCCAAGGGAAAACCTTGGTGGGGATGATACCCATTAGATAATATATTGATATAAAATTTCCTTGTTAGAGGACAGATCTTGTTAGGAGTTAATGAGAAAAATCAATATAAAGAGTCACTATTTGGAGATTCCAACCTTGTTAAGAGCTATGGTACAATAGATGCAAGGTGAGCCCACTGCCTAAACATGCATTTCCAATCACAAGAAGAGCTCATTGCTGAAACAAGTAATCAGACTGGATATAAGTACTGTATCTTCTTCCTTGACTGATATCTAACCTTCATCTCAATCTTAGATCACCAAATAGCTCATATATAAAACTTCACATATATCACTTTCACAGAAGTTCGCATGTAATCACAATTACAAGATTGCACTTGCAATTCCAACTACATACACACACTTCTCATCACAAAAAGTCCTTTGCATAAATACCATGCCTTTTAACAAATTGCTGCTGGTTTGGCTAGGACCACAATTCAATTTTCCAACTGAGGGTAAACATCTAGGATGTTAGCCCTAATTGGAAAAGTAATTATCTTATAAACAAAATAATTCTTTCCTTCAATTTTGCTATCCTATTTCCCTTCTAACATGATTAGCTCAATTTTGTGCATCATCACCAACATCTATACTATCTTTATGTAACTTTGCTAGTCATAATATGATGTCAGCAACAAGTTATAAAAAAAAAAAAACATTTCTATAAACCAAATTCTATACTTAGACAATTTTTTGATTACCAAACACCAAGTATCTTTATTTTTGAGGTTTCCTATTAGCACATATATCATGTGTTGCCATAAATGACAATAATTACATAGCACTATTAGCCAATTGTCAATAGTCATAGGTCCTCTTCCCACTGTGGTATCTACATGGGATTTTGGGATTAGGGAGGTGAATCCATTTATATATTTTATAGTGAAGGATGGGCCCTAGAAAGCAAGAAAGACATTTTAAAGGTGATGCCCTAGGCAAGCCAGAGTTGCATGGCTAAGGATCATAGTACATTGTAGAGGTATTAAGGTGGATTGAAGACATTGATAGCTTCAATAAAAGCTCAAAGAATGGTAGATATGTGAGTGTCAAAGTCCCAAATTCAATGGGAGGTGTTGGTGGAAGTTCTTTGGATGGGAAAATGAAGATATTTCTAAACAAGTTTGAAAAGCCTTAAAACCCTCATTTTATGCACATTTGTAGGCTGCATTATACATACAACTTGGGAGCAAAAGAACATGGAAATGATTTAGATATCTGAAAAGGGTGTCTAGATATTAGTTTAGTTCTCCCCCTTGTTAATGAATTTATCAAGTTATTGTTGTTTACCACCAAAAGTAGGCCTAATTTCTTGTAGCCATATTTGGGAAGAAATTATGGGGTTTCCTGGGACTTAATTAGGAACCCAATGTAGAATTTGGTGGTAGCTTTTGAAAAGGACCCTAATGATCTCCTATAAGCCTATACCCCTTGGTGAAGTGACCATTGTTCATGTTGGGAAGATTGTGGAATTGGTGGAGTAAGAAGGGTAATGCAAGCCTAGGAGTGGAATGTGGAGATTTTGTTCTATCTAATTGGTGTTTACTAGTTGAAGGGAGTAGGATCTCAGACATAGAATCCAAAGGAGAGTAGGGTTATTTAAGAACCCTATTAAGCCAAAAGCATGGTTTAAAGTGACCCGAGAGAAAGATAGGGTGTGAGTAAGACTAGTGCTACACTAGAGTGGTATTAGAGCAAGTTAAGGATTTGGGAATACAATATATGTCTGTAGCTATTGGGAAACCAATAGGTGAGTCAAGTATGGTGAAAAATATAGAGCTAGCCAAAGAGGTTGATGATAAAAAGGATAAGAATAGACTCTTTGAAGAAGACTTAGATGTAATGAAGATAAGGTTAGATGTAGTTGCTGATGCAACTAAGAAAAAAAAAGAGAGCAATGTTAGGGGCAAGGAGATAGAAGAGGAATATGTTATCCTTGAACTAGACCCTATCATACATGAAGAACCTTTCTTGGAGAACATAAAAACCATAGGAGGGAAGACATTGGAAGGTGTTCCATTGTTTAGTGGGAAAATGGATATTGATGTAGTAATGGACTAGATAGATGGAATATACAACAACTTTGAATGTGAAGGAGTCAGAGAAGTACAAAAGATCAAGGTAGCTAAGTCAAGAATCAGAAGTTCAACATTAACATGGTGAAAATATGTTGAAGATGAGAGGATTAGGATGGGTAAGTGGTAGGGTATACTTTAAGAAACCCCCCCTTTAGAAAAGGTGTAAAAACTTGGCCAAAGGTGTAAAACACCTAACAAAAAAAATATTTTATGTGGTGAAAAAATAGTTTACAAAGAAAAAATAATAATCTCCATTGGCGAATCATTCATAGTCTATCAAACAATGCATAAAATCTAGATGAATTATGTTATTTTAAAACCACAAAAAATATATACATTGGCAAACAAAAAATAATAATCATAGTAAAATATTAATGTTTTGGGTGAATCATTTCATTGTATTAGATTGAAAATATAAAAATTAGCAATTAATAATAATTTCAAAATTAAAAATAAATTTTGTGGGTGAATTAATTCATTGTGCTACTACTAGACATATAATATATACATTACAATTATATGGTTAAATTTTATAATAATATTTGTCATCTTAGCAATTCATTATTATATTTCTCATCTTAGCATTGCTCTCATAAGGCATAAGTTAATCTTTAGTAAGAGGATTGGATACTTTAGGAATATAACATTTATTTTACAAATCCATAAATCAAAGTGGACTCCATTTCTATCTGGTAAGAGCTTTTTGGAGATATGATAAGCCAATGTCTGCTACAAGCATTTTAATGTCAAATCGATGAATGTGTGGTATAAGATATTTGATATTTGATGTGAAAATGTTTAGATAAACACTATTGTAAATATTTTGATTTTAGAGACTTAAAAGAATGCACTGGAATCTTTCACAATTTTCTTTTTGGAAGCTTTTTCATTTCTTCTTAACAAGTAGGACTCTTGAAAACAACTCTTTTTGTCTTACAGTTTTAAATAGTATTAGGACATCTGTCACATATGCAGAAGTCAAGGAGAAGATAAAAATTATGAGTGGATATTTCTTTTTATTGATCAAAGTTTGTAGATATAACATTTGAGTTGAACATAAAGCTATTAAAGCAATCATAATTGTTTCCATAAACATAAAAATAAATTGTAAGAAAGTAATTTTAAGGGATCCATATCAAATATATTTTATTTTTAGTTTTAATAATAGATATTATATAACTACCAAAAATGATAGATTATAGATTTTTACCTTTCCAAAAAATGACAACAGTTTACAATTTTTTTTTGGAACAACCTAGTACTAAATTCTAGAGTAACAATGTTTTTCTTCCTATTCGTTAATTTTTTTGATCTTTTAGTTTGCCAATTATATTTTTTCTTGAATGATCCAAATTTCTACCAATCCTCTCTTTGAAGCAACTTTGTGGGCAAATACTACTTTTTTTTACATCCTTAGATATAGTTGTAAATGCTTTGAATGCCTTTGCTACGATTTTGCCTAGTGGCTAGGTGGTAGGGGTGAAACATTTAATACCCATATTTTCTAGATTTTACTAAGTTTTTTACCTTGTATAGCGAAACTTAGTGATTATAATTGAAGAAAAAGTATATGGGATTCCTGAGAATTCTATGGCTCTAACTGTATGCTTGTAGTGCACTTTGGGCAATCTCATTTGCTATTATTTATCTTATCACCCAACATCTATATTTCCCCAAAGCAAACAATTCAAACACTATTTGTTTCATTTTGTTGCTTCACCTAGTTTATGTCCCCTTCACCATAGATATTAAAAGCTATTCCTCTATTTTCTATCAAGTGCTTTCTTGTGAGAGTTTATATTGTGTCTCCTTATCTCCATAGCTAAGTTGGTTGGCTTGACTACCCATTTGTTGTTCAAATATAATTCCTTCTTAACATGTATTTGTTTAAGTTCACCTGCTCAATTATTGAGTAGGTATTTGTATCACTATAATTTCCACTTGAAGATCTACTTTAGCAACCAGCTTGTCACAATTCAAAGTGAAAAGCCTGATCATCATCATTTTAGATACAAGACCTCTAATTAGAGTAGGACATTTGTGTTTCCACCTAACAACATTTACATATCAAGATCTATAAATTAGTTTAGGATCTAAGTGACCTAGTTTGTTGTGGGTGAGTTCTCCTAGATCTCTCTTGGACAAGCGAGATCAATCCATAGAGGGTGGGTGCTCCTAGATATGTCTGGACTAATTTATGATTTGAACTTAGTGCAGCTTGTACCCAGATCATGAAGGTAGCAAGGGTGAAACATTAATATAGATTAGAATAATGAAAAAACAACACAAAATTTCTCAAATCTAATGGTTGAGTCATCCCATGTTTGGAAATTGGGAGCTTCCTCATCTAAAAGTTTTCTTACAAAGCTTTGAGAATGGTGGTAAAACTGAAAGATTGCCTATACTAATTAACTGAATGCTGACTCAATGGGCTATATAATGTATAATGGGTCTATCTCAATAAGGTTATCTTTTACCTTTTGGATTTTGTTTATTTCAAAACAATTTAAACACATGAGCTAATAGCTCATTAAAGATACAAAGCCCATGAGTTCAATGACCAATTGAAGTTAGAACCTTGATGAAAACAAATGCAATACCAAGTTTTTACCATGTCCTTAATAGAACTCACCAGACACTTCTGTATACAGAGTGGTATAAAGAGTTTGATATAGAGAGGTGCTCACACTTTATTAGCTTCTGACAAAAGGAAAGAGTAATGATACACATATATTTCTAATAAAAATATTGCAAATTCTTTGAAATTTTTGGATGTAAAGTAGAGAGGCTTCAAGAATTTTTTCTTGAGGGAATCTTTCATGAATCTCACTTGAAAGTTGGTAGGAAATAGACTTCACATTTTCACTAACAGATTTAACAATCTTGTCAAAATCATCCTTTCTAACTGGTAGTACTCTACCTCTCTTGGTTGTTTTAAATTGGTGCAATGGTATTTGAAATCCTTTCATAAACACACATAACTCATTTTTTGCATCGAATCAAAAAAAATTCTCAGCATGATTCAAATCTATAATTATCTCCCACCTTGAAAATTTTTGGCTATGACCTATGAAATCTGAATACAAAGAATCTAGAGCCATGCATTTCATTTTTTGTAAATCACTATACTCATGGATATGCATAGTTTTATCTTGGGCTTTCTTAACAAGTTTAATCATTAAATCTAGCATGGAGAGTAGATTGGATAAAGGTAATAGGCTCTCTATATCACTTAACTTATTTAACAAATCAAGAACTTTGTCTACTATATGCGTTGCTCATATATAACTCCAATCAATGATTGATATTTTGCTACAACTCATTCTGCTAGTCCATACAAAGATATTCATCTGGTCTCAACATCCTTAAGAATCTTATTTCCTACTGTTACTCCCTTAGAAAAAAATTATATTCTGTAAAACATTTAGGACTTCTACAAAAGTAGGAGTGGAGCTCATAGATTAGATCTTTTTACTTTTGACACTGTAGGAAAACTACTTCCAATCTTATATGCTGAATTCATTCGATGGGCCATGCAGTGTATGTCAAGCATGTAAGGTGCAATACTAGTTTGTAATCTTGCACAAAGACTAGTCCTTTTCCCTTGAATTACTATAGCTCTGACACACACTAACTTCTTGGCAATTGTCAAGTCATCCGTACGAAGAATTTCACTCAAAGCTTTCTTAACTTATAAATATAAATTTTTTGTAGTTGAATTGGTCCTCATTTTAAAAACAAAAAGTAGATGAGCTTGATTGAAATGTTCTTTTATATTATATACATGCATACAGACCCAAGCATTGTTATCTATCGTAGTGACTTCATTTAAGGATAATGGAATGAACTTGGATTCTTTTACTCTCTCCTATACATTTTGCTTCTCCAGCTCAACAAGATAGCTTTCCATTTCCCATTGAGAATATATTGACCAATGTGACATAGGATAATGAGGAACTCTCAATAATGATAATAAATTAGGATATTATGAAAATTCTCTCATAGGATACCCTCTAGATAGAATAGGAAAAATAACACTCATCTGAATGGTCATTTAGAAGTTTGCATCATTGGCTGCATGTTGAAGCCCATCCTTGATTGGATTGCCACTACTACCACTACCAATTACCACTATTTTCTTGAAATTCTCTTCATATTCTATGGCATACTTAACATGAAGGCATTATTCCTTTGATTTCCATCTCACTGCTACTACTTCCTTTCCATCTATGATTTGTTTTTCATAAACCTTACCAATATGTTTTTCTATATTGTCGAGCTTTAGCTAGAACTTTTTCTCTCTTTTAGTTTTCCAAGTACAAATCCTACACCTACATTCTATTGGTGGTTCATCATTGTTTGTGATTGGTTCAATAAACTAGTACTTTTCTACCCAATCAACCTAGAAATTCCTTTTCATTTCCCACTCCCACCCCATTTTTACATTCCTTTTTCTTTTCTTCCCAGCAACATCAATACTATCTTCAATTACAACATCTTTTTTTGTGCAAACTTTGTTATCCTTGTTTCATGCATTTTGATTTAACTAAATAACAACCCCATCTTCTAGTGGTGGTGAGCTATTGTGATTTGCTTTTGCACTTGTAGTAGCACAAGTTGGTGGACTAGAAACATTGTCGATTCCAAAGAAAGCATTTATGGTAGTGTCTCTAAATTTTGGGCATTTTGATGTAAGATTAATCCCTTTACTACCCTTGGGGGTCTTAGCATTGTCAACATGTAGCCTTCCATTGCCAACCCCTTTAGTTTCACTTCCTTGAGACTGAGCAATATTATTTATAGACTCACCCTCCCTTGACATCTCAATCCACTGACAATTCATTTACTTCCTTGAGAATAAGCAATATTAGTTTCAGACTAGGATTTGAAATTAATTAATAATAGAAATACTATGAAGTGTAAAGAAATTATTGCCTACCTTGGTCCTTTACACTTTCTCTGGAATTCTAATTTCTATGCAATGTGTTGTGAGATGGTAACTCTAGTCTCTTGCATACTCATTGTTCACCAAAATATACATCAACTTTTTGCATAAACCAAATTATACAATCCAACTAAAATAAAAAACCTACAAAGAGCTAGTCCACCATAACTGGGATAATTTCTAAGGGATGTATAAAATCTTATTCTAAATTAGAATCATATAATCATTTATAATTCTACCCATGTGGCATGTTGTCTATAATTAAAGGATTGAGACTGCGTACCATATTAGTACAAGTGATGATAAAAAAAAGGATATGTGAGTCAAGTGATGAATCAGAAAGTGTAATAGACGAGAGTTATGGTTATGAGGCAGATTTCATGAAAAAAAGAAGTCAAGATACTCTTGATGCTATGTACAAAGATATCAATGGAAGTCATGTTAAATTGTGCTATGTTGAGATAGTAGAGTGCAGTGTCTCTACTCCAAGGCAGATGACTAACATAGAGAGTATAGGTGTTAGGGAGGGATATGAAAATAGTAGGAGCCTTGTTCAAGAAACAAATGTTTGGAGGAGTTACATCATATGCAAATGCTATCCTTTAGTTGGAACTTTTTCTCTCTTTTAGTTTTCTAGGTACAAATCATACACCTACATTCTATTGGTGGTTCATCATTGTTTGTGATTGGTTCAATAAACTAGTACTTTGTTACCCAATCAACCTAGAAATTCCTTTTCTTTTCCCACTCCCTCCCAATTTTTACATTCCTTCTTCTTTTCTTCCTACCAACATCAATAATTTCTTCAATTACAATATCTTTTTTTGTTTGAACTTTGTTATCCTTGTTTGATGCATTTTGATTTAATTGATTGACAACCCCATCTTCTAGTGGTGGTGAGCTATTGTGATTTCCTTTTGCACTTGTAGTTGCACAAGTTGGTGGACTAGAAACATTGTGAATTCCAAAGAAAGCCTTTATGGTAGTATCTCTAAATTTTGGGCATTTTGATGTAAGATTAATCCCTTCACTACCCTTGGGGGTCTTACCCTTGTCAACATGTAGCCTTCCATTAACAACCCCTTTAGTTTCACTTCCCTGAGACTGAGCAATATTATTTAGAGACTCACCCCACCTTGACATCTCAATCCACTGACAATCCATTTACTTCCCTGAGAATAAGCAGTATTAGTTTCAGACTAGGAATTGAAATTAATTAATAATAGCAATACTATGAAGTGTAAAGAAATTATTTCCTACCTTGGTCCTTTACACTTTCTATAGAGTTCTAATTTCTATGTAATGTGTTGTGAAATTTTAGCTCCAGTCTCTTGTCTGCTCGTTGTCTACCAAAATATACATTAAATTTTTTGCATAAACCAAAATATACAATCCAACTAAAATCAGAAACCTACAAAGAGCTAGTCCACCATAACTGGGATAATTTCTGAGGGATGGATAAAATCTTAAACTAAATTAGAATCATATAATCATTTACAATTCTACCCATGTGGCATGTTGTCTATAATAAGAGGATTGAGATTGCATACCATATTAGTACAAGCGATGATAAAATAGGGTATGTGAGTCAAGTGATGAATCAGAAAGTGTAAGAGATGAGAGTTATGGTTATAAGGTAGATGCCATGAAAAAAAGAAGTCAACATACTCTTGATGCCATGTATAAAGATATCAATGAAAGTCATGTTAAATTGTGCTATGTTGAGACAATAGAGTTCAATGTCCATCCTCCAAGGTAGATGACTAACATAGAGAGTATAGGTGTTACAAAGGGATATGAAAATAGTAGGAGCCTTGTTCAAGAAACAAATATTTGAAGGAGGTCTATCATATCCAAATGCTATATCTGGGACTCCAAAAACTCTATAGAAAGAAGGTAAATGCTAGACATATGACAAAAATAAGTGTCTTCAATGTCTTGGGTGAAAAAGTAGTGACTAATACTTCTCATGGATTCAAATTAGAATCTCCTTCAAGATCCTTTAGAGAGGAGGAAAGCATATTTCAAGAGGCACCAAAAAAGAGAAGGTCAATGAATAGTAAAAGGAGAAATGAAAATAATCTTTTAGCAGATGAAAAGGTAGGAAAGAAAATGTGGAATCTTCCCAAGATAAGATAAATGCCACTATCCTGCCTGGTAGTGATTTCATGTCAACCTATGGAAATAAATTTTCACATCACATAGATATGAATGATAAAAGCTCTGGTCAAGGTAGAATAGGTGCACTAGCTGAAATTGAAGGGCACAATTTCACTTCTGATGAACATGAGAAAGGTACACCTAGGAGGCAATATTCACATGAACTTTTTGGTAAAGAAAGATCGAAATTCAGAGACAAATTTTAAAGAGTGTATAGTAACAAACAAAAAAATGACTAAAACTATTGATTTAAATAATTCTATCCATTTTGTTTCATTTCTTGAAAGCAAACTAGATGGAGATGAAATTACAGAGTCATTTCTTCATAGTAGTTATTAGAGGAAGAATTTTGGACTTCACAAGGCATATTGATTACAGAGGTGTTTATAGTAATGGAAAGAAATTTCAATCTATATACTATAATCCTATTTTGAAGAATTAAACCTACTTAGGGACATTAATCAGTAGTGAAGATGTTGCTATGGCATAGGATGAAATAGCTTATGATGAATTTAGTACATCTTCAAAACTTAACTTCCCTCATGATGAACTAGATACATGTTATGCCCCGCCAAGGGATCCAAAGAATTAACCTAAAATTTCACTAAGTTTAGTAGCATTTTTTTATATGTGAAAGTAATATCATTTACAACTAATACAAGAATAACAGAAGCAATAGCAATAACTATCTAAAAGCAAACATAACATAACATAACAGGTTACATTCTTTAAAGATCCCTTAACGTTGAATTACATCTAAATCAACTAACATTATTGAATCCATCTAATACAACAACCACATGAAATAATAATGATAAGTCCAATGTTTATACATTACATTTCTAAATGCTCAATCATCCACTGTACATGTCACAGGGTATGAAAAGCTTAAAAGAATATACATATGTGAAATAAGGTTCATCATCCTAGTCTAATCCATGATACAACAAATAAAGATAGCCACATGATACACATGATACATCATCATAGAAGATATAGACATCCATCGTAAAAGATGAAACATAATAAACTAAGTGCACGGTTCCTCCAAACTATTAATAGCATCATTAGACCATCGTGGGTCCTAGCCATCCCTCCGTGCGTAACATTCCAAACAAGTGAAGAAATCATCAGTATTAACATAATAGGAATGTAACTCCTAACATATATTACATCATATGCAAAAAGTAATCTAAAATACAAATATAAGCATAAGATAACATCATCTAGCATAAGCTAATCATCAATATAAGGATACATGTGCACCATCATAAAGGACACATCAGCCACGATATCTCAAACAGATCTCAAATGATAAGAGTGGAAAAACACTACCACCCAACTATGTGGAACCTAAGTGGTCCACTCCCACCGTGCTGAGGAGATAATCTCAAGTCCCAAATAGGTTATCAAAATCACATAGCATAAATACTCTCTAAGTACAAGAATCCTAAAAGTATACTAACTCAAAGGTTCCAATCACAACTCGACATCTAATTCCCAGAGGCACACAATGACATGTAGGAACCTACTATGCAAGCGAGAAAGTGTCATTGCATATATCATGTAGAAGTTACCCTGGCAGTTAGCTAAACTCCATGGGTCCCTACAGATCCTCATGAGGCCACTAGTATCCTCTCATATTGACAAGGCATACTATGGAATGTAATGTTGCAACCATGCATTCTCTCTACTCCCATCCTAGTCTGTACTAGCACTCGAGGCATGGGTGATAACAAAACAATTATCTTTTTAGGTTCATTTAGTTAGTATTAGGTGTGAATGTTTTCACTTATTAAAACAACTTACAATGAGTTACCTTGGTAGCCTCTTAGGGCCCTGGGCCCCATTGCAAGCCACTTCTCGACACTACAAGCAGAGTACCTACCCTAAGCTCATGGAATCATAAATCACCCCAGTCCTATACAAGCAACTGGAAAGAAAAATCAAAAGATAATCCATAATAAGAACATCAAATATCCACAATAATTAGCATCAAATCTCCATGAGCAACTGAAAAGCATCCATAGAAAATCATGACCACAATAGCTCTCTATTGGCAACTGAAGCATCATTGATTATCAAAAGTATCCATTGATTCTCAATAACCAAAATATATCTCAAATCATACTAATTGAAGACTCCAAAATGGTTGAGTTAAAACATGTCACAACATGACATCATAAATCAACATTTCAGTCCCATCATGGCGATTGGAAAATAACCCAAGGATAACTAATCGATGATTAAAAAATGATTAGGTCAAGTGTCTCATACATAAGAATAAAATTAAATAAATACAAGCATTTCATAGAGCATTCCATCGCATAACCATGGTTGGGTTAATAAAGATTAGAAACAAGACATCATTACGACATCACAATCATAACCCCCAAGCCTCTGGTAGATGTCCTATAACTGGTCAACACTAGTCAACCCAAAACCCAAAACAGAAACATAGAGAATAAACAATGCAAGCACATGTTTTGGTTTTGCTAAAATTACATACTTGAATTAAATGTGGAGGTTTTTAGTTTTCGTTTCCAATTTTGGATAATGAATGGAGGAACATTTTGTACGTTTTCCCAACCCATGTTTTTGTTTGATAGACAAAAGTTTCTCTCCCAAAACCATTAGAATCAATTTTCTAATTGTTCTATTGACATTTTTATTATATAAACATTATTTGAAAATGACTCCCATCAAATTGATTAGTAAGTTTTTGACATAAGAAATTACCAATTCTTTTCATAATCATCCTTTCTTCATAATTCAAATCAATTAAATTAAATCTATATTGTCATACCATAATATTACAAATTAATTTATTATTAAAGAAAAGATTTCTTAATACAATTATTTTTATAATATAATAATTATTTATTATTAATACATATATACTTATATATATATATATATACATACATAAATAAATAAATAAATAAATAAATAAATAAATAAATAAATAAATAAATAAATAAATATATATATATATATATATATATATATATATATATATATATATATAATTATAAAAATTGATAATAACATCTTATAACATTGTAACAAAATAAAAAATGTCAATTTTGATTTCTATCCTCATAACTCCCAACATACCCATATATATATATATATAAAACAAATATTAATATAATTCTTTCCCCCCCCGTCGTGGTACATAGTACCTGCAGCCACAGGCACTGTGCCGACAATAGGTACAGTGTACCCCTGTCATCACAGTCCTGCGACGGCAGGCCTCTGCAACCCGTGGGGGTGTGGTGTACCATTCATGCCCCTCAATGTGATTTTCTATATATATATATATTTTTTATAACATTTAAAAAAAAAACATTTTTTATATAATAAGAACCGCGATGCGATTTAATAAGTTTGCTCACTGATATATCATTCGACTTATCAATTAAATATATATATATATATGTGTGTGTGTGTGTGTACATATATGCAGAGTTTTATACTACAGCATATATATATATATATATATATATATATATATATATATATATATATATATATATATATATATATATATATATATATATATATGTTAACATCATAATGTTTTTGACACTTGAGTGCCAACACACTTAATCATATTCCACATTGGATGACGAGTACATCATGCATGCTGAGTGAAGATCAGATATCAAGTAGTTTTCAGATGTCGAGTGAAGATTAGTTGCCGAGTGAAAATCAGATATCGAGTAAAGATCAGTTACCGAGTGAAGTATAAGTGCCGAGCAATACAAGGTGCCGAGTGTTAACAAGTGCCAAGTGTTAATAAGTGCCGAGTGGTAATGAGTGCTGAGTAACATAAGGTGCCGAGTAATAAAATATTGTTAAAGTGCCAAGCTACCCATGAAACAACATATGCCAACTATCAGAAATACTTCAGGAGCCAAGTAATTCAGTAGATCAACATAAAAGTTTTTAATTGCACAAACTATGATGCAAATAGTTTTTACAGCCGACATAAGGTAAATCTCAAAGGATTTAATGATGAGATCGAATCTTTTATTTTTCCTATGTAATTTGCATGCAGCCAATAAGAAAAATGCTAAAGGCATGCAACCAATCAGCAAAAGATAAGTATTGAGTGGAAAATGAAGATTGAATATGGATCGTAGATCCATACCTAACCCTAAATCTTCAAATGTCTTTATAAGGAAGATGAAACTTCATTGTAAAATGCAAGAGATGAGAGGTATGAGAAGATATATAAGGGTTTGTAAGGAATTCTATTTTCAGAAGTGAGGATTATCAGATCACAAAAGGATCCAGATCAGAGAAAGAAGAACAAGTGCCTGCAATCAGCAATCAGGGATTGTAATCAGTCAAGTTTATTGTACCTAATACTTTCTAGCAATTGTATTAGAATAAAAATCCTATGGTGATAGGTTAGCTTAACAACTATTTCGATAAATCCTTTAACTAGGTGATAAAATCCTTTAACAGGGTAACACTTCATGTTAAGTGTTTGAAAGCCTCTAACCAGGTCACTATTGATATAGTGTAAAGCCTTTAACAGGGCAAACCATCACAAGTGGTTGAAAAATATTGCTGCGGTAATTTTTGTGGGTATCATCCCCACCCCAGTTTTACTTTCTTATTCCTGGAGGGTTTCTGGGTTACCAAATTCCAGTGTTAAGTGTTATTGATGCATGTGTTTTGTTACATGTTTATTTGATGTATTTACATGCATGCAATTTAATTTCAGTTAAAAGTTTTATTGGCTAAAATATGACACTTATAATTCACCCCCCCCCCCCCCCATAAGTACTCTTTCCATATTTGAATATTCCAACAATTAGTATAAGAGCATAATCTAGGTTCTCTTAAGAAAAAGCCTAATAGCTTTGAGGAAAAGATCTAAAGATGGAAGCTTTCAAACTTGGAAAGATCATTGAAAATCAAGTGATAGATGTGAAACTTGCTTTGCATAGCTTGGAGGAATTCAGAAACAAGTTGAGAAACTCATTAAAAAAGAGGAAGGATCTAGCCATAGCTGAAAATGATATACACTACAAGGAGATTGATACCACCAACATATTTTCTAGTGGAGACACTAAAGAGTTTGATGCAACAATAGAAAAATTGATGGATAAAAACACAATCCAAGCAGATGAGATAAGATCTCTTAAGATGGAACATGAATCATAGGCCATAATGATATGTGAAATTACTGAACACAAGAAAAGAGCAGTTGAAGACAAAGTGATGTTGGAAAATGATAAAAGAAATCTTGCAAACAGACTTGAAGAAAAATGTACTGAACTAACAAGGATCTCAAACATGCAGATGGATACACTTGCCCAAATGATGAACCTTCATCATGAACTCAATGTAAAGGATATTGAGATCTCTACCTTGAAGATGCAAAATGAACAAATGCAGAATGAATTGAACAGAGAAAAATAGGTAGCAGAGAATCTCAACAAATCAAGTGAAGCAATCAAGTATTTTGAATAGTTGCTGAAATCACCAAAATCTACCCATGATACATCAGGACTAGGATACAATAGCACTGAAGTTGGAGAATCATCAAAGAGTGCTGAACAAAGAAGTGATAAAGGTAAGAATTCAAAACCCACTTGTCATTTCTGTAATAAGAAGGGATTGTAGATCCAATGTCACAAGGACTCAAAGATTTGATGGACATTGTTATCATTGCAAAAAGTATGGACATAGGGCATTTGAATGCAGATCAAAACCTATGTGGACATTAAATCAACCAGCAAAAATAGAAGGGAACAAAAGCCATTATCATTGGGATTACAACACTAGGTACAGTTGTCACTATTGTCAAGAATATGGACATATACCGCAAAACTGTATAAGAACACATTTCAAAGGAAACTACAAAAGATGGTTCAATCAAACTACATGTTTCAGTTGTTTGAAAATTGTTCATATCAGCAAAAATTGTCTTACAAGATCAAAGGCACCCAAGACTGAAGATAACAAAGGAAAACAAAAGATTGATGTTGAAAAGATAAGAGGGCAAATGAATAAGACTTGGAAAAAGAAGGAAGAGTGCAACACATCAAGTGGAGGGATCACTTCACCCAATGGGTTAAGTGATCATATTTCATCAAACTAAGCACAAGAAGTACACAGGACTAATATACAAAGCTATATTATACATCAGTCCCAAGACAAAAAAAAGCTAAGCAACGTATAAATCTACATGAAACAAGATGTCAAGATAAAAACTAAATGTTGATGCCGAACTGCCTTTGGATGCTGAGTCAAAACAGATGCTGAGCTCACAACAGTGACTGAGCTAATAACTGATGACGAGTTGGATAACTCCAATAGAAGCTGAGTAAAATGGAAATAATGGAAGCTGAGTTAGGTCAAAATTTCTTTAGAACCTGAGTTGGTAGTTGAGCATTCAATGCGATAAAATTAGGGTATATTATCATGATTTCAATCAATTTTTTGCATCGCGATCAAGAAGCAAAGGAGAAGAAAGAGAGCTAAGAAACTCCATAGCAAGAATCTAGTATTTCAAGCAGATTGCAACCTCATTCAACATGTTTTTCATCGATCTAAAAGTATTTTCGTTTGTGCCGAGCTACACAGTTTTATACCCATTTGTTGTATAAACCCTAGTTCGCAATAATGGCATCAAGTTCAAAGAAAACCCAAGAAAAAGAGTCATTTGAAGTCCAATTAGTTTCAAATGAAGTGAAGCAACCTGATTTCTGCCCTATTCTCGAAGTTGCCTACAAAAATGACCTAGCCGGAGCTCTCTCCCACGTTCCCCCAAAAGTTGTAATGGTTCAAGATGTGAGGAAATGTTACAATTGCAAGATAGGAGCTCTAGGAGACATGGAAATTAGACAAGCTTATGATAAACTATGTGTAGATGGAGTACTGAAAGAAGAATTTAAAATCGTTGAAAGGAAGGGTTTGACCTGAGTTTTAAGTTTTCCCACCGTATTCAAAACTGAATAGATTAGACTTGTACTGAGCATAATCTATGGTGGAAACTTGTGGTTAGAAGATATGCCCATCAAATTGACAAAGGAAATTATACATAGAGTAACAAGGTACCCAACCCTAGATCGGTACAAAACCCTAAGAAGTGAATCAAAGGAGGTCATTGAAAGGAATACTGGTGCACAATGGAACAAAAGAGGAATGACAATTCATACCATACATGATCCTCTAGTAGAATTTCCTTTTAGAGTCATTGCTCACAAATTCTATCAATCCAGTAGACTTAACAGTGTACCATGCATTGCAGTAGATGTAGGTTACAAATTGGTGAAAAAGGATCATACTTATGATCTTGCAGAACTACAATTGCAACAGATCAATGAAAACCTAGCTGCCATAAGAAAAACAAAGGGCACACAATGCAAATTTGGAGCAATCCTAGTTTGCATATTCTGTTATGTATAGAATGAATTTCCTTCTTTTGGTAAAGTAGCATGGAGGAAGGACAGAACCATCATTGCACAAATTAATGAATATATAGAGCAAATGGGAGAAAATTTTGATACCTTGATAACAAGCTATTTTGAGGATTTTAAGAAATCCATGAAGCAAAGGTCAAGGATACCAGCTTCATTAGTAGAAAAGAATACAAACGACATATGTTTCTTAGTTGACATAGATTTTACTTACATCCAAGCAGTAATTCCAAGGGTAAGATGGCTAAGGCCATTTGGATATGAAATCAATATTGATGAGGCATCAGCATCAATAACTGCATTATTGGTAGAGGAAGCAGAAAAAAATGCACCACATTTTGGCACTTATGATGTGGTAAGATAAAAAATAAATATGGAATTAAAAATTGCTTCTACATTGAAGAAGAAAGATAAATTAATCAAGAAGATCAAGAAGAAGTTTGGCAAAGAAATTGAGGTTGAGGCAGAAGAAGAAGAAGATGACAGTGAGGATGAAGATGAGCAGGAACAAGGGCCAATAGAACTAACCCAAGGTCTTGGAGAAGACAAGGAGGAAGGTGCAGATGAAGAAGAAGCCAAGGAAGCACCAACTGAAGCCGAGCCAAAGAAGAGAAAGGCAACAGAACAGCCTTCAACCAAGCCCAGAATGAAGAAAGCTGCCACTCCATCACCTCAAAAGCCAACAACACGAGCATCAACAAGAGCCTCTACTCAAAAGGCTAAAGAGGAAGTTGTCAAGAAGAAACAAGTCAAAGAATCTCAGGAAGAGCTGAGGAAAAGAAGAAAGTATGTGGCTCAACCTGACACTGATGATGAAGAACAAACAGAAGAGGTAAGCAATTCCTTAGTTGATACCCTATGTAAAAGGATTGCAAGTGGTGACTTGAATAATTTAAATAAAGTTGATTTTAGTAAATTTAATAAAGAAGAAAAAAATAAGATAGAAGAAACAGTGTATGGAATGATGGAATAGTTCAAGTATACCCCACTTGAACTAGATGGTCAATTGCCAAAGGAGCTGTCAAAAATTATAGAAGACAGATGGCATTTTTGCTTAAAAATGGAAAAGGAGATGAGAGAATCAACCCTAGCCAGTGTATTGCCAGATTTGACTAGAGAACAAGTCAGCAAAGTAGTCAAAAGGCATAATAACAGGTTTACACCCAAATATAGGGCATTCTTTATACTTCAAAATAGAATGGAAGAGATTGTTCAAAGAACAATGAAATTGTGGAAGAATTTGTATAAAAAGATTGAAGATTTTCTTGAGGAAGAATACAAGGAAGAAGCAGCTATACCTATAGAGGAGAGGAGAAAAAGGAAAGAAGAAGAAGAAAAGAGAAGAGAAGAAGAAAAGAAAGATGGAAAGGAGGAAGAAACACAAAAACAAGATATAATGGCAACAACTGAGCTAGAGCAGCAACCAAAACAGAGTGTGCAAGACACACAATTGCCACCCCCTAGCCCTCCACAAGCATCCATCCCACCTGTAGATACTATACCAATTACTGATGTACCTGATACTTCTGGTTAGAATGTCAATCCATTAACTGCAGAAGATCTAAAAAGAATTCTTGACCAATCAACACAACAAGCAATATTATGTACAGAACCAGTATTGGTCAGTATAGATGAGTTACAAAAACTAGTAGAAAGTACAGTTAAAGATAAGGTGAATACACAAGAACCACCTTCTATCACAACTACTAGTAGTCAATTTGAAATACCAACTAGTGTAATTGATGCTGCAAGACAAAAGCAAAGTGCAGCTGTAGAACAAGGAAAGGAACAAAAAGGATAGACCATTACATCTGATCCTATAGCACAAACACAAGGTGCACTTCCACAGATAACAATAATTGATCATGGTAAATAGAAGGAGGAGGAAATAGTAAAAACCCCTAAAGAATAGGAGGAAATTCAAACATTAATAAATTTGCCTACCTCGGAAACTCCTTCACACCAGCCCTTACAGATTTTAGTACCATCATCTAGTACTGCCAGAGTTGCAAGGGTACTTCACTATGGAGACCCTGAATTAGATGAAGAGATAGTCATACCGAGCTATGACTCAAAATCAATAACCATTGATCAAATCAATGAGGTGCAGGATGCACTAAATAGAAGGAAAAGATAGGAAATACTCAGGAAAGAGTATAAAAATAAGCAAACACTTTATGAGATCAAGGACATCTTTATGGATGCCTTCAGTTTGCAATCACCAGATGAGTCAAAGCATATCATAGAGCAACTAACAGATATTGTTGACCAGGTGACAAATGAAGACCTAGAAACCAATGCAAAACTTATGGAATGGTCAAAAAGAAAATTTCAAGGGAAAGTGAATGAGAAAATATCAAGACAAATCACACTTTCACAAGTAGAATTAGCAAAGCTTATTGATAAGGTGAAGAAGGTACTTGAGAATATATTCTCATTGTATAAAAAGTTGTGTGATTTTTCATACTTCACACAAGAAACTAGCCAAAAGATATTGAGCTTGGAAAGAAATTTAAACATTTCAAGCATGCAACTACTGAGTGATCCAACTCAAAGTGAGAAGCATTTTGCTCAATCGCTTCACACTCACAAAGAAATAGCTATCTTAATAGCAGATGAGGCCAATATTAAGGCCAAAGTAATACAACTCCAGTCCTCCATTACCCCACATTTAGAGATACTCCATAAAGAGCAAGTATATGCTGAAAATGTACTCAAGAAAGATCCAAATCTTTCTACATTAGATGGACTTATTCAACTTGCTGCCGAGACTGCTATCCAGCATAAGTCATTAGAAATCACTTTGAACAATTGGGATGCAGATCTCAGAATGATTATGGAGGTAAATAGCACATTTTTGGCTAAATATGGTCTTAACCCTTAAACACTCTTTGACATAAGTGTCAAAAAGGGGGAGATATAGATTGTAAAGGGGGAGATACAGATTAATAAGGGGAGAATAGATACAAAGGAGGAGCATTGATATACAAATAATATACAGATAAGGCACAATCAACTTAGGGGGAGTTACAAAATTTTTGAAGTATACATTGTAAGATTGTAAGTCATAAATTTTGATCAAAGTTTTCAATATGTACATACCAATCAAATTAGTAAATGTACTTATAAGGTCATTTAAGTGTTTTTGTCACTCATGTCAAAGAGGGAGATTGTTAACATCATGATGTTTTTGACACTTGAGTGCCAACACACTTAATGATATTCCACATTGGATGACGAGTACATCATGCATGCCGAGTGAAGATCAGATACCAAGTATTTTTCAGATGCCGAGTGAAGATCAACTGCTGAGTGAAAATCAGATACCGAGTAAAGATCAATTACCGAGTGAAGTATAAGTGCTGAGCAATACAAGGTGCCGAGTGTTAACAAGTGCAAAGTGTTAATAAGTGCTGAGTGGTAACAAGTGCCGAGTAACATAAGGTGCCGAGTAATACAATTTTGTTAAGGTGCCAAGCTATCTAGGAAACAATATGTGCCAAGTATCAAAAATACTTTAGGAGCTGAGTAATTCAGTAGATCAGCATAAAAGTTTGTAATTGCACAAACTACGATGCAAACAATTTTTATAGGCGACATAAGGTAAATCTCGAAGGATTTAATGATGAGATCAAATCTTTTATTTTTCTTATGTAATTTGCATGTAGCCAATAAGAAAAATGCTAAAGGCATGCAACCAATCAACAAAAGATAAGTATTGAGCAGAAAATGAAGATTGAATATGGATCGTAGATCCATACCTAACCCTAAATCTTCAAATGTCTTTATAAGGAAGACGAAACTTCATTATAAAATGCAAGAGATGAGAGGTATGAGAAGATATAGAAGGGTTCACAAGGAATTCTATTTTCAGAAGTGAGGATTATCAGATCACAAAAGGATCCAGATCAGAGAAAGTAGAACAAGTGCCTGCAATCAGCAATCAAGGATCGTAATCAGTCAGGTTTATTGTACCTAATACTTTCTAGAAATTGTATTAGAAAAAAAATCCTATGGTGATAGATTAGCTTAACAGCTATTTCGATAAATCCTTTAATTAGGTGATAAAATCCTTTAACAGGGTAACACTTCATCTGAAGTGTTTGAAAGCCTCTAACCAGGTCACTATTGACACAGTGTAAAGCCTTTAACAGGGCAAACCATCAGAAGTGGTTGAACAATATTGCTGCAGTAATTTTTGTGGGTATCATCCCCACCCCAATTTTACCTTCTTATTCCTGGAGGGTTTCTAGGTTACCGAATTCCAGTGTTAAGTGTTATTGATGCATGTGTTTTGTTACATGTTTATTTGATGTATTTACATGCATGCAATTTACTTTTAGTTAAAAGTTTTATTGGCTAAAATATGACACTTATGATTCAACCCCCCCCCCCCCCCCCCCGTTCTCATAAGTACTCTTTCCATATTTGAATATTCCAACAATATATATATATATACATCTATATATACATATATATATATACATGTATATATATATACATATATATGTATGTATATATATATATGTATATATATATACATATACATATACATATATATATATATATACATATACATATATATATATATATACATATACATATATATATATACATATACATATATATATATATATATATATACATATACATATATATATATATACATATACATATATATATATATATGTATATATATATATATACAGATTTGAAAATATATAAACATTTATGTTTTCCCACAAAGAATATATCCACAATTTTAAAAATTTCCTATAAAATATTTTCTCTCTAAATTTTATCAATAAATTTTTCTAATGGATTTGGTTATAATTTAAATCCTAGCCCTGTAATCTCTTCAGATCTATGCATATAAGGTTTTCTCAAATAAATTTTAACTACCCATATTGAGAATGCATACAACCAAATTAGGAAAATCCTCAAAAAACGTATGGAAGACACGAAGAAGACAGGAAGTGCAAGACACAGAAATAGCATAAGCAAAATCACAAGAGTCTACTCAGATTCTGATGCTAATTCACTTTTTCCTCAGAAAACCTGTAGAGCAAGCTCCTCCCTTCTCCAAAGTTCCCGAGTCCTCCAATGCTCCAAAATTCTCTTCCACGCTCTGTCTAAGCTTCTAGGAATGCCTGAATATAAAGGACTCTTAGGAAGCACCTAGAATGTCTCTAGAAACAACTAGAAGGTGTAGACAACTAAGCATGAGCTTTTTCCAACCTTCTAGATGAGTCATAAGGTTGTAGACAGCATGTGCTTAATTGGTGCACAGACCCCCATGTTGTTGACATATGAGAAATAAAAAGGTGTATTTACTCCTAGGCAAGTTTATAACTTTTATTTTAATTTTTATAACTTTCATTTTAATTTTTATAACTTTTATTATTATTATTTATTTATTACTTTATTATTATTTTATAATTATTATTAGTTTTAATTTCTAATTTTCTTTTATTTAATTCTTTTTCTCAATTAATTCTCATTTAATTAATTATAGTCAAAATATCAAAGATCATGATATTATATTAATTTTCTCCAAATAATTAATTAATTAATTAAATCTATTTATCAAGACTTAATTAATAGAAAATTCACCATAGACCTCCAAGATAAAATATGAAAACCCATCATAGAACAATTCACACAAAATTAGTGTAAAGGGTTAAAAATCATGAAATATGTCATTCGACACATTCAGAAGGTAAAGTATCTAGATACTTGTCCTATATCTCTAGGACAATGGTTTTAAGGGTTTGGGATTTGGACTTGAGAATTTATCTCCCTTCTCTTATCATTGAGATAGTGTAATAGGATACGCTCATCCTGGCAATTCAGGGAAGTTGATACCCGATACTTGCAACCTGCATAAAAACTATGCATGTACATACAATATATATAATGCTAAGCTAAACATGCAATGGTAGGAAGTGGTGCATCGTGTAGATCTCGACTAGTAGGTGACTATGACTCCCTTCCTTAACCACATCAAAAATGCCATACAATAAGAACAAACATGCACACCATACACATGCAAGTATGGGGTAAGTATCCATAATAAAACACATGAAATAATAAACCATCTAACTAATCATCATCAATAACTGAAAGCAATGTAATGATCATCATGCATACATGAAATGTAAAGTCTAAATGATCTCATCATATATCAACTGAATCCATAACATAATGTCTGATAGCTTCAAAACAATACCACTAATCCATCAACATAAAACTAGTCTAACATAGTCTGATAATATTAGTAACAATGTGTCTAGAAAGATGTGAACAAGGGTAGGCACTACAATACATATGAAAGTCAATTGATGAATTAGAGAGTTGGCATGCAAGCTCAATTGGGGTAGGTGTTAGGATCTCAAAAATAGCTAGCTATTGAAAGTAAGCTTTATAGTGAGTATTGTTCTAAGAAAAATCTAGTAGAATCTATGAGTGAAATGGGGGTTTTGGAAGAAGATGAAGCTTCAGTGGGTGACTCTGATCATGAATATCAACAATCAACAAAATATAACAAAGGGTGTCTTTTCAATATAGAAGGCACATATGGAAATAAGAGAAGTCCTAATGCATTTTTATCTTCAGGGCTTCTTGTTGAGATGTCAGACAACAAATTTTGTACCTCTCCTAGGAGGATAAATTCTTCACTTGAAATTGATGATAAGTCAGTTTAAATACTTCTATAGAGCGTGTAGACATTGACGATGTATGTGGTCCTAGTACTAAAAATTCTTAAGCTTGGGGTAAAAATTGAAAGCCAGTGAAGTTCTAAGCTTTCCTTGAGATATTTGAACCTCATGTACCACTGTGTTAAAAACTACACTTATATTAGTGAATGTAACATGTCAGAAAAAAATGATTTTTATTTTCCATTTGTATCCTAGAGTTATATTATTATAAAATTTAGAGCACCATTCATTCGTGCCATAGTTCATCTATAAGTGTAATGGAGGTTAGGAATAAAAAACTAGGTACACATCCAATTAGACATGCTACTGTATCTATTGGTTTTTATATCAACGATTACTTGTAGTTCGTATGTTAAGGCACTTTGAATTGCAAGAAATTGTCTATGTTGCAAGAACTTTATCTCAGTCAAGAGTTATAGACTAATTAATGATCATCAAAAAGGTGTTATGCAAATGAGGAATACAAAGCAAACATTTACTACAAAACATTAATTGGACTAGAAAGTCAATATTATAGTCTTTATTGATTTAACCCTTCTCCATATTGTGGATGATGGTCTCTTTTATTCATTATACCATTTTATATGATGCAAAGATCAGAGATGGATGGAGGTAAGAATGATTGGAATAAGAACAGTGATATATTCAAGCACATAAAAGGCTCATAGTTACAAGAGGATAATTAAGCGAGGATTTGACACAAAGAGCACTGGAATTCAACATGGATGGATGCATGGTATCTAGTTTTGATCCATCAATAACAAAGAAATAGAGATAGACTTTGAACATCAATCTAGGAAAATCATGAAGATGAACGAAGATGCATATAACACAAGTTAATCGACATAAAATATATTCTTTTTAGTGGATATAAACACAAGCACCAAAGAAAATAAAATCACTCTCACCCACATTGACCAGCATAGAAGGAAGATATAGATACAAGATGCATCTATTTTTGACGATTGGTCACTATAGACTACTAGAAAAATATATGACACCAAGGAGAAGACTTCACATTGAGTAGCGTAAAAGTAAGATATAGATACACAATGCATCCATTCAACCATTGATCACCATGAACTATTGGCACAATAGATGACACCAAGGTGAAGATTTTGGTCAGAATCAAATAGGAAAGAATACATCTCCTATCAAAGGAGTATTGAATGAATTTATATGAAACCCATTGAATCAAGTAAGGCATTATCAGATAAGAGTTAATACCAACTCATGGAATCACAATGGGTAAAGAAGGGATGATTACAAAGGTTCAAAATAGCATTAGAAAGACATCAACACATGAGACTACAATGATTTTAATAAATGGACATCACCCAAACTCACTGGTAACACATTTATTAGCCAGTTTGTATTACACAAACAAGATCACAATCATCCTAGCTTGGACAAACTCCAATTGCATGATTTAGTAAAAGCATTTAGAATCACCATAGATAACATTATTCAATATATGAAAATGCATTGTGGTTGTATCATTTTTTTGGAATATTTAGGCACATCATACTCTAAATTTTGCAAATTGAGAAAACTAGTCATGATATAGAGAATACTTATGCAATTGGGGGAAAGAAGGAAATGAAACCTTTATCAGAATCTATTAACATTCAATTTAGTGAAATGAGTAAAAATGGAGATGGGAAAAAAGGTTCTCATTTTGGAGATGATTTTTTGTGCTTGCCGAAGTGAGGTTTGATTCTAGGATTTCATAGAGACTACAAAATTGATTCAGAATATGCTCATGTGTATAGAACAACATCTAAATCGTGAACTATGCAAATTAGGAGAGGTCATGACCAAGTCAATCTTGCTAATGAAAATGATATAAAAAAAGGAAACTATAGAAAGATGTAATTGTAATGTTGTAGATACAAATTTTGAGTTTTGTAAGATTGAATCAGAGGATACTAACATCAACCTCCTAAGGCAAAATGAAGATAAAAAATTCAGCTTTTCTTCAAATGCTATTGTTGATGAGAATGACCCTTCATCACACAACAATGTCCATACAATGATACATGTTCCTCAAAAAAATTAGAAAAGGTGCAAGCTAAGGATGACACTTTTGATGAGAAAACCTGTAAGAGTGGGAAGATTGATTTTGAAGTTGAACCTGAGGCAAATTTAAAGGAGGAAGATACTCATGTTCATTGTCAGAAAGAAAATGAGGGAACTTTCTTTGAACCACTATGTTAAGAAAGACATATACCAAGAAGAGGCTTGAACTCAAAACATCTACACCTTACAAAAAATTCTTCTATTCAAGAGAGAACGAGTGATTAGAATTCTCTAAAAAAAGGCTTCCATTTTTTGCAAAAAAACTCAAATGAAAGCACAAGTTGTGCTCAACATGGAAATATAAAGTTTTGATGTATTAAAGTTGGAGTAATTAAAGTTTTGATGTATTTAATAAGAGTTATGGTTATGAGGCAGATGTCATGAAAAAAAGAAGTCAACATACTCTTGATGCTATGTACAAAGATATCAATCAAAGTCATGTTAACTTGTTCTGTGCTAAGACAATAGAGTATAATGTCCCAACTCCAAGGTAGATGACTATCATAGAGAGTACAGGTGTTAGGGAGGGATATGAAAATAGTAGGATCCTCATTCAAGAAAAAAATATTTGGAGGAGGTACATCATGTCCAAATGCTATATCTGGGACTCCAAAAATTGTGTGGAAAGAAGGTAAATGCTAGATGTATGAAAAAAATAAGTGTCTTCCATGTTCTGGGTGAAAAAGTAGTGACTAATACTTCTCATGGATTTAATTAAAATGTCCTTCAAGATCCATTAGAGAGGAGGCAAGTATATTTTGAGAGCCACCAAAAAAGAGAAGGTCAATGAATAGTAAAAGGAGAAATGAAAACCATCTTTTAGCAAATGAAAAGGTAGGAAAGAAAATATGGAATCTCTCCCAAGATAAGATAAATGCCACCATCCTACCTGTTAGTGATTTCATGTCAACCTGTGGAAATAATTTTTCACATCACATAGATATGAACGATAAAAGCTTTGGTCAAGGTAGAACAAGTGCAATTGCTAAAATTGAATGGCATAATTTTACTTCTGATGAACATGAGATAGGTACACGAACGATGCAATATTCACTTGAGCTTTTTGTTGAAGAAAGCTCAAAATTCAGAGACAAATTTTAGAGAGTGTAAAGTACAAAATAAAAATTGAGGAAAACTACTAATCTAAATAATTCTAGCCATTTTGTTTCAGTTCCTTAAAGCACACCGGATGGAGATGAAATTACAAACTCATTTCTTCATAGTAGTTATCAGAGGAATAATTTTGGACTTCACAAGGCACATTGATTTCAAAGGTGTTTATAGTAATGGAAATAAATTTGATTCTCTATACTATAATCCTATTTTGAAGAAGTACACCTACTTGGGAACATTTCTCATTGGTGAAGATGCTGCTATGGCATAGGATCAAAAAGATTATGATAAATTTAGTACATCTACAAAATTTAACTTCCCTCATGATGAACTAGATCCATATAAAAATCAATTGTCGAATCAGAAAGCTGGCATGCAGGCTCAATTGGGGTAGGTGTTAGGATCTCAAAAATAGCTAGCTATTGAAAGTAAGCTTTATAGTGAGTATTATTTTGAGAAAAATCTAGCAGAATCTGAGAGTGAAATGGGGGTTTTGGAAGAAGACAAAGCCTCAATAGGTGACTCTAATCATGAATATCCACAATCAACAAAATATAACAAAGGGTATCTTTTCAATATAGAAGGCACACATGGAAATGAGAGAAGTATTAATGCATTTTTATCTTTAAGGCTTCTTGTTGAGATGTCAGACAACAAATTTTGTACCTTTCCAAGGAGGATGAATTCTTCACTTGAAATTGATGATAAGTTAGTTTAAATACTTCCATACAGCATGTAGACATTGATGATGTACATGGTCCTAGTGCTACAACTTCTAAAGCTTGGGGTGAAAATTGAAAGCCATTGAAGTTTTAAGCTTTCCTTGAGATATCTAAACCTCATGTACCACTGTGTTAAAAACTACACCTATTTTAGTGAATGTAAGATGTCCAAAAAAATGATTTTTATCTCCCATTTTTATCCTAGAGTTATGTTACTATAAAATCTTGAGCACCATTTTTTTGTGCCATAGTTCATCTATAAATGTAATGGAGGTTAGAAATAAAAAATAGGGTACACATCCAATTAGACATGCTAGTGTATCTATTAGTTTTTATATTGATGATTACTCCTAGTTCATATGTTAAGGCACACTGAATTGCAAGAACTTTATCCCAGTCAAGAGTTATAGACCAAATGATGATCATCAGAGAGGTGCTATGCAAATGAGGAGTACAAAGTAGAGATTTACTACAAAAAATATGATGGTCTCTTTTATCCATTCTGCCATTTTATATGATGGAGAGATCAAAGATGGATGGAGGTAGGAATGATTGGAATATGAATGACAATATATTCAGGCACATAAAAGGATCATAATTACAAGAGGATAATTGAGCAAGGATGTGGCACAAAGAGCACCAAAATTCAACATGGATGGATGCATGGTATCTAGTTTTGATACATCAATAACAAAGAAATAGAGATAGACTTTGAACATCAATTTGGGAAAATCATGAAGATGAACGAAGATGCATATAACACAATTCAATCAACATAAAAAAATTCTTCACAGTGGATATAAACACAAGCACCAAAGAAAATAAAATCACTCTCCAACACATCGACTAGCATAGAAGGAAGATATAGATACATGATGCATCTATTGTTGACCATTGGTCACTGTGGACTACTAGCACAATAGATGAAATCAAGGAGAAGACTCCACATTGAGTAGTGTAAAAGGAAGATATAGATACATGATGCATCCATTCAAACATTGATCACCATGAACTACTGGCGCAACATATGACACCAAGGTGAAGATTATGGTAGGAATCAAACAGTAAGGAATACATCCCCATCAAAAGAGTATTGAATGGATTTATAAGAAACCCATTGAATCGAGTAAGGCATTAGTAGATAAGAGTTAATACCAACTCATGGAATCACAATGGATAAAGAAGGGATGATTACAGAGATTCATAATATTATTAGAAAGAAATCAACACATGAGACAATAATGATCTAAATAAATGGGCATCACCCAGGCTCGTTGGTAACACATTTATTAGCCAGTTTGTATTACACAAACAAGATCACAATCATCCTAGCTTGGACAAATTTTGATCACTTGAGTTAGTGAAAGCATTCAGAATCACCATAGATAACATTATTCAATATATAGAAATGCATTGTGGTTGTATCATTTTTTTGGAATATTGAGGCACATCATACTCTGAATTTTTGCAAATTGAGAAAACTGGTCATGCTATAGAGAATGCTTATGCAATTGGTGGAAAGAAGGAAAGTAAACCCTTATTAAAATCTGTTGACATTCCCTTTAGTGAAATGATTAACAATGGAGATGGGCACAAAGGTTTTCATTTTGGAGATCACTATTCGCACTTGCTAAAGTGAGGTTTGATTCCAGGATTTCACAGAGACTACAAAATTGATTTAGAATATGCTTGTATATATACAACAATATCTAAATCGAGGAAATTAGGAGAGGTCATGCTAGGTCAATCTTGATAATGAAAATGATATACTAAAGGAAACTCTAGAAAGATGTAATTGTAATTTTGCAGATACAAATTTTGAGTTTTGTAATATTGAATCAAAGGATACTAACATTGACCTCCTAAAGAAAAATGAAGATAGAAAATTCAGCTTTTCTTCAAATGTTGTTGCTGATGAGAATGACCCTTCATCACACAAAATGTCCATACAATGATACACGTTGCTCAGAAAAATTTAGAAAAGTTGCTAGCTAAGGATGACACTTCTGATGAGAAAACCTATAAGAGTGGGAAGATTAGTTTTGATGTTGAACTTGAGGCCAATTTAATGGAATAAGATACTTGTGTTCATTATCCAAAATAAAATGAGGGAGCATTCTGTGAACCACTTCTCAACACTAACTTGAAAAGTCTTAGATTAAGAAGAGGTTTGAACTTAAATCATCTACACCTTACAGTAGATTCTTCTATGCAAGAGATAGTGAGTGATCAGAATTCTCTAGAAAAAGGCTTCCCTTTTCTGCAAGAAAAATCAAAAGAAACGACGAGTTTTCCTTAACATGGAAATATAAAGTTTTGATGTATTTGAGAAGGAAAAGGAATTGTTTGTGCAAATTTTTCATAGTAAGGTCCAATATTGTGTAAGGATTAGAATCCTAAGGGTTTAAGGGTTGGTGCAAAGAAAATGTCCTACTTGTAATGATTGGATAGGAAAGTGATAATTTTTCTTCTTATTTGAATAGAGTCAATAGCTTTTAGATGTGGATTGTGGGTTATTTTTGAGGATCAAAAGGGATGGAGAGTGATCTTAGGTAGTCTTGAGAAGAATAAAATCTATCATAGGGTATATGAGAAGGATGAATATACAGTTAAAGAGAATGATGACATAGTATAGTGACATAGAGTCTTTGGTATACGTTTAGTTTAGGATGTGATCAACATTGATAATTTGAAAAGAGTTTGATGTTTGAAGAGTGTGGAGTTGTGGATAGTAGAGGAGGCCAATCCTTGGACTAACCATTAATAAGTCTTAGAAGGAGAATTAAATTTTGGGGACCTATGCATTGATCCTATGGAGGAGTTATATTAGTGTAAATTAGGATGAGAAATGACAAATTGAACAAGAGAATTTGATAATATTAGTGTAAAGCATAATGAATATTCACCTTTGAAGTAAAAACTTGATAAATATTTCCCCAAATATTTTTCACATAATGAATATTCAAGGTGGATATAGTATATAACATTCATCTAAAGCTCCCATCCTAGTATGGACTTAATATTTTTGTATATTACATTGGTCAACAACCTCTCTAATTTATATCCAAAAAATTCAAAGAATTTGTGATATTTTTATGAGAAATATATACATATTTTTACTCTTTCCTTTTGTCAGAAGTTAATAAAGTGTGGGCACCTCTTTGTATCAAACTCTTTATACCACTCTGTATACAGAAGTGTTTGGTGAGTTCTACTAATGACATCGTAAAAAATTGGCATTACATTTTTTGTCATCAAGGTTCTAACTTCAATTGGTCATTGAACTCATAGGCTTTGTATCTTTACTAAGCTATTAGCTCATGGGTTTAAATCTATTTTCTATCAGCCCAGTTTCCAAAGGGCTTATAGTAGGGCTATGAGTTTTAAATCTATTAGCCATTCCACATAAAATCAAAGCCACATTCTCCCAGGTACAAGCTTCAAGTAGTAAGGATTGTGCTTGTATTAGTGATGAGTGTGATATTAGGGGTTAAAAATCTTTGAAAAGTCAATTGTATCATATAACGTATACAAGACATCAACACTTGCCTTTGAAAGGATTGTGGTTTTATTTATTTTATGATGTTATGCTACACAAATTTGATTACTACTCCAAATGTGTATCTACTTCTAATTTTTGCTAAAAATTTATAACCAAATCTCTAGGCAAACACATAATTACAAACCCAAACCATTACTAAAATTGGTCACTTAGATCCTAAACTAATTTATAGATCTCAGTATGTAAATTTTGTTAGGTGGAGACACCAATGTCCTGCTCTAATTAGAGGTCTTGTATGTAAAATGATGATGATCAAGCTTCTCACTTTGAATTGTGACAAGCTAGTTGCTAAAGTAGATCTTCAAGTGGAAATTGTAGTGATACAGATACCTACTCAACAGTTGAGTAGATGAACTTAAACAAATACATATTAAGAAGGAATCAAGTTAAACTTAACCCAGCTGAAGGAACAATCCTCAAGCATGCCAAATTTTTGCCATCCCAAGATAAGTTAGTCAAGGTAGCAATGAGGTGAAAGTTGAGAGAAATTTACTGGAGAGAGGAAGCTAATTGAATAATCATGGATTTTATGGAAGAAGGAAGGAGAGTTGAACAAAAGAAATCCTCATCCACATAGTATTTTTGTTTAGCTAGAGGATAAAATCCTCTCCATGTACAAATCTCTACCCCATTAAAATATGGGCAATCCAATCTTTTTTAGAGATGAGACAAGTTGGGTGACCAAAAAGAAAAGTGAGGGAGCTCGGCAAAGAATTAGATATAATATTAAGATAAATATTTTGAGAAAAGCTAACTTTTAAAATACATGTAGAGATGCCAAAATAGAAACTGATATGGAAGATGAAGACTACCTTTTTTTTCCTTGTCTTTGTTGCAAGAACTTTATCTTAGTCAAGAGTTACAAACTTACAAATTGATCGATGATCATAAAAAAGGTGCACATACCAGCAATTACAAAAGCTATGTCTAGATTCTGAGTCATGCCTGTGATTTGTCTTGCCCAAAATTTGAAGGAGTGCCAGTGGTATAGTGAATGTATTATATTTCAATGCTTGGGAAAATTCAAATTTATACAAATCAATTACTAGGCAAAACGAGCTGACTCCTCCACTTTGCCTAAGGTGAAATGAGTCAACTCCATGGGAAAATGAAACTATGTTACAAAATTCTCCCATACCACATGCAAATTCAATGTTGAAACTTGGAAAACATTTCCCCCGTTACCATTACCTAGTCAACTACATGAAAGGCAAATATAGACGGGAAAAATTGCAAATGCAATGTTTTCCTTGGCGATTTATAAACCTAACAACCCTAGGCAACCCAAGTGAACTAGACAAAGCTTGGCAACCAGGTAAACCATGGAAGGGCTCAAAAATTGTCAAAAACAACACTAGCAAAACATCAAATTAACCAAAATATGAAAATTTGCCACTATATTATACCTTGGTAAGTGGCCCATAGATAATTGGAATGCCATGGTGACTAAGTTGAAGGAGGATTTCCTACCAAAGGACTAGATTAAACTTCATAAGAGGAGATGAGGACTAAAGAAAAAAGACATGGATGTGGCCTCATAAACAGAGAAATTTCAAAGATTATGCCTTAGGTCCAAGAACCAAGAATAAGAGCCAATAAAAGTGACTAGATATGTGGATGGTCTGAAATGGAACATTCAAGAAGAGTTGAGTTTATGGACACCTAGTACTATTTAGAGATGCCATAAATTATCCCTAAAGGTGGAAGAAAAGAACAAAAAGAAAAGGGACTCTAACTTCAAGGATAGAGGTAGAGGAAGAATTTAGAAGGGTCAAAGATGAGGATATCAAGGTAGAGGTAGTGAGAAGAGGAACCAAGGTGAGAACAAACTCACCGAATAAAGTACTGCAAGTACTTCAAGAGGAGGTTATAGTAGAGGAAGGGGTAATCAAGGAAGCTCTAACAAAAGCAGAGGGTCAGGAAAAAGAAATTCTTACTTTGCGAGTATGAAGTGCTATAATTGTGGTCAACTAGGCCATCCAACATATAGGTTCTTTGACAAACCTTCTTCTTCAAACCATGACACGAGATTTGCATATGCTCAAGTGTATATCTATAGTGTCAAAGAACTTGAAGTGGATCACATAAAATGAAAAAAGGTGAAAATCTCATGTTTAGGAGGGTATTGATCAAGAAACTAACACAAGATGAACCTAAGCATAAGAGAACTTGGTTTACAATCAGATGCAAGATTCTTGGAAAGGTCTATAAGGTAGTAGTGGACTCTAGCTCTATTGAAAACATAATATTAGAGGAGATAGTCAACAAGCTCAAACTAACCAAGATTCCCCATGTGAATCCATGTAAGGTAACTTGGCTCAATACAGGTCAAAGTATCTTGGTGAATGAATAGATTTGAGTGGAGTTTTGCATAGAAGGGTATAAGGATAGGTTGTTGTGTGACATCTTATCAATGGATGCTTGCCATTTTTTTCTAGGAAGAAACTGATAATTTGATAGAGAGGTAGTGTATAATGGGAAGAAAAACTCAATATCATTTAAGAAGGGTGGTAGAACTTTCAAGATTTAGTCTCTATTGGGAGGAGATGAAACACACTCAAAAAAACTCCTAGTGTGTTTCTATGTAGTGGAAAGGAGTTTGTAAAGGATCTCAAGGATAATGACAATAAAGGCTATTTTGTTTTAATGAATTCCAAAGGAAAGGAAAATATAATCAAAGAACCATTGCCAAAAAAGATACAAGAATTTCTTGAGAAGTACAAGGAGATTGTAATTGATGAAACCCCTGCCACCTTACCTCCTAGAAGGGTAATAAGCCATCAAATTGATTTTGTCCCTAGTGTATCTTTACCAAACAAGGCAACCTATAAAATTTTTCCTAACCAACATTTGGAAGTAGCAAGGAAAGTGCAATAACTCTTGGATCAAGGCCTAGTCAAGAATAGCATAAGTCTATCTCTAGTCCCTATTGTACTAGCATCCAAGAAGGGAGGAAAGTGGAGACTATGCATAGAATCAAGGGGTATAAATAATATCACAATTAGGTAGAGGTTTCCCAAACCTAAGATTGAAGATCTCATGGATTTTCTTGGATGGGAAATTTATTTCACAAAGTTGGATATGAAAAGTGGATATCACTATATGTCAAAATTAAGGAGGAAGATGAGTGCAAGAAAATATTCAAGACACTGGTTGGGTTGTATGAATGACTTATGATTCCATTTGGCCTCTCAAATGCTTCTAGCACATTCATGAGGCTCATGAATGAAGTGCTACTTCACTAGAAAGTTTGTGGTTGTCTATCTAGATTATATACTAATATTGAACAAAACAAAAGAGGACCACATTAAACATGTTGATGCTATACTGCAAAAATTGCATGAGGAAAAGCTTTCTATCAACCTTGAGAAATGCAAATTTTTTAAGAAAGAGCTTGTGTATTTGGAATTTCTAATGTCAAAGGGGTCATTGAAGATGGATCAAAAGAAAGTTGCAACTATCCTCAAGTGGCCACCACCTATCACATCTACTAAGGTAAGAAGTTTTCATGCCTAGTTCTCTAGAAAATCCATTAGGAATTTTGGTAGTATATGTGAACCTTTGCTAGATGGCATTTAGGGTGGGGTCAAGTGTAAGTTCAAATGGAATTTGGAAGAAAACCAATCCTTTGATTTGTTGAAGAAACAAGTAGCTACCCAACCTATCTTACAATTTCCTAATTTTGAGAAGTTATGCACCATAGAATATGATGCAAGTGGCATGGCCATAGGGGGTTTATTGAGTCAAGAAGGTAGGAAAATGGCCATTTTTAGTGAAAAATTAAATGAAGGAAATAAGAAATATTCTTCTTATGATCTAGAATTGTATGTCTTAGTTTAGTTTATTAGGAAATGGACACATTATCTGCTACCCAAAGAATTTTTTGTATTCACTAATAACCAAGCACTAAGCTACATAAGCACCCAAGAGAAGTTAGGTAATAGGAATTTGAAATGGATGAAGTACTTACAAGTATTTACTTTTATAATCAAGCATAAGAAGGGGAAAATTAACAAGGTAGAAGATGCATTGAGCAAGCGATTATTAACTATCCAAGAAGTTCAGTTACATAGCATTGGAATAGAGAGTTTCAAGAATCTCTATTAGGAGGATGAAGACTTTGCAGAAGCATACAAGGTATCCTCTGATTTTGAGAACCATTTTCATAACAAGTTCTCTAAATTTACTTTATGGAATGAATTCTTGTTTAAGGGAAATCAACTATGTGTTTGAAGAAGATCAATAAGGAAACACTTTATTCAAGAAAATCATAATGAGAGTCTCAGTGATCACTTTGGTGTGAAAAAAAATCTAAAGTTAGTCCAAATATTTTACTATTGGCCAAAACTAGTCAGGGATGTGACTAGGTATATTGAGTAGTGCATGGTGTGTATAAAAGCCAAGGGTGGAATGAGTAATGCAAGTTTATACCAACCCTTAATAGTACCAAACATACCATGGGAGTGTGTGAGCATGGTCCTCATAGTAGGTCTACCTAGGACAAAGTAGGGATATGACAATATTTATGTAGTGGTTGATAGGTTCAGTGAAATGGGGCATTCCATACCATGTAAGACTACTAATGATGCAAGTCACATTGCACACTTGTTCCTTAGGGAGGTTGTGTGGATTCATGGTCTTCTATTGAGTATTGTTTTAGATAGAGATGTGATGTTCATGAGCCTTTTTTAGAAGACCTTGTGGAGAAGACTTGGTACAAATATTTCATTTGGTTTAGCGTACCATCCTCAAAAAGATGGCTAGATTGAGGTGGTTAATAGAGTTTTGGGTAATCTATTGAGGTTCTTGATAAAGGAATATGGACAAACATGGGATGTTATTATTCCTCAAAAAGAATATGCTTATAATGATACTAAGAAAAAAACCACATGTATGAGCCTATTTGAAATTGTGTATGGGATGTATCTAAGGGGTGTATGTGAACTAAGAGACCTTGAATGCATAGATTATAGGAGTGGTCATGCTGAGGACTTCACTCAAAATATGAAAGAGATCCAAGAGTAAGTGAAAAAGACTATCCAAGATAGCACACAAAAGCTAAAAGCCAAGGTAGATGAAAAGAGAAGAGACCTTCAATTTTCCATAAGTGATTATTCCATGGTGCATTTGAACAAATTCAAGTCACAGAAAGGTGCACCAACCAAATTGCAGATAAAATGAGTGGGACCATGCAAAATCATTAGAAAATATGGAGCCAATGTATATAAGGTTGATTTGTCATCAAATTTGGGCATTTATCCTATCTTCAATGTCCAAGATTTGGTAAAAATTCAAAGGCCCATTGGCTAGCCTTTCTCAAACTAGTTAGGGAGTTAGTCCTAATCTAGATCGTATTGTGGTGCCTTCCCCAACCAAGTTAGAAGCTGAGAAGGTATTGGATTCTAGAGTCAGGAAAACTACTAGGCATAGGGTGCATGTGGAACACCTTATCAAGTGGAGCACAAACTATATTTAGAGGAAAAATGGGTTATAGAGGTAGGCTTCAACAAGGTAGGCATCTCAAAAGACCTATTTTCCACAAGAGTTACATAGTTTTCCTTTGTGGGGGAGTACGGTGCAGGAGTACCTAGGTAGGGCTCATTATAGACCTAGGGTTACTATGTTGTTTTGTCTTGTAATGGTCCTAGACACACAAATAGAATAATAAGGGTACTAGCCTAGTCCTAGTGTGAGATGTGTTAGAATAGGAAGCCTTAATAGGTCCTTAATGACCATAGTTACAAGAGTGCCTACAATAGGTCAAATAGGGTGTTTTGTGATTTTTGTGGTAAATTGGATAAGAAAGTGACTTGAGGGTATTTTTTAATGTTTTAAGACATTATATAGGAATTTGGTGAAGTTTGATGGACTTATGATCAAGTTTGTATAGAAAATCCTAAAAGATGTAAAAGTTGTCAACATTGTCATTGACAACATTGACAATATTTCTTGCAAAAGTGCAATTTGGGGGAATGGGTTTCATAACTATTGAAACCATTACTTTTAAGCCTTAGGAAACTATTGAAGGATATTCTCAATCTAATCAAAGTGTAGGCATAATTTGTGAAGAGTATGTACGGATTGGACAACAAAAAATGCAGTCCCAATTCAAGTTTTCCTAAGCATTTGATATTTTAATGGATTGAATTAAGTTATGTAGCCATTTTATGTGTTAGGATAATTAATTTCAAGATTTTTTGTGGTTTTATATTGAAATTTAGTAGACTTTTAGTTACTTTGGTGAATTCTTTTATGTTTTGTCAATTTGTTGTTCTGAACTAGGCAATTGGTAAAGATGGGGTCATAGGTCCTCTTGCCATCATGGTATTTGCACAGGAATTTGCGATTAGGGAGCTGAATCCATGTGAATATTATATAGTTAAGGATAGGCCCTAGAAAACTAGAAATTAATTTTTGAGATGATGCCCTAGGCAAGCCAGAGTTGCATGGCTAGGGATCACAATGAATTGTAGAGGTGTTAAGGTGGATTGAAGGCATTGATAGCTTCAATAAAATCTTGGAGAATGGTAGATACATGAGTTTGGAAGTTCCAAATTCAATGGGAGGTGTTGGTGGAATTTCTTTGGATGGGAAAATGAAGATCTTGCTAAACAAGCTTGAAAAGCCTTAAAACCCTAATTTTAGACACCTTTGTAGGCCGTACTATATAGAAAAGTTGGGAGCAAACTACCTTGGAAATACTTTATATCTTTGAAAAGGGTATCTAGATATTGGTTTAGTTTTCACCCTTTTTAAAGACTTTTTAAAGTTATTGGGGTTTTTCACCAAAAGTAGTTTTGAAAAGGACCCTAATGATCTCCTAGAAGCATATACCATTTGGTGAAGTGGCCATTTTTCATGTTGGTAAGATTATGGAATTGGTAAAGGAGTAAAAGGGCCAATACAAGCCTAAGAGTGCAATGTGGATATATTGTTCTATCTAATTTGTGTTCACTAGTTGAAGGGAGTAGGATGTCATACATAGAATCCTAAGGAGAGTAGGGTTAATGAAGAACCCTATTAGGCCAGGAGCATGGTCTAAAGTGACCCTTGAGGAAGATAGGTTAGGAGAAAGACTAGTGTTACACCACATAATTTCCTCCCATTAATAGAATGACTCTTATTTTGATTCTCAAAAAGGGATCAATACCCTTCATTATTCCACTGATGTCTTCATCATCATTTAGTTCATAAAGTTTCTTTATTAGATTTTCTCTAATTTTCTTGTATTCTTCGATAACTCTTCTTCTTCTATTAACCAGTCTGTTATACAAATCTTGTAGGATATTCCTCTGTATGTCTTCAAATTTTTTTTCTTCCTTAGAACCATATTCCTAACTACAAGATTTTCTATTTGTAGTCTATCCATGTTATTATACAAACTATAGTAGTTATTTAATTAAACAAAATTATCATCATTAATGATTTGAACATTTAGATTTGTTGGTGTTTTTTTTTAATGTTAAAACAGTGCTAAAACTACTAAGTGACAAAAGGCTTAATACCTAGATATCAGTACATACACAACCTAAAGAATAGCCAATTCTCATTGTCACTTGCATATGCAAAGTACTAGGACCCAACTTTAACAAAACCTCAGATGGTTTTCTACTCTTTTGGCTCTGTAAAACTAGGCCGGGTGTACTCAAGGATGGTTCAAAAATGGAACAATTCTATGAGAATTACTCTTAGTTTCATTTTGATTCTTATTTCTAAATCCTCAAACATATACATAACTCTTACCAAATTGGTAAACACATCCCTTGAACAGATATGGCCAAGAAATGTTCTATAGATCTGCAGATGTTTTCAACAACAATGGCTAAATGAAGCTAAAACATTCCATGCAGGCAAGTGCTGGCCAACTTTGAATATCTTACAGGAAATAAAAGTAAAATTTGATTTTATGATGTATTTGAAAAATCCAGTCATAATATACTTCTCTTTTGGCTGAAATACTTTCGATCAGTGCCTAATCCATTGGGGTTCAGAGTCTATAGTAAGTTCTTAGATTTAATTTGTTGCTTTGCAACAAATTCTTATTAGAATTTATCATTCAAAAATCCTTTTCAATACCTAAGCAATCTCATCACATTCATCAGAGCCCTTATTTAATCCATTGAATTAACAGCAATAACAAATGGATGTACAACCCTACTAGATTGCAATCAATTGCATAAGCTTTTACTCACACAACATCAAGGTAGCTAAGTATTTAAAAGGAGACAAAATTTAGAAAGAACTAATATGGGGACAGTTCATAATTTGTATTCATTTCCTTTGAAAATGGTATATCCTTTACAATAGACCCAGAAAGACCTTCAGAAAAGAAGCACAGTTCTTTCTACATTCATGTATTCTCAGAAATTTTGACAGAAAAGTATACTACAAACTTTCTTTCCAAATGTTTGGACCAAAAATAGGACTAAGCACAATACTTAGTAAAAACAGAATTCGGATCATTCTTTAGCCTTGGGATCTCACTTAAATAGTGTGAGATGCAACAAACTTCAGGATAAAGAAGGTGACAGGTGTCCTTTCAAAAGAAAGACAAAAACAAAATAACAGAAAGATTAACAACATTTCTTGGCGGGTCCCTTTCTGTTATGCTTCTGAATTGTTGAGACAAGAGCACGATCTGACCTTACAATCATTATTCACTTTCGAAGTACATACCCATGAGGTCTGTAAGTGATGTATCATCTTTTGTTACCTACAAACTCACTTTAACCTGGGGATTTTCCATGTCATCATTGCTGATTACAAGGGTAACTATTACTTTTACATCTTCTTCCTCATTGTCTCTTGACATCTATTCACTAAACTAATTTTTCCACTTATTAAAAGTATCATCATCTGGCCAATCAAAACTTAGAGTTTCTCTTTGTATCTTTATTAAAGAATTTGCATTTTCCTCTAAATCATCAAATTCTTTTCTCATAGCAGTATAATACAATTGTACTTTTACCAGCTCCTCCTTTGTCTTTTCCCAAAACCAATGGCCAGTCTCACTGATGATGTTTATTATTTTGTTATCGAATAATTCATCCATTTCCTTTTTCCATTTTTCTTTTTCGTTTACTGTATCAACAGATTCTAAAGCACAAGGAAATAGGGTGAATTTTTCAGTAAGATATTTTGAAAAACAGAGTATTAATCTTCTCTGTAAAGAATCTCTTTCATTCTCAAAATTTTCTAACTTATTCAGTAAATCAAAAATCTTTTCAACTTGATGATAAGGCATTTGGACTGCAGATATACATATAATTGTAATATCATTATTTCTCTATCTCCATTTCTGTGCAAGAGAATCTAGTCCATCCTTTTCTTTATTTAACTCATCCATGAGGGTTACAATCCTTGTCAACTAATCATAAAAAGTTGACCATTGTATTTTATCCCTCAAATATGTTACACCCTGCTTCCATTTTTCTTCCTGCTGATTTCTAAATTCTATCTGCCACTCATGTAATTTGGTTTTTTCTGCTTCAAATTCCTCTGCAATATAGAATTGGGGTCTTTCACGGGTGTCAGGTATTTCAATGATAGGGGTTAATCCAATAGATGACTGTGGAGGATATGCAATTCTCAGTGTACTGGATTCTCCCACTTTCCTTTTTCCAAGTATCTTCTCCAATTGAGATACCCTATTTTCCAGCTCAATTCTCCTTTTTACCTCTTGATTATAAGCATCCACCACTATTTCATATTTACTGTGCATATCAATCATTTCCTTCTCTTCTCTTTCTGCAGTGGCCAAGGCAAATTTAGAATAATCCACATTCATGTGGGCTGCTTGTACATTTGAAGTATCAGCAACTCTCCTTACAATGATACTCCATGTTAGTCCTGAATCATCAGGCTGTGATGAAGTAGTCCTGGATCCTCTTCTCAGGGACCACATAACAAGGGCAGCTTGATCATTGCTGAATGTTGTACCCAAGAATTCCTCTTTATTTGGATCCTGTAGTCCTAAATTATTTGATGCAGAATTAAAAATTAATGCATCGGCAATATCCCAATTGGGCAATAATAAAATATTTGCATTTTTTACCATCTGTCTACCCTCATCAGGGGTTATATTCTAGAACTCTTTCATCATTTGTTCCTTTATTTGATTTTGAATGGAGGCCTCATCCATTTCTGGATGCTCTGTTTTCATATTCTTACACCTTTGCTCAAAAATGTGCATGTTTACCCTCCATGCAAACTGATGGAAAGCCCTAGATCTTACAAAACTGTTATCAGACAAAAATTGCTGACTAGCTTGTTCCAAAACAGGGTCCAATTCCCTTCCTCTGAAATCTGGTACAGTTAATTCAAAACTTGGCACAAGAGGTTCCTGGGGGTTCACTTCATCAATTTCTGCTTGTGTAACAAAAATTTCTCCTTGTGACCCCATTTGTTCAAATTGCTCATTGGTGAGCTGCTCTTCCTCAATTCTCATTGGAGTTTGAGAAGGTGAGTAACCTTCATCAGGGGATTCTTCTTCCCTTATTATTTTTCTTCTTTTGGGAGGGGGGTCTTTCTTCTAGGACAATACTGGTAGATTCAACTACCTATTTTTCTTTGTGTACAATGGGCATCCACTGCCGAACAATAGTATATCTTGTCTTCTTTCATACCACCAGTGGACCCATTCCAATGTTGGGGGTGAAACCCAATTTTCTCATAACCTCTCTGGCTTTATCTGGAAAAGAATCAATAAAATGTTGTTTCTTCTCATTCATTACTTCCATTATCTTAGAGAAAGTACTCATGAGCTTATTTATCTTATTTGCATTGGTTGCAACATTACTAAGAGGACTGTAATCTTTGTCAAAACAGTTAATAAACTCCAAAACTTTTGAATAGATTCTCCATTTTTCTTTCTTTATTTCTTGCTCATGGAGAGAATATTCATTTCTTATTATATCTTCAGGAAAATTGAATTCATGCTGAACTGGACGAAGCTTGATTCTAAGTCTAAGAGCAGAGTTAAAGAAACCTTCTATATCACAAAAATGAGCATGAGACACTGCCATCTTATATTGATCCAAAATTTTGTGGAGAAAGATCCACCCTTCTTTAGTTATAACAAACTGGTGGGCTATAGTGCAAGTAGGAAAAATTGATCCTGTTCCCCTTTTGTGCAAAAAGGCCTCCTCCACTCCTCCCAACTGCCACAAAAATTCAGCTATCCCTACCTTTAAAGGTACCTGATAGGGTAGTACATGGGGTGTTCCTTTGAATCCATAGACCCTAATGATAGCTGAGACTGAATATGGGATAATATCTCCCCAATTATGTGAAACTTTTAGACTATGGGGTTTGTCCATAGGCCTAACAAGATGCATTAGTGCCTTAGGAATTCCAGGATTATCACTCAATATGAGGCATCTTAGTTTGGAGGCAAAGTGCCTATCAAATCTAACAAAGCTAGCATTTTCTGCTTCCCAAGTCGTGTCTGCACTCCATAATTGGACTGGTAGTGCCTCCCCCTCTTGTTCCCTATTTAAAACCATTTCTTTACCAAAATAAGTGGCCCCTTTAAAAAGAAACATATGCATCAATAGGGAGTACTGACCCAAAACCTTTTCCACCTTGCCCTTTGCAATCCCCACCAATCCCTGGTGAATCTCATTAGCCCAGTAAGATACAAAATCAAAAATTATTTCCACACCAAAAGAGGAGATTTGGGTGATCATATACATGAAGTCACCAGAATAAAATCTTCTTCGCCCTCTCCAAAGACTCTGCACAGGGTCCTATATATCTCTACTACCCTGGCATTAAAGCATGATTTCTTGAATAGTTCTTTAGAAGACGATGTTATGGTCGGGAGGCCTCCAATCCGGCCTATGTGGGCTTTCAGTGCACCTTGTCTAACTACATCCCTTTTGGATATATATTCTTTTTCTAACTCTATCAAATTAATGGGCACATGATACATAGTGAGAGGTCCCAGACTGAAAACCTTCCTAATCTCCTCGGGACTGATGGTAACTAAAACCTCACCATCCATTCTTCTCACTACCTTAGTGGCTTGGTCATAATTTTTTGCTATAGCTTCAAGTAGGTCAAAATCCATAAACACACTGGGGACAACAAGCTTTCCAAGATCAAAATTCCATATATTGGCATAAGGGGCATATAACTTCCTTTCTGCAAACCATATTTTTGAATAAACTCAAACCAGTTTGAGAAGTTTGAGCATCCTGAACCCAATTACCCTTATCATACAATCCATCAGCTATCCTTAGCCTAGGGTTTAGTGAGGTTAACCTCTTAACTTGCACCATTTCTATAGTAGACTCAGGAAGCAACTCAAGCAAATCATCATGGACATTTCTATCCAAGTAGTTTATTGCACCTGAAAATCCCTTCTTCGGAGGCATCTTGGGCTATCTTTTTAGAACTTAAAAGCTTACGAAGATTATGGTAGTATTACTTACTTGAATTCTGTCTCTGTTTTCCTTTTTATTCCTGCAAATTTTCTGTGAACAGATAACTTGACAATTTTTATCAGACCTTGGCATGCTTTTCTTTTAGTAATGGCTTCTGCACAAGAATGGCTCCAAATCTTTGCTCGCGTGAGATGAACCTGATGAAATCTCTCTGTATTATACTCTGTTTTTCCTCACAGACAAAGCTTTCTTGTCTAATTAATACAGAGAGTGGCACTGCATTTTTCATTTAAAATTGCGTCGTCGATCTTCAAAGATCCTACGATCATGTGGTGCAGAGAGAACAACTAGGAGTTGTATTTGCCATGTCAGTTATTTTACCCAATGAGAACTTGCCACGTACATAATTCTTTCTTTGATGGTGCTTATATTTGGACCCATTGACGACTGAGAACACGTGTCAGCATATCGCTACTTCGTTATGCATAAAGAACAAGCACCTTGCCATAGCGAAGTGGCGACAATCATTGATCTGATCTAGAAATGATCGAAAAATATGCTACAGGGCTTCTTAAGAAGGAAGGCGGTGGGCCCAACTCGCTATGTCGCTATAATTATCTCCCTTGCAACTCTTCATAGCGAGGAGATGATAGCCATTGATCACTTACAAATCAAAGGTGAGGAAAAAGCACAGGATCTCCTGATTTATATTTGCTATGTCGTATGGCTTAACAAGCATGCAACTTGTCATAGCGAGGTAGCGAGCTCCATTGATCTACTTCAAGCTGACATTCAGGATTTTTTGTACATTCAGTTAGATGGGCATTAATGAGAATCGGATCTCTGCATAGTTGGCACATGTCAAAATTTACCATAGTCATTTATCATTCCACGTCACCAAAGATCTTGCCGATCTTTTACCATTTTACAGGGCCTCGCTAACTCGTTAACGGTGAAGCACCTAATTTTTTTGATAGCGAGGTAGCGAGCTCCGGCACTTAAAAGGATTCCGTGCTGGAAAATGCAAGGGTTACCCAGTAATCACTTCTGTCAATTAAAACTAATTCTGACAATGGTATTTATGACTAGTCATGCCATCTGGTGTAATTATGATACAAGCAAGACGCAATGTCATCATCTTCAAATTTTCATGTGGCCTCGCTACTTCGCTAACGACGAAGTGCCTGATTTTTCCGATAGCGAGGTAGCGGAATGTCCAAAAAAACCATCATTCTGGCTCTGATGTTAGATATTCTAGTGGGTCCCTATCCTTTTTGGACGGTAACTTGCAAAGTGTACCTACACAATAAATCATTTAATAAGCAAATCTCCGATCACCGTATCTTCACTTTATGGTCTCGCCTCTTAAAATACTCAACACTCATTACCTTGCCATACTTAATAAACATGCAACTTGTCATAGCGAGGTAACGACAATGGTAGATCTAGTCGGATCTAACGGTTGGGACAAATAGGAAGAAAGGTAACCCGGGAGAAAGGAAAAGGAATATGACAACATATTCATCTCTTTTGAAAATTCAAAATTTTGTGCCTGACAATTTATGAATAGGGATGATATAGGGTTTACATGATGATTATTTCTTATGGACGGATTATCTAACACCCTATGCTTCACTTAGGAATAGAACATTTGACTTTTCTATGATTTAACAGAAAACTTCTACTACACAAAAAGTCAGACCAACAAGATTCTCTACCTTTGGCTTCCAAGGCTTCTTCCCAATGGATGTCCTTGCTTCTCTAACTACCTTTTCTATTGGTATGTCCTCATTTTCTTCTTCATATTGATCACACACATTTGATTCAATCATCTGAAGAGTCTTTCTTCCCTTTCTAGGTCCACTTGAGAATTTCTTAGTCCTATTCTTTCTAGGTTACTGAATCTCTTGTTTTACCTTGGTGAGTCTCTCTGATTTTAACTGGAGAAATATTTGATTTGACATTAGTACTAGTAACCTCTTCTTCATCAATCTTCTTGACTGACTGTACAACATTGGGCTATACTTGTACTACTATAGCATAAGGAATAGTAGGTATTTATGAATTAGATCATGCCACTATAACTCATTTTATAGGTCGTATCACTACAAGGTGTATGGCTACCAATACCTCTATTTATCCGCTTGCCTTCATTTTTAAGGAAATCCCTTTAACTTCATTAAATTCTTCTATGGTCATACCAGATTCCTTCAACATAGCTTCTATCTTTTTGTCTACCTTTCTCATAATGTCTTTTCTATATATAGTTCACTGTGAACTTCTTTCATCTTTTCATCATAAGTACCCCGTCTAGGGCATTCCTTATCCCTATTAGATTCTAGGATTATTTTTTCATAGCTTTCTATAAGATCTTTACTCATTTCATAGCCCATAGGGTCTATGAACTTAACTCTAGGTTCAATTGCTTCCATACATGTGACATCAATTTCAAATATGAAACATATGTTGTCCTTTTACTTCTCTACCAATGATAGAGGATTTCTTAATTTCTTGTTTATTTTAGATTAGCAACTCTTCATCATTTTCATTATGTCTTCAATGATTCTTTCTTTTGATTGTCTCCTATAATGCTAAGTGATCAAGTTCATTGTGTACTTGTTTCTATTCTATTCATGGTTAGGCATACCTAGAAACTTTCTAATAACTTGAAAGAATAGTTGAGTTATCAGTGATTCACATTTGAAAACTGTACTCTTTGTCCTTTTCAATTTCTCAATATTGTCAAGCAACTGTTGCTTCACAATTTCACACAAATTAATATTTTCACTTTTTACTGTCATTAGGTATGCTGCATGGATAAATCCAATAGGTATAAAATTCAACCTCAAACTATGGTTCATCTTGTAATCTATAATTTTGCTAATGATTCTTACATCATTTTCCTTAATCAGACCAATTCTCATGTTTCTTCTATCTAATTTTCTCTTTAGATTGGTTTCAACCAATTTTTTAACATTCTTTTCATTCATTGGATTTCTCCCTTTATCACTTAATCCAATAAGCCTATGGATCATATCATTGTCAATCATGATAGGGATGTCTCTGACCCAAAACATTCCATCATGGATTATCCTCAAGATTATTTTTCTCTAATCATGGTTATCAAATTCCATATAGAACATGTGCCTGATAATTATCGGTCCTTCTAAATTAATGATAAATTATTTTTACATACCACATCCAATTCCTTGTGAATATCATTTTCACCAATAGTATGAAACTTGAAATGAATTTATGACCTTACATCCTCTATGTGCAATACATTCAATGAAACTTTCAAAAAATGCTCCCAAAGGATCATCTTCAAGTGATAGAAATGGGTGTTTCTTGATTTTGTACTATGGTCTCTCACTAACATCACTTATGGTAAGATTTTCCATCTTAATTGATTCAAAGATCTTAAAAACACAACTTAAAACTCCTTAAAATACATGGAATTCATGTAACTAGGGATTTCTTACTTCACACTTACAAATGCTTCAAATATTTCTTTACTTTACTATTAGATCACTCTTAATTTCTTGTTAGTTCTTCACATAATCAAATAGTACTCACAATCTTGTTCACATCCTTTAAATCCTTTCAAATTGAACTTCACATTGATTATGCAACTACTTAATTTTTAAAAGTTGTTATCTATTATCCTTTATTTATTTTTTTCATTCTTGCAGTCTCATACAATCTCTAAATAACTTGTACTCTTAACTAGAGCTTCCTTATTATCTACTTTTCCTTTCATTAACTTTGAAACCTCTCACTTGATCTCTAAGCTCTGTTATATCTTTCTAATATTCTTGTTGGAAATATTCAAGACTATGCTAAGTTATTGAGAGGGGAGAGGTGAATCAGTAGCTTCTAAAACTTTAACAATTTCAATTCTTAATCCAATAAACCAATTAGCACTTAATTCATCACATCTTATCTAGATGCAACCATGAGAAACTGAAAACATGAAAGCATCCATAACACTTGAACACAAAGATTTGTTGACCCAGAAACCTTCCAAATAGAAAATAAAACTAGAGTCAGGAGGATACCCTCAAAATTTAGTACATCAATAGAAAGTTGGGATGTTAAGGCTTACATTGATCACTTTAGATGATCTGCCCTAGTAGGAGCAAATAGGACTACTAGGTGTACCTTGTAAGAGGATTTACAAACATACAATGAAGTATGCACTCGGTAAAGAGATTCATAAAAGACTATTAGGTCTACCTTGTTAAAGGATTTTGATTGGTTCACCTATTAGGATGAAGCAATACATCTTTGATTTGCAACTAAGTTTGCTAATGGAGATTCCTTAGTGTACTGATCACCTTTCTGTGATAGATATGTCTTTGCTGCTCCTTATAATGTCATGGCCTTCACAATTTTCTCTTTATCTATTGTATTCATAACTTGAACTTTTCACATCCACATTACAATACATATTCTTACACCATCACATCCTTTTTCAATGGATATGATACAATACATTACATATATATAGCAATCCAAAATACAAAATTACAAAGTTGGCCATGATAAAAGTTAACACAAAGATTAGAAAGTTAGCCCACATGAAGATATTTGGGTTTTGAATATTGACTTATTCTGATACTCGACATCCACTATTAATACTCAACATTTTCATGCACCTAGTAGACATATTTTCTTGATCCATACTGATCACTTTAAGGTAGTATTGAACTTGATCTACACTAGTGACTCATTAGATATTGTACAACTCAGCAAACACTGAATTACTCAATTATCAATAAGTAGCTTGGTTAACACTGGCTTCACATCACATGAATTACAAACTTGGTAGACATTGCAATGCTTGGTAACCACAGATAAACTTGGTGTATACTAAAATGTATGATTTGAATTGGTGGGCTTCACACTGATTGAATCTACTCGATAACCATTGGGTTTTGTCCAAAAGACTCTGTAGCAATTGTAGAGCTCGGTGGCTAATGAGTTACATGGTAAACACTATAGATTATTCAATGAGCTTAGTAGCTATATAGAATCTAAATAAGCATGTGTCTCTAATAACAAACTTGACTGATATGTCAACAATCTCCCCCTTTGGCATATGTGATACTAACTCAGTATATTTTTGAAATTTTTGACATTGATCTTTGTAATTATATATAGTATACTATACATCTTTTGCTATTTACAACATGTCTTACTAATACAAGTTCTCCACCATAGCATATTTCTCCCCCAGTTCCTCTATGTACATGTCTTGTTTTCTCATAACATATAAATTTTCTCCCATATACATGTAACATTTCTTCAATGTAACTTTTCTCCCACTTTTTAATAGTAATGCCAAAGATTTATTCTAATATATTTATATAAAGACACCAAAATGAGATAAGAATTCAGAGTGTACCTTGAGAGTGATTACCAAGGTTTTATCCCAACTTTCTTGCAAGACCTTGCATGTACAAATTGTAATTTTCACCTTTGCTGATAGTTCAATCATGTGATCCATAATAGAGAAGTTGTTATCATGGATCAAATTCTTTGAATATACAATGTGTTTCTACATAGCATCCATGACTAGAAGGATCATATTTTGTATGTCAATCAATGTTGAGCGGATCCTTGCTTCTTCTCTTAACAATTTAGCTTGCATGTCTAACAAAAATTTGATTTTCTTGAAATGCGTAGAGCTTGAATTGGGGTCAAGTTGTAGTTGCTAAGAATTTTTTTTAAGATCTATATCAATTTTGGATAATTTTTCCTTTACTTCCTTTTATACTCTAAGACATCACATAGTTTTCCAAAAAGTAATGACACATTTGAACAGGACACCTCAAGATTGATAAAAATTGTTGAAAGCTGAACTTGATAAATGGCTATTTGCTGAGAAATGTACTCCAACACTTTATTGTTGAATATCTTTTTAGCCTTTTTAAGTAGCTTTTCTTGACCATCGGTGTCCATATTGAACTTTTGTACCGCCTCTCCTAGTTGATATAAAATAAGTCAAGAAGAATCAACTCAATTCTTATTACCTCAATCAAGATATTCTTGGCATCATCTATTATCTTATACTCTCTGTCTCTTTCCTCTCTTAATATTTGTTGTCTAGCCTTTTTTTGGAGCAGTACACCAAATATGTGCATTTGGTCTGTAGAAAGATTGTAGATATCCCATTTGGGAATTACTATTTCCTCATCTAAATATATGTCTTCCTCTATCTCCTTTCCTTTCCCTAAAAATTTTGTACTCTGTTGAGCCTTAGTCTCAACTATATTTGCACTTATTGCTTTTGTACTTAGAATGGAAATAATAGTAGACATACTTGGGGTTGCAATAAAAACTTATACTATATTGACTAATGGAATACTTACAGAAATACTTGAAGAATAAAAAATTGATGAAGTCAAAATTGTAGAATCCAAAACTAAAGTAGACAAAATTGGAGAGCTTACCAAAGATGCACTCAAAATTGAAGAAGACAAAATTGGAGAAGTGAAGACTAAAGAACTCAACTTAATAGATGAAGAAGGAGTCTGTAGCTCAATGGATGAAGTGGAAGTCACTTCTATCAATGATATGCTAAGCTGAGTTGGGGAAAAGAGTGATTGGACATTTGATGTATTTGTAGTATTCACAACCAAACTTGCTGAAGCTGCCTACATAGTTGATGTAGACAATGGTTTGCTTAGGGAGTGACGAAGTGAGGCAATGACTACTACAACTATCTTGACTACGTCAGTCTCATCATCATCTTGCTTTTCTTCCTCCGTAGCTTCTAGACCTTGATTATCTTCATCTTCTTCATTATCAAAGTGAGTTACTTCTTCAACATTTTCTTCCTCATCTTTCTCCTTATCTTCTTCTTCATGAACATCCTTTACTTCAATTGGAAATTCACTTGGTTTATGAAGATGATAAATATTTTTCCAAGTGTTTGTAGCATTTCTAACAACATGCTCTATGTCTTTGATAAAAACCAAACAAGTATTAAACCTTAGAGTCATTTTTCATTCATTTTTCTTTAATGACTCTTTCACCTCAGCATCTGATAAGCTTGATAGTATCTGCCTCAAGGTTTGTGCGTATATGTCTTTTAGTGTTTGCATAGCAAAATCCCATCTTGGCTTTATCTTTCACTGGAGACTTGAGAAGCGATTTGGTCTAGTGAGTATTTCCACTTACCCATTTTGCTCAGCACCAATTCTTCAACTTGCTTCTACTTAGCCTCAATCTTGATTTCATATTTCAAAGATTTAAAATTTGTTATTCGTACTCCTTTTTCCAATTGCTTCAACTTATCCTGGAAGGTGGGTGGATGCTAGTTGAATACAATGTCACTTTCTTTCTTTGGTGATCTCCTTGTGAAGATTGCAGTGCATGATTTTGCAAGCTTGGTGATGATCACCTTGCTCTTTTTCTTCAAAGGTTCTTCTTCTTTCTCAGATTCTTCCTCATCCCCTTCTTCCACATCCTCACCTTTTCCCTTAGTTAATAAGAGAGGTACACTTGATTTCAGCTTTGCTATTCTTCACTTCCCTTTGTTAACTACTTGTGGGAGCTTTATTTCTACCTCTATTCTGGCCTTAGATTCATCATAAGTTCCAAAGTAAGGAGCCTTGGGATCAATAGGTTTTTTAAAAGGGCTTTAATGATATCCTTGGTCTCATCAATATTCACCTCATAGTCGAGATATTTGACCCTTGCAACTCTAGGCTTATTGGATGGATATATACCTTGTCACAGTCCACCATGAAGCACACATCATCCTTGTAGTCTTCAACTAACTTCTTCAGAACCCTAAACCTATTTTTCATTTTCTCTTTGAACACATCGAAGTAGTTGTCCATGATGCTGCCATAGTTCTCACCCATTTTTGCAATATATTCATTTATTTGGTAAAGTATAGGCACATCTTTTCTCCAGACTATAGTGCCTTTAGAAGGGAAGAACTAGGGAAGAACTTCTGGACATAAAAGAATAGATAGGTTAATAGTGAAGCAAATTTTCATGGGTTGTTCTTTGATGTTCTAATACTTTCCATGTTTTTATTGAATTGCCTTAACAATAGGTTGACAAGGTCATGAGATAAGTTGTTCTTCACCACTTTATATGCCAAATCCACAGCTTCACATGACACACTGTTAAGATGGCTTAAACTGTATATTTTATGCACAATAACATGAATTCAAAATTTCAACTCTGCATTTGTGACACTACTTATTTTCATACCTTTGCCATCAAACTCAGCTAGGGTTTTCTTTTCTAACTCTGCCCAACCTAGGGTTTTAGTTTTTTTGGCTTTTGCTAGCATGGGGAGGCTAGTAATTCCATGAATCATCTTCTTTGTTATCAGAATTGGTTGTTCTAACCACAGTTGTCTGTTATGCACCCAACTAAGGATAATCCTAATCCATTTAATTTGAAATTCTTGGGGCATATGGGGAATACATGTCAATCCTTTTGCTTCTAGATGTTGATGCTTGGGTTTCAAGGTTCCATCAACACATAGCTAACCTAGGGCATCATCCATCTCTAGACTATTGATTTCTTGAATAACACATTTAAAATGAGTATGAATTTTGTTAATAAGAAGTACCTTAGGAGGGATTTGGGATTGAGCTTCACTTTGGTCTAGGGTTTTAGCAACCATAGGCATGAGCTTGAAATCTAATGCTTTCCATTCAACTCCTTGAACCAACATGTCAGACCATTTCTTGACCATACTGCTACTGGATGTCATTTTTTCTCAAAAGCTTGAGATAACCTCAAAAAGCTTTTGTAGGAAATTTTCTCAAGTTGCTTTGATCACATAGAAAATAGCTCTTCGCAATAGCACTCAAAAATTCATGGTAAGAAATAAATTCAATTCCATGCCTTTTCTTAAAACTTTGCCATTAATGTTTGATATGAAGGTAGATAAGTTGACAGACTATCATCCACTATATGACATTGATTACTTAGTCACATCTCCATAATTCAGTAACCATAAGTGTCTTTTTTACTCTTGACCTTGCTCAGTAGAGTTTATGACCCGACCTTACTCGCTAGAGAAGGTAACTTGATAATAATTAATACTAATCTTGCTTAGTGATCCCTTTTTACCTTGTATATGGATTTGGATCTTTGTCACCTTTCAACTGGAATTGATTTAGATGTCTTCTTTGATATCTTGGTTCCAATTCTTTCTTGAGAACTTAATTAGAAATGGTAGTCACCCAATTCTTGAGTGACTTGACCATCATTGCTTGGACCAATATAATTCTTGAGTATTCATATAATTCTTGGCAAGATGACCAAGTTCTATACAAATGAAACATCTTTTAGTGGTATCTCTTTTCCTCATATGATTTTTAACATAATTCATACTAATGACATCTACACTAGGTATTGCAGTCCCAACCAAATATTGTTTTCACAATTTCTTCTATAGGATTCAATGTCTTTGTTTTGCATTCTAATTCCTTGTGACAATGTTTCTTGTATTTATGACAATTGCCTTCAAATATTGGTTTCTCTTTGCATCCATTAGCCCTATGACCATGCTAATTTCAAGTGTAGCATTTTCCATTGAATTTTGCTTTTCCATTACTCTAACATTTGTTTGATGTATGACCTATCTTGCCATAGTGATTGCAAGTGGGTCTTTTATTCTTTTGAGCACCTTGTTTGGAGGATTCACCTTCTTCTTTGTATCCAATTCCTACTTTTCCTTTTTGCCTATAGAGGTTTTGCTCATTTAGTTGATCCATGTCTGCTTGAGATTTTATCATTCTCTCATTGATTTGCTTCTTAGAGTTTAGATCATTCCTCAATCTTTCATTGATTTGTCTTTCAGATCTCAGATCATTTTTTATTCTTTCACTGATTTTCCTTTTAGAATTTAGATCATTCCTCATTCTTTCATTTTCAAATCTTAGGCTCATGATTTCCTCATTTGCATTGGAGTGCTGATCAATAAGGTCTACTTGATTGGTTTTCAATTTCATTTTTCCTTCCATCCATCTCTTATTTTATCTTGTTTCTCTATTCCAAGACTTTACATAATCTTATTGACTAAATTTCTTGTTCTCTTTTTAGCTTTCCTACTTCTTCTTGCAAGGAACCATTCTTCTATAGGAGTTCTTTTATTACATCATTTGCTTCATTTGAGCTACTTGAAGGGTAAAAGTCTTTAATTCTTTCATCAATGTAAAGATGATCATTCATTTGATTTCCAAGTTCCTTTATTCTTTTCAGGGATTGGGAAAGTTTCTGTTTAGCTTTCTTAAGTTGGGCAATGGCCATTTCTAGATCCAACTATTCATTGTCAATAGTTTTTTCAAGTTTGAATATCTCCATATCCTTGATCTTTGCTCAAGCTATTAAACTTTCTCCTAAGAACCACAATGATCTGATACCAATTTTTGGAAATATTCAAGACTATGCTAAGTTACTAAGAGGGGAGGGGTGAATCAATAACTTCTAAAACTTTAACAATTTTAATTCTTAATCCAATAAATCAATTTGCACTTAATTCACCACATTTGATCTAGGTGCATGCATGAGAAACTGAAAACATGAAAGCATCCATAACACTTAAACACAAAGATTTGGTGACCCAGAAACCTTCCAAATAGAAAGTAAAACTAGGGTGGGGATGATACCCACAAACTTCAGTACTGCAACATAAATTTGGCTTGTTAAGGCTTACATTGATCACTTCAAATGACCTACCTTGTTAGAAGAAAATAGGACTGTTAGGTCCACCTTGTAAGAGGATTTACAAACATACACTGAAGTATGCACTGAGTAAACAGATTTATAAAAGACTGTTAGGTCTACCTTGTTAAAGGATTTTGATTGGTTCACCTATTAGGATGAAGTATTAGATCTCTGATTTACAACTAGGTTTTGTGATAGATATTCCTTAGTGTATTGATCACCTTTCTGTGATAGATATGTCTCTACTGCTCCTTATACTAACATGGCCTTCACAATTTGCTCTTTATTTTCTATATTCATAACTTTAACTTTTCGCATCCACATTAAAATACATATACTTACACACTTACATTCTTTTTCATTGGATATGCTACAATAAATTACATATATATACCAATCCAAAATACAAAATTACAAAGTCGACCATGATACCAGTTAAAAAAAAGATTACATAGTCAACATGAAGATACTTGGGTTCTGAAGACTGACTCGGTGAGTTTCTGATACTTGACATCCATTGTCAATAATCAACATTATCATGCACTTGGTAGACATAGAAGCTTAGTCCATACTGATCACTTTCAAGGAGTCTTGAACTTGGTCTGCATTGGTGACTAGGTAGATATTGTGCAACTTAGAAAAAACTTAATTACTTCATTATCAAGAAATAGCTCAATTAATAGTGGCTTCACATCATATGAACTATGAAGTCGGTAGACACTGCAATGCTTGGTAACCACTGATAAACTTGGTGTATACTAAAATGCACGGTTTGAACTACTAGACTTCACATCGACTGAATCTACCTAGTAACCACTGGAATTTTATCAAAAGACTCGGTAGAAATTGTAGAGCTCTGTGGCTACTAAATTACATGGAAAACACTATAGACTATTCAATGAGCTCAGTAGCTATAAAAAATTTGAATAAGTGTGTGTCACTAATAACAAACTTGACTAATATGTCAACAACTCTATCTTCGATTAAAAAGATCCTAATTCAAATAAGATGAATCACACACAATGGCTGACTTCAATCTCTCATCAAGTGCATTGAAATACTATTCTTCTAAAACAACATGTGAACTTCATGGATCATGTGTCTTCACAAATACTTCCTTGAATTCTTCAACATGCTCTTTGAGTGCTTCTTTCTGATTGCTATTACTACTATCATTTCTATTGTTGTTCCTTCTATTGTTTGGGTTCCTATTGTTCATATATCCATTTTGAACAATCTTTCAATGTGACCAAAGTTATTGCATAATTGATCAACGGTCAAAATCGATTAGAATAGAGAGTTGAGATTGGAAATGAGATTCAGTTAGAGTGGAAAATTCCTTGTCCAGATGAACTTAATAGATCCACTTCTGAGTGTGAGAGAGAGTTAATTGAGTTAATTCTAATCCCAATTCCAGTTCACTCAAAATTTCCATTTATAAATTGAAGAGAATATTTTTGAGAAGATATTTAATTTAATAAAATTGAATATGACCTCATAACTACACAATCTTAATTAATTGAGTAATTAAACTCAATAATTAAAATGAGGACATATCTTATTAAATCAAATACATTTAATTCCCTTGTACATTAGCTAAAAGGAAATTTTAATTCAACTAAAGTATGAAGGCTTATAATTAAATTAAACTCAATAAATAGGTTGAATGTGGCTAATTTGAGTTAATACTTAGGAATTAAATAAAAAGTGTAATTAATGAAAATTAGGGATTTTCTACATTTGACACTTAGGTCAAGTAGCGATTATTAGAATTAGAATTACCTAGTAAAATAGTACTTAGGATTGATTAAATAGACTAGAATTGGTTTAGCATGACAATGTGCCAATTTTGGGGTATTACGTTTGCCCCTCTTTTAATGAGTGTGCAAGTAGCACATTCGATTCAAAGAAATCAAAAGTATGAAGCATAGATTGAGAAATGAGATTGGTTCCAAAATTGATGATACATAGACCAATTGATAAGATTTTTAAAGATATCTCTAGAATGAAGCTTGACCTTAGGGAATCCAAATAGAACACCTAGATACCAAAATTGATAAGCTTTTTAAGGTTATCTCTAGAATGAAGCTTAATCTTAGGGAATCGAGATAGAACACCTAGATACCAAAATTGATAGAACAAAGATTGTTAAACTTTACAAAATTGTTCCCAAAAAAAGACTCAATTCTTAGGAGTCAGAGTTAGATTATCTTGATGCCTATCCATTAGAAGATGACATAGTTAATCATGATTCATAGAATTATCCATAGAATGAGGCTTAATCTTCAAGAGTCAGGGTTTGACTATCCATGATACCTATCCATTGAATAGTGATCAAAAGTAAGAGCTTAGAATTATCCCTAGAATGAGGCTTAATTCTCAACAAGAGTTAAGATTATCTCCCAAATGAAGCTTAATCCTTATCAAGAATTTAGAATTATCTCTAGAATAGAGCTTAATCCCATAGAATCTAGTTAGAACACTTAAATATTGGTCCATGAAAGGGATAACAAGACCTATCATGAGTCATAGAATCATCCCCAAAATGAGGCTTGATCCTTAGGAGTCGGGGTTAGACTATCCCGATACCTGTCCATTGAACTCTGACAAGACTATTATAAGGTCGATCAATTGATTGGTAGATAAGATAGATGACATGGATACCAGATAGAGAGGAAAAATATGCCCCAAGTGATGAGATGCCTTGAGTGATGAGGACATAAGATTCAAATTGAGTTGAAGCCAATTTTGGAAGATTCAATGATGTAATCATCCTACCCTTGGGGAGTGAAATCAAAAGATTACACACCAGAATAGTGATATAGAACAATATATTGAGAGATACTAAAGAAATTAGAGATTCAAAAGAATGTAGAATATATCAAAAAAGTTTGAAGAAAATTTGAAGTTGACTTGAAGTGATTTCGAGGTCCCGAAGATCAAGTTTGACCAAAGTTTACTAGAGTTGAATTTTTCTAGAAATTTTGGAAAATTTGAAGAAAATGTGATTTGAAAAGATTCTAAGATTCACAAAGTATTAGAAAAATGGACGTACAAGCATTCGATTGCATTGGTCCCAAAAATTGTAAAGTGTGATTTTGAGCTATTTAAGTGTGTCAGATTTTGAATTCAATCTCAAAAATAAGATTAGAGCAACCAAATTAGCCAAGGGTGATTTTCACACCAATCAAAGTACTTTGAAAAATTAGGTGAAAACCTATATAAGGGCCCAAAGGGTCATTTTCAATTCATTTGTGCTTTTTTCTTTTGTGAAGAAGAGAACTCTAAGGAGAAAGATGGTGATCCCCATGCGTATGCATTGATTTGAGTACTCTAGGTGACACACCTAGCCAATGGAGTATGGACATCCAGTGAGTCATTGATAATCTTGCTTTTTATTTGAAATTTCATCCTTTTTTAGTGTTTTTAGAATGTTTTAGGGAATGTTTAATTCTGTTGTGTTAGTTTTGGTGCAAGGATGTCCTTCCTCATGTTACTTACATCAATCATCCTTCACACAAAGAAGTAACAAGCTAGTATTTCTTTGCCAAATTTGGTGGGTTTCCTCATGTGGAAGAAATCCATTTTTGCATGAAAAACCCTAAACATGGCCACTTTTTCACTAAACATTTTAAACTTTTTTGTAGGAGAATGCACTTCCTCGCACAAAAAGGTGCAAGCTCACGTGAGAAGATGAGATCTCATGCAAAAATCTGGTGTAAATTACAAATTTAGATGTTAGAAATTTGATTTGTCATTGATATTTTGCATTTTCTTTCATTGGTTTTCACCTATCTGAGACTAATCATTTGCTTGTTGTTTTCACGTATGCAGGTTAGCTTTTTTGATGTTGGATTTAGATCATATTACTTGCCTTACATAGCTTTGTTATGATAGTTAGATGATGTTGATATGGCATACATTGATGCTCTAGTATTATCATATCTTTGCTAGATTCCTACATTGCTAGTGAATCACAACCTATTGACTGCATTGGTTGAGCATTTCTATTTAGAGATGAAAACCTTCCATCTACCCTAGGAAGAGATAACCATCACACTAGAGGACATCTATAGGATTCTATAGGTCCCATTCTATGGGCCATGGGTTGTGTATGACAAAGGCATTGAGAACCATATTTGAGGAGTACATTATCATGGGTAGAGCCGTCATATGGGATGAGCTAGTACATACATATGAACCCACTCACAGGTTGCCATCAGTATTAGGCATATTTATGACCTTCTTTCTAATGTTGGACAAAAGGTCAATGTGGTTTAGAATGTAGATGGTGAAGAATGTTGTAGTTTATGCTAGAGGCACCTGAGTGATATGGATGAGGTCTATGCATGCTCGCTCATATGTTCTGTGAGATGCATGAGATCATATATCATGAGAGGAAGAGCATGGCTATCAAGGTCTATGTTCTTTCGGTATGGGCATGGGTGAATTTTCCTATTACTAGACCATTTTTTATAGATGAGAGACAACCTACGGAGCCATGCATATGTAGATATCAAGGCTAGTTGATCCAAGCAACTTTGGGGAAGACTGAGTAGTGGAGAGGTCCATTAGATGACCTAGTAGTAGTAGTAGTATGGAGACCATGGAGAGAGACTAAGGCATGGGATGATGCATAGGTGGAGCTAGGATACATGTTTACTTCTTGACCATTGATAGGTCACTCAATTTAGGTCATAGAGAGATTCCCACTAACATGAGTTTGGAAAAGTTATGGTCAACTGCAAGACATATCACAAGAGTACTACTCATATGTGTAGCTTGCTATAGATCTGCATCATGGGTGGTTGGTGACATTAGACCCAAGCCATTCAATGATTGATGTGTGCTCTATAGTGGCTACATAGTGGGATTACCTACTAGCTATAGCAGATGGGGGATGACTCAAGCATATTAGACACACTTTTCGAGTCATCCCTTCCTGTGATTTATAGACCTAGTGGGGATGGCCATACCCATATAGCCAGTGTAGGTACCATAGCCACCAATATAATAACCACAATAGGAGAGAGCTAGGTAGAGGACCTAATAGATTCTAATTCCTCCTTGATAGATGGGATCAAATCTAGATGCTGTAGGTAGCTAAACAGGACACAGACATCCTTGAGGTGAGATGGGATCCTTGGGATCCATAGAAGGAGGCACACAAAGGCCTCACATAGAGGAGCAACTAGCCGAGCAGGGGTTAGGCAATGAGGAGATGTAGGATTGGCCTGCTGGGCCATAGGCCAAAGATATCCTAGCATAGACCCAGGATGCCCTGAGGAGATCAAGAGATCGAGGGAGGAAAATATGACAATAATTGGGAGAGCTACATATATAGCTTGTAGTACAAGACACCAAGATAGCAGAGAGGGATCATGAGATCTGCAGCTTATGAGAGCAGCTATAATGAGAGGCTCATAGATTAGATCAACAATGGGATGAGATTTGGCTATAGTTAGTGAGGGCAACCTACTAAAATGTAACATATGCTATCGTTGTGCCAGAGGATGCGGAGTAGGTGCCTTGATTTTCCCAGTATGCGAGAGAGTCAAGAGGTGCATGACCTCCAAGGAGACTAGCTATGCCTCCTCCTTCTCCACCAGTTGGAGGTGAGGGAGAAGGAGAGAGTTAGCTCAATTTTTTCTAATTTTTCTCTGGCTATGTATTGATTAGTGTGCCAGCATCTAATTTTGCAATGATGTATACTTTTGACTCTCTTTATAGTTTGTTGTACATGAGATGTTAATGCTTATGAGTATGAATGAAAATTTTATATGTTGTATGAATGTAGTGTAGATGAAATGAATCGTGAAATTATGTATTAAATGCAAAATAAAAATTGAACTAACATCTCATGCAGTGTTCTATTTTGTTGATAGTCACATGTATTCGACAAAGATCAAGATGACAAACTAAAGAATAAAATGCTTTTGCAATCATGAAAAGATGTGATACTTTGAAGAAGCCAACAATCTCTCATACTAAAAGATGCAAGTAAGTTAGCGATCATACCATGTGCTTATGCAATGTAGCCCTACACTAGATGCAACCCTAAGTTTAGTTACCAAGCTTCAAAAATTATCATCACTAAGTGTATGGCTAAATCCTAAATGTCATACAATTTTTACTAACATTGCAATAATAGAAATATGAATATGACACATTTTATAGTTTTTTCAGGCTTAAATGTAAGCATTCAAGGCACAAGAAGCCAAAATAACCAAAACATTTGTCCCTTTTGATGTAGCAAGCTAACATAAGCATCAAAGCATAAATGCTAGGATGACAAAAATGTTTCTTGCATGCAGACATACTAGACACATGAGAGATCATTCTTATCCCAAGTGATTAGTAAGTATTATGTCTGCAATGACCCTTGCATTCGTAACTTGAGGTAGAAGTGTGCTAACTATACTCGTAGTGACCGATACATTCACTTAGCAGGGCAAGTATCAATATTTACTATAGCATAAAGAATTCACTCAAACAAGCAAGAAAAATAACCAACCTCACTAAAGTATCTGTATAAAAGGTGTCAAGGTACACATGATCATCCAATATGAGATAGAGGCTCTTATAGTGGACACCCATTTTATATGGATATTTTAGATCATTGGAACTAAACCATCAAATAGAAAGAAAAGAAAAGATCATGCCCCCAATCTTTGCTGCTCTAGTCAAAAGAGATATCATTGACTTACTTGAAGAGACATGATAAAATGAGAGAAAAACAAACAAAGAAAAAGTTCAACATATCTCAAATAGGTTCAACATTGTTAGTTCAATTTTTGTGTTATAGGATTAATGTCAAGTGTTAATGTTTAAAACATATGTGAAAGAAATCTCTTTAGTAGGGTGACAATAATATACAGACATAGTTAGAACAACTAGTTACTGAAGTCAAAGAGGAATCTTTAGTAAGAATAAGCTTGGTAGAAAATTAAGCCACAATAGGCAGGCATAGTTAGAAAAATTGGTAACTAATGCAAGAAAGATCTTCTATGAGAGGAATCTCAAATAGTGACATGAGTGATCGTAGGTAAACCAAGTTAGAACAACTAGTGACTAATGTGAGAGATCTTTTGTAAGAGGAATATCTAAAGTGACATGAGAAATAGAAGGTAGATATCTTCTGTAAGAGGAATCTCTAAAGTGACATAAGTGACAGTAGCCAGGTGCAGTCAGAACAACTAGTGACTGACACAAGAGATTCCTATGACATTGTAGGGTATTTCCCCTGAGTTATGACAAGATTCAATCCATGGATGCATGAGTGAAAACAAAAAACTAAAGTAGGAAAGCAACTGTGCAAGAGCCAAAAGATGTGTTGCAAGATATATCATTTGGAACAAGAGGTGCCTGTTGACCAGGTTTTCACCTTCTTGGCAGAGATTCTTTTTTTTTGCTACCATGATGCTTATTTGCTAGGTTTTCATCAATGTCATTTCATTTTTTTTGTTTTTTCAAAATTTTTAGTATTTTTTTTAGTATTTTTCCATTTTTTTGGTATTACCAAGGTGCCTATTACTAGGCTTTCACCTAATGATTCTTTTAAGGACTTTTATCAAAATTTAGTCTTTTTTTAGGACATTTAGGTATATATAGAGAGCTTCTAAAATCAAATCAGTTGTAGAACCACTTTAGATGGAGAGGGTTGATGGGCTCCTTGAGCACCTCTCCCTCAACTATAGAAAGTTGGTAAGCACTAGATCCAAACATTGTAGTAATGAAATATGGACCAAGTTAATTGGGTTTGAACTTCCCTTTCTATACTTGTTATTACTGATTCTTAGGGTTTTCTCTTAGAATGAGAGCAACCAATTGGAAGTCACGTGGCTTAACTTTCTTATTGTAGCTTCTAGACATATGCTGCCAGTAGGATCGAAGATGATTGCATGCCACTTGTCAAAATTCATCTAACAATTCCAGCTCTTGAAGTTGAGATATTTTGTAGTTATCATCAATGATGAGGCCCTTCATGGAGATTATCAAAGTAGGAATCTCATCCTCAATTGGAAGCACAACATCCACTCCATAAAGAAAGTAAAGGGTGTTGTACCCATTGGAGTTCTGATACTAGTTCTATAAGCTCACAAAGCTAGATTAATATAAAAATGCCACTCCCTTCTAGATTTTTTAACTGTACGATGCAAGATCTTAAGGATCACCTTGTTGGATGTCTCTACTTAGCCATTACCTGTTGGATGCTTCTACCCATTTAGTAAAGTAGTCTGTAGATGTAATGATGAACTTTTGCCCATTTGAAGAGGATGGGTGAATCTGACCCACAAGATCAAAGGGCCATTTTTGGAATGGCCACAATGTGATAGATGGAATTAGCTCCTTAGCTAGAGCATGAATAAGATTCCCATGGAGTTGGCATTATTTGTAGGACTTGGCATATTTGATTGCCACTTGCTCCATATTCAGCCAATAGTAACTAGCTTTAATAAGTTTATGAGCTAGTGTCAAGTTGTTAGAGTGAGATCCACAAATTCCCTCATGTACATCAATTAATGTGCATTAGACTCATCAAGTTCTAGAAACATAAGGAGTGTTTTGTCAAGATCTCTCCAAAATAAGTCATCAATAATAATAACATAAAATGAAGCATTGTGGATAAGGTGTCATTTTTCATTCTAGGTTAGATTGTCTAAAATTATTTGGTCACAAAGAATATATATGGTGGTAGTGAGATGAATCATGTCCTACAATAGAATAGATCATCTAAGATTTAGGAGAATTATGGAAAGGGTAGAGTAATGTTTCCACTAGGAACTAATGTTGAAGATCATTCTCTAGCATCTGTAACAAGCAAGCAAGAGTAGCCATTACATTAGCTACTTTGTTGTTTACCCGAGGAACTTGTTGGAAAGTGATTGAGCAAAGTATTTCTTCAAGTTATGCACCATTCATATATATGGGGTCAATTTCTCATCTTTCATCTAATATACATCATTGACCGGGTTGATAATGAGATGTAAATCACCAAAGATGTTCAATTCATCCACTCTCCATTCAACTACAATCTTTATGCCATTAATTAGGGCTTCATATTCTGTGATGTTGTTTGTATAAGGAAACATAATCTTGTCTGCCTCAGGTAGTGAATACCTCTATGGTGTTATAAATAATAGCTCAACACCAGATCCCTATTGTGTAAAGGAACCATCAAAGAACATTACCCAAGTTTGGTGTGGTAACATGAGGATTGATTCATCATGAAAGTCAATGTTTAGTGAGAGAAGACTTTGCATTAGTGCTTCTACTAATTGATCAAAAATCACTTGTCCTTTGATAACCTTTCATTCAACATACTGAATGTCAAACTTGCTTGGTATCATGCCCCACTTAGGTAACCTTCCTATTAGAGCTGCCTTGTTGAGTAACTATTTTAGTAGATCAATTTTAGCAACTAGTCATGTGGTGTGAGCGAGCATGTAGTGTCTCAACTTTTGGGAAGCAAAGATGACTGCTAAGCAAGCTTTCTCAATGATGCTATAATTCATTTCATAAGAAACCAATGTGCAACTCAGATAGTAAATAGATCTTTCCTTGTTGTCATTATCTTCTTGAGCTAGCAAGACACCAAGATATGACTCTATTGCTCAGATGTACAAAATAAGAGGCTTCCCATAGATAGGAGGCATCAAGATCAGTAGATTAGCAAGGTATTTCTTTATCTGTGTTAGGTTCTGATCACAGTCTTAACTCCAATTATATTTCACACCTTTATGTAGAGTCTTCGTAAAAGGTTGTGAGCTATTCGCTAGCTATGAGATGAATCTATGAATGGATTGAAGTCTTCCTTGTAAGCCTCTCATTTGAATGATATTATGGGGTGGACGCATGTCCATGATTGCTTGAACTTTCTCTAGATCAACCTTGATTTGTTTTGCAAATACAATGTAACCAAGTAGTTTACTAGATGTTACACCAAATGCAAGTTTCTTGGGGTTGAGTCTCAGACTAAATTTCTCCATGCAATCTAGGATAGGTCCCAAATCTTAAAGGTGAGTTTTGTGTTTTGTGCTCTTAACCAAAGTATCATCAACATAGTCTTCCATTGTCTTATGCATCATATCATGAAAAATTGTAGTAACTACCCTCTGATACATGGCACCAACATTTTTAAGACCAAATGGCATCAATTCCAATAGAAGGTTCCCCATGCACAAGTGAAAGTAATCTTTCTTGATCTTTTGGTGCCATTTTAATCTAATTATAACCAAAAAATCCATCCATGAGTGAGTAGATTTCATATCCTACTATCATATCCACTATCATTTCAATGTTAGGGAGTGGAAAATCATCCTTTGAACATGCTAAGTTTAGATCTATGAAATTTGTACAGAATTTGATAGATTTTTCATGCTTGGAGACTAGAAAAATGTTTGATATCTATTCAACATAATCAATGACATAGATGAAATTGGCTTTCAAAAGCTTTTCCAATTCAACTTTGACTAGTAATGCAACATAAGGATGCATTTTTCTAAGTTTCTATTTGACTAGTTTAACTCTTGGTGTAATAGATAAATGGTGCATTATGAGACTAGAACCCAAGCCTAGCATGTTTGAGTATGTCCATGCAAAATTTATCTTTTTTCTCTTGGAAGAAGGTAATGAATTCCTCTTTTTCTTTCGGAGATAATGATTGTCCAAGATGTATCATGTGAGGTTGTTCCTCTATTCCCAAGTTGATCAACTGTGTTGGCTCTATTAACACTAATGATCTCTTTTGAAAATGACTAGGAAGTGCATCAAATATATCATCTGTAGGTGTGTTAGAGAGGTTTTCACCTTTGGATACATCTTTTAATTTTAGTATTTTAGGTTCTGACACTGCCACAATGTGGTTTTCACCATCAAACCTTCTATTTATTTTCTTTTTGATTGTGTGACTGAGATATTTGATGTCAAATTCAATCATGTTGACACTTTTTTCACTAGTAGAAGATGTTATAGGTTCAAAAATGTTTAAGTAGCAGGCAAGAGCATAATCATTCTAGAATGTAGGGACTTCACTAGATGTATTGGAATTCTAGTCTATGAGTTTAGGATAAGTGAGTGAAAGAGATGTGGCAGGTTCAGTTGCGTTCATAGTGTAATTATCAAATGCTTTGACAAGTAATTTGAGACCTAGAGCAACTTAATCCACAAGTGTGTTTGAACACCTTTGAGTGCTCATGTCATTAATCAAAGACTTGATAACACTAGTTGGGTTAGACTCATCTTCAACATAGCCCAAGATGATTCAATTACTTTTAGCTAATTTTCATGGACATGAACTTGATCTTTATCTTTGTCTTTAGTTGCATCTGAGAGAAAATCAAATTCATACTCTCAAGAATCTATAGTGCATGGAGATGGGCTATAGAATTCTCCAACAGTGATAGTGACAAATTCTCCTTCATCATGTGCATTTTTACAAAGGTATTCAATGACTAAAGCATGACTAGACTCTCCTTGTTCTTGTTGGATATGAGGATGATCAGTATTGTCATTAGAAGAATCACTATGACCATACATAGTGGTGACATATGGTATAGAGTCATCTAGTTCTATGAAGAATTTAGCAAGATCATAAGGAATTGGATAAGGATAAGGATAGTCATTGTCACTGTTGTTTTGATGGTCATCTAACTCAACTTGTGACTCATGTTTAGATGAACTCTTAGGTTTTGGTACAAATTTGTTAATCCCTAGGTGGAAGGGTATCTTCTTGAAGCCTAGATTGAATGCATCTCAAAAGCTTCTACATATTGCTTTGATAGTCTCAACTAGACCATTTTTGTTGCATCTAATTGGACCATTCCCCTTGTATCCAAAGCATTCCATGAGTCTTAGACCTAGACCATACTTTTTAAGAGTAATCTTGTGAGACTTTTCTGTGAGGTCAACTAGAGTTTACTCTTTATCTATCCAAGTAGTAATGGCTCTATTTTCATCTTCCTCCTCAAGAGGTATAGCAGCCTTGACAAAGGTACCATTGTACTTAGTTTGAGGTGACCACATAAAAGGTCTCTTTGTTTCAGATGGTCTCCCATAATGATGAGGAGACTCAAGAAGAGATGTTAGAGATTAAATCAGTTCTATCTAGTTTTTACCCATTCTAGTTTCTTTCAGTTTGAGTGAGTGCTCAATTTGTTTCAACCTATCATCATGATATTCTATAGATTCCCTATTAGTAGGTACAAAGATTTCAGAAAATTTTAACATGTTATAGGTATAGCTCATATTTGTAGGTATGTTGACTTCAAAGCCATGAAATGGGAACTTTACACATTGATAAGAGCAAAACTCACATTTCATGTATCCATGGTCTCCCTAGAAAGATGTTGTATGCTATTGGGATGTCAATGACTTGACAAGTGACATCACTTTCTATAGAACAAACTTGAAGAGGAAAAACAACAAGACTTAAAGATTTACACTTGACTTTGTCATATGCCTTAATGGTTATCCTGAGATGAGGATCAATGGACTCTTCATAATAGCCCAATTAATTAAGAATAGTAGCAGAGACAATGTTTACACTAGCCCCATTGTTAATGAGCACACAACGGACATGCCTCTAGTGTATCACAACTTCAATGTGTAATGGTTCATTGTGCAAATGACTTAGTGAATTTTCATCCTCCTTAGAGAAGGACATATAGTGAGATGAGATTAGATGAGCTACCATAGATTGGAACTTGTCAAGATCAAGATCTTGAGGTATGTTTTCCTTAGTGAGGGGTTTGTCAAGAATCTACCTATGACCAGGTGAGATTTTGAGCAATTCAGAGATTGTCATTTGAGCACTTTTCTATTGTAATTGGTCAAGGATACTATAGGTAGTAGTCATAGAAGATGTTGCAATTTTTGTGCCTTTTCCAGATGGACTAGCAAGAGGTTTGTCTTTGTGTTGTTCTAACTTGGGAGTAGAAGGTGCAGGGCCTTTGAGGACTATCTTCATACAATAACACATAATAGCATTGGCACAAGATTGTGATGATTTGTTGTTAAATGTATTGGAAGTAGTGCCCCTTAAGACAAATGGTGTCATAGGTTTATTTTTATTTTGTTTTCCTTTAATGGTGATAATGTCACAATACTCAAAATCTATATGTTCAACCATGTTGATCACATTATCATCATTAGAGTACATATAGTTGACCTTGTTATGAGGTTTCTGTTTTGAGTTTTCTCCTTTTTCATAAGACAAGAATGGTTCCTTGAAATCCTCATGAACTGAGTTCTTGATATGTCCATCCACAACAATGTCACCATCATCAATAGTCCTAAACTTTGTGATGTATATTAATGAAATTGCTAGTTTTGTGACCTTTTTTTTGATGGTACTCACAAAATGTGATTTTGTTCCACCATGGGGGTCATGGTTTTAGATTGAAAGGACAAGAGTTATCCAATGGAGAAATGAGCTTGTTTTGTAGCAAGGTCTTATAGATCACATCCAAAGGTTCACCAAGAGGTGTATATTGTCATTTTTGGAATGCAATCCAAGATGAATTCTTTAGTTTGTTTCTAAATGTCTTATTTTTAGAAGGAGGTTTCTCAATATTCTTGGATGCTTTGAGATTTTTTGTAAGATTCAACACTACTTTGGTAGGTTTAGAAGTAATGTTGTCAACAACTTCATCATGCACCACCTCTTAGTTCTTGTTCATATATTTGGTCTTATCTTTGCTAGAAGTTGATCCTTGTTTTGTGTCCTTTTGAAGGCTTATTTCCCCTTTTTTGACCATGAATTCTTCTATGTAGACAACTAGTGCGACTATGTCTTCAAAGGTGTGTAGACATTGAAGTTGAGCTCTATACCAGAAGTCACATAGAAGATTATCCGTGAAGATATCAAGTTTTTTTATTTCAGGAATCTTTTATGAATATTTGGTGTAAAGTTGTCTCCATCTTTGAAGGAATGTGAGGAAAGGTTTCCAATTTTCTATTTAAGTTTATACAAGTCTTTTAAGTTAACTAGGTGTTGTATGTTGTGTGAGTATTGTTGGAAAAATAGGTTAGCAATCTCATTGAATGTTTTGATACCAATAGGCAAGCATCAAAATAATTCTATGGTTTGACCACCTAGAATTCATGGAAATAGATGCATGAGATATGTCTAATTATGCATAAATTCCATAGACAAGGCACCAAATTTCAACAAATGATCTTGGGGATCAAATTTTTTGAAGTATTTATCGTACTTGGGTAAATCAACTCCTCTTGGAAAAGGAGGCATGTCTATACTCTTGTCAAAAGGAAATGGACAAAGAGTGTCTAAGGTGTATGTTTCTATAGGTTTATCTTTATCATGCATCATTTGGTATAATTGTTCTTGCATGATGTTCAATTGTTTTACAACTTAGAAATTTTAATTTCCTCTTTAGGGTTAATGATTGTTTTGATATTAAAGTGATGAGGTATCTTGGTTCCCTCTTGAGAAAGTTTAAGAAAGTATTTCTCTTTCTCTTCATTAAGAAAGATTTCCATGACTTTCTATAAATTTTTATCCTGATGAAATCTTTTGACATCTTTGGGAAGTATCACTTTTTTTTCCTCATTCTCATCAGTGAAAGGTTCTTTATGTCTTTCATTCTTGTGGTGATTTTGTTCTCTACTATGTTCTCTATTTTCATGATCTTGATTAGCCATTTTAGGAACGTGGTAAGTTTCAATGTTTGTTAGTTGAAAATGTCTCCTGAATAAGAATTCAGCTATGTTGTTTAGAGACATATGATATTTGCTAGTTTTAGGATCGTCTTGATACAAGGGATTCCTAGTTTGTTGTAAGTTTATGGAAAACGTTCTTTGAACATGAGGCGATCTAACTAGTGAAGGAGATTTTGAAGACTTGTCATTGGATGTATTGGATAGAAATTGTGTATAAGCTAAGAAGTGGCCTCTTCCATGATTATGACCCCTATCTCTACCTCATCAAAATCTAAGGGGTAAAACACATTTTCACTTCTTGTTGCCATAGTCATAGACAATGACAAAAAGAAAAAGCCTAGACAAGGACCACACTAGAACATAGCCTCAAAGTGAGATAAGAATATTGTATACTTGGGTATGCATCATCAAAGTAATGGCTAGAATACACAAGAACTATGAATATCATGAAACAAAGTATGACAAACACAAAAAGAGAGAATAAAATAAACAAGTGATGAGACTAGTTCATGTGTAGGTCGCAAGTTTTCAACTAAGCAAGAAGTTACTATTAGACATATCAGTGATAAAATGTTTTAGACAAAAATAAAACTTGGAGCATATATAGCTCCAACATAACAATTAAATAGTTTTCAAGACAAGATCCCACGTTAGGATTCATAGGGAGCCACATGAGAAAGAACAAAAAACTAGGTAAAGATTTAGAACAACAATTTGAACTAGTTTTCTCATCCAAGGACTTACACAAAGCCATGCGAGGATTTGATGGTTTGATTTTTTTTGTTTGGCTTAGTAAATAGTATTTAGCAAGATGTCATGCAGAGATTTATAGATAGTCAATTGAGGAACTGTAGAGAACCATGTGAGGAAGTGCTGATAGGGAGTTTGTTTTCTTGGACAAAATTTTGTAGAATTGGGTATGAGAAAAGGTACAAACCAACAGTTTTTGAATGAACTCAAAGAGAATTTCAATAGTTTCATCAGTTTTGAATAGAAAATTGATTGTGTTTACAAGTTTTAGATAGATATCAACATAGTTTACAAGTTTTGGACATCATTTTGGTTTTCAAATAGATAGTTGTTTTCAAGCATGAGAAACAAGTAGTAGTCACAAACAATCCAACCAAGGGAAAAGCAAGTTGGAGGGACAAGGGAGTCTTGACCTTTAATTTGTTTGATAGATTTGGAAAAGTTTAAAAACTAAGAAAAGACACACTTTATCCCTAAAACCAAATAATGGTAGAGGAAGCAAAACCTTTGTCTCACAACTTATGTGCATGCGTTCACCTTGCATAGTCGTGTCACCCCACTAGAAGAAACCCATGTTTTTGGCGTATTTCAAGGACTCAATGGCATATACACTAAATGAACACCCTTGTGGCAAAGATCAAACATGTATACCACCTTCTATCATCTAGGTACATGCCTATGGTGAGTATCTACAAGAGAGATTGTAATGCCCCGCCCGGAGATCCTTGGGAACAAGGATTCGTATCAAGCCAAGATAATTTTTTTTTACAAGTATCAATGCACAAGACAACATCATACAGGGATCACAAAGATCGCAACGGAAGACATCAACACAATCCCGGCAACCAATGAATCTTCGAATGCCACTACCAAACTGACACACACAAACAAAGCCAACAACGACAAAAACAAGATGAGGGCACAAGAAATGACCACTCATCAACAAAACACCAAGCTGGGGTAAAATGCAGAATCCCAAAATTTGGCTAAGCCTGAAATCCTGAAGCCCTGAAAATTGACTAAGTCTGGATTTCTGAAGCCCTGAAATTTCCTAGAATCCATAACTTATCTCTGAGAGGTCTGAAACCTATCTCAAATGATTTGTCACATATATTAAAATATATCTTAAGTATACGTCAACTTATACTTAAATGATATATTTTAAACCCTGAAGGACTACAACTAAATTTTGAAGAAACCTCCTGAAATCAAAAGCGAGCAATAAGAATGACTCAAAAACTCTGTACAAGTCAAACCCAAATCACTCCAACATTCTCCAACCAATCACGTTAACCCCCAAATAGGTTAACCACAAGAGAATGGGTGTCACACAGACACAAGGTCCTCCAACAAGAAACCTTCTATGTGCTAGGAAAAACCAACTAGCCATAAAAAAAACAATACAAGGTAAGGAACAAGCCACTCTACCTTGTCAACAGGTGCCCAACTACAACATGCACCAACCACATGACCACAAAACTAGGTCAAAACACTAAGCACTTCCAAAAAAAGTTGGAATCAGGGGAATAACCATCCCAAGCTTCTCAAGAATGCTATCATGTCACACATGATAATTTTGGAATCCACGTAAACTCACCCTTAGAAAAAAGAGGATGAAATTTTACCAACAAAAGGACACACTCCAAAGGACTACTCACCACCAAGCATAGGAGCACAACACCTTACCACGGCACAAAAGCTCAACTAACACTAGGAACTAGGGTAACACAACCCAACCAGACAAGATATCACCTTTCCACAAGGTTCAGAAACTTTCGTCAGTGGACACAATCATCAAATGTCTGCATACCAACTCACGAGATGGTAACATGTGTCCAACAATACCATGTCCCTCTAGCACCATGCTAGGAAAGCTACACCCAAACTACCACTAAACTCAATCTCTAGCCTCGAGTCAACAGTTAAAGAGAAAACTTGACTAAGACAATCCACATGAAGATATAAGCTTAGGGAGGAGGATACTACAGAGTATAGGACTGAGAGGGACTCTCTCTCTCTCTCTCAACCTCTACACTAACTAGTCCATGATGCGTTAGGAAACTCACAATTTCACCAACCATCAACATACTCTCCAGAAAGCACTAACTGAGCTAGTGGCATAACCACACTAGCCTACTCTCACAATAGAGAAAAGGATATAGAGGTGCACCCAAGACAACGTCCAAGAAGGAGAATCTAGACTCAACAAAGAACTAAGTCACTCCCAAAAGACAAGGCAACACCGACCCTGAGCAAGGAACGCTCACAAATTGCACTACACCTCACAAGGGTGGGTTAGTGCAATAGGAAACATAAAAAGCCTAGGCACAAACTCCAACAGGTACCTAGTAGATTATGAAGACAAGATAACTCTTCCATATGAATATCATGAAGAGTTAAACTTCTCCAATAGCCATAAGTACGATATGTCATGATTGAATTGGCCTCTACTCAAAAAGGTACTCAGAACATCGATCAACAACTCCAGAAGCCATAGCCTCACAGTCAAACTCGGATAGAATCCATTTGAAAAGCATCAAAAAGATATCGACAAGGACTACAACAAGAAGAAGTTAAGAGAGACCAAGACCTATGATCTGAGCCACCACTCAAATCAAAACAACAAAGACAAAACCAACAACCTTGGTCACCAAGATAAGCAACGGACAAAATGTCCAAATCCACACAAGAGCACACATGCCCAAAACAACATAAGGCATGGAATGAAAGGTAATTCACACATTGAAACCATCATTACTCTTCTTTCATAATTTCATTAATAAAACATAATATAAGCACTAATGCACGATGAAACTGAAAGATTTTATGCAAGGGTCCAAGATTCACCATAAAACAAGTACATATCTTTCAATTTCTTTCAAAATAACATTCCATTTACTCATCTTTTAAGCCATCCAATTACATTAACACTTAAAATCTATCAAACACACTAGCATGTTCTCCATGATATTATCCCTTGTACATACTACCAGAGGTTCGAGATGAACATGATAGAGTCACAACACACAATTAGGCAACAGTAAAACACATTCAGAATAGTCATCATGAAACATAATCAAAAGCCAAAATGGGGGAATTGCCGATTCCAACAGTAAGTACCAAAAGGAGCTCATTTCAACAATGAGTCAAATGTGACAACTGCCACAAAGAGAGCGATAGATAAAATTTGATGACTACTCCAAGAGAGGAAAATACTAAAAACCAAAGCTAGCCCAACAACATGAGGAAAGCACCTCCAGCCAAATAAAATAAGGCATCAAACAAATCACATTACAGGTGATGACTGAGTATAGTCACACAAGAGGGATAAATCAACACACAATGCTAAGGAATACATCATCCTAGCATCATTAGAGAACACACTCACACACATCAAGCAGTATACCTTCAGTAATCTCATGCATATGTAGAAACACTAATTTCCATGCAATGCAACATTTAAATATCCATCAATTTAATACAGTTTTACATAAGCTTAAGAAATAATTAGATTGGGGACTTAAGTCATTAACCCAAATATATAATGCAAAACTACAACTTTGCAATGATTCACAATAAACACTCATTTTCAATGAAAGGAACCATGTCATCATTATAACAACAAAATAAAGAATCACCATAAGATTCATTCATTTACTTACAACAATGAGAAAGCAAGAAACAAAGCACCTAACTCCACAAGGAGAAACAAAAAGAGGCACACAAGCCAACACATGGACACCAATCAACGGTTCCATTCAAAAAGGGTCACACAAGCACCCAACCAACCAAGGCACATCAATCCCACCTACAAGGCCAGGAAGACTCACTTCCCTCTCCATAAACTGCTCTAGTCACATCTACTGGACAAGAAAATCCATCCCAAGTAGATACCAAAGCAACAAAGATCACGAGTTATCACCAAGACACTCGCACTCAACCAACGTAGCAACAACTACATGGGGAACATAACACAGAGACCTCTCAGAGATAAGTTATGGATTCTAGAAAATTTTAGGGCTTCAAAAATCTAGACTTAGCCAATTTTTAAGGCTTCAGGATTTCAGGCTTAGCCAAGTTTCGGGATTCTGCATTTTACCCTAGCTTGGTGTTTTGTTGATGAGTGGTCATTTCTTGTGCCCTCATCTTGTTGTTGTCGTTGTTGGCTTTGTTTGTGTGTGTCAGTTTGGTAGTGGCATTCGAAGATTTGTTGGTTTTCGAGATTGTGTTGATGTCTTCTGTTGTGATCTTTGTGATCCCTGTATGATGTTGTCTTGTGCATTCATACTTGTAAAATTTTTTTATCTTGGCTTGATACGAATCCTTGTTCCCAAGGATCTCCGGGCAGGGCATTACAAAGATTCTTCCCCTTCCTTGCACAAAGATTATGTTCCCTTTCAAAGGTGAACCAGGTAGCAACAAAGATGTTTTTACTTGGCTTATATTCATATTAACCCCTAGTGGCTTTGCAAATGAAGTTGAGGCTAGCAGCCCACACCAACATCTATAAGTGCACACACTTGACTAGCGAGACTAGGGCCGATGCTGGCCAGTACAGTATACAGAGCCTCTTCTTGATATACAATATCAGAATGAAGAAGAGGGACTTAACATGGCTTTGGAGTCTTTCACTCAACAAAGCTTCTTTATTATAGTGAGTTGGAATCTCTGGCAAAAGGAGTGTGCTCACATGGGTCATTCTTGAAGGTTGGATCACTTTGACATGCCCTCTAAAAGGTTGACTTAGATTGGTCATTTGGATCAAAGGGTCCAAGTTTCTAATTCCCCATAAGGGGAATAGCATACTACTCTACCTCATAACCTTGCTCAAACATGCAAGACATATTCATCACTAAGTTATCTTATTGATTCTAACTTGTCCTTTCTCAAGATTTTGATTTCATAAAAGGAAGTCATCATCCCTTCATAGAAAAGACTCATACAAGAGAGCCACTAACTTTCTTTCCTCCCTTGGATACCATCTTTCAAAGGCATCTAGGTTTCTAATTTACTCTTGGGCATCACTTCCAAGGAGTAAAGAGCATACTCCCCTATTCCTTTGTCTAGAACCCTATGAAGTTCACAAGCCCTATTAAACTGTGTAAGAAAGGAGTACAAAGAAAACACAACATTTTAGTGGGTTTGACTTGATTTATTTGACAAATGTCCTACAATCAAATGGTTAGTACTATATCAAGGGTTTGTAATAAGGTGCCTTCGAAAAGTGTCCTGCAGACCACTCTTAATCTGTTTAAAAGATCAAAAACTAAAAATGAAAATTCTTCATAAATTACCATTAGTTAAATAATCATGATAAATAGAATATAAAAACTACACTTTGCATTTATTGATGCCAAATTTCTTGCAAAATCCTACATAGAGCCCATGCAAGAAAATGGTGCATTTCACATGAGAAACCATGCAATTATGCACCTTTTCATGTGAGGAGGTATAACAAAGGGAGAGAAATCTTAGTTTCTTCACGCAAGAATGAGATTTTTTGCACTAGAACTGGAATACTATACAGATGAAAACAAGATAATATTAAAAACAAATGCATAAAAGAAAATAGATGAGGCCAAAAACTTTCATTTCTTAACCCCACAGTGGGCACTAGAAATGTATGCAAAAAATGTGAGCCTCGATCTTCACACACACTTCAACACAATCCTTATTTGGGGGATCATCCTGAAATAAACATGGAGGTGTTCATTTGAAATGTCCATTAGATTGATTTGTTGCCTCCTAACTAGATTGATTATGTTATTGCTCTTAGATTGAGAAGCTAGCAACCATACATCTAGAATGAAGGATTTTGAATTGCTAGATGAGATACAATTAAGGCTAAATGTACGCAATTAATCTAGAAGAAAGCAAGTTATACTATATGTATGCATTTTAAACTAAAATTATATTAATATGTAAGAAATTTAAGCTAAGAATGCAAGAGAAATGAATAGATATTTTAGCATAAGTTCTATGCAAAATCAATTCAACCTCCTTAATAAGGAATTAGAGGCCTCTTAAATAGAATCCTAGAATTGATCAGTGGTCAAAGTTGATTAGAATAGACAATTGAGATTGGAAATATGATTCAGTTAGTGTGGAAAATTCCTTGTGCGGATAAAGTTAATTGATCCACTTCTGAGTGAGAGAGAAAGTTAATTGAGTTAATTCCATTCCCAATTCTAGTTCACTCAGTATTTCCATTTCTAAACTAAAGAGAATATTTTGGAGAAGATATTTAATTTAATAAAATTGAATTTGACCTCATAAATGAATAATCTTAATTAATTGAGTAATTAAACTCAATAATTAAAATGACCATATATCTTATTAAATCAAATACATATTATTCCTTTGTACATTAGCTAAAAGCTAATTTTAATTCAATTAAAGTATGAAGACTTATAATTAAATTAAACTTAATTAATAGGCTAACTATAGCTAATTCAAGTCAATAGTTAGGAATTAAATAAAAAGTGTAATTAATGCAAATTAGGGATTTTCTACATTTGATTCTTAGGTCAAGTAGCGATTATAATATCATAATTGCCTCATAAAATAGGACTTAGGATTGACTACATAGACCAAAATTGGTTTAGCATGGTAATGTGCCAATTTTGGGTTATTACAGTTTCTATAGAAAGTTTATAAAACATTTTAGTTCTATTTGTAATTCTATGAATCAAACAATAAGAGGAGATAAAAAGGATTTTTAGTGGACATATGGGGCTTATAAGAGTTTTGAGACTTTGGAACAAAAGGTTGTTGAGTTACTTGTATTGGCTTTGCCTAATTTTAATAAGGTATTTCATGTTGAATGTGATGCAAGTGGTAATGCAATAGGAGCTGCGTTGAGTCAGGAAGGTAAACCTATTACTTTCTTTAGTGAGAAGTGGAATGATGCTTAAAGGAATTATTATGTGTATAATCAAGAGTTTGATTCTATTGTTCAAGCCTTGAAAAAGTGGAGACATTATTTCTTTCCTAAGGAGTTTTTGTTAGATACTAATCATAAAACTTTACAATATTTGGGAAGCCAACATAAGTTGAATCAGAGACATATGAAGTGGGTTGAATACTTGGAGAGTTTCACATTTGTGATAAAGCATAAGAGTGGAGTCTCTAACTCAGTTGTTAATGCATTGAGTAGAAGACATTCTTTGATGACCAAGATGAAGGAGTTGTATGACACTGGCCCTATTTTTTTGAGGTATGGAGAGAGTGCAGAGCACCAAATCTATCAAGTCCAATAATTAATTTTGATGAGTACTTCATTCAAGAACATATGTTGTTCAAAGGAATTTATTTGTGTATACAAAGAAGTTCTATGAGAGTTAATTTGATTAAGGAAAAGCATCGTGGTGGTTTGTCTAGACATTTAGAATTGATAAGACATTGAGTTTTCTTAAGGATTAGTATTATTGGCCAAAGATATATAAGGAGGTTTAAAATTTTGTTAGGAGTTGTGGGATTTGTCAAGTTGCAAAAGGAAAAATCTAGAATACTAGATTTTATACACCTATTTCTATTCCTGATAAACCTTGGAGTGACATCGATATGGATTTTGTTCTTGGAGTATCTAAGACAACAAGAGGGTATGATTCCATATTTGTTGCTGTGGATAAATTTTATAGGATGAAACATTTCATACCATGTAAGAAGACATAAGATGTTGTACATATTGCTAATATTTTCTTCAAAAAGATTGTTACATTGGATGGATTACTAGAAAGTATTATTTCTGAAAGAGATAGTAAGTTTGTTGGTTACTTTTGGAGTATTTTGTGGAAGAAGATGTATAGTGAGTTGAAGTTCAGTTCTACATTCCATTCATAGACAAATAGATAGATAGAGGATGTGAATATAAGCTTGGATAATTTATTGAGATGTTTAGTTGGTGATAAGCCAAGTAATTGGGATATGATATTGGCACAAGCTGAGTTTGCATATAAAAATTATGTGAATAGGGAGTACATGAAAAAAACCTTTTGAGATTATTATTGGAATGTAGCCTAGAGGAGTATCAAATTTGAGGGATGTTGTTAATGAAGACAAGAGAAGTGTTGAAGGGGAAGAATTTTCTAGTTTTATGAAGTCTTTGCATGAGGAGGTGAAGTTGAAGTTGGAACAAAGTAATCAGAAGAATCAGCAGAAGGAAAATAAGTCTAGGAGACATTATGTTTTTCAAGTTGGTGATGAGGTGATGGTTTACTTGAAGAGAGGTAGATTTCCTATTGGAACATAAAGTAAGTTGAAAATGAAGAAGTTTGACAATTATAATGCTTATGAAGTTGAGTTACCTGACGACATGGATATATCTCTTATATTCAATGTTGCTGATTTATATAAGTATCACAAATAAGATGATGAAGTTGTTGTATCAGATGATTATCCTAAGATGAAGATTGAAGAGATTGAATTGATATTGGATCAGAGAGTTCGTAAAAGAATAAGAGGAAAATATTACTATAATTATTTTGTGAAGTGGGAGGTCAAACGAGTTGAAGTTGCTACATGGATTGCTTAATCTGAGTTGGATTCAGCTCAGGTTGTGACATCTCAATGATTCAAAAGAATCATTTCTTTCAACCTTGGTTGTCTGATGTAGGAGTATCCTAGGTTGTCTTGCTATCCTTCTCTTTTATTTCACTCTTGTTATTATCGATTTCTAGAGTTAACCGAGTTCTAGTGTTGACCGAGTGTTCATTTATGTGCTGAGTGAATATACATTTGTTGATGCTTGGTCCCTTCTTTGATCAACTTTTTCTATGATTGGTTCTTCGCTTTCCTTTGTGCACTGAGTGAACATGATATTTGTTGATACTCAGTTCCTTCTTTGATGAAATTTTTCTATGATTGGTTCTCAGTTTAAGCCAACTTATGTATTTAATTTGGATTGTGAATTTAATGACAGGATATTGTCTTGGGATGTGTGTAGACCATTTTAAGGTAAACCTTTATATTATGTAACAATATAGAATCTTTTGTAAGCCATTTTGGAAAGTATAAGTAGAGTTATTTGGTTTAGGTTAGGAGGGGACTTAGAGAGTTTAGAGTAGATATTTTTGGAAAAATAAATTTGAAGCTGGATCATGGATCTTGAAGTTGTATTTTGTATCTAGTAGTAACCCAGAAGCTCTTACAACTTAGCATGTATGCTGATAATTGGATGAATCAATAAAAGTATTTACTCTCTCTCTCTCTCTCTCTCTCTCTCTCTCTCTCTCTCTCTAGTGTTTTTATTTGTGTTTTTTCTTCCATTATGTTTACTTAGCAAGGTGTGTGGATATCTATGTATGCCTCTAGCCCTAGCTATTCAGTGTTGGAAATATTCTTAACAAGGCTAAGTTATTGAGAGGGGAGGGGTGAATCAGTAACTTCTAAAACTTCTATAATTTTAACTCTTAATCAAATAGGTCAATTAGCATTTAATTCTTCAAATATAATCTAAACTAATTATATGCATAAGAAACTAAAAACAAGAAATTATTCATAACACTTTGACACAAAGATTTGGTGAACCAAAAACCTTCCAAATAGAAGTAAAATTGGGGTAGGGATGATACCTCTAAGCTTTAGTACTGCAGTATAAATTTGGCCTATTAAGGCTTACACTGATCACTTCTAATGATCTGCCTTGTTAGGAGTAATAAGGACTGCTAGGTCCACCTTGTGAAAGGATTTAGAAATATATAATGAAGTATGCACTTGGTAAAGAGATTCACAATAGACTATTAGGTCTACCTTGTTAAACAATTTGATTGATCCACCTATTAAGATGAAACAATAGCTAATATCTGATCTGCAACTTGGTTTGCTGAATGAGATTCCTTTAAGTGTATAAATCACCTTGTTGTGATAAATGAACCTTTTCTACTCCTCATACTATTGTAGCCTTTGTAATTCACACTTTCTGCTCTTCTCTTAAGATTACATTACATATGCATCATTACTAAACACATTGGATGTGATACAATACACTACATGTATACCAATTTGATTATACAAATTACAAAGTTGGCCACTATAAAAGTTTACACAAATATTACAAAGTCAGCTCAAGTGTAGACATTCAGGCTCTAAAGATTGACTCGATGAAGTTTTGATACTTAACATCCACTATCAGTGCTTGGCATCATCATTCACTTGGTAGACATAGAAGCTCGATACATACTGATCACTTCCAGGTAGTCTTGAACTTAGCTTGCATTGGTGACTCAGTGAATACTACAAAACTCATCATATAAACTGAGTGTTTTGGTTTACATTGTATGACTTGGTAAAAACTATCACCTAGATCTTGGTATAAATTGAGTCTCTTGGTTAATGCTGAGTAGCTTAGTTAATACTGGACTTGCATCACATAAACTACAAACTCGGTGGGCACTGCATAACTTGACATACACTGAGATGCTCAATTTACACTACTGATCTTGATAGTAATTGTAACTACTTGGTAAGCACACGATTTTGTCCAAAGGACTTAGTAGTAACTGTAGAACTTGAAAAAAACTAAAATGCCTGGCAAACACTATTTACTATATAATAAGCTTGGTAGCTACTTACAATTTGAATAAGTGTATGCCACTAATAATAAAACTTGACAGATATGTCAACAATCTCCCCCTTTGACATTAGTGACAAAAACACTTATCATCTAAAACTATATTCAAAAAGTTTCCTGAATACCTTTATCCATCATCTAGTGATTCTTAGCTTGGTAGAGTACACTATTTTTGAGATTTTTCAAAATTGGTTTTGTAAGATATATATCAGTACATGGTAAGGATCCTATATAGTATATTGTACATCTGAATACATTTTCTTGTTATATAAAATGTATATTTTTTGTACACATCTATCTCCCCCATTTCCTTTACAACTTATGTATCAATTCTATAATGCATTTTCTACCCCATAACTTATTATTTCCATATCTTCTCTTTATCTTATTATTTCCATATCTTCTTTGCATCTTCTTATTCACAGTATATACTCCCCCTTTTTGACATTAATGCCAAAGATTTATTCTATATATTTACATGTTAATGCCAAAATGAGACAAAAAGTCTAAATGTACCTTGAGTATTATAGGCAATGTTTTGTCCCAATTGTCTTGCAAAACCTTACATGTGTGAAATGCAATCTATACTTCTACTAACAACTCAATCATTTGGTCTACTATGAAGAAGTTATTGTCATGGATGAGAGTTTTGGAGTCTGCAATATGTTTCTAAAGTGCATCCATGTTGGGGAGGATCATGTTCTAAATATCTACTAAGGTAGATCCAATTCTGACCTCTTTCTTAAGAAATTTTTCCTATAACTCAATAAAATTTTTAATCTTATTGAATGTACAGGGCTTGAACTAGGGCCAAGCTGTAGCTTTTGAGCACTTGCCTTGAGGTATTCATCTATCTTGGAAAATTTTTCCTTTATTTCCTTAGTAAAATTTTAAACATCACATAGCTTGCCAAAAAGTATTGATACATTTGTACATGAAGTTTCTAGGGAACCCAAAATGGTAGATATTTCTACTTGATAAATAGAAATTTTTTGAGCAATGTACTCCAACACTTTATTCTCAAAATTCTTTTCTACCTTCTGCAGTAACTTATCTTGTCCATCTATATCTTCATTGAACTTTTGAATTGCCTCTGCTAGTTGAGACAAAATTGGCATGAAGAATCAACCTCTATACTTGCCATCTCTGCCAAAATATTCTTGGCATCCTCAATGATTATAAATTCCTTATCTCTTTCTTCTCTAAGCCTTTTCTATTTAGCTTTATTTTGGAGGAGTTCACCAAATGTCTGCATTTGGTCTAGAGTGAGTTTGTAAATGTCCCAATTAGGGATTATAATTTCCTCATCTAGGTCTATTTCTTCTTCTATCTCCTTTCCTTTGCCCAAAAGATTTGTGCTTGGTTGAGACTTGGTCTCAACTATCCTTATACTTATTGCTTGTGTACTCGAAATAGAAATAATAGTAGACATATTAGGACTAGCTATAAAAATTGATCTTACACTTATTGTAGAAATATTTAAAGTAATACCTATAGTAGCAGAAATTGATATATTCAAAATTGATCTATCCAAAATTGATGTTGCCAACATGGTAGAAGAGGGAAGAGTTTGCAGCTCAATAGATGAAGTGGAGGTATTTTCATTCAATGATGTACTTAGTTGAGTTGGTGCAAATATTGATTGGCTAATTGTGCTTTTAATGTTGGTCACAATCAATCCTGTAGAGGCCCTCTCCATGCTTGACGTGGTTAATACATTTCTTGGAGAATGAGGAGTGAGGCTATAACCACTGTAGCAATCTTGACTTGGTAGGTTTCCTCATCATCTTTCTTTTCTTCCTCGGTAGCCTCTTGCTCTAGTTCCTATTCATCATCAATGTTATCAAAATGCATTTGCTTCTTCAACATTTTCCTCTTCATCTTTCTCTTCCTTATCATCATCATCATCATCTTTTACTTCAATAGAAAAATCATTCAGTTTATGAAGAAGATATATATTCTTCCATGTATGTTTTGCATTCCTTCAACATGCTTAATATCTTTTATCAAAACCAAACAAGTGTTAAACTTCAGAGTTAATTTCTCCTCATTTTTCTTTAGAGATTCCTTAATCTCCTTGTCTATTAAGCTTGGAATAAGCTGCTTCAGAGTTTTCCCATATATATCTTTTATAGTTTGCATGGAAAATTTCCATCTTGGCTTAATCTTATCCAACAAAATGTTAGAGAGCTAAGAAGTAAGCTAGTTTGGTGAATATTTCCACTTACCCATTTTGTCCATCACTAGGTCTTCAATTTGCTTTTGTTCTTCCTTAGTCTTGATTTCATACTTTAATGCTTTAAAACTTGTTATGCCTACTCCTTCCTATAGGTCTTTTAGTCTATCTTGGAAGGTTCATGGAGGTTTTCTAAATATTATATCTCCTCCTTCCTTATCAAATTTCTTTCTTGAAGTTCTTTTGGTAAATACAATAGTGGGTGTCTTGGTAGGCTTGGTGATTTACCTTGCCCTTCTTCTTTAAGGGTTCTTCTTCCTAAGATTCTTCCTCATCCTCACCTTTTCCTTTGGTAAAAAAAAAGGGTGGAACTGGTTTTCAATTTAGCAATTCTTTTTTTCCCTTTGTTTACTACCTAAGGGAGCTTGATCTCCAATTCTATCCTATCTTTTGCTTCATCATAAGTACCAAAATATGTAGCCTTGGAATCAACTGGTTCATTTACAAGTGCCTCAATAATATCCTTAGTTTCATCAATATTAACCTCATATCCAAGAGGTTTCAACCATGCAATTCTAGGCCTAACTACCTGAATGTATACCTTATGACTATCTACCATGAAACATACATCATCCTTGTAGTCTTCCACTAGTTTTCTTAGAGTTCTAAATCTATTATTCATTTTCACTCTAAATGCTTCAAAATAGTTATCCATGATACTATTATAGTTTTCTCCCATCTCAGCAATATACTCATTAATTTGGTAGAGAACTGACACATCTTTTCTCCATACAACTAATCCTTTTGAAGGGAAAATTTTCTAAACATAAAAGAATAAACAGGTCAACAAAGAACCAAACTTACATGGGTTTTTATTTTTCATATGGATTCTTTCCATGTTCTTGTTGAATTCCTTCAACAATAGCTCAGCAAGGTCAAACAAAAGATTATTCTTGACTACCTTGTAAGAAATGTCAACTACTTCACAAGGAGCACTGTTCAACTAGCTAGAGCTCTAGATCTTGTGCACTATTATATGAATGCCAAATTTTAATTCCATATCAATCATACTACTCATCTTCAAGTCTCTACCATCCCATTTTTCTATGGTTTTCTTCTCAAGTTCAATCTGACTTAGGGTTTTGGTCATTTTATCTTTGGCCAACATTGGGAGACTAGTGATTCTATGAATCATCTTCTTCATGATTAAAATTGGCTACTCCAACCATAACTAACCATTGTTCACCTAACTTAACATATATCTAATCCATTTTACTTTAAATTCATGGGGCATATGAGGAATGATGTCAACCCTTTTGTCTCTAGGTGTTGATGCTTGGGTTTTAAGACACCATTAACACACAACTGTCCTAGGGCTTCATCCATTTCCAAAGTGCCAATATCTGAAATTGTACATTTAAAGTGAGAACAAATATCATTTATCAATAGTACCTTTGGAGGGATTTGAGACTATGCTCCTCTTGGATCTAGGGTTTGATGATTGGAGGGGTGAGTTTGAAGTCTAGAGCTTTCCATTCACCATAAACTAGCATGTCAAAACATCACTTTTCCTTGCTATTGATGGATGCCATCTTCACTTGGTAGGGTTTGAGAGAACTCAAAAAAATTTAGTAACAACTTTCCCAAATTGCTTGGAAGCTCTAAAGATTACACTATGCAATAGCTCTCAAAAATTGATGGTGAAAATGACTTTGATTTCATTCCTTTTATTAAAATTTGCCATAAGTTCTCATTATGGATGGTAGATCAAGTTGACAAACTGCCATCCACTTCTTTGTAGTGATAACTTGAAAAAGTCTCCCATGATTCGATAGCCACATGAAATTTTAGTTACTCTTGACCTCACTCAGTAAAATCTATGACCCAACCTCACTTAGTAACGAAAGTAACTCGGTGCTGATTGGTACCCTTTTCACTTGGTGATCCCTTTGTATCTTGAATATAGATATGGATCTATGGATCTTCTATCTTTTCAATCTTGAACTATTTTGAATGTCTTCTTTAGTAGCCTAGTCCTAGTTTCTCCTTTGAGAAATTAAGTAGAGTTTGTGGAGTCACCCAATTCTTGAGTGACTTGTTCATCTTTTTTTGGACATTCATTCTTGGTAGACTTTGGAACCCATTGATGTCTCATCTATTTTTGAATGTTATCAACTTTTACCTTCCTCTTATCTTCAATTATACCAGTATTCATGTAGTTCTTGGTAAGATGACCAATTTCTATACAAATGAAACATCTTTTAGTAGTATCTATTTTCTTCAAGTGATGCTTGACATAGTTCATTCCAATGTGTCCAAATTATCCACAATAATGACATCTACACTAGGTGTTGTAGTCTCAACCAAATATAGCTTTCACAATTTTTTCTGCTGGATTTAACATCTTTGTTTTGCATTTTGATGATTTCTGCCCATTCTTCTTTCATTTGTGACATTTTCCTTCAAATCTTGGTTTTTCTTTGCATCCATTAGCCTTATGACCATGCTGATTGAAATTGTAGCACTTTCCATTAAACTTTTCTTTTCCATTACTCTAACATTTATTTGAAGTATGACCTATCTTACCACAATGATTGCAAGTAGGTCTTTGATTCTTTTGAGCTCCTTGCTTGAATAATTCGCTTTCTTCTATATATCCTATTGGATACAATTGATTAATTGTGTGTTGTCTTTGATGTTACACAAATTTCATATCAACTAATAGACAATGCTTGCCGAGCTCACTTGGTCAGTGAAGATAGTCTTCCTTCTCTACTAAGCATTCACAGGTTTACTCTGAATAGATGATAGTGTCTACCGAGCTCACTCAAGCGTCAAATGAACTGAGGTAGAAAAGAGTGTTAACCAATCTCACTCGGTTAATGAAGATGTAATGCCCTGCCAAGGGATCCAAATAATTAACCTAGAATTTCACTAAGTTTGGTAACTTTAAAAAAAAAAAAAAAATGAAAATAAATACCACATATAACTTATGCACCATAACGGAAGCAATAGCAATGTCCATCTAAAAGTAATCATAACATACACAACTGGTTACATTCTTTAAAGATCCCTTAACATTGAATTACATCTAAATCAACTAACATTATTGAATTCCATCAAATATAACAACCACATGAAATAATAATGATAAGTCCAATGTTTATACATTACATTTCCAAATGCTCAATCATCCACTGTACATGTGATAGGGTATGAAAAGCTTAAAAGAATATACATATGTGAAATAAGATACATCATCCTATTCTAATCCATGATACATCAAAGTAAAGATAATCACATGATACACATGATACATGATCATAGAAGATATACATCCATCATAAAGATCAAACATAATAAACTAAGTGCATGGTTCCTCCCAACTGTTAATAGCATCATTAGACCATCGTGGGCCCTAGCCATCCCTCCGTGCGTAACATTCCAAAATCACCGAAGAGATTATTGGTATTAACATAATAGGAATGTCACTGCTAACATATACTATATCATATGCAGAAAGTAATCTAACATGCAAATAAAAGCATAAGATAACATCATCTAACATATGCTAATCATCAATGAAAGGATACATATCCACCATCATGAAGGATGCATCAACCACGATGTCTCAATAAATCTCAAATGATAAGAGTGGAAAAACACTACCACCTGACCATGTGGTACCTAAGTGGTCCACTCCCACCGTGCTGAGGAGATAATCTCAAGTCCCAAACAGGCTATCCAATAACAGACAACATAAATCTCTATAAGTGCAGGAATCCTAAAAGTGTACTAAATCAAAGGTTCCAAACACAAAATCGACATCTAATCCCAGAGGCACACAAAGACATGTAGGAACCTACTATGCAAGTGGGAAAGTGTCATCGCATTTATCACATACAAGTTACCCTGGCAGTTAGCTAAACTCCACGGGTCCATGCTGATCTCAAGTGGCCACTAGTATCCTCTCATACTGATGAGGCATACTATGGAATGCAAGGTCACAACCATGTGTTCTCTCTACTCCCATCCTAGTTTATACAAGCACTCAAGGCATGGGAAAGAACCAAAACACTTATCCTTTTAGGTTCATTTAGTTAGTATTAGGTGTGAATGTTTTCACTTATTAATCCAACTTATAATGAGTTACCCTGGCAGCCTCTTAGGGCCCTGGCCCCATTGCAAGCCACTTCTCGACACTACATGCAGATATCCTACCCTAAGCTCATGGAATCACAAATATCAAAATCACAAAAGATAATCCATAATAAAAATCATCAAATATGCATAAAAGCATCAAATCTCCATGAGCAAACATCCATAGAAAATCATGATCACAACAGCTCTCTATGGGCAACTGAAGTATCAGTGATAATCAAAAGTATCCATTGGTTCTCAATAACCAAAATATATCTCAATCATATTGATCAAAGACTCCAAAATATTTGAGTCAAAACATGTCACAACATGACATCATCAAGAATAAATCCACATTTCAGTCCCATCATGGCGACTAGAAAAATAACCAAGGGTAACTGATCGAAGAACCAAAAATGGTTAATTCAAGTGTCTCATACATAAGAATCTTAACTATAACAATCAGTAATTTAAAAACATTACATAGAGCATTCCATCACATAACCATGGTTGGGTTTATAAAGATCAAGTTTAAAATATCATCATGACATCACAATCACATAATCCCCCAAGCCTCTGGTAGACGTCCTATAACTGGCCAACACTAGTCAACCCAAAACCCAAAACAATAGCATAAAGAATACACAATGCAAACACATGTTTTGGTTTTGCTAAATTTACATACTTGAATTTAAATGTAGAGGTCTCAGTTTATGTTTCCAAGTTTGGAGAATGAATGGAGGAACATTTTGTATGTTTTTTCATGTACTGTTTTGGATGAATAAAAGTTTTCCATAATAGGTCTAAAGTCCATTTTCAAATTATAAGTTTTGTTTGAAAACGCCTCCCACCAAACTATCAATTAAATTTCATATACTTTATTTAATAATTTAAAACAATTAAATTAAATCTTAATAGTTGAAAATTATACAAGAGTTCACCATAAAAATGAACCTTTGATATAAATCATTTATCAATTAATAATTCAAATTTATTAATAACATATTTACATATTACATATATACATACATACATACATATATATATATATATATATATTTAAATTTAAATATATATATATATATATACATACATATATAAATATATAAATAATTATTATTATTACATTTTATAAAATCGAATTAATAATTTCGATTGATACAATATAACATATGAAAATTTAATAACAATGAAAATTGATTTCATATGAAACGACTATTATAACACATCTAGATAATTATATGCCATCAGTGGTATGCAGGAACCTGCGGTCGCAGGGCCTGTGATGTCAGCGGGTACTGTGTACCCCTGCCATCGTAGTACCTGCGACAACCAATACACTGCAATCGTAGTGGGCACAGGGGCGCAGGTCTCATCCCCCCCCATTTTATGCATATTACTTTAATTTTAAAATCGCATAAGCGATTTCAACTCGCCGATTATTATATGCAATTTTGATTTTAACAAAGTTTAACGTTTTTAAAACGTAATCGATCAATGGTATGATATTCAATTTTTAAATGAATAAATATATATATGTATATATACATATGTATGTATATATATAAATATAAATATATATATAAAGGTATATATATGTATATATATGTGTGTGTGTGTGTGTGTGTGTGTGTGTATATATATGTATATACACGCAGAGATAATCAATATCACAACACATAAACATGTATACATATATATATATATATATATATATATATATATATATATATATATATATATATATAAATTTGTATATATATGTATATGTGTATGCAAATTCAAACATATAAATAGTTTATTTAAAATTCTAATTTTCAGAATTTTCCTATAAACTTAAATCTCAAATTTATCCAAATATTAATCTAATGGATTTGGCTATGAATTTAAACCCTAGACCCGTGTTCTTTTTTGATTTATGCATAAAAGATTCTCAAATAAATTTTAACTACCCATATTGAGAATGCATACAATTAAAATAGGAAAATCCTCAGAAGACATATGGAAGACACGAAGAAGACAAGGAATGCAAGACATAAGTAAAATCACAAGAATTTATCTAGATTCTGATGTTAATTCACTCTTCCTCAAAAAACCCGTAGAGCAAGCTCTCCCTTCTTCAGAATTCCTGAGTCCTCCAATGCTCCAAATGCTTTCCAAATGCTATGTCTAAGCTTCTAGGAATGCCTAAATATAAAGAGCTCTCAGGAAACACCTAGAATGACTCTAGAAATAGCTAGAAGGTGTCACCAACTAAGCATGTGTCTTTTCCAACCTTCTAGATGAATCATAAGGTTGTAGACACCATGTGCTTAATTGATGCACTAACCTCCATGTTGTTGACATAAGAGAAATAGAAAGGTGTGTTAACTCCTAGGCAAGCTTATAACTCCAATTTAATTTTTATATAATTTCTATTTAAATTTTTATAACTTTCATTTTAATTTTTATAACTTTTATTATTATTATTTATTTATTACTTTTATTATTATTTATAATTATTATTAATTTTAATTTCTAATTTTTATTTTTTATTTAATCCTTTTTCCTCAATTAATTCACATTTAATTATTTATAATCAAAATATCAAAGACCATGATATTTTATATTAATCTTCTACAAAAATTAATTTATTAATTAAATCCATTTATTAAGACTTAATTAATAGAAAATTCACCATAGACCTCCAAGATAAAATATAAAAATCCATCATAGAACAATTCACACAAAATCAGTCTAAAGGGTTAAAAATCATGAAATATGTCATTCGACACATTCAGTGGGTAAAATATCCAAATACTTGTCCTACCTCACTAGGACAATTGGTTTAAGGGTTTGAGATTTGGACTTGAGAATTTATCTCCCTTCTCTTATCATTGAGATAGTATAATAGGGTACGCTTATCCTAGCAATTCAGGAAAGTCGATACTCGGTACCTGCAACCTGTAGAAAAACTATGCATGTGCATACAATATATATAATGCTAAGTTAAATAGGCAATGGCAAGAAGTGGTGCATCGTGTAGATCCCGACTAAGTAGGTGACTACGACTCCCTTAACCATATTAGAAACACCATACAATATGAAAACATGCACACCATATAGATGCAAGTATGGGGTAAGTATCCATAATAAAACACATGAGATAATAAACCATCTAACTAATCATCAACAATAACTGAAAGCAATATAATGATCATCATGCATACATGAAATGTAAAGTCTAAATGATCTCATCATGTAACCACTGAATCCATAACATAATGTCTGATAGTCTCAAAACAATACCACTAATCCATCAACATAAAATTAGTCTATCATAGTCTGATAATAACAACAACAATGTCCAGAAAAGATATGAATGAGGGTAGGCACTACATCCACCCCCCCTATGATTAGGCTTACTCTTGGAAGCCTACAAATAGGTAGGGATATAACTCCCATAATCTAGCTGTATCCTCCCAAGTAGCTGAAGAATCATCAGTAGGGTCCCATTGGACCCTTACTTGCTCGATGGTTTGACCCCTAAGGTTCAACTCTGACTGCTCCAGAATACGAACTGACTCCAAAGCCAGCTACCTATCCTCTACTTGCAACGCATTCCAATCAAGAACATGTACAATATCAAGAATATACTACCGAAGCATTGAAACATGGAAAACATCATGAATGTGAGCTAGGATAGGCGGTAGAGCAAGGTGGTAAGCAACCGGGCCAATCCTCTCTAGAATCTCGAATGGTCCCACAAAGCGAGGTGCTAGCTTAGAACCCTTTCCATATCAGATCAAACTCTTTCACAGACGCACTCTCAAGAAAACCTTATCACCCATAGCAAACTGCTTATCAGTCCTATGAGCATTAGCATACTTCTTCTGCCTATCCTATGCCATAGTCAAGTACTCACGGATACGCACTACCTATTGCTTCATATCACGAAGCATCTCAGGACCCAACTCAAGGGTGTACGAAAAGGATGTCCATATAATGCTTGAAATGGTGCCATGCCAATAGAACTATGATACCCATTTTTGTAAGAAAACTCCACTAGGTAGACATAATCCTCCCAATGCATCTGCCTATCCATCACATACATCCATAGCATATCCTCCAAAACCTGATTCACCCTCTCTGTCTAACCATCAGTCTTTGGATGATATGCCAAACTAAAGTTTAACTATGGTCTAAGCTCATGCTGCAACGATGTCCAGAATGCGGATGTGAATACAAGATCACTATTAGAAATTATCTTTCGAGGAATACCATGTGATCTCACAATGTCACGCATGAAGACGTTAGCTATAGAAGCTATTGTGTAGGAAGATCTAATTAGTGAGAAATGTACCACCTTAGTCAACCGATCTACGGTGACCATGATAGCATCATGACATCGAATAGTCATAGGTAATCCTACAATGAAGTCCATGGAGATGATATCCCACTTCCAAGAAGGAATGAGATTTGGCTGCAAAAGTCCAACCGGGTGCTGGTGTTCTACCTTAACTCTCTGACACTCAAGGCACCTAGCCACAAAATCAATAATATCTCGCTTCATCCTAGACCAAAAGAACAAACATCTCAAATCAGCATGCATCTTCTTGACACCTGGATGTGCTGAGTAAGGTGTACGATGGGCTTCTGCTAAAATCAAGGTGCGAAGCTCATCCAGTAATGACACATAAATCCTCCCCAAATATCTCAAAAGACCATCTGATTCTCAAACATAACTTTCAAACTTACCTTGCAAAGGTCTTCCTGAATACATCTCTCTACACACCTCCTGATATCAAGAATCTGTAGGAAGTGCCTAAAGAATTTGACTCCTCGAATCCACACTAAGAGTCATAGATGATACCACATGTCTCTTGCGACTCAAAGCATCCACCACCACATTCTCCTTACCTTGAATGTACTTAACCTCAAAATCATACTCGCAAAGAAATTCTATCCATCGCCTCTAGCGAGCATTCAAATTAGGTTGGGTGAAAATGTACTGAAGACTACGATGATCACTATGGAGCTCAAATCTATGCCCCAACAAGAAATGTCTCCACCTTGTCAAAGCGTGAACTACTGTTGCTAACTTAAGATCATGCATAGGATATTTTAACTCATTATCCTTAAGCTTACGTGATTCATACGCAATCACTCATCCATTCTGCATCAACACTGCCCCAATCCCTTCAAGCGAAGCATCTGTACACACCATGAAATCTCCTTTTGGATCAGGTATGGCTAAAATTGGTGCACTGGTCAAAAGCCCTTGAGCTTTTAGAAAGCTTCCTCACATTTCTCTGTCCATACAAACTTCTTTCCTTTCCTTTGAAGAGAAGTGATAGGATGTGCTATCCTAGAGAAGTTCTGGACAAATCTACGATAATATCTAGCTAGGCCCATGAAACTATGAATCTTTGACACATTAGTCAGTGTAGGCCAATCTATTATCATCTAAACATTTGTAGGATCCACTAAAATACCATCACCTGAAATGACATGCCCTAAATACTGAATCTTCGATTTGAATAATTCGCACTTAGCTGCATTGGCATAAAGTTGATTATCTCTCAAACACTGCAATACCAACCATAGGTGTTCCTCATGCTCCTTTTGAGTCTTAGAATATATCAATATGTCATCAAGAAACACAAGTAAAAACCTGTCCAGATAAGATTAGAACACACCATTCATCAAACTCATGAAAACTGATGGAGCATTAGTCAAGCCAAAAGGTATCACTGTGAACTCATAATGCCCATAGCACGTTCAAAAAATGGTCTTGTGAATATCGGCTTCCTTAATACGAAGATGGTGGTATCCTAACTTAAGGTCAATCTTGGAGAATACTGTAGCTCCCTTGATCTAATCAAATAAGTCATCAATCCTGAGAAAAGGATACCTATTCTTAATAGTCACCTTATTCAACTGTCTGTAATCAATACAAAGGTGCAAAGATCCATCTTTCTTCTTCACAAAGAGCACTAGAGCTCCCTATGATGATACACTAGGTTGAATGCTCCCTTTGGCTAGAAGTTTCTCAAGCTAAAGATGTAGCTCACCCAATTCCTATGTAGTCATGCGATAAGGAGCTTTAGAGATAGGCTCCACTCCAGGAATCAGATCAATACTAAAATCAATGTCCCTCTTCGGAGGCATGTCTGGAACCTCGCTTGGAAAGATATCTGCGTACTCCTATAAAATCGGGTGATCTAAAGTCTTTCTCATAGGATCTTCCTCATCAAGATCATTTACCATAACAACAAATATCTGACATCCCTTATGAAAACTTCGCTTCAATTGTATAGCAGAAATCATCCGCAGAGATATAGGCCTTGGTATCCCAACTATCTTCACATCATTCCCTTGGTCATCTTGGCACATAATAATCTTCTTCCTGTAATCTATACTAGCTCTATGAGATCCAAGCCAGTCCATGCCTAAAACCACATCATAGGAACCAAGGGGTATGACTCAAAGATCCACTATAGTATCAAAGCTTCCTAAGCTAAGCCCACACTTATGAACTACAAAATTTGTGGAGACCTTAATGCCTGAGGCTAGTTCCACTTGCCAACCATGATCTTGCTTCACCACATTCAGCTTACACTTAGAAACTATAGATGGTGAAATAAATGAATATGTAGCTCCTGAATCAAACAATACTAAAAGAGATATACCTCAAATAGCACCTATGGTCTCAACCACTGTTCCTTAATGCTACTGGCACTCCTACAAAAACCTCCTTGACCAAGGTTGACACTTTGATAAAAAAGGATAGCTTGACGTACCGCATCCTTGAGGGTTTTTGGGTCAAATACCTTGACACCCCCAATTATACGGTTGTTGAAAACCCTAAAAAAGTGTTGTGTCAACTGAGCTAAATTTTTATTGAATCGTGAAAAAGACATGAGCTCATAAAACTTATGCTCATACTTGGTCACTGATATAGTGTACTATTTGAGATTATGAAATTCATCTACCCTTTGCTGTTTCCATTCCTTTGGTCATTTTAGTTGCATCACAATTAGGTCATTTCATTGTTACTCTCTAACCATTGCAACATTGATCTAAAATCTCTTAACATAGTTGGTTTATCAGCCAATTGTGAATCCTCTAACAAGGTGGCAATTTCACTGAATTGTTTTAAAACCTCTTACAAGGCCACTCCTAGTAGGGTGGTTAAATCATCTAACAAGGTCACACCTAACAATGCATTTTGTAACCTTTAATAGGGTTGGCTCCTAATAGGGCTCACTTCAAAAGAGTAAAAAATAGTAACTAGTTACATTAATGGTTTTTTTCAAATTGGGCTTCCACATTAAATCTTGGTGTCTCATGTGTTCATGTTATTTCTTTTATGATTGCAAATTAATTACTATTAATGTTTTAATATTTGCTAAGATTAATTCACACGCTACATTTACCGAGCAATAATAGTAATCAATTTTCTTAGTCTAAATTTATTGTTGACATCTAGGAGATCTAGGATTTATTTTAGTGGTAACTGATTCACCACTCCCTCTCAGTTACTCCTTCTCTGTTTCCAACAATTGGTATCAAAGCTTTAGATGCTTGCAAGAAAGGTTTAAAGTACCTAAGCTAAAGATCAAGATGTCTTATAAGAGAGAGATTCAAAAACTAAATAGAGACAACTTTTTGACATGGCAGGGACTCATGAGACTTCATCTAGCCACCATTAGTGATTCAAGCTACAAATACCTTGATGAAGAATACAAAATTCCTACTAGTACATTATCTATTAGAGATCTTGCTAAGAGAAAGAACCCTAACATCATGATGATTGATATTGCATCTACTATTAGCTATGATGGATTTGATGAGATCAAAGACTGTAAAACTACTTCTGATATGTGGAACAAGCTAAAGCACATCTATGGTGGTGATGAAAATGTATTGAGAGGCAAAGAAGAAAGCCTTAGAGGACAGTTTGATCAAACGAGAATGAGAGAAGATGAAAATGTTGCCAAATATATGAAAAGAATCAAAGCTAGTGTCAGTGCAATCAGAGCTTCTGGAGGTGAAATCAAGGAAGAAACTATTGTAAGTAAAGTTCTTAGAAAATTTCTTCCTATCAATGAAATTAGAGTATCTACTATTCAAGAAAAGAGGTGTGATCCAAATCACAAGTTAAGTTAGGATGCCTTAGTAGGAAGATTGACAACTTTAGAGCTAGATAACTTTGACAATAATGTAATAGCTTCCAAAAATCTTGAGTTTACATTTGAAGCTAAATTTTCACTCAAAGAAAAAGACAAGAAAATGAAGGATAATTAGTCAGAAAGTGAAGAGGAAATAGAGGAAATTTCTGATAATGATCTTGAAGTTGTTGAAACTTTACTTGCAAAGAAATATTCTAGAGGTAGAGAAAAGTACAAAGGTAAAGTTCCTTTAATCTATTTTTCATGTGAAGAAATTGGTCATATTTATACTAGGTGCCCAAACAGAGAAAGAAAGGATGAGAAGAAGAGCCACAGGTACAAAGGCAAGAAGGAATCCAAAAGTCACAAATCCTTCAAAGACATAGGTAAGAAGACTTGTTTTATGGGTAAAGATTTTGATAATAGTAAAGATGAAATAGTGTACATTGTTGTAAAAGATGAATCTAATGAAGAAGAAGATAATATGGCACTTATCACTCATGTTAGTAAAAATGAAACATGGATCATAGATAGTGGATGTTTACATAATATGACTGGAGACAAAAAAAAAATTGAACACTTTGAACACTATGATGGAGGTAGTGTAAGGTTTGGAAACAATGAACCTTGTTGCATAAAAGGGAAAGGTTGAATCTCATTAACCAATGAACTTGTATGTGGAAATGCTTATTGGGTTGAAGGATTGAAACATAACCTACTAAGTGTAGCATAGCTAATCAACATTGGATTCAAGGTAAAATTCATGCATGGAAAGGAAAGACTGCTGGATGACAAAGGGAATCTGATTGGATTAGGCAAACAAACAAGAGGTAACCTATTTTATCCTAATCTTGGTGATTGCTCAAATGGAAGAAAGTTGGTTATGGCACAGAAGACTATGTTATGTAAAATTTGATAATATGGTCAAGATAAGAAAATTCAAAAAAGTAAGAGGTATGCCTAGTTTGAAGAAACTAGATGTTGGTTTATGCAAAAATTGTTAGATTGGCAAAATGAGAAAGACTAGTTTTAAGAGAAAAAACTATCAATCTAAAGATGTCTTGGAAATTGTGCATATTGATTTGTGTGGACCTATTGGAATAGAAAGTTATAGTGGAGAAAAATTATTTATTCTTTTTGTTGATGACTACTCTAGAATGATGACTATTATGTATCTTAGAGAAAAAGTCAGAAACATTTGAGAAGTTCAAATGGTATTTGGAAAGAGTAGAGAAAGAATCAGGAAAAAGATTGAAATGCTTAAGATCAGACAGAGGTGGTGAATTCATCTCCAATAAATTCAATAATTTCTACATTGAAAGAGGAATCAAAAGGCGAGTATCAGCCCCTGGCACTCCTAAGCTGAACGGAATAATTGAAAGAAGAAATAGATCCATCATGGCTTGTGCAAGGACTCTAATGATTGAAAAGAATGTTGCTATCAAATACTAGAAGGAAGCCATTAGCACTACAGTTCATACTTTGAACCAAGTATAGTTGAAGAAGGACTCATATAAAACTCCCAATGAATTATGGTATGGCTACAAACCTAATGTAAGTTACCTAAAAGTATTTGGTAGTAAACGTTATATCTTGAAAGAGTCTAGAAAAGGAAAGTTTGATGTGAAAGGTGATGAAGGTATATTCTTGGGATATTTTTGCAAAAGTAAGGCATATAAATGTTTGAATTTGTCTACTCAAAATCATTGAGAGTGTGCATGTGAGAATTGATGAGTTTTTAGAAAAGACTAAAGAAGAAAGCAAAAGGAAACTAGAAGATTACAAAAGATTTTTTTTTACTTTGAACCTGATACATTGCTAGGCACATCCAACAATAAGGAGAATTCACCTCCCCAGTCTTCCATAGCTACCGAGTTGCAAGAAGTATAAACTAATTCATAGTGACCTAAGTCACCTTCTGAAACTACAGAGTTAATGTCTACCAAGTTTGAATGACTTGAGCCTGAAGTTGAAATTCAAAATGAAGACAGTGCAATTTATTCAAAAGGAAAAGAACCTGTACTAGCCAAGTATGTTAGAAGGTATCATGCACCTAATCAGATTATTGGAGATAAATTAGAAGGTACTATAAAAAGAAGCAAATTAAAAGGTACATGTTTAGTTGCTGATTTTGAAACTAGAAGTGTCAAGGATGCTCTAGAAAATGAAAGTTGGATTGAGGCAATGAATGAAGAAATAGAACAAATAAAAAAGAAAAAAACTTGGACTCCTGTTCTTGGGCCTAAATTTAAAAATGTGATTGGAACAAAATGGATATTTAAAAATAAGCTGAATAAAGATGGAAAAGTATCAAGAAACAAAGATAGATTAGTGTGTAAAGGCTATTCTCAAGAAGAAAGAATTGATTATGGTGAGACTTTTGCTCCTATTGCAAGATTAGATGTTAGAACCCTATTTGCATATGCAGCTCATAGAGGATTCAAAGTATATCAAATGGATGTTAAATCTGCATTCATAAATGGAATTCTTGATGAAGAAGTCTAAATTGAATAGACACAAGGTTTTGTTGATGTTGACAAAAGGGACATGGTTTGTAAATTACACAAAGCACTATATGGTCTCAAATAAGCTCTTAGAGCTTGGTATGAAAGACTACATAGCTACTTGATACAAATTAGTTTTTAGAGAACTAATGATAAAAGTAGTTTGTACATCAAGGAAGGACTAGATAATGATAGAGATATTTGTGGATGATACTCTATTTACAAGAAATGATGACCTATGCAAAGCATTTTTAAACCAAATGAACAAAGATTTTGAGATGTTCATGTTTGGAGAAATAATTTTTTTTTTTGGATTGTAGATATAGTAGAACAAAAATTGTATCTATATCACCCAATCCAAGTATGTAAAAGAGATTCTCAAGAAGTTTGGAATGGAAGATTCAAAACCAGTTGGTACCCCTATGTGTATTGAACTCAAGCTTACCAAAGATGATGAGAAGTAGATTAGACCTTATATAGATCAATGATTGGAAAATTATAGTATGTAGTTCATACAAGGCCTAATATTACCTTAGTAGTTGGGATAGTGGCAAGATTCTCAGCTAAACCTAGAGAAAATCACATGATGGCAATCAAAAGAATCTTGAGATATTTGAAAGGTACTGAAGACTATGGTTTATGGTACAAATTTGGAGGAAACATAGACCTAAGGGTATTTATTAATGTTGATTAGGAAGGAAATCTTGATGACAAAAAAGCACTAGTGGTGGAGCTTTCTTTCTTGGTAAGAGGCTAGTATCTTAGACAAGCAAGAAGCTAAATTGCACATCCCAATCCATAGCAGAAATAAATTATGTGGCAGTAGCAGTAAATTTTTCTAACATTGTTTGGTTCAAATGATTACTGGAAGGAATGAAGGTCAAAATCAAAGAGCCAGTAGTCATGCATTGTCATAACACTAGTGCAATTAACATATCAAAGAACCCAATGATACATTCCAAAACAAAGCACATTGCTATAAAATATCACTTTGTCAGAGAATTTGCGTAGGAAAAAGAAATTAGATTGGAATATGTCCATACAAAAAAACAAATTGCAACCATATTCACCAAGCCATTATCTAAGGATGCATTCTTGTATCTAAGAGGTCAGCTAGGGGTCATTACCCTATTTGAAGTTCACTAAGTAAAGTCTAGTGATGCATCAAAAAGAACCAAGTTAAAAATCAATTAGTTGATGCAACAAAATCAAGAGAATATTGCATATGAATCAGTACTCAAGATACATTGATACAAATTTGACATGTGTTGTTTTTGGCATGTGTTGCCAAATAGGGAGAAGTTTACTATCAAATCTTTATCTTTCTAAAAAAATTAAGAGGGAGAAGTTTGAAAAGATTTTATATAGAGGGAGAATACAACATAAAGAAGAAGTTTTTGTGTAAAATAAAAGAGGGAGAAACTTTTTGTCAAAAGGAATCTTGTTCTCAAATTTCATTAGGCTATGACATGTTGTGTTGCCATCAATGCCAAAGAGGGATATTGTTGGAAAATTGATTAATTGTGTGTTGTCTTTGATGTTACAAAAATGTCATATCAACTAATAGACAATACTTACCAAGCTCACTTGGTCAATGAAGATAGCTTTCCTTGTATATTGAGCATTCACATGTTTACTCTAAATAGATGATAGTGTCTATTGAGCTCACTCAGGCATTGAATGAATTAAGGTAGAAAAGAGTGTTAACCAAGCTCACTTAGTTAATGAAGGAAAAAATTGATCAGAGCTAGTATTCATCGATTTCACTCAGTTGCCAAAGGATTTCTACAAGTTCATAGTGTTAACCAAGCTTCTGTTGGTTAACACAAGAAATCATTCCAAAGTTAGTTTCTATCGAGCAAGGTTGGCTTATGAAGGATTTTTATTATTTTTGCATATGAAGCTTAATTACTTTATGTATTGATTCTAGTTGATTATGATGATAAGCATTGGTTATTGTAATTTGAATTTGGGCTAACCTGACAATCTGGAAGGTATAAATAAAAGGTCAAGTTGAGATTTTTAGTGTGTGCAAGGGTGTTTATTGAATTGAAAAGAAAAGAGAGGGAGTGAACTTAAGGATAAGTGGGTATCCTTGTGGAGTAGAAAAGAAATATTCGATCAGGAGGGATCAAGTTTAAGAAAAAAAGAGATCTCGGTTCAAAAATTCAATTGCATCACAATCAGGTCATTTCATTGTTACTCTCTAACCATTGTAGTAGTGATCTAAAATCTCTTAACAGAGTTGGTTTAATAGCCAATTGTAAATTCTCTAACAAGGTGGCAATTCCATTGAATTTTTTTAAGACCTCTTACAAGGCCACTCCTAGTAGGGTGATTAAATCCTCTGACAAGATCACACCTAACAGTGTGTTTTGTAACCTTTATTAGGGTTGGCTCCTAATAGGGCTCACTTTAGAAGAGTGAAAAATAGTAACTAGTTATATTGGTGGTTTTCCCCATATTGGATTTCCATGTTAAATCTTTGGTGTCTCATGTGTTCAAGTTACTTATCTTATTCTTGAAAATTAATTACTTTTAATGTTTTGAGATTTCCTAAAAGTAATTCACACTTTGCATTTATCGAGTAACATTAGTAATCAATTTTCTTAGTCTAAAGTTATTGTTGACAATTAATGAATCTATTATTTATTTTAGTGGTAACTGATATTTATTTTAGTGGTAACTGATTCACCTTCCCTCTTAGTTACTCCTTCTATATTTCCAACATATCCAATTCCTAATTTTCCTTTTTGTCTATAGAGATTTTGCTCATTAAATTGATTCATGTTTGCTTGGGATTTCATCATTCTTTCATTGATCTGCCTTTTAGAGTTTAGATCATTTTGTAATCTTTCATTTTCATATCTTAGGCTCATGATTTCTTCATTTGCATTGGAGAGTTGATCAATGAGGTCTTCTTGCTAAAGGGATTGGTGCTAGATTTCATTGTTCTTTCCTTCTATCTCTTCTTTTATCTTGTTCTTCTCTTCCATGACTTTACATAGCCTTACTGATTGAATTTCTTGTTATCTTCTTAGTTTTCTTGCTTCTTCTTGTAGGGAACCATTCTTTTCTAAGAGTTCTTTAATTGCTTTATTGGCTTCATCTTGATTTCTTAAATGAAGATCTTCAATCTTTTCTTCAATATAGAGATGATCATTAATTTGAATTGCAAGTTGTTTTCTTCTTTTCAGGGATTGAGAGAGTTGCTCCTTTGCTTTCTTGAGTTGGGCAATGGCTATTTCCAAATCTATCTTTTCATTTTCAATAGCTTTTTCAAGTCTAAATGTCTCCATGGCTTTGACCAGGGTATACTTTTAGAAAACCCCCTTTAGAAAAGATGTATAAACTTGACGAAAGGTGTAAAACACCTAACAAAATTTTTTTTTTTTGTGGTGAACAAAAATAGTTTACAAAGAAAAAATAATCATCTCCATTGGTGAATCATTTATAATCTCTCAAACAATGCATAAAATTTGGGCGAATTGTGTTATTTTAAAACCACAAAAAATATATACATTGGTGAACAAAAAATAATAATCATAATAAAATATTAATTTTTTGGGTGAATCATTTCAATGTATTAGATGGAATATATATATATATATATTAGTGAATAATAATAATTTTAATATTAAACATAAATTTTGTAGGCAAATTAATTCATTGTGCTACTACTAGACATATAATATATACATTATATTTATATGGTTAAATTTTATAATAATACTTTATCTTAGCATTGCTCTCATAAGGCATAAGTTAATCTTTAGTAAGAGGATTGGATACTTTAGGAAATAGCATTCATTTTACAAATCAAAGTGGATTCCATTTCTATCTAGTAAGAGCTTTTTGGAGATCTGATAAATGAAAGTCTGCTACAAGCATTTTAATATTAAATCAATGAATGTGTGATATAAGCTTTTTAATATTTGATGTGAAAATGTACAGTTAATCACTATTGTAAACAATTTGGTTTTAGAGACTTAAAAGAATGCACTAGAATCTTTCACGATCTACTTTTTGGAAGTTTTTTCCTTTCTTCTTAACAAGTAGGACTCCTAAAAACAACTCTTTTTGTCTTATAGTTTTAAATAGCATTAGGACAACTCTCACATATGTAGAAGTCAAGGAGAAGATAAACATTATGATTGGATATTTGTTTTTATTGATCAAAGTTTCTAGATATAACATTTGAGTTGAACATAAAGCTATTAAAGCAATCATAATTGTTTCCAAAAAATAAAAATAAATTATAAGAAAGTAATTTTAGGGAATCCATATCAAATATATTTTATTTTTATTTTTATAATAGATATTATGTTACTAGAAAAATTGACAGATTGTAGATTTTTACCTTTCCAAAAAATGACAACAGTTTGCAACTTTTTGGAACAACCTAATACTAAAGTCTAGATTAACAATATTTTTCTTCTTATTCATTAATTTTTTTGATCTTTTAGTTTTCCAATTATATTTTTTTTTGAATGATCCAAATATCTATCAATCCTCTCTTTGAAGCAGCTTTGTGGGCAAATACTACTATTTTTTTTACATCCTTAGATATAGGTTTAAATGCTTTGGATGCCTTTGCTGCTATTTTGCCTAGTGGTTGGGTGGTAGGGGTGAAACATTTAATACCTAGATTTTCTAGATTTTACTTAGTTTTTAAACTTGCATAGCAAAACTTAGTGATTATAATTGAAGAAGAGGTATATGGGATTCCTGGGCATTCTCTGGCTCTAATTGTGTGCTTGTAGTGCACTTTGGGCAATCTCATTTGCTATTATTTATCTTATCACCCAACATCTATATTTCCCCAAAGTAAACAATTCAAACTCTATTATTTTCATTTTTTTGCTTCACCTAGTTTATGTCCCCTTCACCATAGATATTAAAAGAAATTCCTCTATTTTCTATCAAGTGCTTTCTTTTGAGAATTTATATTTTGTCTCCTTATCTCCATGCCTAAGTTGGTTAGCTTGACTACCCATTTGTTGTTCAAACATGATTACTTATTAACATGTATTTGTTTAAGTTAATCTACTCAATTGTTGAGTAGGTATCTGTATCACTACAATTGCCACTTGAAGATCTACTTTAGCAACTAGCTTGTCACAATTCAAAGTGAGAAGCCTAATCATCATCATTTTAGATAAAAGACCTCTTATTAGAGTGGGACATTGGTGTTTCCACCTAACAACATTTACATATTGAGATCTGTAAATTAGTTTAGGATCTAAGTGACTTTGTTTGGTGTGGGTGAGTTCTCTTGGATCTCTCTTGGACAAGCTAGAAAAATCCATATAGGGTGGGTGCTCTTGGATCTATCTGCACTAATTTATGATTTGACCTTAGTGTGGCTTGTATCTAGATCCAGAAGGTAGTAGGGGCGAACCATTAACATAGATTAGAATAATGAAAAAATAGCACAAAAATTCTCAAATCTAATGGTTGAGTCTTCCCATGTTTGGAAATTGGGAGCTTCCTCATCTAAGAGTTTGCAAACAAAGCTTTGAAAATGGCAGCCAAACTAAAAGATTACCTATACTAATTAACTAAATGCTAACTTAGTGGAATATATAATACATAATGGTTATGTCTTAATAAGGTTATCTTTTACCTTCTAGATTTTCTTTATTTTAAAGTAATTTAAACCCATGAGCTAATAGCTCAGTAAAGATACAAAGCCTATGAGTTCAATGACCAATTGAAGTTAGAACCTTGATGACAAAAAATGCAATGCCAAGTTTTTATTGTGTCCTTAGTAGAACTCACCAAACACTTCTGTATATAGAGTGGTATAAAAAGTTTGATACAAAGGGGTGTTCACACTTTATTAACTTCTGACAAAAGGAAAGAGTAATGATATGGATATATTTCTCATAAAAATATTGCAAATTCTTTGAATTTTGTGGATATAAAGTAGAGAGACTATTGGGCAATGTAATTTATGAAAATATTAAGTCGATACTAGGATAGGAGCTTTAGATGAATGTTTTATCCTATATCCACCTAGAATATTCATTATGTGACAAATATTTAGGGAAATAGTTATCAAGTTTTTACTTCAAAGGTGAATATATTTTTCATGTAGATTGCCCTCATTATTTCCTTTGAATTTTAGAATTGTCGATTTCCATTTTTTGTATTAGATTTGTTTGGGTTTCTATTGGAACACATTAAATCTATAGTCAATGTGTTGTTTCCTGACTTCAATTGTAACAATAGATAATTTCATCTTTCAAAATGAACAATATGGTGAAGAACAAATGACTGAAATTAAATAGCATAACTTGTGCAAGTTAAAAAAAAATGTAGAGAAACACCATGAAAAAAGACAACTTACCATAGATGAATTTCTTATGGATAAAAACTTGAGCTAAAGATGTGAGCAAAACTCATTTGGTACTCCAAAATAGCAATACAAAAAGGTGGCAGCCATTGGACTTGCAGTACAAAGCTCTATGACACCAAGAGTAACTCCATTAACATTGCACATGCTTCTAGACACACTCCCTTTGCTCTAATCACTGTGAACATGAGTAAAATTTTAGAAATCTCCTACAAAGTACAAGAACCTTAAACTTTAGTCTTTGACAATGGCTCTTAGGTTCTGATTCCCATAACAACTAACTAGATTTATGGTTATTTTTGGAATCTGAACATATTCAATAATAGGTTAAAAAATGGAGAAATAGAACATCATTGGATGCACACAACCATTTTAAAATGTACATATATTGGTAATTCCATAAGTAGATTTATGGACATATTTGAAGGGCTTTGAGAATTTTGAAGTAAAGGCCCTTGCTATTGATATTGTTGCTGTAATAATTGCAGTTGTGCCTAAATATTCTGCCCAAAAAAAAACACCATTTCAAACAGAGTTTGTAAATTATTTTCCATCTTTGTAAAAGAATTCACTCATTAAGAATTTCAAATTTGTGACATAATTCTCTTATTTCTTTTTTGAGATTTTCATTTTTCTCAAGATGTACTGATATGTGAGTTGTCATTAAGTTATCCTATTGAGTTGTCCCAACAAAAATAACATTATGTCAACAATAGAGTAACAAAATTCTAGAACTCTATTTTTGTAAATTGTAATTGTAATATGACTGAATATGGAAGAACTAAAGTAGAGTATAGCTATAAATACCTAAGAACTGAATGCTAAATCACTTCATTGACTCAGTCTCAAATGTGATGCTTCTATATCCCACATGGAATCTAGATCTTGAAACTAACTAGTACTAATAGGTTTCCCTTCATTCTGAGTTGGGTATTCAAAATCCATAAAGTCTTCATCTTTATTCTAACTCTGAGACCTAAACTCATCATTTATGTCAGAAGCAACAGTAGCACCATCATATTTTGAAGTGTTGCAAAGGCCTCATCTTTCACACATGGAATTTCAAATGGCTAATGACCTATCATAAGGAAAATCTCTAACATTGTATTAAGTTACAAACTACCTCAGGCAATTTTCCAAATTTTTGTCTATTTTGTTTGTAACCTTTGATTTCAAAAACCCCAATGCACTAAAAACTCTCTCATCTTCCATTGACCTTAATATCATTGTTTGACACAAATCAACAAGTTTGAAATATTTTGATATTGAAGTATGCAATACTTCACTCTGACTTATCCTTTTCTAGAGCCTTGTTATTGCACCAAGATCGAATGTATTCTCAAATTTTTCCATCTGGTGTTTCATACACAATGCAAAAAGTTTACATTATTTTTTAAGATTATTTGAATCTAAGATTCCTTGTATTAGTTGTCTATTGCAATCTGTATGCTTTAAAAATTGTGTTAGCAATTCATCAAGTTTATTATGAAACAACATTGGATCCTTTGGATTATCTCTAAAGTGTTTCCAAAATTAAGGAAACACAAAAATCATGGCTTCAAGAATTTATTCTCGAGGGAATCTTTCATGAATCTCACTTGAAAGTTGGTAGGAAATAGACTTCACATTTTCACTAATAGATTTAACAATCTTGTTAAAATCATCCTTTCTAATTGGTAGTACTCTACCTCTCTTGGTTGTTTTAAATTGGTGCATTGTTATTTGAAATCCTTTCTCAAACATACATAACTCATTTTTTGCATCGAATCGTAAAAAAATCTTAGCATGATTCAAATCTATAATTATCTCCCACCTTGAAAATTTCAGGCAATGACCTGTGAAATCTGAATATAAAGAATTTAGAGCCATGCATACCATTTTACGTAAATCACTATACTCATGAATATACATAGTTCTATCTTGGGCTTTCTTAATAAGTTTTTTCTTTAAATCCAGTATGGGGAGAAGATTGGCTAAAGTTAATAGGCCCTGTATATCACTTAACTTATTTAACAAATTAGGAGCTTTGTCTACTGTAAGGCGTTGCTCATATATAACTCCAATCAATGATTGATATTCTACTAGAACTCACTTTGCTAGTCTATGCAAAGATATTCATCTAGTCTCAACATCATTGAGAATCTTATTTCCTTCTATTACTCCCTTATAAAATTTTTAAATTCTACAAAACGTTTAGGACTTCTGCAAAAGTAGGAGTGGAGCTCATGGATTAGGTCTTCAACTTTTGACATTGTAGGAAAACTACTTACAATATTATATGCTAAATTCATTGGGTGAACCATCTAGTGTATGTCAAGCATGTAAGGTACAATACTAGTTTATAATCTTGCACAAAGACCAGTCCTTTGGCATTGCATTACTGCAGCTCCATCAGCTCCAACACACACTAACTTCTTGGCAATTATAAAGTCATCCATACCAACAATTTCATTGAAAGCTTTCTTAACTTCTAAATATAAATTTTTTGTATTTGAATTGGCCCTCATTTTACAAACACAAAGTAGATGAGCTTGACGGACATGTTCTTTTACAGTATATACATGCATATGGACCCAAGTAGTGTTATCTACCGTAGTGACTTCATCTAAGGATAATGAAATGAACTTGGATTCCTTTACTCTCTCCTATACATTTTGCTTTTCCACGTCAACAAGATAGCTTGCCATTTCCCATCAAGCATATATTGACCAACATGACATAGGATAATGAGGAACTCTCAAAAAAGATAATAAATTACTTTATTATGGAAATTCTCTCATAGGACACCTTCTAGATAGAATATGAAAAATAATACTCATCTAAATGGTCTTTTCCAAGTTTGTATCATTGGATTCATGTTGAAGCCCATCCTTGACTGGATTTCCACTACTACCACTACCAATTACCACTATTTTCTTGAAATTCTCTCCATATGCTATGCCATACTTAAAATGAAGCCAATCCTCCTTTAAGTTCCATCTCATTGCTGCTACTTCCTTTCCATCTATGATTTGTTTTTCATAAACCTTACCAATATGTTTTTCTATAGTGCCAAAATTTAGCTGGAAATTTTCCTCTCTTTTAGTTTTCTAGGTACAAATCATACACCTACATTCTATTAGTGGTTCATCGTTGTTTGTGACTGGTTCAATAAACTAGTACTTTGCTACCCAATCAACCTAGAAATTTCTTTTCATTTCCCACTCCCACCCCATTTTAACATTCCTTTTTCTTTTCTTCCTACCAACATCTTTTGTTGTTCAAACTTTGTTATCATTGTTTGATGCATTTTGATTTAACTGAATAACAACCTCATCTTCTAGTGGGGGTGAGCTATTGTGATTTCCTTCTGCACTTGTAGTTGCACAAGTTGGTGGACTAGAAACATTGTCGATTCCAAAGAAAGCCTTTATGGTAGTATCTCTAAATTTTGGTCATTTTGATGTAAGATTAATCCCTTTACTACCCTTGGGGGTCTTACCATTGTCAAAATGTAGCCTTCCATTGACAACCCCTTTAGTTTCACTTTCTTGAGACTGAGCAATATTATTTAGAGACTCACTCTCCTTTGACATCTCAATCCATTGACAATTTGTTTACTTCCCTGAGAATAAGCAGTATTAGTTTTAGACTAGGAATTGAAATTAATTAATAATAGAAATACTATGAAGTGTAAAGAAATTATTGCATGCATTGGTTCTTTACACTTTCTTTGGAATTGTAATTTCTGTGTAATGTGTTGCGAGATTGTAACTCTAGTCTCTTGCCTGCTCGTTGTTTGCCAAAATATACATCAAAATTTTTGCATAAACCAAAATATACAATCCAACTAAAATAAAAAACCTACAAAGAGCTAGTCCACCATAACTGGGATAATTTCTAAGGGATGGATAAAATCTTATTCTAAATTAGAATCATATAATCGTTTACAATTCTACCCATATGACATGTTATCTATAATCAAAGGATTGAGACTGCATACCATATTAGTACAAGTGATGATAAAAAAAAGGGTATGTGAGTCAATTGATGAATCAAAAAGTGTAAGAGATGAGAGTTATGGTTATGAGGTAGATGTCATCAAAAAAAGAAGTCAACATACTCTTGATGCTATGTATAAAGATATCAATGGAAGTCATGTTAAATTGTGCTGTGCTGAGACAGTAGAGTGCAGTGTCCCAACTCCAAGGTAGATGATTGACATAGAGAGTATAGGTGTTAGGGAGGGATATGAAAATAGTAGGAGCCTTGTTCAAGAAAAAAAATGTTTGGAGGAGGTACATCATATCCAAATGCTATATCTAGGACTCCAAAAACTGTGTGGAAAGAAGGTAAATACTAGACATATGAAAAAAATAAGTATCTTCCATGTATTGGGTGAAAAAGAAGTGATTAATACTTCTCAAGGATTTAAATTAGAATCTCCTTAAAGATCCTTTAGAGAGGAGGCAAGTATATTTTGAGAGGCACCAAAAAAGAGAAGGTCAATGAATAGTAAAAGGAGAAATGAAAATCATCTTTTAGCAGATGAGAAGGCAGGAAATAAAATGTGGAATCTCTCCCAAGATAAGATAAATGCCACCATCCTGCCCGATAGTGATTTCATGTCAACCTATGGAAATAAATTTTCACATCACATATATATGAATGATAAAAGCTCTGGTCAAGGTAAAATAGGTGCAATTGAAAAAATTGAAGGGCAAAATTTCACTTCTAATGAACATGAGATAGGTACACCTAGGGGGCAATATTCACATGAACTTTTTGGTGAAGAAAGCTCAACATTTAGAGACAAATTTAAAAAAGTGTGCAGTAATAAACAAAAATTGAGGAAAACTACTAATCTAAATAATTCTAGCCATTTTGTTTCATTTCATGAAAACACATTGGATGGAGAAGAAATTATAGACTCATTTCTTCATGGTAGTTATCAGAGGAAGAATTTTGGACTTCACAAGGTACATTAATTACAGAGGTGTTTATAGTAATGGAAAGAAATTTTGATCTATATACTATAATCCTCTTTTGAAGAAGCACACCTACTTGGGGATATTTCTCACTAGTGAAGATGCTACTATGGCATATGATCAAATAGCTTATGATAAATTTGGTACATCTACAAAACTTGAGTTCCCTCATGATGAACTAGATCTATATAAAATTCAATTGTAGAATTAGAGAGCTAGCATGTAGGCTCAGCCAAGGCAGGTGTTAGGATCTCAAAAATAGCTAGCTATTGAAAGTAAGCTTTATAGTGAGTATTGTTCCAAGAAAAATCTAACAAAATCTAGGAGTTAAATGGGGGTTTTGGAAGAAGATGAAGCCTTAGCAGGTGACTCTGATCATGAATATCCACAATCGAAAAAATATAACAAAGTGCATCTTTCCAATATAGAAGGCACTTTTGGAAATGAGAGAAGTCCTAATGCATTTTTATCTTTGGGGCTTCTTGTTGAGATGTTAGAAAACAAATTTTGTACCTCTCAATTCTTCACTTGAAATTTAAGATAAGTCAGTTTAAATACTTTCATAGAGCATTGATGATGTATGTGGTCCTAGTGCTACAACTTCTAAAGCTTGGGGTGAAAATTGAAAGTCAGTGAAGTTATAAGCTTTCCTTGAGATATATGAACCTCATGCACCACTATGTTAAAATCTACACCTATATTAGTGAATGTAACATGTCAGAAAAGATGATTTTTATCTTCCATTTGTATCCTATAAATGTAATGGATGTTAGGAATGAAAAATGAGGTACACATCCAATTAGACATGCTAGTGTATCTATTGGTTTTTATATCAATGATTACTTCCATTTCATATGTTAAGGCAATTTGAATTGCAAGAACTTGTCTCTTCTACAAGAACTTTATCTCAATCAAGAGTTATAAACTGATTAATGATCATTAGAAATGTGCTATGCAAATGAGGAATACAAAGTAGAAATTTACTAAAAAAAATTAATTAGACTAGAAAGTCAATATTATAGTTTTTATTGATTTAACCCTTCTGCATATTGCAGATGATGGTCTCTTTTATCCATTATGCCATTTTATATGATGGAGAGATTATAGATGGATGGAGGTAGGAATGATTGGAATAAGAATGGTGATATATTTAGGCACATAAAGGGCTCATAATTACAAGAGGATAATTGAGTGAGGATTTGGCACAAATAGCACTAAAATTCAACATGGATGGATGCATGGTATCTAGTTTTGATCCATCAATAACAAAGAAATAGAGATAGAATTTGAACATCTATCTGGGAAAACCATGAAGATGAACAAAGATGCATATAACATAAGTTAATCAAGATAAAACATATTCTTTATAGTGGATATAAAGACAAGCACCAAAGAAAATAAAATCACTATCCCCCCCACATCGACTAGCCAGAAGGAATATATAGATACATGATGCATCTATTCTTGACCATTGGTCACTGTGGACTACTAGCACAATACATGACACCAAGGAGAAGACTCCACATTGAGTAACATAAAAAGAAGATATAGATACACGATGCATCCATTCAACCATTAATCACCATGAACTATTGGCACAATAGATGACACCAAGGTGAAGATTATTGTAGGAATCAAATAGGAAAGAATGCATCCCCTATCAAAGGAGTATTGAATGAATTTATAAGAAACCCATTGAATCAAGTAAGGCATTAACATATAAGAGTTAATACCAACTCAAGGAATCACAATAGATAAACAAGGGATGATTACAGAGATTCAAGATAGCATTAGAAAGACATCAACACATAAGACTATAATGATCTGAATAAATGGGCATCACCTAGACTCGCTGGTAACACATTTATTAGCTAGCTTGTATTACACAAACAAGGTCACAATCATCCTAGCTTGGACAAATTCCAATCACTTGAGTTAGTGAAAGCATTTAGAATCACCATAGATAACATTATTCAATATATAGAAATGCATTGTGGTTGTATCATTTTTTTCTAATATTGAGACACATCATACTCTGAATTTTTACAAATTGAGAAAACTAGTCATGATATAGAGAATACTTGTGCAATTGGGGGAAAGAAGGAAAGGAAACTTTTATTAGAATCGGCTAATATTCTCTTTAGTGAAATGAGTAAAAATGGAGATGGGAAAAAAGGTTCTCATTTTGGAGATCATTGTTTGTGCTTGCCAAAGCAAGGTTTGATTCCAGGATTTCATAGAGACTACAAAATTGATTCAAAATATGCTTGTGTGTATAAAACAATGTCTAAATTGAGGGCTATGCAAATTAGGAGAGATCATGACCGAGTCAATCTTGCTATTTAAAATGATATAACAAAGGAGATTGTAGAAAGATTTAATTGTAATATTGAAGTAGAGGACACTAACATCAACCTCCTAAAGAAAAATGAAGATAGAAAATTCAGATTTTATTCAAATGATTTTTTTCATGAGAATGACCATTCATCACACAAAAATGTCCATACAATGATACATGTTGCTTAGAAAAATCTGAAAATGTGTAAGCTAAGGATGACACTTTTGATGAGAAAACCTGTAAGAGTGGGAAGATCAATTTTGAAGCTGAACCGAAGGCCAATTTAATGGAAGAAGATAATCATGTTCATTGTCCAAAATAAAATGAGGGAACTTTCTCTGAACCACTTCTCAACACTAAATTGAAAAGACTTAGATCAAGAAGAGGCTTGAACTCAAAACATATACACCTTACAAAAAATTCTTCCATGGAAGAGACAACGAGTGATTAGAATTCTCTAGAAAAAGGCTTCCCTTTTTTGTAAGAAAACTCAAAAGAAAGCACGAGTTGTCCTCAACATGGAAATATAAAGTTTTGATGTATTAAAGTTAGAGTAATTAAAGTTTTGATGTATTTGAGAAGGCAATGGAATTTTTTGTACAAATTTTTCATGGTAAGGTCCAATATTTTGTAAGGATTAGAATCCTAAGGGTTTAAGGGTTGGTGCAAAGAAAAAGTCCTATTTGTAATGATTGGATATGAAAGTGATAATTTTTCTTCTTATTTGAATAGAGTCAATAGCTTTCAAATGTGGATTGTGGGTTATGTTTGAGGATCAAATGGGATGGAGAGTGATCTTATGTAGAGTTGAGAAGAATTAAATCTATCATAGGTTATATGAGAAGGATGAATATATAGTTAAAGAGAAGGAGGACATAGTATAGTGACATAGAGTCTTGGGTATATAGTGAGTTTAGGATGTGAAAAAAATTGAGAATTTGAAAAGAGTTTTATGTTTGAAGAGTGGAGAGTAGTCGATAGTAGAGGAGGCCAATCCTTGGACTAACCATTAATAGGTCTTAGAAGGAGAATGCATTTTAGGGACCTATACATTGATGCTACAAAGGAGTTATATTAGTTTAAAGTAGGATGAGAAATGACAACTTGAACAAGGGAATTTGATAATATTAGTGTAAAGCATAGTGAACATTCACCTTTGAAGTAAAAACTTGATAAATATTTCCCTAAATATTTGTCACATAATGAATCTTCAAGGTGGATATAGGATATAACATTCATCTAAAGCTCTCATCCTAATATGGACTTAATATTTTCATAAATTACATTGCCCAACAACCCTCTACTTTATATCCACAAAATTTAAACAATTTGCAATATTTTTATGTGAAATATATACATATCATTACCCTTTCCTTTTGTCAAAAGTTAATATAGTGTGAGCACGTCTCTATACCAAACTCTTTATACCACTCTATACACATAAGTGTTTTGTGAGTTCTACTAAGGACATGATAAAAACTTGGCATTGCATTTGTTGTCATCAAGATTCTAACTTCAATTGGTCATTGAACTCATAGGCTTTGTATCTTTACTAAGCTATTAGCTGATTGGTGTAAATTATTTTCGAATAAAGAAAAGCTAGAAGGTAAAAGATAACCTTGGTAAGATAGAACCATTATACATTATATAATCCACTGAGTCAACATTCAATTAATTAGTATAGGCAATCTTTTAGTTTGGCCATCATTTTCAAAGATTTGTAAGAAAACTTTGAGATGAGGAAGCTCCTAATTTCCAAATATGGGAAGACTCAAACATTAGATTTGAGAAATTTTGTGTTATTTTTTCATTATTCTAATTTGTGTTAATGGTTCACCCCTGCTACCTTAAGGATCTGGGTACAAGCCGCACTAAGGCCAAATCATAAATTAGTGTAGAGAGATCTGGTAGCACCCACCCTCTATGGATTTGTTTGGCCTCTCCAAGAGAGATCCAGGAGAACTCACCCACACCAAACCAAGATAGTTTTCTAAGAATACATGACAAAGTTGTAATTGATGACAGCTTTAAATATGTTTGGTTCTTCTTAATTTTTTAATGCATTTGATTGTTATGCATTCCTAAGTCTAACAGATGCATTCTTAAGCATTGAATGGCAAAAAAGAAAGTAGATTGCTTAGTGCAATTGCAAAACATAAAAATCATCCATTCTTGCCTCTAATTGTTGGATAGAGTAAAGGATTGATCAAGGAAGGTTATAATGTATTTGATTTGGTAATCCTATGAGCATGCAAAGCCCAATCACTACCACTATATCCTAAAGGAAGGTTTTCTCACTTAAATTTTGTTTTATAAATTAAATTCTCTTGTCTTGTTTTTGCTTTTGCTATGAATTTGTAGCATATGCTATAAAAAAATTTAATTGGTTGGTTTATAATTATATGTTTTTTTTTTTTTTTTTTCAAATCTATTGTTTATCAACCCAATTTCCAAAGGGCTTCTAGTAGGGTTGTGAGTTTTAAATCTATTGGCCACTCCACATCAAATGAAAGCCACATTGTCCTAAGTACAAGCTTCAAGCAGTAAGGATTGTGCTTGTATTTGTGATGAGTGCAATATTAGGGGTTCAAAATCATACAGTTGATTTGAAAGGTCAATTGTATCATATAACCTATACAAGACATCAACACTTGCCTTGGAAAGGATTGTGGTTTTGTTTATTTTATGATGTTATGCTACACAAACTTGATTACTACTCCAAACATATATCTACTTTTCATTTTTCTCAAAATTTATAACCAAATCTCTACACAAACACATAAATACAAACCAAAACCATTATTTAAATTGGTCACTTAGATTCTAAAAGAATATACAAATTTTAGTATGTAAATGTTGTCAGGTGGAAACACCAATGTCCCACTTTAATCAGATGTCTTGTATCTAAAATGAAGATGATCAAGCTTCTCAATTTGAATTGTGGAAAGCTAGTTGCTAAAGTAGATCTTCAAGTGGCTATTATAGTGATATAGATACCTACTCAACAATTGAGTAGATGAATTTAAACAAATACATATTAAGAAGGAATCAACTTAAACTTGACCCAACTGAAGGAACAATCCTCAAGCATGCCAAATTTTTGTCATCCCAAGATAAGCTGGTTAAGAAAATAATGAGGTCAAAGTTCAGAGAATTTTACTGGAGAGAGAAATCTAATTGAATGAGCATGGATTTTATGGTAGAAGGAATTAGAGTTGAACAAAAGAAATCCTCATTTACATAGTAATTTTGCCCAGCTAGAGGATAAAATCCTCTCCATGGACAAATCTCTACCCCATTAAAATATGGGCAATTCAATATTTGTTAGACGTAAGACAAGTTGGGTAGATAAAAAGAAAATTTAGGGAGCTCGACAAAGAATTAGAGATAATATTAAGACAAATCTTTTGAGAAAATCTAACTTTGAAAATACATGCAGAGATGCCAAAACTGAAACTGATATAGAAGATGAAGACTAGAAGTTTATCTTGTGTCTGCTACTAGAACTTTATCTCAGTTAAGAGTTACAAACTTACAAACTGATCAATGATCATCTGAAAGGTGCACATACCACTAATTGTGGAAGCTATATCTGGAGTCTAAGTCATGCCTGTGATTTGTCTTGCCCAAAATTTGAAGGAGCACCAATGATATAGTGAATTTATTATGTTTAATTTCCTAAGTGAATTTAGATTTATATAAATCAATTACCAGGTGAAATGAGCCAACTCCTCCATAGAAAAATAAAATTGTGTTGGTGAATTCCCCCATACTGCATGCAAATTCAATATTGAAACTTGGTGAATGTTGCCCCCATTACCATTACTTCGTCAATTGCATGAAAGGAAATTACAGCCAGGAAAAAATACAAATGCACAATTTTCCTTGGTGATTAATAAACTTGACAACCCTAGCCAACCAGGTAAACCATGGAAGGGCTCAAAAATTGCAAAAAACAACACCAGCAAAACCTCAAGTTAGCTAAAATATGAAAATTTGCCAATATATTATACCTTGACTTTGACACAAAGATTTAGTGACCCATAAATCTTCCAAGTAGAAAGTAAAATTGGAGTGGGGATGATACCCACAAGCTTTAGTACTATACTATAAAGTTGGCCTGTTAAGGCTTACATTGATCACTTCTAATGACTTGCCCTATTAGGAGCAATAAGGACTGCTAGGTCCACCTTATGAAAGGATTTACAAACATACAATGAAGTATGCACAACTCAATTTGTACTAGTAAACTTGACATACACTGAGATGCTCAGTTTACACTATTGATCTTCACAGTAACTATAACTACTCGATAAACACTAAAATTTGTCCAAAGGACTCGGTAGCAACTGTAGAACTTGACAACAACTAAAATGCTTGGAAAACACTATTAATTGTACAACAAGCTCGGTAGCTACTTATAATTTGAATAAGTGTATGTCACTAATAACAAACTTGACTGATATATCAACAATTTAGATCATCCTTTCATCATCAAAAATTTTTACAAATTGATCCAATATAGGGACTTTGACATTCAACTCAATTTCTAGCACATTCTCAAGAAAAATATCTTTAACATCATGAAGTACCTAGTTTTTCTTGTGCTTTGTCCTTAGTCTAGCTTGCTCTTTCTTTCTTTCACACATTTTAGTGTAAATTTCTATTTGATCATCATCCAAAGTGTTAGGATCTCCTCTAATGTCATTGGGTTTAATCTAAATGCATGTGATTCCTTCTGCTTCCTCTAGATTCTTTCCTCTACTGGTGCTTGATGAGACATTCTATGGCATTGGAACTTGAATTTCTAGATTTAGCTATATGTTTGTTTTTGTGGTTATTCTTCATGTTTAAATGGTTCTACATTAGATATAGTAAGTGGTTGTAAAAATGGTACTATATCCATGCTTGGTGATGTATCCACTTCTTCATTGTTCTTATGCTCATCATTCAGTAGTTCATGTCCTTTGACTTCAAGTAATCTTAAAACTGATGTTTGTAGAAACATAGGATTGATAGAAAATTTTATAAATAACTAAGTAAAGTAAGTCCTCTAGTCTTTGGTCCCTTTTCAATAATTAATTGGCCTTACCCAATCATTCCCTCTCTTAGAGGTCTACAGGATGGTGCTTGATCACCTGTAGCAGAAGTGTCTACATTGTGCTTCATGGAGTCTCCTCTAGTGTAATGCCCCGCTCGGAGATCCTTGGAAACAAGGATTCAAATCAAGCCAAGATTTTTTTTTTTTTTACAAGTATGAATGCACATGACAACATCATATAGGGATCACAACAATCGCAATGGAAGACTTCACCACCATCCCGAAAACCAATGAATCTCCAAACACCACTACCAAACTGACACACACAAACAAATCCAACAACAACAACGCACATGATGAGGGCACAATAAACAACCACTCATCAACAAAACACCAAGCTGTGGTAAAATGCAGAAACCTGAAATTTGGCTAAGCCTAAAATCTTGAAGCCCTGAAAATTGGCTAAGTCTGGATTTCTGAAGCCCTGAAATTTCTTAGAATCCATAACTTATCTCTGAGAGGTCTGAAACTTATCTCAAATGATTTATCACATATATTAAAATATATCTTAAGTATAAGAAATTAAATATATGTCAACTTATATTTAATTTCTTTGACATATATTTAATCTCTTATACTTAAACGATATATTTTAAACCCCAAGAGACTAAAACAAAAACACGAAAACTTGATTTCAAGAGAAATCGAGAGAATTCAAAATGCAACAGCATAGGGTCAAAGAACGCCCAAAAGGGTATCCAAAACCACTCTAAAAAAGATTGAATCACGAAGAAAAGTGCCCGCTGCTAGCACGCGCAGGTTTTTCACAAAAACCATGTGACATTTTTTACTAAGGGAGGGCAACACTTCTCCTTAAGGCGTGCGACACTCTTCCAGTTTCGTACGACATTTCTCAAGAAGGCATGCAACACTTTTCAGCATCGTATGACATTTCTCAAGAAGGCATGCAATACTTTACAGTGTCGTATGACATTGTTTGCATGGGCGTGCGATAATTTTTAAAGTGTCGCACCATGCTGAACAAATGTCACCCATAGAAAACAAAAACACTCCCAGAAGCAAAAAGGACCAAAATAGAGCAAAGAACCTCCACACCAAGTAGTACCAAATCCATGCAAATTGAGGAATGAACACTCGAGTGCAAGAACAACACAGAAGGAAGAACATCTATCCATCTAAACTACAACAACAAAGAACACACTGAAATAAACATCGCAGAGAGCAGAACAACCAAACTAAGTACGTAGTTCCTCCCAACTGTCACTAGCATCATAAGACCATCGTGGGTCCTAGCCATCCCCCGTGCGTAACATCCCAAGCCACTGACCAGATTGTCTATACTGTCATAATAGGGACATCACTACTAAAAACATGCAACAATATAAGCATAAGGAAATCTAACATGCTAGAAGAAAAGCATAAGATAATCCTACAGTAGATAACATCACCTATCACATGCTAAACAACAATAAGCAACAGGTATGCTAATACAACAATTCACAGCATCTAATCCTATGCTAAGCATCATAATAAGGGAATGCATCAAATAAAATAACATCATCTAAATATGATATACAAGTATCCCAATGAAAGCATAAATCGCAAGAAAGCATTCTCTGAAACTCGAAGTACCAAGTGAAGACATCCAGCAACAGTTGCACTAGGACAAAAGATCGTCTCTATAGACTAATCCCTAGCAGTGGTGAAGGTTGCTATGCCTCCCATCCATGTGGCACCCATAGGTCCACACTCGCCGTGCTGATGGAGATAATGATCCAACCACAAACACACAGAAGAACATCCATGGCTAACACTCACGCCAGACAGTATGATGGCTAAACCAAGAATCTAAGACAATGCAAGGAGTATAGGTCCTGGTCAGACACTCAATAGCCTATTATGTAGGGACTAACATTATGGAGAGTCACTTAGCATCAAAAAGCCCAAGCTAGGACTTGTGCAGATTCAACATCCCTGAACAGAAAGGCTCTTGCACCCCAAACCTTTTTATTATCTTAAGTTTTATTATCATTCACACATTTATTTAATTATAACTTATATAAAGCTTCCTCTGCCAACCCATGATGCCATGATCGTCAGGTTGCGAGATAGAAGCCCCCTCCATATGCTACCCTACCCTACCCATGATCATCCTACGACAAGTGCCCGTGGGCATGCATACTCCCATCCCAACCCCAATGATTATAACTTTCGCCAAATCCACGAAAGATTGGGCCTCGCAAGACACCCAAAAAATGTACGTGTACGTACTTGTGTGTGGCGCACCACCATCACAAAGATCATAACACAAGGACAAGAATGAGAACACAATGCAAAGAAACACCCAACCGAAAGCAACACAGGAAGAATGGATTCTACACGAATCTCAAAGCCAAAAACCATACATCATAAAATCACTCAACCGGCCTCAATTCGAGAGTATGGATTCTGCACAAATCCCAATAATGCAACAAGACCAAACATCATGAACTCACTCAACCGGCCTCAATTCGAGAGTATGGATTCTACACGAATCCTAGTTCTCATGAAACAAAAGCAAAGGTCCAACAAAAACCATAACAGGTAACAAATCACTCAACCGAACACAAAGTCGAGAGTACAGATGCAACATGCATCCTAATGCAACAAAAAGTAGAAAAGTGGTCTGACTGATATCCAGATGGATCATCAAGGTCCATGATCCACATTGTGCCAAGAAAATATGATAAAATAAGGCGGTACACAAAATGAGGTAAAAACTCCAAATTTTAGAAAACTTCAAAATTAAAACCCATTTGGCCTTTGGGTTCAAAAACCCCAAAAATCCAAAAATAAATGGAATCAAACACTATATGCAAAAATGACCAGCATAACGGCATAAAATCCCAAACCCTCATCCCAAAAAATAGGGAAATGTTCATACCCGCCCAACCGGGTAGAACTAGCATACAAAAATGGAGGGGAACACTAGTTCTCAGCCTCCAAACAAATGGCTACCAAAAATAGAAGCAGAAACAATAAAACAGGAAAGCCCTACCTCACAGCCAAAAGGGCAAAACGGGAATTTGAACCATAAAATAAAACGCTTGCAGAAGTGGCTGAAAATCGTGGCAATCCAAGGTTTCTCTGAGCTGGATCCAATGAGCCCAACCTCGCGACAATCCCATGCCCGTAGCTCCCACAACGAACAAAATAATAAATCCTCATGAAGAGGATTTTGGGTTTTACTCTCCAACTTTCCAATTTGAAAGTGAGAAGTGAGGAATTAAATTCCTCTTTGGATACTTATTCACTTTTTGAGTGAATAATCAATTAGGGCAAATAACCAGCCAATCTAGTTAAACCCTGAATCGACCCAAATGAAAATAGTCTATTCCTATAAATAGGAATTAATCTATGGAAAAGCTACCATAAATTAAAATAAATCAATTAAAAAGCCCAAAAACCCAAAAACACATAAATCTCCTTAACAACTTTTGTGACAATGCGAACCTCTAAATGCACAGACATGCTTACTGGTCTAATCACATAATGCAAATAAGTTTGGATTTAATAATCATCAAAAGGTTTAAATTTAAAAATTTAATTAAAGATACATTGACCATACAAGGGCGACATTGGTAAAATATGAACGACTGAATCACTAACTCCATGTGTCACTGCCAGGGATATAAATCCTGCACACTAAACAACACGATCAAGTGTAATTGCATATAATAACATAGCCAAAGCAATAAATGCATTAAATCACCTAATTTAACCATTTATTTAATTATATTAAAATAATATATTTACATCACTCATGTTCGCATAAAGCATAACAATGCAGGAATGAAGTAAATAACCATAGCATTAATTCCATCACATAACAAAATCAGAGGTATGTCCAAATACCAGATAACCAGATAACATCATAAAACACACTGTCATCTCAAAATAGCATCATCATGCAATATGATTAACTAAATAGCATAGTAGTCTAAAATCTATGATACTGAAATCAAGGTGTAACATCTGACCCTTGGGTCCTCTCAAATGTAAACATAACAAGAGTAACAAATATCTCACTAATCAAAAATATAACAAGGTAAATGTCCACAACACATAACCAAATAATCCAACAAGAACAACCCATTTTAATTACTTAAGCATTTAATAATGATTGATTACTCTCCATTAAAAAGCCACTTAAAACACATAAGCAAACACAATAAAAAACATGACTAACCACTGATATAGGAACCTAGTCTTGTGTAGCATGGTAATATAACATAATGCAATCTCTGCACACATATCAGGGTAATCATGGAACAACCTCATGATACCACATCGATCTTGGTAACCACTGGCACAAACCTCAGTGACCCAAAAATCACATCATAATCTCAAAGATCAGTCAAAAGCATATTCAAAGCAACTGATATAGAAACATAATTCCAAACACCTCAACGGTGTAGACTACTCAGGGTCACAATCATGATCCATCACAACAAAAGATCATCAAGGTTGCATCCATCAGGACGACTTACAAAAGCAAAATGGGAGAGGCACCACATCTAGTTTGAGCATGTTCAACATCACTTTTTCATTTGTAGTATTGTCTCCTTGTCCACCTTTTGTAGTTAGAGCCTATTGCTTGGTATCTACATTCATTTGATGTCCCTCGGTGTTCATAGTAGTATCTGTTAGCATATGTAATGACCCAATAGGAATATCACCTACATTTTTCTCCTCTATCTTGGAAAACTCTTTGATTTGTTGAATAAAGGGCTCAAATATAGGTTTATGAGCATGTGTAGGCTCAAAAAATAATTTTCCCTTGGTATTCATTATGATATTTCCATCTTTCTTCAATTTCTCGGTGAGGTCCACATTAGGTATATCTTCAATAGTCATTGTATCTTGTTTCCCAATAATGTCACCAACCATTTCATGTACTAAGTCTACAAAGTCTTGTGGGGTTATACTAATATAATTATATTCTTTATTGTCAAGTTCAATATGTTGCTAACTTTGAGTATCATCAACATCAATAGTTTCATTTGGATCCTTGATATTATAAACTTGTCTCTAGATTCTCTTAGAATCTTCATCTAATAGTTGCAAATTATTGGCTAAAAATGAATGGCTTTGTTCTTTTATACAAATCTATTCTTTTCTTTCTCTAATGGTTTAGTTATATCTTTAATGAAGTGTGCTCCCCTTAATACCACAAACACACAACAAAAGAAAAGAAATAACAACAATTTGCAATTACAAAATATGGGCTTCTTATTATTGTCGCAAATGTGAAATGATAGAATTTTGAAATACATTATGAAAACCCACATGGGTGCCTTCCTCACAATAATTTTCGACATAGAGATGAAAAATATTGTCCAGAGCTACCCTAGAAAATGTATGAGCTTTCCTTATAAAGACATTTTTACACAACACATGAATTTTCTAGACATGAAAACCTAACCCTTGAGACTGACTAACTCTAAAATTACATATAGAGTCATCCTTGTTGGCCTAGTTTTTCACTTCTAATAAATTTGTTGCATTTCATGGTGAAAACCCAGTGGATTCATTATTTTAGAAGTAGGGTGTGTTGAAATCCCTAGATGAAAACCTTAAGTTTCATGAAGCCCTTTTTGTTTATGCCCTAGTTTTCAAAATATAAGAGAGTATTGGTTTATTTGGGAAGCTTTTCTCTTTATAAATTCTTTTTATTTTTCTCTGTGCTTATTTTTAAAATACTTTCCTAAAAATCTTTTTACTTCTAAACTTTGTTTTTAAACCATGGTTTTAACCTCATGTTGACTCACTAGTGTTCATTGAAAGTGTTTCAATCATGGTATGGTCTACTTTTACAAACCATTGATCGGTCAACGATGAACAATTTTCTTCAATATGAAAGTGTTTAAGTTTTAGAAAATGCAGGGAAGCACCTACATGACACGTAGCCCCTAATGATGTCAATTCCTTAATGAGCCACAAAAGTTAGACTCATCAGAATAGTTCAAGGTTGTAAGACTATTGTCAGGACACATTAGAAAGCTTGAGCTATTTTGTTAGATAAACTTTTTAATTGGGGTCATTTTAACAATATAACATTGCACTATAGATCATGTAAAGATCAACAATCAGTGCTTTCCTACAATTTGAAGGTGTGAATTTTATGAAATGTTGGGAAGAACTTTAATGACACATGTATTTGATGATGGTTTTTTTGTTACTCATCATCAAGATGGAAAAGTGTCAGAATAGTTGGAAAATGTCAAAACACATGGCAGGTTAACTCATTTTCATTAGCTATTGTTGCTGACTAGGTTTCAAAAAAAGTAAATCTTATGGAACTGTTGATCATTTCAAGAACAATTTAGAACACTTTCCCACTTTATGAAGATGTTTGATGTTTAAAGAAAGTGGGGAAGTGCTTTGATGACATGTGGCCAAGTGGGGTTAGTCATTAAGAAAGTTTCCTGGTAATGCTGCGGTGGGACACATGAAAAATGTCTTATGCTAATTTTCTGAGAAGCCTACATGTTTAATGAGATGGATGGTGACTATGTAAGTGGGACTAAAATATAAAAGGAAAACATAGTAATTCTAAAGGTTTTTCATGATCTTCAATCTTGCAAAGATCAACGATCAATGCTTTTCCACAATTTGAAATTGCTCAAACTTTAGCAAATGCAAGGAAGTGCCTTGTTGATGCGAGGCCAGTTTCACTAAAGGGTAATGTAGTCATTTGGTTTTAAAGCTAAATTTTCCAATTTGTAATAATCAATGGTTAAATTTCAAATTCTTTGGCATGAAATAAAATGTGACTATTGGGGTATTAATTTTGATTAATGTTGTTCTATGTGAGATCAATTTTGCAATAAGGGTGCTGAATTTTCATTATTGAACACTAAAGTTGCATAATTCTCACAAAGAAAAGATTTTTAGAACTAAAGACATACTTTTCTAAGGGTTTGGAGTTATTATTAATGATTTTCAAGGAGGAAAATAGGAAAATTGGGTGAGTATTTTGGATTTCTATGAAATTGAGTAAGTGTATTCACCGCAAGATAATTATTAAACATGCCTCCATGAAGGGATTCCTCAAGGAAACGAATTACTTAAAAAGGGTTGTGCATGATGATTTCTTAGAGAACATGCCACAATCCATGAATGATATTTCTAGGGAAAAATAATTCATACCAAAGAACCTTAGGTTATTGGTCTATGAGGTTTTTTATGAAAAAGCATACCGGTTGAGAGATACTGAAGTATTTGTCAGGGGTTTACAAATTTTCTATAAATGGTTTGTAGAAAGAAGACTTGATACCCCTTTAAATAATGTATGGGAATTTTAAATTGTAAAATTAATTATCCCAAGAGTTTTCTTTGATGATTATTTTCTTGCAATAATGTCAAAGAAATATGATCCAATAACCAAGATAGTAAAGAATCATGTCGATGATAATCTTTTTAGGGTTTGACTAGAATTGATTAGAGAGGTTTTCAAATTAAAATCTAACCATGTAGTTAATGAGAAGATAGATATGGAAGACCTTTAAGCTAGGCATGATACACAGAGGGTATATTTAAGGGGATGACCACTACAAGAACATTTTGTCAGGATAGGATCATTACCCCTAGTTACACCAAATACTCCAAAACCATTATTGAAAGAATATTTCAACCCTAGAGCATAGGTGTTGTATTTATCTCTCTACAAGATCTTTGGCATGGATGAACAAGAGCACATCCCTAGTTCTATAATTTTCATTATTGCTCAAACCCTTTAGTATGGTACAAGTTTTATTTTTGACTTTGCTACTCTCTTGGTAGAAGAGATTCGTATTCTGTTAATGGGTTTTGCGAAGGCTAAAGTTGACAAGCCTTTTTTTTGGTACTCCATGTTAATGTACATATAATTGTATAAGCAAGTTACCTTTTTCTCTAAAGAAATGAAATTGGAATTGGAAAAAGATGGAGAAAAACTCCTTGTCCAATTGTGGAATTCAAATATGACATGGGAGGTAACTGATGCAAGCTTTGTTAGATTTGATAGGTAATTTTCCTCTAGGCTTAGAATGTTGTTAGTAGGGTATAGCCTAATGATACCTCAACCTCTACTAGAACTGATCAGATCAAATGATCATGCCAAAGGGTTGATCGTATGTCACAATTAAGGAGACATAATCCCATATGCAGTTTCTACTGTATTCAGAGTTTATGGTTTTCTTGGAAAACTACATGTGCTACCCTAACAACTTCCTTTGAAATTAGGAATTGATGAGCTCTTGTGGTAGATAGGATCAATGGAAGAAAGATAATTGTTGGGAAAATCCAAAGGTATTTTCTTTCCCCAAGTTACTATTGTGCATAATTTGGGATGTTGGAGAAGTTTTTAGGTAAATGTCAAATTATGGCTAAATCTCATGCTCTCTTTATAGATTTGAAGGGATTTTATGACTTATTTGGAGAAAGAAATAAAGCCAAAGCTCATAAAGACATGGTTTACTTTCCAAAGGATATATTAGGAATACATTCTTATTACAAGATTAGGAACTTAGGAAAGAGAAATGGAAAGTATACATTAAGGTCTTGGATTTTATAAATGCTCTTGAGCCATACTATGATCCCCTTGCTAATAGAAAGTACTAGGGTGCAAAAATAGATATGTTGATGGATAATTTTGTTGATTTTATGCAAACTTTGAATGAGAAGAAGAAAATTCTAACCCAAGCACACCCTAACAAGGCCATTGAGATGGAGAAGATATTGGCAAGTAAGATGATTTTGAACCCAAAGTAGTACACATTTAGAAAGAAAGCTAGGTATATAGTGGCCAAGAGTGTACAATTTGTTCCTCAATACAAAATGCAACACTCTAAAGGATATAGATATAGAAGGAGTGCCTAAGGAACCTCCTATGCCAACACTAGCTCTCACTATGGGATATTATAGAGGTAAGGAAATAAATCTTGTAATAGCACATGCCTCTAAAAAAATTATTCATGATGAGAGTTTTTTCAAGTGAAGAGAATTTTCTCAATTTTTGTGGAGAAGTAATATTGAAAATTTTGAGGCCAAGTGTAAAATAATTAAAGTAGAGAAACCTAGCAAAAATGACTCTGAAGTTTAAGAGGAAGTTAAAGCTAGCTTCATGGAGGAGTTTGCATAAGTAACCACTAAAGGGGAAAGACACTTGTTAAAGGATTTAGGAATCTTGATATTACCTAAATGGGATTTTGCAAATGCCATGGTTTTTGACACTGTGAGGAAAGTAAAAGACACTTAGTTCAAAATTGAAGAAGAAGTCTTGCAGGCCCATAAGGGATTAAAGTACAAAAATGATCATCAAGCCTTAGTGATATGGTCTATTAAGAAAAAATGATAAAACTAGTATGCAAGAAGCCTTAGATGCTAAACATATAGGTAGTTTCATGTTTTACAGGGTAGAGGAGGTAGATAGTGAAAAGTTGTCCCAAATGACCAAAGAAATGGTGGACTTTGGAGTTGTTGTTTCTGCAAAGGACAAGAATAAATTATTGGAGCTCAATGAAATATTTTAAGAGATGTTAGGGTCCTATGAGGAAATATGAAATACGATACATCAATTGGAGGCTTAGATGGCTCAAATAGACAAGCAATTTGGAAAAAGAATAGTGGGAGAATCTAGCCAACCCAAGATCACTTATCCTCCACATCCTCCAATTGAACCTTTCAATTCAAATCCCCTAATAGAGCTAGAAAATTCTCAACAAAGACCTCAATTTTATACAATCAGGGATTTTGATGAGGAGAAGAGGAAATTATTGGCACTACATGTGGAATTGGATATCCTATATGAGGAGAAAATAAGAAAAACAATTATGTATCTAGTAGATGAGATTGGATGACCTACATTTTATGAACAATTGTTAAGGTTAATGAATATATGGAGTGAGCTAAAAAGTAATGGGGAAAATTTTAATCCCATTGTGAATAAATGGAATAATAGGAACATGGATGTCACTCTTCTATGTTTCTCAATCATTAGTCTCTCTTATGAGAAAATATAAAAAACCTTTTTTGACATGACTAATGACCTCTCTAATTTTGATGATAAAATAATTACATTGCAAAAGAGAATCATAAATTATTTCTTAAAGTACCTTTATAAAAACTTTGAGCTTTTCCCTCATGCACTCAAGAAAATAGATAAGTTGAAAGATAATGAAGAATGGGCCCAAGAATTAGATGATTTGATATGCCTTAGATATAATAGGGTCATAAATGAAAAAGGGGGATGCGTGGCTGGCAAAAATAACTGAAGAAGTTGTTAAAGTTCAACTATTCTTTGATTCTTTTAAAGAGGATTTTGTTGAAATAAATAAACTAGGAGAATATTTTATAAAGAAGCAATAGGAAATATTGAATTTTAATTAGCCAGATAACATATTTTTCAATAAGTGGATGATAGATCTTGTACATTCCAAATAGTTAGTATTCATTGAAACTAATGAAGATGAGGTGGACCAAGATGAACTAAAAATAATTGATGCATCAGTTAAAGAAAAAGAGAAAAATGATACAAAATCAACTACATTAACAAATATAAAAGTTCAAAATGATGACTCAGTAGCAAAAGAATTAAGTGTAACTATGGATTTGTTAGTAAATGATGACCTAGATGGAGAACCATGAGTTACACTTAGGTTTTGAATATTAGAACCTAGAACACCACAAGTAAATCAAATGGTCACACAATCTAAGGAATGACAAATTGCATCAAGGCCAATTATCAAGTGGAGCTCATCAACAATAAGAGGTCGCAATAGAAGTGATCCCACAAAAGGAATTTTTATGGTGTAAACATTTTGTTGCACCAAAGTTTGTCTTTTATGATAGTAGCCTTTTTGTAAATATATTTTTGTCTTAAGGACAATGGTCATTCTTCTCAAGGCCCAAAGCTTTTTGCATCTCATGCTATATAAATGAGATCCCAAGGGTAGAGAAAGGGTCTGAACTCTTATGTAACTTTTAGCTTTTACAAGGCTTACATTTGGTCCAGTGTTCTTGATGTTAATTTTGTGATATATTTTCTCTATAAATCTGAGAGTAGATTAACATTGAAGGATTATGTTGTCTTATCCTAAGTCATTCTAAGTTTCACATCAGTATTAGGTGATTCTCAAAGAAAATTAATACAAATGAGAGTTACCACCATATGTAGTGCCTATCCCATTTGACTTCTACGAGTCATCCTTATGGATGCAACCTTGTTGATCTTTTGTTGTGATGGGATCATGATTGTGACCCTAAGTAGTCTACAACATCGAGGTGTTTGGATTTATGTTTCTGTATTAGTTGCTTTGATTATGCTTTTGACTGATCTATGAGATTATGATGTGATTTTTGGTTCACTGAGGTTTGTGCCAGTGGTTACCAAGATTGATGTGGTATCATGAGGTTGTTCCATGATTACCTTGATGTGTACAGAGATTGCACTGTGTACTTTTTACCATGCTACATTGGACTAGGTTCCTGTAGCAGTGATTAGTCATGTTTATGATTGTGTTTGCTTATGTGTTTTAAGTGCCTGTTGTTGATTCTTTAAACAATCATTATTTAATGCTTAAGTAATTAGAAATGGATTATTCTTGTTGGATTATTTGGTTATGTGCTGCGGACATTTACCTTGTGATATTTTGATCTGAGAGTTATGTGTTACTTTGTGATTATTTATGTTTGAGATGACCCGAGGGTCAAATGTTATACCTTGATTTCAGTATCATAGATATTAGACTTCTATGTTGTTTAGTTAATCATATTGCATGATGATGCCATTTTGAGATGATAGTGTGTTTTATGATGATATCTAGTTATCTGGTATTTGGACATACCTTTGATTATGTTAGGTGATGGATTTAATGCTATGGTTATTTACTTCATTCCTGGATTGTTATGCTTTATGCAAACGTGAGTGATGTAAATAGATTATTTTAATATAATTAAATAGATGGTTAAATTAGGTGATTTAATGTATTTATTGCTTCAACTCTGTTATTATATGCAATTGCAGTTGATCATGTTTAGTGTGTAGAATTTATATCCCTAGCAGTGGAAAATGGAGTTAGTGATTCAACCATTCATATTTTACCAATGTCATCCTTATATGGTATACATATCCTTAATTAAATGTTTAAATTAAACTTTTTGGTGATTATTAAATCCGAACTCATTTGCATTATGTGATTGGACCAGTAAGCATGTTTGTGCATTTAGAGGTTCGCATTGTCGCGAAAGTTATTAAGAAATTTATGTGTTTTTGGGTTTTTGGGCTTTTTAATTGATTTATTTTAATTTCTAGCAGGTTTTCCATAGAGGAATTCCTATTTATAGGAATAGCCTATTTTCGTTTGGGTCGATTCGGGGTTTAACTAGGTTGGTTGGTTATTTTCCCTAATCGATTATTCACTTGAAAAGTGAATAAGTATCCAAAAAGGAATTTAATTCCTCACTTCTCACTTTTGAATTAGAAAGTTGGAGAGTAAAACCCAAAATCCTCTTCATGAGGATTTACTATTTTATTCATTGTGGGAGCTACGGGTGTGGGATCATCACAAGGTTGAGCTCATTGGATCCAACTTGGGAAAACCTTGGATTGCTGCGATTTTTGGCCACTTCTACGAACGTTTTATTTTTTGATTCAGATTTCCATTTTTTCCTTTTGGCTGTGAGGTAGGGCTTTCCCATTTTATTGTTTCAACTCTATTTCTACTTGTGTTTTTGGTAGCCATTTGTTTGGAGGTTGAGAACTAGTGTTCCCCTCTGTTTCTGTATGTTAGTTCTACCCAGTTGGGCGGGTATGAACATTTCCTTATTTTTCGAGATGAGAGTTTGGGGTTTTATGCTATTATGCTGGCTATTTTTGCATATGGTGTCCAAATTTGATTATTCTTGGATTTTTGGGGTTTTTGTGCCGAAAGGCCAAATGAGTTTTAATTTTGTAGTTTTTCTAAAATTTGGGGTGTTTACCTCATTTTGCTTGTCACCCTATTTTCTTGAGTTTTCTTGGCACAATGTGGGTCGTGGACCTTGATGATCCATTTGGATATTAGTTAGACCACTATTGCACTTTTATGTTGCATCTGTACTCTTGACATTGTGTTCGGTTGAGTGATTTTATACCTAGTTTTATTATTTCTTTTAGACCTTTTCTTTTGTCTCATGAGCGCTAGGATTTGTGTAGAATCCATACTCTCAGATTGAGGCCCCTACTTAGTAGCCTATTGAGTGTCTGACCAGGACCTGTACTCCTTGCATTGTCTTAGGTTCTTGGTTGTAGCCATCATACTGTCTGGCATGAGTGTTAGCCTTGGATGTTGTGCTTTATGTGTGGTTGTGGTTGTATCATTATCTCCATTAGCATGGTGGGTGTGGACGTACGGGTTCCATGTGGTTGGGAGGCATAGCTACCTTTACCATTGCTAGGGACCAATGTACAGAGATGGTCTTTTGTCCTAATGCGACCTTTGCTAGATGTTTTCACTTAGTACTTTGGGTTTCAGAGTATTCTTTCTTGTGATTTATACTTTCATTGGAATAATTGGATATCATGTTTAGATGATGTTAGTTTACTTGACACACACCCATATTATGATGTTTAGCATATGATTAGATGATGTAAATTGTTTTAGTAACATATCTATTGCTTATTGATGTTTACCATGTGATAGGTGATGTTATCTACTGTAGGATTATCTTATGCTTTTCTACTAGCATGTTAGATTCCTTATGCTTATATTGTTGTATATTTTAGTAGTGACATCCCTATTATGACAATACTAACAATTTGGTCGGTGACTTAGGATGTTACGCGCGGGGGATGGCTATGATCCATTATGGTCTTATGATGCTATTGACAGTTGGGAGGAACCATGTACTTAATTTGGTTGTTTTGTAATTATGATATTATCATTGTACATTGCAATGTTGCTTATGTTCTCTGTGATGTTGCTTTTAGTACGTTCTTTCTTGCTGTAGTTTTAGATGGATAGATGTATCTTCTTCTTGATCTTGGCATCTTGTTGATTATGCACTCGAGTGTTCGCTCCTCGATCTATGTGGATCTGGTACTCCTCAGTGTGGAGGTTTTGAACTCAATTTTTCTTTTTTTTTCCCCTTTTGTGTTTTACTTAAGTATTTTTGTGTTTCTATGGGTGACATTTTATCAACATGGTGCGACATAAAAATGTATCGCATGCCCATAGAAATTGTGTCATACGGTTTTGGAAAGTATCGCATTCCTCTTGGAGAAATGTCATGTAATACTGGAAAGTATCGCACCACCTTTGGAGAACTATCATACGATACTCTAAAAGGGTCGCACACCCTTGAGAAAAGTATCACTCGAACTCTAAAAGTATCGCCCTCCTTCTTTAGAAATGCCGCAAGATACTTTTTAGTACTATAATAAAGTATCACACAGGTTTTGTAAAAACCTGTGCAGGCTTACAGTGGGCAATTTTTGATTTGATCTGAACTTTTTGAGAGTTGTTTTGGATACCCTTTTTGGTGTTCTTTGACTCTATGTTGTGGCTTTTTGGATTCAGGTTGTTTTCTTTCAATTCCTTTTTGCATGTTTTTGTTGTAGCCTTTTGGGGTTTAAAATATATTCCTTTTTGTGTGTTTCTATTGTACTCTTTTGGGGTTTAAAATATATTGTTTAAGTTTAAGTATATTTAATTCCTTATACTTAAGATATATTTTAATATATGCGACGAATCTTTTGAGATAGGTTCCAGACCTCTCAGAGATAAGATAAAGATTTTAGGAAATTTCAGGGCTTCAGAAATACAGAATTAGCATTTTTAGGGCTTTAGGATTTTAGGCTTAGCCAAATTTTAGGATTCTGCATTTTACTTCAGCTTGGTGTTTTGTTGATGAGTGGTCATTTCTTGAGCCCTCATCTTGTATGTGGTGGTTGTTGGCTTTTGTTCACATGTGTTAGTTTGGTAGTGGCATTCAGAGATCTGTTGGTTGTTGAGATTGTGGTGAAGTCTTCTGTTGTGATCTTTGTGATCCCTATATGATGTTGTCATGTGCATTCATACTTATAAAAAAGAAATATCTTGGCTTGTATTGAATCCTTGTTCCAACGATCTCCGGGTGGGGCATTACACCATATCTATTTTCTCTTAATCTTGTCTCTATTGTTATTAACTAGTTATCTTGAGGTTGTGTGAGTAAAGCTTATTCAATTTAGTCCAACTAGGATAGGTTGTATATCAATTTTCTATTGCTTTTAATTCAATGGATCAAGTAAATGCTTCAGTGAAGTGATAGGATTTCTAGACAATAAGAAGGATATGCATACGAATGAGGTTTAGGGTAAATTGCTGATAATATTGATTGTAATGCAATTGATTAGATCAAAAAAAAATTTGGGTAGACTCTAATCCCTAATGGATGAGGCATGGATAATTTTGATTAAGTTTGCATGAGAAGGGACCATAGAACTATGTGAAGTATAGTTTCAAATTTTGAAAATCAAATTTACTTTTCACGTATGATGAATTTAATTATTGGTTAGCACTTGGTTGCATTTAATTTTTTTATTATAGTTAGTTATTGTTACTTAGAATTATCCATAAATTTGAGAATATTTGTAACCAAATATCTGCTATAGGGGATAAGATTTGTAAAATAATATCAATAAGTGAATGAAATGTGAAGATAATATCTAGTTTCAAAACCTTTTATCCCTAGGTGCACTCACCTTAGTTTTGCAAAAACCTAAAGAGTAGAAAATCCTATTGATTTTGTTGAAGTTGGGTCCTAATTTTAGGACTTCTTGGTTGAACATAGGAAATAGCTAATCCTTAGGCTAAATTGTTCTTTACCATCTTGGTATTGAGTATTTTATTGCTTGGTAGTTTAGAACACCAATAGGCCTAATACACCTTTGATATTTATTTTTTAAATTTTGGTTGGCCCAACTTTGGAAGGCCATAACTTTTGAACTGTTGTTCTAATTAGATATTACAACCCCTTATATGAATCCATACCTTCTGATCTTAAGAGCCCCGCTCATGCAAGTTCCAATTGACCCCATTTCAGAGCTCATTTGAGGCCTCTAAAGCCTTCAAATTTGAGTTTGATGTTTTTATACCAAAGTTGCACATCAAAAATTGAAAATAGCTCCATGAATACTCATGATATGGAATTGAGCCTTAACTGGTAGGCTTATACATCTAAGATGAACATCCAATTCTAAAATTAGGGCATTCTCATCTCGTATGACCAACTTACAAAGTAGCAATCCTGTAGAAAGAAAAAGTTTGCACTGAGACAACCCTTATTCAAGAAACAAAAAGGAAATATTTTTGGGTGATGTAAGATTTCTATTACACCAAAGATGCTCCCACATCAGACACCCAGGGTAATTTGAGAAGTAAATCCATCATGTCTTAGGTGTCAAAGGAAAACCAAGATGGTCAACCTCCTCCCTTGCTAATCATGATGAATTCTCTACTACTCTCCCTTTCCATTTTACTAGATACTCTTCATATATTTTTTTCCCTGTGCTCTTCTCAACACAACTAACCAATATCTCCCCTATCTTCTTTGTAGTTGAACTAGCTGCTAAATACTCTATTGTGCTTCTACAAATTCATCTCCATCACCTCTTTTATGATACTCTATGAAATCTAAAATGTTAAATATCATGAAATATTTAGCTCAATAGGAAACTCCACTTAATAGGTATTTCCAAAATCATGTCTTTTCACTATCTGGCACGATTCAAACTTCTTCATTTCAACTTATTTTATATACCCACTACAAAATGCTCCTTTCTCAAATGAACCATGACTTCATATCCAATAAGAAATTACTTATACCTCCTTTTCACATATGCCTTAGCCTTTTACTACATATTCATCTTTGTAATGTTTTTCTTAACCTCTTCATGTATGTTCTTCAAATGTTCGCCAAAATCTTCTACTTCAACACTACTTATTTCTCATTTATCCAACTATCTTAATTTAGAAGCATTTATGAGACTTATCCCATATACAATATAGAATGGTGATTTACCAGTACTCCTGTTGATAGGATTATTATATTTAAATTCTACCTATGGTAAAATTAGATCCCAGCCTTTTGGTTTATCTCCAACCAAACATCTCAACGAATTCCCCAAACTCTGATTCACAACTTATGTTTTTCCAATAGTCTATGAATGATGTGGTGAACTGAACTTCAAGCCTATCTTTAATTTCTCCCATAATGCACAAAAAATACCCAAAAAACTTGGTATCTTTATCTAAAACTATACTCTTCAACAAACCATGTAGTCTCACCAGTTCTCTAAAAAACAACTCTGCCACATGAACACCATCACTAGTCTTCTTGCAGGGAATGAAATGTATCATATTTGGAAAATTTTCAACCATCACAAATATTAAATCATGCCCTAGTTGAGTCCTTGGTAAACCAAGAACCAAATCCATGTTGACATCTTCCCATGAGTTCTCTGGTACAAGTAATGGCTGATACAAATTTGTATTCTACTTCATTCCTTTTTCCACTAACATACTCTGAACCTTTGTATAAAATTCTTCACATTTTGCTGCAGCTATGGCCAGTAATAATTCTTAGCAACCAAAGCAATGGATTTATCTCTCCTAAAATGTCCATCCAATCCTCCTTTTTGATTTTCCTTGATGAGATTCTCCCTCATATAACTTATGGGAATACACAATTGACTTCCTTTGAACAACATACCATCTTGGATTATGAAATCCAACCACATTTTTGTATCAAGAATAAAAATTTATGTACAAGGCTTCCAAGATTTTCCAAAATGAATATCCTCTAGATACAAATTCTTGATTTCCTTGAACCCAACCACCTCAATTTGTATTTTAGTCAACAAAAACTATATTATACTAGGAACATCTACAACTCTTTTACACTTCTCACTCTTGTATTTCAAAATAAATGTATAACTCTTCAAAAATTCAACCCATTTCAAATGCCTTTGGTTCAATTTGCCTTGACTATTCAAATATTGTAAAGCTTGATGATCAGTGTATAAAAAAAAATCCTTAGGAAGAAGATAGTGTCTCCACTTCTTCAATTCTTGAATTATAGCATAAACTTCATGATGATTAAAAAAGAATTCTTTTGGCATCATTCAACAACTCACTAAAATAAGCAACATGTCTACCTTATTGGATCAAAACAACTCCTATTGCAATACCACTAGCATCATAGTCTACTTAAACACCTTATTAAAATCTAGAAATGCTAAAATAGGTTGCTCAGTAACTTTTTTTTCAATAGATTAAAACTTTTATATTCTCCTACAGTCCATTTAAATTCCTTCCTACCCCCTTTCATTGTTTTAGTTAAGGGTCCACAAATACTGTTAAAAATTCTAATGAAATTTTTGTAAAAACTAGCCAGCCCATGAAAAGATCTCACCTTAGTCGTACTCTATAGAGTAGTCAATTCAAGAATAGCCTTCACTTTCTTAGGGTCCAATTTTAGACCTTCTACTAAAACTACAAATCCTAGTTACACCAACTCCTTAAAAAAACTACACTTTTTCATATTTAGAAACAACTTTTATTCCCTCAACATATCAAACACCTTAGGAATATGCATTAAATGCTCCTCCAATGTTTTACTAAAGATCAAAATACCATCTAGGTAAACAATGACAAACTTACCCAGAAACTCCTTAAGTACCTCATTCATGAGCCACATGAAAGTTCTTGGTGCATTGGTTAGCCCAAAAGGCATGACTAACCACTCATACAATCCTTCCTTTGTCTTGAAAGAAGTTTTCCACTCATCTCCTTCTCTGATGTGAATATGATGGCACCCACTCTTCATATCTATCTTTGTGAAATACACAACTCTACTCAAATACTCCATAATATTATCTATCCTTGGCAATAGAAATATATATGTTATTGTGATCTTGTTTATAGGCTATGAGTTTGTGCACATCCTCCATTCTCCATTCTTATTTGGTACTAATACTACTACTATAACACATAGACTAAAACTCTCTTATATCACTTTCTGCTAGTGTCATTTTGTGTGCTTCCTTTCTTGGAAAAGTAGCTCCTAGAATCAAGTCCATCTAGTGAACGATCTTCCTTATTGGTCATAATCCATCAGGGACATTATCTGAGTCCAAAAAATCTACAACTTCTACAAGTAATTCTTTGGTTTCTTCTTTACCATCTTTTGAGATTATATCAAAACACATATGCTCATACTTCATACCCTCTAGGAAATTCATTCCACCAATGAAACATACTCTGGCAGCACTACAGACCTTTTCATATGTATCCTTTAATGGCTTAATCTTATGTTTCACTCCATCCTTTTTCAAAGTGTAGGTATTTTTATCCACACATCTTGTACAATGTTCCTATCAAACTACCATGACCTACCCAACAACATGAAATATGTCCATAGGTATGATATCACACAAAACCTCATACTAGTAACTCCCAATCTTGAACTTTACTAATCATTGATCATTAACCATGACCTTGAGGTCATCCTACACCTGGTAATTATGGTATGGATGTGAGTGTTTCTACCACTTTAGTTTTAAATTTGTGACCATCTTTGCTGACACCACATTGTTAGTACTTCCACCTTCAATGAACACATCAAAAAACTTATATTTATATTTGTACCTTATGTATAACAAACCCCTTTGATAAAGTTCATTCTCACCACTCAATAAGACTCTTATGTTAACTAGGAATTCTCCTCTTTCAACATATTCAAAATGTGATGATTTGGCATCTTTGCCAACACGTACAACTCTAGCCTAGTATTGAATTCTTCTATCAGTCCTTCCTTGGTAGTGGGAACATTGAAATGCTCTATGCCCTTCTACTCCACAGTGAAACAAGTTTCCATGAATACCTCCTCTCTCTATATCCTTGACTTGTTCCTCTTCATCTCTAATCTATATTGTTTTGATCATAGAAATGATTGGAATTATTTACCCTCTAGTTCTGACTACTACTACTAGCCTCATCTTTTTTTGTCTAATCATCACTTCAACCTTTGTACGACTATCTGCTAGATATTTCATCGTGATCTCTACCACTATTTTTGTTATCAATTTTTTTTCTCAGCTTCTCCTCATCTCTTAGGGAAAACTAATACATTTCCTAAATACAAATCATTCAAACTAGACTCAGCTCCTCCTAAATGCTTGGCCTTAACTCATTAAGATAACATGCAACTTTCTCCTTATCAACTTCCACATGGTCAATTCTAATGAGAACTTAGTAGAACTCATTGCTATACTCTTGAATAGATCTTCTTGCTTACTTCAACCCTTATATTTTCTTCAACAGATCGAGCTCATAATCCATAGGAATGATTTGTCACTTTAATTTATCTATCATTAAATCTCATTTGGTGATTTTATCATTCCCTCTTCTATTTTATTCCAACTGAATCTCTTACCACCAGATCTTTGTGTGTCCCTTAAGTTTGGCCTTCACAAACTTGACCCTATCTGGATCTTCAATAGCTTCATACTCAAAGCACTCTTCTAATTCATTGATCCAATCGATCAATTCCTCTAGGTTAAGATCTCTAGAAAATGTGTGAATATCAAACTTAGGTCTTTTCTAATCTTGGAAATGGCCCTAAAAAGTATTTGTTCTTTAGGGTTTAGAATTGCATCTTCAAAAATTTCTTCTTTTCCTTCATCCTCTTTTTAATCTCTCATGGAAAGATATATTCGTATGTGCATTTATTCTTCCAATGCTTGCATCTATCTCTAGAGGGCTCTAAAACCCTTAGGTGTAACACACATAACTCTTCCACCACACTCTCTTTGTGAAGGTATTTTTGTGCTTCTATTGAAACCCTAGTGCAGTCTGCCTCACAATTGACAAACTATCTAAACTCTTAGCTCAAACCATAGTCCCAATGCAATTTGATGTAGAGCCACACCTTGGAAAGCTCAGGAGGAGTACTCACTCAACTGAGTTACTTCAAGGGGTACGACATCAATCAGCCAGGATCGAACTTGAACCAAACTCAATAGTCGATTATCTATATCCTTTCTAATCATTTGATTGCATGAATTGATAGATATAGGATTTAACACTAGACATTCATAAAAAATGGTTCTTCAAGAAACGCCATGTTGACACCAGGATATATATAAAAATTTGAATCTTCGTATTCTCTGCTACAAAACACAAAAGAACACCACAAGAAAACTGAAATTTGTTACCAATGAAAATCCGTACCAACCCTCAAACCACTGAAACTTGCACAATAAAACCAAAATGCATTCTTTTCTCTCCAAAGTCGAATCTTCCAAAATTGAAAAAACACACTAAAACTGCAACTTTTTTTTTTTACTCAAATTCGAATGAATTCTTACATAGCTGACTGGCTTATTTAAAACTGACTCTCCTTTTCTAATAAAAGGATGAGAAACATTTTTTTATCTTCTACCCCAAGAAAAGGATAAGAATTTGAAAACCGCCTACTACCTATTATTGGAATCTGACAATCATGCAGTAGGCCACATGTTTTTTTTTCCGTCTTCTATCCAAGAAAAGGATAAGAATCCAAAACTCCCTACTACCTATTATTGGAATCTGACAATCATTAAAACTATTCTAATTTAAAGAATCTACACCTGGTCCTAGGTGGCTATATCTGGAGAGCTCATCGAACTTCTACTCTAGGTATGCCACCACATGTAGGACGTTTATTGAAACATTTAAATTTAAAACACACACAAAATGTAAAATATTACTTATCATATTTTCCGCTCTGCTACTGCAGCATACTCCCAAATTTCAAAAGTTTCCAAGTCCCTTGGAAACACCTACAAAACAAAGCATTAGAAAAACATATGGATCCCTTCATCTTGACTTTTGGTTTGTACTTTTCCTCCATTAGAAAACTTGGCCTTTCTTGAACTTGTATCATTTGAATTTTCTCTTTCTCCTTCATCTTTACCTTTGGTTTTTTTTCCATTGGTAAGATAAAAATTATTTGCTGCTCACTATGCATCCACTTCATCATATTCTGAATTTGTATGGCTGCTACATACACTTGTAACTTCATCACATTCTGAATTTTTATTATTGCTGCATACACATGAATTTTTATTCTGAATTTTATGTCCCAAAAATAATTTGTTGCCCTGTCATAAATATATTTAGCCTCATCTTCTTTGTCCATAACATCATCTGATACCTCTTCTTTGGAAACTTCTTCATGCTGAGTCTCCGTACTATCACCATTCCTTTTCCATTCTCCCATGATGGCTGTAAACTATTCCCATAAATCAAATTCTTCTTCAGAACTTGCTGTTACACAATCTTTATCTCCATCCTCATGCCATTTCTCTTGACATTTCACTACACCATGCATTTTGAAGGATTCATTATTTTCCTCCAAACTCTCTTTCATAGGAGTACCTTTCAGCATTGTACTCATCTCTATTTTCAAAGGACACATTACTATTCCAACCATAACTTTATCACACTCAAATCCCATAGGAATTTCCTCTTTATTCTTCTCATCAACATTTACTTGCTACACTGCTTCTTGCTGCAATTTATCTTCTTTTTGCTCTTCATGTTCTTTCCCTTCCAAAGGACAACTCACATCTATCATTGTTGAGATTTCTATACCAACTTCACATACATCTACACTCTTTATGGCTGCCTTCTCTGTAGTTTCATTTGCCTCTACCAAAACTTCTTTCACTTCCTCTTTCACTTCATCATGCATTGGAAATGCTATCCTATCAATAAGACCTATACTTCTTGATTCCTTCCATGTTTCATCATCCTTCAATTGAAACAACACCATCTTCTTTCCATCCTTATTGATGGTATATTTGTTCTCTCTACAATCATATATGGTTGACCTGTCATATTGCCATGCTCTTCCCAAAATCAAGTGACAATCTTTTAAAAGCATAATATCACATTCAATGGTATCAAAATATGCTCCAATATTAAAAGAAACATATGACTTTTCAAAGACATCAATCCATTGTTCATCTTCTAACCCATAAGCTCTGTAAGGTAAATCATGAGGTACTCTTGGAAGATTCAATTTCTCAACCATTTCTACTGAGATTATATTTTCAAAGGAACCGCTGTCAACTATAACTTTGCATACCTTATTCTTGTACTTGCACTTTGTTCAGAATATAGAATGTCTTTGGCTATAGCTTTGTCTTTTTGCTTCTTCTTCTTCCATTATGATGCTAAGCTCTGATACCAAAAATGATGCAGAGCCACACCTTGGAAAGCTCAGGAGGAGTACTCACTCAACTTAGTTACTTCAAGGGGGCACGACATCAATCAGCCGGGATTGAACTCGAACCAAACTCAATAGTCGATTATCTATATCCTTTCTAATAATTTGATTGCATGAATTGATAGATATAGGATTTACCACTAGACATTCACAAAAAATGGTTCTTCAAGAAATGCCATGTTGACACCAAGATATATATAAAAATTTGAATCTTCGTATTCTCTGCTGCAAAACAAAGAAGAACACCACAAGAAAACTGAAATTTGTTACCAATGAAAATCTGTACCAACCCTCAAACCACTGGAACTTGCACAATAAAACCAAAACGCATTCTTTTCTCTCCAAAGTCGAATCTTCCAAAACTGAAAAAACACACTAAAACTGCAACTTTTTTTTTATACTCAAATTCGAATGAATTCTTACATAGCCGACTGGCTTATTTAAAACTGACTCTCCTTTTCTAATAAAAGGATGAGAAACATTTTTTCGTCTTCTACCCCAAGAAAAGGATAAGAATTTGAAAACTGCCTACTACCTATTATTGGAATCTGACAATCATGCATTAGGCCACAAGTTTTTTTTTTCGTCTTCTATCAAAGAAAAGGATAAGAATCTGAAACTGCCTACTACATATTATTGGAATCTGACAATCATTAAAACTATTCTAATTTAAAGAATCTGCACCCGGTCCTAGGTGGCTATATCTGGAGAGCTCATCGAACTGCTACTCTAGGTATGCCACCACATGTAGGACATTTATTGAAACATTTAAATTTAAAACACACACAAATGTAAAACATTAATTATCATATTTTTTGCTCTGCTACTACAGCACAATTGCCTCACAATCAAAAATCTATGTGCACACCCAAGAAAACCTAAACTAATACCACTTGATGAAGGGTGCTCCCATTAATACCACAAAAACATAACAAAAGAAAAGAAATATCAATAATTTGTGAGAGAAAAATAAGGGCCTCTTTGTATCACTACAAATGCATAATTACAAAATTTTGAATGACAATATGGATACCCACATGGGCACCTTGTTCATAATAATTTGTAACATAGAGCTATGAACTATCACCTAGAGTTGTCCTAGACAATGTACATGTATTTCTTATGTAGATATGTTTACATTGCCCAAAATTTTTATTGACATCAAACCCTAACCCTTGAGATTGGATAACTCTAAAATTGCATATAGAGTTGACCTAATACACCCTTGACACTTATTTTGGGAATTTTGGTCAACCCAAATTTAGAAGGCCATAACTTTTAAAATGTTGCTTTGATTATCTATTATAATACACTTTTTTGTAATTCATAGTTTCTACTCCATAAGGTCCAACTTATGTAAGCTCCAAGTCAACCCCATTTTGGAGCCCATCCAATGCCTCTAAGGCCTTCAAAACTGAGCTTGAATTTTTTGTGCCAAAATTGCACACCAAAAATCCATAATAACTCCATGAGTACTCATGATATGAAACTAGGCCTCAACCAGTAGGCTAATACATCCAAGATGAAAATCCACCTCTTAAATTAGGGCATTCCAAGTTTGCATGAAAATCTTACTAAGTAGCAAGCTCCAGAAACAAAAACTATGCACTAAGATAACCCTTATTCAAGAAACAAAAAGGAAATATTTTTGGGTGATGCAAGATTGAACTTACACCCAAGATCCTCTTGCTTCAACCTTCCAAACAAAAATCTAGCATAAAATTAGCCAATGATCTACTTCTTATTTCCTTCTCATTTTTTAGTGCATTTTTCCATTGACTATCAAACTTTTGATATAATTTATCTTTTAGTTGATCTCTAATTTCTAGTGGTGTATATTTAAATTTTTTCATCATAAAAATTAGGGCATCTTCTATTTTCTTCTTATCCTCATCATTCATCTTTTCATGCTTGTAATATTTTAAAGTTCCCATAACACTACTTTCACTAAGAGCATGTGCAATTTCATCTACAGGTTTAGGTCTCTTTAATGCAACAAATTGGGTATTACTTACCTCTATACAACATTAAAATGGATGCACCTAACTTTTAAGATCTTTTAGCTCCCTCTTTATAATTCCCTCTTTGAACCATGGATATGCCTATGCTCAATCTCCTTTTTCTTCTATCTTCTTCCTCTTTCCACCCTATTCTTTCTAGCGCTTACTCCTTCTTTCTGTGGCACCAAGGACTTGACCTCTAGGACCAGGTCAAATCAAGTCAACCTACTCAAAAATAGGTTAGCCTAGGTTAACCTAGTCATCCTAGGTAAATCCAGGTTGACTTAGTCCTCCCAAGTTGACCTATTCCTAGACTAGGTTGACCTAGGTCAACCTTGTACCTAAAATTTTTGAAGCTCGGGACTCAAAAGGCGTAGGGGATTTAATTAGTTTTTTACCATTATCTAGTTGGCCTGTATCATTTTACCATCCGAAAAATTATATATAAGGAGACTTGGGGAATTCATTTTCATATATCTCTCATCTCATACATCCATGCACTCAAGCTCTTTCTCTCAAGTGAATATTTTTTGCCTTTTGCATTCAAGGAGCTCATGTGTTCAATATTATTAAGAATTTTAGAAAGGAGATTTCTATCTAGTGTTGAAGGGTCCTTTGTGAGCATTTCTTCTTCATGATCTAGCTTATTGTTGGTTATTAAGGGAGGAGATCTATATTGAATCATTCATCATCTTCTTGATTGATGCACTTTTATATCCATGACACCATGATGGGATTATGGTAGATTTGTTGAAATGAGTGGAGACACCCTACATTCCTAATTCAAGATCTACACTACATTTACATACATACAAGAAAGGTGAATCATAATATTTATCTTGTCATTTACATTTATATTTCTCAATTATAGTTAATTTCTTAACCTAGGGCTTGACCAATGAAATCCCTCATCAAACCCTAACACCTAAACCATTCTTTTATGTGTTGATTTTTAGGTTGGGAGTGAAAAGAATTAGAGATCTAGGACCAATTATTCATGAGCTTTTTGGAGTTGTTAGCTACAGATTGCTAGACTATGTCAACTTGGTCATAAGAGATTTTTCCAAGTTGACCTAGTCCTTCAATCTCAAATTTAGAGGATATTTATGGGTTTTGTTCCTTTCATCATTTTATTTCAAGATCCTCAATCGAATATTCAGATACAGTTCATATTTGTGAGTTTTGGAACTAAACTACGTCTTCCTCCACACATTTCAAGGTGAGTCATTTTTATTTTATTTCCTTTCATATCTTTATGCTAGATTTACATCTCTACTGGGCTAATTATCTTTATATAGCATCCAGATTTACATCTTAATTGGGCTAATTATCTTTATACAGCATCAAGATTTACATCTTAATTGAGATGACTATCTTTATATAAAATCTATATTTACATTATTTAAGTAATTAGTTCAATTTCACATTCATATTATCTTATTAAGGACCAAAGAAAGCATATTTCCTTGTATTATGTTCCTCGTTATAATTCAAATTTAGCATTAACTCCCTTATTCCATTGGGTCCTAGCTAATCTAATTTGGATCATAAGTGAGATCATACTTGGAGATTCCTCTCTTTCCCTCACATGCATATTTGAATGATTTAGTGACCCCATAAAGTGGAGACTTATATATTATTAAACTGATTCCATTTTACCACTAAACATTTTGGTGAACCCAACCTCTTTCCCCCTTATTTTTGATTTGTGGAGTTAGATCTTCCTTATTTTTATTGAGTTTTTACCTTCTTTTAGTAAATAGGATACCTTTTCCTCTCCTATTGCATTTTGGAGTTTGACTTGGCTATCTTATTAAGTTAGATTGCTTTATCTATTATTTTAATCTTCTTTTACATTGCATGTTTGGATCTAGCTTGTATGCATTTAACTCATGTTTCAAAATTGGTTAGAGTATTTTTCAACCATTCCTCTATCCCCTTTTACATAAATTGAACAACATCCTACTTTAAATATGTTTCCCCTAAAAGGAATCAATCTAGGGTTTGTGATGTTGCCTTGTCCTCTCTTATGTCACCTTATAAGGAACAATTAGAGCAAGATTATGATTTCTACCTCTCTCTTAATGCTCATTCTATTTGTGAGGGAAAGTTAGAGATTGATGTTAACATTTCTCTATATAGACCTTATCTATGAGCATACTTTTAGTAGGTATCATTATTAGTCAGTATATGCCAAGCTCACTTGGGCAGTAAAGATAGTTTTCTATCTCTACTGAGCATTCCTGTGGTTGCCTAGTTCAGAAGGCAATGTCTATTGGTTCACTCGAGCATCAAAGGAAAGTATGTAGAAAGTGAGTGTTAACCGAGCTTACTCAGTTAATGAAGGAAAGTTGAATGAAACTAGTGCTAACTGACCTTACTTAGTTGCCAAAGGATTTTCGTGAGTTCATAGTGTTAACCGAGCTTATATTGGTTAACAAAGGGAATCATTTTCGAGTTAGTTTCTACCAAGCTAGGTCAGCTAATAAAGGATTTTCTTATCTTGGCATATTAAGTTTAATTTATTTATCTATTGATTTCAGCCGACTAAGGTGATGAATATTGATTATTCTAAGTTGTTTTGAGCTGATTTGACAAAGTGGAATATATAAGTATAAGGTTAAGTTTGTGATTTCAAAGTGTGTGGGTGTGAAAGCATGAATTTGTTATTGAAGATTTAGTGATGAGAAGAGGAAGAAAACTTGAAGGATAAGAAGAATATCCTTGTGTAGCAAAAAATCTATATACAATTAGGAAGGATCAAGCATAAGCTAGTACAAAGATCTGCAATCAATAATTTAGTTGCATTCAAAATAGATAATCTCATTGTTACTCTCTAACCATTGTAGTAGTGATCTAAATCTCCTAACAAAGTTGGCTTAATAGTTATTTGCAAATCCTCTAACAAGGTGGCAGATCTATTCAATTGTCTTAAGACCTCTAATAAGGCCACTCCTAATAGGGTGATTAAATCCTCTACTAGGGTCACACCTAACACTGTGTTTTCTAACTTTTAATGGGGTTGGCTCCTAATAGTGCTCACTTTAGAATAGTGAAAACAATAACTAGTTGCAATTGGTGGTTTTTCCCAAATTGGGTTTCCATGTTAAGTCATGGTGTCAAATGTGTTCATGCTATTTTATTTTATGTCTTTAAAACTAAGTTAAAATAATGGCAATCACATATAATATCTAAAGTTTTTATGTTAAGGATTTATTGAGCACATTCAGTTATTACCGAGTTACAATATTCTATATGTGATTACCAAGCTTCAATAGTATTTAGTTTTATGTTTGCATGTTTGTATTGACATCTAAGGGATCAGGGATTTATTTTAGTAGTAACTAATTCACCCCTCCCCTCTTAGTTACTCCTCTTATATTTCCAACAATGGTATCAAAGCTTTTGGTACTTGCAGAGAAGGTTTCAAGGACCTAAGCCAAAGATCAGTATGTCTTACAGAAGAGAAATCCCTAAGTTGAATAGAGACAGTTTTGTAGCATGACAAGGACTTATGATGTTACACTTGGCTACCATCAGTGAGTCAAGATGCAAGTATAGTGATACTAAATACAAGACTCCAAATGGAGCATTATTAGTTGAAGATATTACTAAAAAGAAGAATCATAACATCATGATGATTGATATTACATCTGCTCTTAGTTATGCTGAATTTGATGAAGTCAAAGATTGCAAGATAGGTTATGAGATGTGGATAAAGCTAAAAGATATATATGGAGGAGATGGAAATGTAAGAAGAGCTAAGGCTAAAAGTCTTAGAGGTCATTTTGATCAAATGAGAATGAGAGAAGATGAGAACATTTCCAAATATGTGGAATGAATCAAAGCAAGTGTAAGTGCAATCAAAGCATTTGGAGGAGACATTCAAGAGAAAATAGTTGTAAGCAAGGTATTTAGAACTCTTCTTCCTATTTATGCAATTAGAGTTTCTACTATTCAAGAAATGAGATGTGATCCAAATAATAAAATATGTTTGTATGCTCTAGTTGAAATATTGATAGCTTTTGAGCTAGATAACTTTGATAACTATGTTCCTAGTTCAAAGGTTAGTGAATATTCTTTTAAAGCCAAACTATCACTCAAAGAAAAGGGTAAGAAATCAAAATCCAGTTGATTAGGAAGTGAAGAAGAAGGAACATTAGAAGAAAGTTCAGACAGTGGTCTTGAAGTTATTGAAGCCCTACTTGCAAGAAACTATTTCAAAGGTAGAGGAAAGTACAAAGGTAAAGTTCCTCTAATTTTCTTTTCTTATAAAGAAGTCGGTCACATTGCTGCTAGGTGTCCAAATAAGGAAATCAAAGATGAAAAGAAAATCAATAAGCACAAAGGCAAGAAGGATTCTAAGAACTATAAGAATACACAGACAAAGGTAAGAAATCTTGTTTTATATCAAAAGATTTTGATAACAGTGAAGATGAAATGGTATATATTGCTATGAAAGATGAATCTGATGATGAAGGAGATAAGATGGCACTTACTTCTCATGTTAGCAAAAATGATATATGTATTATTGATAGTGGTTGTTCACATCATATGGCTATAGACAAAACAAAATTTGAGCACATGGAATATCATGATGGAGGTACTGTGCGATTTGGAAACAATGAACCTTGTAACATAAAAGAAATATAATGTATTTCATTGACTAAAGAACTTGCATGTGACAATGCTTATTGGGTTGAAGGACTAAAGCATAATCTACTGAGTGTGGCATAGTTGAATAACATTGGATTCAAGGTAGAATTCATGAATGGACATGCCAAACTATTGGATGGAAAGGGAAATTTGGTTGGATCTAGCAAGAAAACAAAAGGTAATCTATTTTATTTTGATCTCAATGATTGTTCATGTTTTATTTCTCAAGTAGAAGAAAGTTAGTTATGGCACAAAAGGCTATGTCATGTAAACTTTGATAATCTAGTTAAGATAAGAAAACATAGAAGAGTAAGAGGCATTCCTAGTTTGAAAAAAACTTGATATGGGTCTATGCAAGAATTCCCAAATTGGTAAAATGGGAAAGCCTAGTTTCAAAAGACAAGTATCAGCTCTTGGTACACCACAATAAAATGGTATAGCTGAAAGAAGAAACATATCTATCATGGATTTTGCAAGAACCCTGATGATCAAAAATAATGTTGCTCTCAAATACTAGAAGGAAGCTATTAGCATTGCAGTTCATACCTTGGATAGAGTACGATTGAAGAAAGACTCAAACAAAACTTCTTATCAGCTATGGTATGGCTACACACCTAATGTAAGTTACTTGAAAGTATTTGACAACAAATGTTATATCTTAAAAGAATCTAGAAAGGAAAATTTGATGTAAAAGGTGATCAAGGCATATTTATAGGATACTCCTCTAGAAGTAAACCATACAAGTGTTTGAATCTGTCAACTCATAAAATTATAGAAAGTGTACATGTTAGAATTGATGAGTTTGCAGAAAAGAGTTAAGAAGAAAGAAACAAGAAGCTAGAGGATTGTAGAAGATTCATTTACTATGAACTTGATACCTTGCCAATTCTATCTAAAAGAAATGAAGCTTCATCTCCTGATTCCCCAAAATCTTAAACAATTACCAAGTTACAGATAGTGTAACCTGAGTTACAGTATAAAGGACCTGAGTCACAATTAGAGGCTATTGAGCTAGTTCAAACCAAGCTAGATGGACCCAATTTACATACAAAAGGACCCGAGCTTAAAAATAAAATTCAAAATGAAGATGGTGGAACTCATTCAAAGCCCAAAGAGCCTACGTTAGCAATGATTATAGTGAGATTTTTGCTCCTGGAGAAAGACTAGAAGGTGTTAGAACTTTACTAGCATATGCAACACATCAAGGATTTAAAGTGTATCAAATGGATGTTAAATCTACATTATTGAATGGAATCCTTGATGAGGAATTCTACATTAAAAAAAGAGAAGGTTTTTTTGATCCTAGCAAAAAGGACATGATTTGCAAGTTACATAAAGCATTATATGGTCTCAAGAAAGCTCCCAGAGCTTGGTATGAAAGACTTCATAATTACATGGTACAGATTGGCTTTCAAAGGACAAATGATAATAGTAGTCTATATATCAAGGAAGTCCAAACAAGAAGATTGTGTTGGAAGAAATATTCGCTAATGATACTCTATTTATAGGAAATAATGACTTATGCATAGCATTTTTAGAAGAAATGAGTAAAGAATTTGAGATGTCCATGTTTGGTGAGATACAATTCTGTGTTGGATTACAAATAAAACATAAAAAAAATGGTATCTACATCACTCAATCTAAGTATATGAAGGAGATACTGAAGAAATTTTGAATGGAAGATTCAAGACCAATTGCAACCCCTATGTCTACTGGACATAAGTTCTCTAAAAATGATGATTGCAAAGAAGTAGATTAGACCACAGATAGATTAATGATTGGAAAATTGTAGTATGTAGTACACACAAGACTTGATATTATTCTAGTAGTTGGAATAGTGGAAATATTCTCAATAAATCCTAAGGAAAATCACATGATGGCAATAAAGAGAATCATGAGATATCTAAAAGGTACTAAAGACTATGGTTTATTTTATAAACTTGGATGCAATTTGGACTTGAAAGTATTTACTAATGCTGATTGGGTGGGAAGTATTGATGACATAAAAAGAACTAGTGGTGGAGCATTTTTTATTGGTAAGTGTCTTGAACAAGCAAGAAGCAAAGTTGTACATCTCAATCCATAGCAGAGGAAAAATATGTGGCAGAAATAGTTAATTGTTCTAACATTTTTTGGTTCAAACAATTGTTGGAAGGAATGAAGATAGTGATCAAGGATCCAATAGTCATATATTGTGATAACACCAGTCAATCAACATATCAAATAATCTAGCGATGCATACTACAACAAAGCACATTGCAATAAAATATCACTTCTTAAGAGAGTTAGTACAAGAGAAAGAAGTCAAATTGGAATATGTTAGTACAAAGGAACAAATTGTAGATATATTTACCAAGCCATTACCTAAATATGCATTTTTGTATCTAAGAGGTAAGCTAGGGGACATTCCCCTATCAAAAGTTCACTAAATGAAGATTTAGTGATGCATCAACTAGAACATATTGAAGATCAATCAATTGGTGCAGAATTAGCAAGGGCATATTGTAAATGAATTAGTACTTAAGGTACATTGGTATTAACAAAATTTTTGTCCTAAGCATGTGTTGTTAAAGAGGGAGAAGTTTACTATCATATCTCTAAGAAATTTTTGGAACCAGAATAAAGTAAGGAACCAAAGAGGGAGAAGTTTTCCAAAGGAGAAGTTTTCTGTAAGAGGGAGAAAGCTCTATAAATTAACTTTAGACTTGTTGTTGTAGATAGAGAAACAATTCATTAAAAGGAAAAACTCATACTGATAGAGGGAGTTTTGAAAGAACCAATCAAAAATTTCATTATGCTATGACATGTTGTCTTGCCATCAATGCCAAAGAGGGAGATTTTTGGATACAATTGATTAATTATGTAGTGTATTTGATGTTGCACAAATGTCATGTCATTATTAGTTAGCATATGCTGAGCTCACTTGGGTAGTGAAGATAGTTTTCTATGTCTACTGAGCATTCCTATGGTTGCCTAGTTCAGAAGGCAGTGTCTATCAAGTTCACTCAGGCATTAAATGGAAGTATGCAGAAAGTGAGTGTTAACTAGGCTCACTCAATTAATGAAGGTAAGTTGAATGGAACTAGTATTAACCAAGCTCACTCGGTTGCAAAAATATTTTTGTGAGTTCACAATGTTAACCGAGCTTCTATTGGTTAATGAAGGGAATCATTTTTGAGTTAGTTTCTATCAAGTTGGGTTGGCTAATGAAGGATTTTCTTATCTTGGCATATTAAGCTTAATTGATTTATCTATTGATTCTAGCTGACTAAGGTGATAAATGTTAATTATTCTAAGTTGTATTTGAGCTAACTTGACAAAATGGTTGATCTAAGTATAAGGTCAAGTTTTTTATTTCAAAGTGTGTAGGTGTGAAAGCATGAAGATGTTATTGAATATTTAATGATGAGAAGAGGAAGTTAACTTGAAGGATAAGATGAATATCCTTGTGGAGCAAAAAAGCTATATATGATCAGGAAGGATCAAGTACAAGCCAAAACAAAGATCTACAATCAACAATTTAGTTGCATTCAAAATAGGTCTTCTCTTTGTTACTCTCTAACCATTGTAGTAGTGATCTAAATCTCTTAACAGAGTTGGCTTAACAACTATTTTCAAATCCTCTAATAAGTGACAATTCTATTGAATTGTCTAAAGACCTCTAACAAGGCCACTCCTAATAGGGTGATTAAATCCTCTAACAGGGTCACACCTAATAGTGTGTTTTGTAACCTTTAACAAGGTTGGCTTCTAATAGGGCTTAGTTTAGAAGAGTGAAAATAATAACTAGTTGCAATTGGTGGTTTTTCCTAAATTGGGTTTCCAAATTAAATCCCGGTGTCAAATGTGTTCATGCTATTTTCTTTTATGTGTTTGCAACTAAGCTAGAATAATGGTAATCATAGATAACATATAAAGTTTTTATGTTAAGGATTTATCTAGCACATAAATTATTATCGAGTTACAACATTTTGTATGTGATTACCAAGCTTCAGCAATATTTAATTTACTATTTGCATGTTTGTACTAACATCTAAGGGATGTGGGATTTATTTTAGTAGTAACTAATTCACCCCCCACCCCCCCTCTTAGTTACTCCTCTTATATTTCTAACACACGTGACATAGTTGATATTTCTCCTTCTCATATGACATACCTTCCTTTTAGGGAAATTTTAGTGCAAACGAAGAACATTATAAACACTTTCATCAATGTGACCTTACCTTCATTTTATGCTCCTACTAGGGATGATTCATTAATATACTTCTATAATCCCTATCCTAAGGATTCCCTAAGAAAAGAGTATAATGGTAATCTCCTTAACGATCTCCCTTCTAGTATGAGTCGATGGAAAAGCCATATCTTAATCATGTTCATATTGCTCAACCTATTCTCACTCTCAAGGGTTACCCTTTATAAAAGAAATCCTCTTATCACCCTTAGGGGTTGTCCTCCAATAACTCTTAAAGGGGAACATAGTGATTCTATGGATTATCATATGGTGTCTCACACCTATCTTCCACCTTCTCAACCCATTCTTCCCCCTCCACCTCATCTTTATCAAAATCTTGAGTTGGATTATGATTTGGTACCATAGTTACATAATACCCCCATCAAGATTTCTCTTTGAGAACTTATTCAAACATTTCCTACATATCATGAAGCCTTGAGACAAGCTTTATCCACTCTTCCAACTCCACAAGATAACATAAATGTATTTTTACAATGCATGAATACTACATCTATATCACCTCAAATTATGTTTACTTGTGATAACTTACCTCCTAAAGAGATTCAAGATTACCATGACACTCTTATGGTAGCTACTTTAGTCAATGGTAATATTATTTGTCAAACTCTAGTTGACAATATATCTAGGATTATTTTTGTAGTATGGATATGTTCAAACAAATTAATGTTGATCCTTCACATATCAAAACTGATAGTACTTTAATTCATGGTTTTGATAATATTTCTAAGAAAATTTTAGGCACGATCACTTTACCTATCAAAGAAGTTCTAGTTATCCTGAATGCTCATATTCATGTTATTCTTGGACCTCTTAATTACAATTTTATTTTGGCTAGACCTTGGTTACATGATATGCATGTTACAGCTTTACATCTTCATCAAAACATTAAGTTTCTCTATAATAATGTCATGTACACTCTACATGTGGATACTAAAACAAATTGTTGTCTAAATGTTGAGGAACAACAAAAAAAAAATCTAATGATGATCCTTCTTCTACAAGAACCTTTCTAGGTGATGATTGGGGATCCTTAGATTTCACACCAACCTTTATTGGAGAATATACAGTTCAAGACTTTCCATTCATGAGAGATCGTACAACTCCTTTCTTCACCAATTTTTTTTCTACTTTCACTCATGATGAATCTATTAACTCTAGTGATAAAATTCTAATGCCCTTAGGAAAATGGGGACATAGGAACTCTTTTTATTCCATTCTCAATAATAGTTTAGGATGTGTTTAACAAAGTATTGAATCTCATTCTTTTTCCACATCCTATCTCATATCTTCTCCTACTAATCAAGATCTTATTTTGCTTAAACTTATTCTTGCTAAGGTGATTACTAGGCCTAAATGTAGAAAGAAACATAGTCAAATACTTATGAATATCCCATTTTTCATGTATCACCATTATTGATGAAGGGTGCTCCCCTTAATACCATAAACACATAACAAAAACAAAGAAACAAAAAAAAAATTGTGAGAACAAAATATGGACTTATTATTGCCGCATATGTGGAATTATAGAATTCACAATTATGATATGCTAACCCACATGGGCACCTTAATTATAGTAATCTACAAGACAAAGATGTGAACTATCACATAGACTTGTCCTAGATAATGTTCAGGCATTTCTTAAATAGGAAATTTTATGCCACCTAAGAAGGTTATAAACATTCAAACTTAATATCTAGGGCCAACAGAATCTAACAATATAGATAAAGTTGACCAAATATAGTTGACAGCTATTTTGGACATTTTAGTTAGCCCAACTTTGAAAGACCATAACTCTCAAATTGTTGCTTAGATTGGCTAATATAACCACTTTTTAGAAACCCTAGCTCCTTATCTACATGCTTGAATTGGTGTAAGTGCCCATCTGTCAAGTTTTCAGATCTCATCTAGGCACTTTAAAGCCTCCAATGGTGAGCCTAAAGTTTATATACCAAAATTGCAAACCAAAAATCTATAATAAATCCATGAATACACATGATTTGACATTGAGCTTCAACTGGTAGGCTAATATATCCAAGATGAATATCCACCTCTTAAATTAGGACATTTTGAGCTCATATGAAAAACTTACTAAAATAGCAAGTTCCAAAAAATAGTAATACCCTTGTCTACTATCCCTGATTAAAATAGAAAAGGAAAAAAATAAAAATATTTTTGGGTGACGCAAGATTTCCCTCACACCCAAGATGCTCCTACATCAGATATCATGATCAATCTACAAATAATTTACAAGATTTACATTATAAGATCCAACAACTCATTAATAATGGGGCTATTCACATATCTCCTTATAATGAGCTCTCTTTTACTTCTAATTTCTTTAAATAACATTGAAGTCCCTATTATGTTTCTCCATGCCATGTAACATTGTTGACCTTATTTTTGGGGGCTCATTGTCACACATGGTTTTCTTTGTGAGTAGCATAACATGTTTTTTTTTATCTTCTCTTGTTCCTATACTTAGGGGGAAAAGGAACCATTTCCTTCTTTTTCACTTTTTCACATATCCACTATTTCATTTGGTTGAGTGTTATATTTTTATCGTGTCACATTCAATCTTATATTATTATCAAGTGGGTTTTCATTGTACATAGATCACTTACCTTGGAGACTCATAATAGTGTATCCTTTTTTTCAAATATTTCATTTTTTAGTTCTTGCATGGTGTCTCTACATTCTATTCTTCCATGACCTCATAGGAGTTGTGACCTGTTTGGTTTGACTGGGTGTTTCTTGTGGATACAATCTTGATGCTAAAATTAGTTTATCCTTCTTCATCACTTCCTTTAGATGCCAAAATAAGAAATTATTTTTTCATCTTATGGGGGGTAATATATGGTCCCATTATCCTTTTCATGTTTTTTTATTTTTCAAGCACACTGTATATGAGCAATGTTAGTATGCTAATAGAAACCAAATTTAAATAAAGCTTCTAGAAACTAAACAAAATTCATAAACTTCAAGATAGACTAAGATGAGCTCTCAATTGAGAATATGAGCCATTAATGGACTCTCTCAATAAGAAGCTCTCTTGTTGAGTAGCTTTATCTAAATGGATAGGATGTATGCTCAATATGCTTCCAAAGGCTTCAATGGATGATTGTGGATTTTTGGTGTGGATAGATGGCTTTAGTATGGATTTGGCTCTCAAAATAGCATTATAACTTTACTTCATGGATTGTGTTATTTTGCAAAGGGGAAGGATCCAATTTATAGGCAAGAGGCTTGAGGGATTGAGGGCTAAGATGCAAGGATGGGAAAAAGCTCATAGAGGGCTCAGATTGCATGAGAAGAGAGCACATGGATTGTGCTTCCTTATAGCCAATCAAGGAGTGACACATGTCACATGGTGAGAGGATGGAGGAAAGGGGAAGGATGAGTCAACAAAGGAGGCTCAAGGGATAAAATCTTCATAAAGACCCTCATAATGACTTGTAAGAGCAATAAAAGGGCTTGGAAGAGTCATTTATTTCCTAGTGGGCTTCATAAAGTTTTATGGTTGAGATATTTTGAGGATGATGAGAGCAATTTCGACTTGGACTTGATTAGGATGGTTTTAAGCTTGCTTAGGCTTGTGCAAATGATTAGAAGATAGATTAGGATGGTTTAGGATTAGCTTAGGGATAGGCAAGTGGATGGCATTTAATGAGGGTGGGTGAAGGAGGAGATATTTGTTAACTTTGGCTTGGGTTAGTAATTCTTAACCCATGTTTAGGGAATGTGACAAGGTTAGGAGGGGATTAGGATTAGGTTTAAATACATCTTCTAGAAGAGTCTAGACTTTGGATGAGGATAAAGACTTTCTAGAATAGTCTAGAATTTCTTAGGATGAGGATGAAGATTTTCTAGAAGAGTCTAGAACTTCTTAGGATGAGGATATATTAGATTTTTAGGAAATAAATGAAGTTTTATTTATTTCAAGGGTTTGGGTTGAGGAGATATTTATTAAAACTTTTTTAATAAACATGGGGATTAATATTTAATCTTAATTAAATATTTTGAGTTGGGATTAGGGGTAGGAAATGATGGGATTAGCCTTTAATTAAAATTAAAGAAGGATTAGAATATTTAGGAAGAGGTTATTGGTCATAAGGAAATTGGCCAAGTTTTGGGCAAAAATTAAATTTTTTATTTATTTTAAGATTTTTGGTCAATTTATTAATTAAATAATTAATAAATAAGGAAATAATGTTTAAATAAGATTTAAACATTTTTGGGAGAGATTCCTTAATTAAATATTTTAAATTAAGATAAAGGGATTTAATGGCATAAAAATTAATTAATTAATTAATTAAATAATTAATTAATAAATGATGATGTCATTAGGGATTTTTTCAAAAAATAAAAATACTTTATTTTTTAAAGGATTTTTAGGTGTCTACACACACCATATAGAGTACACTAGCATGACACAACTTGCTAGGGCTAGCTACTCTTTTTTTTTTTATACATGTCTTAGATTGATTGACTAGCACACTACACACACTTTCTAGACCATTTGACCTATCCAAGTGCATACACAAACCATTATCATAATATAGGAGTACTATTTGATGAGAGTGTAAAGAAAATTTGTGAGATTAACTATCGGGCACACAAACCAATTAGACCATTTAATCCTATCCCATTTTGTGTGATTCACAATAAGGAACACAAACCTTATTGGGAAAGTTGACCACACCCCCTTCTCTCTCTTTATTTTTCACCGACATCTCTCTTACTATGATTTTATGATTTGATAAAGACTCAAGTTTCTTAGGGGAAAATATAGATTATGAGTATGGCTTAGAGTACTTTAGCTTTTTTTATCTTGGTATGATTTCTAGGTTATCAACAACTATATCCATTATTCCTAGCTTGATGATTTGTTTGTCTCCTAAGTTGTGATAATATTATCTTTTTCTTTTGGCCTACTTTACCATGAGTTGAAGGAAACTCATACTCACTCTAAAGTGGGGGCTAAATATACTATCTTAAAATGGACACACTTTCATTTTAAGACCTTTTAGATGCCTCTTCATAATTCATTCTTCAAACCATGAATAAGCTTGTGATCAATTTGGTTTTTCTCCCATCTTATTCCTCTTTCCACCCTATTCTTTTTGGTACCTACCTAGTCCTTTCAAAGCTTGGGGCCTGAAAGTCCTCAAGGGTTTAATTATTTTATTACCATTATCCAATTAGCCTATATCATTTTCCCACCTAAAAAATCATATATGAGGAAAATTGGGGGCTTCAGTTTCATATATCTCTCATCTCATCCATTCATGCACTCAAGCTCTTTCTCTCAAGTGAAGATTTCTACCCTTTTTCATTCAAGGAGTTCAACTATTCAAGACTTTCAATCATTTAAGCAAGGAGATTTCTATCTAGTGTTGAAGGATCCTTTGTGAGAATTTCCTCTTCAAGATCTATCTTATTATTGTCAATCAAGGATGAGATCTAAATTGAAGCATTCATCATCTTCTTCATTAATGCATTTTTATATCCATGGCACCATGATGGGATTATGGTAGATCTATTGCAAAGAGTGGAGATACCCTACATTTATAATTCAAGTTCTACACTTCATTTATATACATACAAGAAAGATGAATCCTAACATTTATCTTTTCATTTATATTTACATTTCTCAATTATGGTTAATTTTTTAAGCTAGGTTTTGACCAAGACTAGCTCTCTTGAAACCCCAACCCCCAAAGCTTTCTTTACTATACTAATTATTAGGTTAGGAGCAGAAAGGATTATAGATCTGGAATCTACTATTCATGATCTTTCTAGAGTCATCAATTTAAAATCATCAAACTATGCTAAATTGGTCATAAGACATCTTCCCAAGTTGACCTAGTCCTTTAGTCTTAGATTCTGAGGAGATTTTTTGGTTCTTCTTTCCTTTCATGATATCATTCTAAGATCCATGATTAGATATTCATAAATACTTTAGATCTAGGAGTTTTGGAATTGAAATACATCTTCATCTACACATTTGAAGGTGAGTCATTTATACTTTATTTCCTTTCATATCTTTACCATATATTTACATCTTAATTGGATTCATTATCATTACATAACATCTAGATTTATATTATTTGAGTAATTAGTTCAATTTCACATTCACATTATGTTGTTAAGGGCCAAAGAGAGTACATTTCCTTGTATTTCATTCCTGTTTATAATTCAAATTTAGTATCAGTTCCCTTATTCCTTTGGGTCCTAGCTAATCAAATTTACATCATAAGTGCAATAATGCTTGGTAATTCCCTTCTTTCTCTCACATGCTTATTTGAATGGTGTAGTGACCCCATAAAGTGGAAGCCTACATCTTATTAAAGTGCTTCCATTTTACGACTAAACAACCTCATCAAACTTAGTCTTTTCACTGTCTATGATTTTATACTAGTAGAACTTGAAGCCATTTTCACTTGAAGGGTGTTCGAAAATACTTTACTCTTCACTCAACCTTCTTCCAAACTTCTTTGGTGCATGAGTTTGCAGATAAATTCACACTATGAAGCTTGAACAAAAATTCTTAGCATAAACCACTTGATTTTTTTCTTTGCTCTTCAAATGTAGGGTAAAACAATAAAAATTGAAAACCCCAATATACATGCAATAAAGTTCCCTTTATGACCTTTAGGGCTCAATAAATGAATCAGACTCCACATTCTATCATCTTTAATAAACTTAGTTACCAATAGCTACTTGATCACTTCCCACTTCCATTGTTACTCGTTTGAAGTGGTAAACTTATTCGAAGCTCGGGCAAAGCATCATCACCCTTTCAATTTTGCTAGCTTGATTATCACCATTGGCTATTAGTTACTAAGAACCTTAGTAAAGCTTCCTGATTACAAGATTTCTAGACTTCATGTTTTGTCCTTATGCATCAAATATTAAGTATATATTGACTTCCTTCCACTTCATTCTAGGAACTGGTTCAAGATAAATATTTAGTAATAAAGTTAATTTCCTTCTCCTAAGGCTTAGTTGAAGTTGGTGGTTACACCTAATCCATTGGATTTGGTGTCACCATTTTTTGCATTTGATCTCTCATTTTCCTTTGACTTCCTTCTCCATGTCTTATTCTTCTATTCATGAATTTCATGTACACTTATCTTACCTTTACCTCTTGGATCTAATTCTTTTAGTGTTGACACTCAATTTTTACAGTTCCTTCTTACATGACCAACCTTGTGATAATGATAACACACCATTCTAAAATTCCTCGAGCTACAAAATCTTCACCCAAGGTGTAATCTCATGTAATTTATAGTAATATGACTATACTTTCTATATGTAGTACATGAATACCATATATTATAATCCCAATTGATTGCATTACCTTTCTTTCTCAATTCCAATTGTGCTTCATCAATGATCTGCACTTATGTGACTTGTGCCAAACTTATTACAAGTATAACAGTAACCATTAAATGCATTTTTCTTAGTTGACTTACCAAATGGTGATCTACACTCAAGTAATTTATGTCCATACTTACTACAATGATAACAATAACCACCAAATTTGGGAGTAACATTACTCTTACCATTTTTACTCCTACATACATTTTATATGTGTCCAAGCTTTCCATAATCATAGCAAGTAGGATTCTTGGGATTTTAATTTTTGTAAACATTCCTCTATTTACCTTTCTTTAATAAGTCACCTTTCTTGGTAGTGGAATGCTCAATACAGCCTAACTCAGATGTATCTCTCGATCGCCTTTGTCCTTTGAGTTGTTCATCCAATATCTTGATACTTTCTTGTGATCTTTTCATTCTCCTAGTTAGTTCTTTCTCATACTTAAGTTTACTCTTTATTGTTTCACTTTTAGTCCTTATTTCAACAATTTCTTGCATCATCTTCCTACCAATTCCATGGTTTGTACCAAGTAGTTAATTTTTCATATCATTGTTGTTCTATGTCAATCTTGAAATCTTTTCATCTTTCATATCCATTCTTGTAGTGATTTATCTCTTGTCTTCTTATATCATGCTCTTTTCATCTTCAACTTTTCTCTTTTGTTCCATTACTTAACACATCCTATTAGACTACAATTCTTGTTCCCTATTAAGTGTTTTAACCTATTTAGTAAGATTGTGGTTTTTTTCCAATAGAATAGCTATAGAAGCTTCAAATTCATTATACATGTTTCTATCAGATAATTCTTCAATAACTTTTTCTTTTTAGGTTGTCTCATCTATTTGCTGGGAAATTTCTTTCCTCTTATTCAAAGAATATTTTAGGTTTTTCTTCAGCTCATTGATTTGACTCAAGGGTATCCTCAACTCTAGTATTTGATTCTCAATATTCATTTCCAACCTATACTTCTTCATGACTTTGATCTTTTACTCTTAGGTGGTAAAACCTTCAACAAGAGAATTGATCTTTGATACTGTATAGGATAAAATATGGATGATGAATAGGGTTTTAGAATAGTGCACCTAAAAGAGATCCTAAGCCCATATTTTACACATACATATAGATTATTATGATATGGAAAGTAAATCTATATGATTAATATTAAAATGAATAAATAAAAGGTACTTACCTTTGAAAAAGAATTGGCTGAAAACCCTATCAAATGATCTAAAAAACTATCAACTTTTGCATAACGAAACCAAAACTGTGAGTTCTACAAAACACATAAATATTTTTCTTTTCTAAGTATAGGTTGACCTTAACCTAGATAGTGGGGCACAATCATACTCTAGGGCACAATTGTGCCCAAAATAGTCAACTTTGACCTACACTACATTGACAAAATTTCTATTCGCAGATCCTGCAAGTTCGACAAAATGAGTATCAAAATCTACACTAATATTCACTATTGCACACCTATACCTATAGGAAAAAGGGTTTTGTTTGTTGGATGGTGGGTTTTCCTTAGTCAAACCCCAATTTGGAATAAAACTTGAAATTGAATTGAAATTGCAATATTTATAAAAAATTAAATGGAACTATACACCTTACTTATATTAAATCCTTGTGGAGGATTTTAATCATTAAATCCACAATTATAGATGCTCCAAATGAATGTAGAAATGAATGTAGGATGTCTCAAATTAATGGCATTAGATATTCAACACCAATATTGAATGGATCTTAAATTAGGAAGAAGATTTAATGGAAATGGATAAATCTTCAACAAGAGGGCTCTATAGAGCTTGAATCCTTCAATGGCTACTAATGGATCTCCTTAATGAATTGAATGCTTGAAGATGGATTCTTTATTGATCATGAAAGTGTATAGATTCATCTCATCTCCTTATGCCTTGTAGTCTTAAGTCTTCTTGAGCATTAGAGAAAATGAGAGGAGGAAGCATCCTTATATAGACATCTACAACACAAATTCCTAGAGAAGGCCAACATGGGAGCATTAAATCCAAATTAACCTTAAACCCTATAAATGGACCTCAATTAAACGTAATTTAAGAGTTTACCATTTTGGAGACCAAAACAACCGACCTAAAAATAGGCTAACAATTCTTTTTGAAACTTGACATTCAGAAATCATGGAACCTTGAAATTTGGACCTAGGCTTAGGGACAAGTTTAACCCCACCCTAGGTCAAGGTCAAGGAAGACCTTGACCTAAAAGCTCATCCTTGACCCTGACATCAAAATTCTCAGCATCTCATTCTAGAATGCCAAAAAATTGTAGAAAGAAATTGGAAAAGGGGGGAGAATAGAGGAAATATAGGTCCAAGTCAAAGCCGCATTCAAGGCACTTGACAAAGCCCCAACCACTTACTTAGAGGGATAGACACTCTTATCATGAAAGTGCTTCCATTTTAAGATGATTCATTTAGCCCCCAGTTTAGCAAGAGTATGGACTTGATGCGAATTCTTGGTAAAGTAGATTTTAAAAGATAATATTATTGAAATAAAAGGGACAATGGGATCCTCAAGCCCCTAGGAACTCAAGTCTTTGTCAAATCCTAGATTACAATAAGAACGACCTCACTAGAAAAATAGAGAAGAGGGAGAGAGGAGTGGCTAACTCACCTAGTAAGATGTGTGTATCTCACTATGAACCACAAAAAGAATATGATGACCCACCAAGAAAGAACTTGATAGTCACCCCATAAAGTTGTGTGCCTCATAGTGGCTTTGTGCATGTATGTAGTGCATCTTCTACTGACTTTTATAAAGTACCCATGGATCCATATTCTCATATTACCATAGAATACATTTGTAAAATGCACATCTCTTTAGGATTTAGTATATTGAGAATTGCAAATGCATGTCTCTTGAGGATTTAGCAACTTATGTGTGTTACCTTACAAGATTTATCATGCTACAAATTAAAAGGTTAGAACAAAAATGCATAATATAAAATGAGGGAGGCCATATATATGCCTCATGATGGGTGCCAAAAATGTGCACTAAAATGTTGACACACTTCTATGAATTATTATATTCAAGATTGCTCAAGAATGAGATCTCAATTGGTGATCCATAGCTTTCTATTCATGGAGTGCAAGGGTTTGTAATGAAGGCCCTCAGTTTGACCTTGTTTGTGCCCATCCAATTACACCATAAAATGAGAGATTTAAAGAGAAAAAGAAAGAGTGATAGTTTCCATGATCATCAAATATGCATCCAAATGAAGATGCACACTAATCTAAATGATAAAAATGCAAAGCAATGCAATAAATGAAATCTAATCTATGAAAGGAATTAACAATGCAATATTATTCTATGAAAAAAAATATGACTCTAAGATAATATGAAAATACAAGGATGAAACCTAATGATGGAAAGCATGGATGCATGAGAGAAGAAGACAAGAAAAGAGAAGTTTCAATGAAGCTCCAATGTCCAAACCCTAAGGCTCAAACTCTTCTCCAAAATCACTCTCCAAATTTGTAGCATAATAATACTATAGAAATGAACATCTATTATTCCTATTCTTCTTTTTCTTCTTCTTTTTTCTGTTATGAAATGAGAAGGAGAGGGCTCCTTATATAGTCAACTGTGGAGGTGGGAGGCTTCTCACAACCAATATGGGATAATAGAGTTTGATCCATGTGAGACAAGATTCCACCAATGAGAAAAGAGGAATGTTTGATAAGAAAGTGGAAAGAGGAAATTAAGGAATCCCACTTAGAAATATGTGCATTCAAGTGTAGAGAAAAAGGATTTATTTATTTATTTAATTTAATTTAATTTATTTCTCTTTTTCATCACAAAGAGATATTTAAGTGGGGATTTTATTTTATTAAAAGGGAGCAAGCTCTTTTAATTAAAAAGGAGCTATTTTATTTAATTAAAAGAGATGTTTTCCTTTAATTAAATAAGATTTAGAATAAGATGATCAAATATTAGGAAATATTGAAATAATTAAATTAATTACAATTTGATCAAGAAAAATTATTTAAATTGAATCAATAAAATACTGCAATCCACTAATTCAAGAAATTGTTAAATTAAAGAATGGGGGCCCATAGTCTAGGTGACCATTTTAGGGTACATACACCCCCCTCCTTAAGATGGCAAAAATACATACTATTTTGACATGTCAAGGAAGGAAAGTAACAAGGATAAAATATTCTTCAACATTAAGTCAATATCCATAGACAACACCTAGTCCAAGCAAATAAGGTCACAACACAACACCTATGAGGCCATGGAAAGGATGAATGTGAAGAGATATCATGCAAGAAGTGAAAAAGTAACCCTTGTGAGGGATAGAACACAATTCAACTTACAAGGTAAAAGATTTATCAACCATGGAAACCCAATGTCAAAAAATGAAATAGGTTATGATCAAGGACAAAGATCCTCAATGTAAACCATAATTTTTTTATGTATGATTGAATATCACATAATAGATAGCTACTACTTAACGAAGGAAAAGTGGATCCTAGAAAGACAAGAAGGAAAGAGATGGAATCTTTTCCCCCCAAGTGTAGGAGCATAGATGGAAAGGGACCTATTATATCGCTCGCAACACTATACAAGACAATGAGCCCCAAAAGATTAGGCTAACATCATTTACATAAATGTGGAGCTCTGTAATAGGAACATAGATGCTATTTAAAGTAAATAGAATTGAAATACAACTCATTACCACATGATATATAAATAACCTTACTATTAATGAGTTGCCTAATCTAATAATGTAAAGCTTAACATTCATTAGTAAAGTGATCATGAAATCTATGATATAAACAAAAAGGAAGATTCTTCAAGTGTGGACTATGTTTCCTTTTACATTTAGGCCTAGTAATCATCTTAGAACAAAGGAGTTTAGGAAAAGGAACTTCTTGGTCGAAATCCTTCATAGTTTCATCATGTTTTGAAGTGTTATTTGGGATTTTGTTAACATTGGCTTGTTATTGAGGATTAAATCCCAATCCATAAGAATTCTTATGCCCCTCATTCTATAAGGAAATTTGAATTCCCTATTTATGCTTACCACATGGTTGACCATTGAATCCTTGTTTAACTAGGAAATGGTAACCAAGACCATAATGAGAAGCCATATCACAAGGAGTCCATGAAACTTCATTAGTCACTATATCATCATTAGTAGGTTTGATAGTTTCATTGTGGATAGAAGCAATGACAAAGTTATTACAAAGAGCTTTAGAAGTAAAAACTCATTGTTCAAACTCTCTTTGTGGCTTCATATAATCAACAGTAGAAACCTTATACTCTCCAATAAAGGTAGAAGTAAAATCCAAGGTTTCCTAATCATCACCATGAAGAGCATTAGAAGAAGAAGGATTAGTATTAGAAATAGGAGTAGTGTGAATTTCAATATTCAAACAAGGATTTGGTGCATCATCCACATGAAGTGTATAAATCATGTTGTTATGTATAAATTTCACTTTATGGTGGGATAGAATGCATCTCATGCAACCAAAGTATACCCAAAAGAAGGTTATAATTGAGAGGTCCATGCATAACATGAATAGTTGTATTCAAGATGACTAGATCTACTTTGATAGTTAAGGTAATGATTCCCAATGTGCTCTTAGAAATGTTATCATAGCCACATATAGGAACAATACTAGGTTGAATAGTTGAAAGATCAGTGTTAATTACTTTAAGCATGTCCATGCCTAGATCCATTATTAGTCAAGGTCCTATGAATGACACTTTTATTGATAATAACAGCCACCACAAGAGCATCATATTATTTTGAACTTTTTTAGAAGGTAAATCCTTTTGAGTAAATACAATGTTGGAACACTCAAGGTAGTATGCATGCATTGCACGAAGTTATTGATGTTCTCTTGATTAGGAGGTGAAGTGGGAAGAGTTTCTAGAGCTTTTTGTAAGGTTTCATAGTAGGTAGGTGAATTTTGAAGAACCTCCCATAAAGAAATCTTGACAGTGGTATTTTGCAATTGGTTTATCAAATCATACTCCTTCCTAGTAAGACAGGGTGGAGGAGGAAGAATGGGTTGAGAGGGTGGCAATGAAATTGAAATCACTAGATTACGGTGAAGGTGTCATGAAAATTATATAATAATAGTTTATTATATGATTAAAATATAGATCATCAATTATTCACACAAGAGACATTATTGACAACTATATAGGTAAATATCTATAGTCTACTTATTCTACTTAATTATTTATATCATGCATAATATTATAAATTTATATTATTCCTAATAATAATAGTTATTAGTAACATACATTAATAAATAGTTATTAGTAAGAAACATTAATAAATATACATTAATAAATATGCCTAACCAATGGCATTTACATTATAGATATTTAAATATAAATCTAATAAACATAAGACAAAAAAATACTAACCTAAAACCATTACATAAATCCATACAATAAGAGTCAATACATAATCTAGGGACACATCCATCCAAGGTCAGTGTCCATATCAATATAAATACAAGGGTTGCAGTATGATAGGAAAGGAGGGAGGAAGGACATTAAAGGAATAAAAATAAAGGTTGCATCAACTACAGTAGGACCGAGTTTCATTTGGTAAGAGAAGACGTTAATATCCTCCTTACATATCAAAGACATGGAGGAAGCCATGGAACATATCAAATACTCCAAGCATTTAAGAAATGCAAAACTTGATACATCATCACATAGGCATAAAATCATTACAAGAGGGTATCTAAATAAGGTATAGACTATGGTATCATCAAACACCCCATTCAAAATTAAGGTGTGGAAGGAGGATGACAAAGAACATTGAGATCATTATCAAAGCATTGATTTTGACAAGGTACGACATCTGCATTGACTCCACCACATACAAGTCAATGTAAGGTAGGGAAAGCGATATTATGTGGAGGTAGAAGGGACAAGGAGGATACGAAGACATCATCATCTAATTCATGTGAACATTGATACAAAATTGTAGAGTGTTGTGCATAGCACCACCTTGGCAAGAGCATGCAAATGAAATGTTACACAAACATTAAATGGTAAGGGATTGATGTAATAAGGAGCAAGCAGGTGTAAAAGAAGGGATCAACAATTAGTTTGAAAGTTGAATCACCAATAAAGAAAAAGAGATATTAAGCTATAAATAAGAGAATAGTGCAAGTTGATATACTATTAGGAGAGATTCCTAATTTCAAGTATATTTTATTTATATATATAGAATAAAATATACTTGAAATTAGGAATCTCTCCTAATAGTATATCAACTTGCACTATTCTCTTATTTATAGCTTAATATCTCTTTTTCTTTATTGGTGATTCAACTTTCAAACTAATTGTTGATCCCTTCTTTTACACCTGGTTGCTCCTTATTACATCAATCCCTTACCATTTAATGTTTGTGTAAAGTTTCATTTGCATGCTCTTGCCAAGGTGGTGCTATGCACAACACTCTACAGTTTTGTATCAATGTTCACATGAATTAGATGATGATGTCTTCGTATCCTTAAAATATTTTTATATATTTGAATATTCTTAAAAATAAGTACAAATCTTATATATTTCCAAGTATAGAATAAATACTTAAAACCTTAAATTGAAAACTAAGAGTGATTTGAAGCACATTTGAAAATAGGACATTACAGAAGGTTACTACTTGTACAATATGTGTGAGCTATAGAATCTTGGTCACTAAAAGACTCTAAAGATTCCATAGGTTTACCCTTGATAGTAATGTGAGGACAGTCCTTGATACTCAAAAAAGGGTCTAGATAAACCATATTAGTCTTCTCAACACTATAAACTAATTCATAAGAAGGAAGAAAAGAAGACATCCTAGGAGAAGATGAGGTAGAATCTTGATTCTCCATAAGATCATCACTAAGAGGGAGAGAATTAAGGAAAAATATATCATTCTCTACTAATTCCTCATCACTAGAAGGAATCTCAAAAGGAGGTAAAGCATTTATATTGTAATCTTCTTTCACTAAAATATCTACATAAGGAGAGTGTGTTTTAGAAAAAGAGTTATCATCATGTATGAATATGTCATCCATTAATAAATGACCATCTTGTATAAAAGCTTATTCATGAGGAGGAGATAAATCAATTTCTTTATCCAATGGTTCATCCAAAAAAGTAGATTTATTCAAAATGATTTCACGAGAAAGAGAGTAATCAACATCCAAATCCAAAGGTTCATCCCAAATAGGAGAATTATCACCCCTATCAATAAAGCACATTGTAGGAGTGCCATAATTCACTAAAGCTTGATCTCAAAAGGGGGAAGAAGGTAAATTATATTATAAAGTAGGCTCATAGAAAGGACGTGTATTAGGAGAAGAATTAACATCAATCCTCAACTCATATCCATAAAGAGAAAGATGAGGGAGAGATAGATTAAAGTCATCTTCTTGCTCCAATATATTCTTACAATTGTAATACTTTAGTATAACTAAGGTGGGGGGTGGGGTGAATTAGTTATCTAAGGTCTAGATGTATAAATAAAACTTTTCATAGATTACTAAGCCCATAAAATATTCATACTCATGCATGCATCCATAAGATTATGCAATTGCTAAAACTTGTAGGTTATTGTCAAATCAACTTGCAAAAATGTAAAGCATGAAACATAATAGATTCATCAACACACTTGACACAATGATTTACATGGAAACCGAATTTGGGAAAAACCACCAGTAACATGCTACTTCTTTTCACTCTTCTAAAGTGATGCCCTCTGAAAGACCAACACTGTTAAAGGTTACAATACACACTATTAAATGTGACCCGGTTAAGGGATTTCAATCACCCTATTAGAAGTGAGCCTTATTAGTAGACTTTAGGCCATTCATTCAGAATGCCACTTAGTTAAAGGATTTAAAAATGATTTTTAGGTTAACCTTAATCCAAAGGATTTACCCTAGACTGATACAATTGTTAGAGAGTAATGGTAGAGCTTTGATCTGATACAACATAAAACTTCTCTTGTAGATTAAAAATCTCTATTTAGTCCTCAATTTTTCTTGGCCTTCATACTTTGTAACTCTTATCGCTTGTTCACCCTTTAAGAATTCATCTCCTTAAGCCTTCTTCCTTAACATGCCATTGCAGAATCTTCTCTTAGGTCATTTGATGAAGCAAAACCCTTGACTCCTTGTCTCCCTTAGGTTCTCAAACATGACAACTTTGCTTCATGACCATACATTCTAATAAATTGGAAATTAAAATATTTTCTTGCTTATTTCACATCATCCAATTTAGGGTTTAGATGGATTAGGTAAGATACAATGTATCTACCCCATATCTCATATCTCTTCTAGAAACTTTTTTTAGAATCCATTTAAAGTTGCCTAAAAATAGTTTACCTCAAATTTTGTGCCACTAGCTCATCAACCTTATCTTCCTCCTAGTTTAAGAAATTCAAGAAAACAAACTTTTCAGCTCAAATTCATCAAATCTTTGATCTTTTAAATAATGCAGCAACTTGACATTATTAACCTTTTGATGTTTGGCACATACTGCATTGCTTGACATCCACTATGAAATTGCTCAGCACCTACTAAAGTTTAGTGATGCTCAATATCAACTAAAATTTATTCGACATCAACTATTTTTCTTGGCATACACTAGAATGATCTTTTACTTGGCTCCAACTAATTTTCTACTCAACTTGCACTGACTTCGCTTGGCACCTTCTATCCACTCGGTAAAGCTTGGTACACAAACTTTATGTAACTTGGTCTTCTAAAATTTCTAAGTGTAACTAGCATTTGTAACCTAAAGAAGATTCTCAATACATCATGTCATCACTTTCTTAATTGATCCTTGTACTTTATTACATAATCATAACTCAACCTTTCCTCTAGGGGCTACTATTACCTCTTTAATGGTTGTGAAGAGAATAATGAGATATCTGAAAGGAACATAAGAGTTTGGTCTATACTACAAGAAGAATGAAAAAATTGATAGATTTTGATTGGGCTGGAAATATTGATGACAAAAACAGCACCAATGGAGGAGCATTCTTATTAGGCAAGAGACTAGTTACATGGATTAGCAAGAAACAAAGTTGTACTTCACAATCTACTGTTGAAGCGAATATGTTGTTGCTGCTATAAATTGTACAAACATTGTATGGATCAAATAGCTACTCAAATTAATGAAGGAATAAATCATAGAACTAGTGATACTTTATTTCATTATCTCATTATTCTCATTATTATGTTTACATCCATAAAATTATACAATCACTAAAACTTGTAGGTTCTTGTCAAATCAACTTGCAAAAATGTAAACCATGAAACATAATAGATTCATCAACACACTTGACACAATGATTTATGTGGAAACCTAATTTAAGAAAAACCACCAGTAACATGCTACTCCTTTATCAATACATCATGTCCTCACTGTCTTAACTAATCCTTATACTTTATTACATAATCATAACTCAACCTTTTCTCTAGGTGCTATTGTTACCTCTCATTGACCAAATCCTCTTCATCAATCAACTAAGTGATAGTACTTGAATCTTATAAGAAATTATCTTACCAAAAAATAGTAAGTTTGATATCAGTGACAAAATAATGATTGAAACACATAGTCTTTTTCAACAATCTCCTTCTTTCAATAATCTTTCTCAAAAGTAATCTTTTCAATGAGATCTCAACACTTACAAGGTAATTCAAAAGAGGAGAAAGCAACATCACATGCACTAGGAAATATGATTTTAGGTTTATCAATATTGAAAATAGTGGAACATAAAGGCAACCACAGGCATACCCTAAGGTAAAAGTCAATTGGAGAGGTTGTGGAGGAGCACAAAATAGTAATAGGATCAATGGAGATCTTATCTAAACCATTTTCATCCTCCCTACCATGTACCTCATTAAGGGATCCATGTTGTTTTGCAATAAAAGCCTCATCAAAGTAATTAAAACAAGAATCATACATATTGAAATATTAAAAGCATGAAAATGAAAATGTTTTTTGTATTTTTAAAGAAATGTTGTAATTTTTTTGTATTTTTGAAATATAAATACAACAATTCTAATTAGCATGCAAGATTTAACATTAAAGAAAAATCTAACACCAACAAGATAATATAAAAGGAAATCTAACACTAGACACATAATAGAGCATCTAATTCCACAAAGAGAGGGGATAAGCTTGTTGGGTTCACCAAAATGTATATGACAAAATATGGATGATGAATAGGGTTTTAGAATAGTGCAGATGAAAGAGACCCTAAGCCCATATTTTACACATATATATAGACTCTTATGATATGGAAACTAAATCTAGATTATTAATATTGAAATGGAGAAATAAAAGGTACTTACCTCTGAAAAAGAATCAGTTAAAAACCTTATCAAATGATCTAAAAACTATCATTTTTTGCGTTCTAAAATCAAAATTGTGAGTTTTACAAAACCCATAAATCTTTTTCTTTTCTGAGGTTAGGTTGACCTTGATCTAGATAATTGGGCATAATTGTACCCTGGGTGTAATTGTGCCTAAAAAGTTGACCTTGACCTGCACTGCTCTGACTAATTTTTTGTTTGTGAATCCCACAAGTTCAATGAAAATGGTATCCAAATATATACTGAATTAAATTGTCCATCACCTGTACTTGCAAGAAAAAGGGTTTTTTTTGTTGGGGGGAGGGGGAGGTGGGGGGGGGGTTTGGGGTGTGGGGGGGTTTCCTTATTCAAACCTTTTTTGGTATCAACCTTGAAATTGAATTGAAATTTTAATATGTATAAACAAAGTAAATGGAACTATTCACCTTGCTTATATTGAAATCCTTGTGGAGGATTCAAATCCTTAAATCCACAATTAGAGATGCTCCAAATGAATGTAGGATGCCTCAAATCAATAGAATTATATTTTCAACACCAATCTTGAATAAATCTTGAATTAGGAAGAGGCTTGAAATGGATGAATCTTCAACAAGAGGGCTCCATAGAGCTTGAATCCTTTAATGGCTACTACTGGATCTCCTTGATAAATTGAATGCTTGAAGATGGATGCTTGCTTGAACTCGATAATGCTTGAATGATTTATGATGAAAGTGTATAACTTCATGTCATCTCCTTATGCCTTGTTGTCTTAAGTCTTCTTGAGCATTAGCGAAAATGACAGGAAGAGGCTTCCTTATATAGAGATCTAGGGTACAAACTCCTAGAGAAGGTCAACATGGAATTTAAATCCAAATTAAACTTAACCTCTAGAAATGAACCTAGATTAAAGTTAGTTTAAGAGTTTACTATTTTGGAGACCAAAATAGCCAACCCAAAAGCAAGTTTTCCTAAAAAGGCTTCTCACAAGATGACTCCTACTAAAATTGAGGAGCTAAATAGACAGCTACAGGAGCTACTGAGAAAGGGCTTGATTCAGGAGAGCCTGAGTCCATGTGCAGTACCTACAGTATTGGCACCAAAGAAGGATGGAGAGTGGAGGATGTGTACAGACTCTCAAGATATAAATAGGATAACCATCAAGTATCTATTTCCTTTTCCAAGAATGGATGATCTTATGGACTGCTTGAGTGGAGCTCAATACTTCACAAAGATAGATCTCAAGAGTGGCTATCATCAGATATGGATACGAGAAGGAGATGAGTGGAAAATAGCCTTCAAGACCAAGGAGGGTCTCTATGAGGGGTTAGTCATGCCCTTTGGATTGACGAATGCCCCAAGCACCTTCATGTGGCTTCTGAATGAGGTACTTAAGAAGTTCTTGGGAAAATTTGTTATTGTCTATTTGGATGATATTTTAATTTTCAGCAAGACTTTGGAAGAACATTTATTGCATATTCATAGTGTCCTTGAAAGGTTAAGGGAATACAAACTATTAATTAATCTGAAGAAGTGTATCTTTGCAAAAAGGGAGTTAGTCTACTTGGGGTTTGTTATATCACCTGAAGGTCTCAAAATGGATCCAAAGAAGGTAAAAGCCATCTTGGAATGGCCTACTCCAAGGTTTGCTATTGAGGTAAGATCATTTCATGGTCTGGATAGTTTTTACAGGAAGTTCATTAAGAATTTCAGTGGCATTTGTGCACCCCTGATTGACACAATAAGAGGGTATAGAAAAGAGTTCAAATGGACTACGGCAGCTGTGAGAAGTTTTGAATTGCTGAAGAAGAAGGTGACAGAACAGCCAGTGTTGGCACTTCCAGATTTTAGAAAGGTGTTCCAGGTGGATTGTGATACTAGTGGCAGTGCTATTGGAGTTGTATTGAGCCAAGAAGGTAAGCCTATTGCATATTTTAGTGAAAAATGGAATGATGCAAAAAGGAAGTATTCTATTTATGATCAAGAGTTCTATGCAATAGTCCAGGCCTTAAAAAAATGGAGGCATTATTTGTTGCCAAAGGAATTTGTTTTGTATACTGATCACCAGGCATTATAGTACCTAAATAGCCAAGGTAAATTGAATAAAAGACATATGATGTGGGTAGAGTTCTTGCAGAGTTATACATTGTGTTGAAGCATAGAAGTGGAAAATTTAATAGAGTTGTAGATGCATTAAGTAGGAGACAGTTGTTGCTTACAGTAATGCAGGTTGAAGTAGTTGGGTTTGATGAACTCAAAAATTTGTACCCTAAGGATCCTAATTTTGCTGAAGCATGGAAAGCTTGTAAAGAGCCTGTTGTTGTAGATAGAACTAAGTGGTTAGACTATCTGATTCAAGATGTTATGTTATTCAAGGGTAGTCAATTATGCATTCCAAGGAGTTCCATGAGGAAAAATCTGATTAAGGAGAAACATAGTGGATGGATGGCAGGACATTTTGGTTGAGATAAGACCATTGCCATTCTTAGAGAACATTATTTTTGGCCTCAGATTTCATAAGATGTGAAGAAGTTTGTACAGAGTTGCCAGATTTGTCAAGTTGCCAAGGGATTTAGTCACAATACTAGACTATATCAGCCATTGCCTGTTCCATCGAAGCCATGGGAGGACATAAGTATGGATTTTTTCTTGGATTTCCAAGGAAACAAAGGGGTAATGACTCAATATTTTTGATGGTTGATAGGTTCTCCAAAATGGCACATTTCATTCCATGCCACAAAACTCATGATGCTATCCATATTGCAGACTTGTTTTTCAAAGAGGTGGTAAGACTACGTGGTCTTCCAAGGAGTATAGTTTTTGATAGAGATACTAAATTTGTGGGGTATTTCTAGAGGACATTGTGGAAGAAGTTGAGAATAGACTTGAAATTCAATTCCACACATCACCTGTAGACTGACGGCCAAATAGAAGTGGTAAACAAAAGTCTAGGCAATTTGCTGAGATGTTTAGTTGGGGATAAGCCCAAGGGGTGGGATTTGATTCTACCATAGGCAGAGTTTGCTTACAATAACTTTATAAATAGTAGTACTGGTAGATCACCATTCCAAATTGTATATGGAAGTAACCCAAGGACTACACTAGAATTAAGGAAGATAGAGCAAGGGGAGAGGACAAGTGTTGAAGCTGAAGAATTTGCTAAACATATCAAGCGTCTACATGAGGAGGTTCAGGCACACATTACCAAGATGAATCAAGAGTATAAAGTTAGGGCTGAACAAAGGAGAAGACATAAGTAATTCCAAGTAGGGGATCTAGTAATGGTGCACTTACGAAAAGAAATATTTCCAGCCGGTACTTACAACAAGCAGAAAATGAAGAAATTTGGTCCTTGCAAAATTCTAAAGAAACATGACTCGGGAAATGCATATGAGGTGGAGTTGCCAGATGGTATTCATATTTCTCCTATTTTCAACATTGTAGACTTAACAGAGTATCATGATGATGGTGCAAATGAGGAGTTGATGTTAGAGCCATGTCCAATTCCTACTTCTAAGAAGGAGATAGAAGACATTCTAGATCATCATGTGGTTCGGAGTACCAAAAATAGGCAGTATGAAGAGTATTTGGTCAAGTGGAAAGGACGGCCGATAGAGGACTCAACTTGGATATCAGCAGTTGAGTTTTCCCATTTGGGATTTCCTCTATCATTCATAAAGTGACAGGATCACTTTTCAATCTACCTTGGGTGTCTAATGCAGGAGCATCTAGAGGTATAAGGGCAATCTTGTGTCAACCAAAAAAATTTACTTAGAATTAGTTTCTATTTCATGTGTTTTCATTTTTGGATACCCATTTGGGTCAAATAAAGGTTCAAACTCTCACAGTTCCACTATCAGTGTTCTAAGACAGAGTATTTGAACACCTTGGGATACATGTAAATACCAAAAAAATAGGAGTATGTAATTGAGCCATCATTTTGGTGAACTAAAAGGTGTAAATTGGTTGAATAATTGTAATTTTAATTTAGAGCATTCCAAAAAAAGAATCAGGTCAAAAGGCCCCACGGTTTGAAAGTTATCGCAGTTTTTCAATTTCTGGAGACATCCTAAGAATGCTTCAAAGTTAGGTTAGGGGCATTAAATTACCTTGAATAGGGCCAAAAAATGGGGGACGAGCAAATCTGGTCCATAGGTCCATAGAGCTCTTCGAAAACTTTTTGGAAATGTAAATAGTTCATCAATCAGAGCTACAGTTCAAAAGTTATGCCTCTCGAAAGTTCGGTTACCATTTCTGGATTCTTATAGATTTGCATCGACTTCTAATGCAGCTTTTGGAGCCTTCTATTTGGTCGGTGGATTCCAACTAGGACTTTCTAGAATGTACTCCTAATCCTTAACCCTCTGAGGTCTATTTAAGAACATTTCTGGCATTTTAAAAGGCAGTTTGAAGTGGAGTTTGAGAGGAGGTACTGAAAGGAGAAATTGTCTCCAGATTTATGCTATTGTAAGCCCTTAGGGCATGTTTTGAAGTCTATTTTCTCTGTTCTGAATGTAATAGCATATTTACACAATTAATACAATTTTCCCTTTCCTATTGTGTCCATTCTATGCTTGGGTGGTGTCCCCATCAACAACAAAACAAAACAACCTTAAAACTATTCTTGATATGTCCTTTTATAGTTTTCCTTTTTCCTTTTCAATATCTAACCTAATTAGGGTATTAGAAATTTCAAGAATTGTTTTCTAATTTCAGTTAAATAATTATAATTGTGCATCATTTCATTCTTATTTCATCCTTTAATATCATTGGTCCTCCCAACCTTGAAATCAAGAAAAATCAATTCACATTCTCCAAGAAAATCTTTTTAAATCTTTACCTCAATCAATGTAACCCATTTCTCATACTTAGTATATTTGTGTTGCATAAGATTTTGTATCACTTTTAAAATATCGTATTCTTGAACTATCACTCAACGTACTCTTTTCTTAGTGTCCTCTTTGTAGCTTGATAGTCTTTGTGCTTAGTGCAGTCTAACTGCTTGGTATTGTCTTTGCCTAAATCTTCTGCTAGGTACAAGTAGAATTTCTCATTGAGTAATTCTAGAGAAGGCTGAGCTATGGAGAACTTGTCTATATTTTATCATAAGCCAAGCAAGTCAGAGGTTGTGAAGCATCCCAGTATAGACCAAGATAGCATACAAGTGAAGTAACACAAAAGAGACAAAGCATTTGTGAAGTTAGTTACTGTCAAGTGAATCAGTATATCTTGAGTGAGTAGAAGCCAAGTGACAACATGAATGTTAGTTATGAATGAGCATCAAAACATTCAAGTGCCAAGTAAACCAATTTTGACATATGAGTTTTTAATTGCATAAACACTTATATAAATCATTTTAGTCAGCTTCTACACAATATTTCAATATTATAGAGGTAATTAAGGAGGAGATTACACTTTTTGTTAGACGACATTAATCCCAAGAAAATCAAATTAACCAATCAAAAAATTAGAAGGATGGAATTTGGATCATTGATCCTAATCTAGAACTTTCTACAATTATCTATTTAAGAAGGGTTGGACCCTAAGACTAGTGTATGAGTGAGAGTGAATGGAAGTGAGCATGAAGGAGAAAATAAGCTAATTATAGAGTGAATGAAGGCTAAATCTAAAAGGAGATCAGATAGAGAAACTAGAGCAGTGAAGGACACAACAAAGATATTAGATAAGGGGATTAGATTGCAATTTTGAAGAGAGGAGGTCCATAAATAAATTTCAAAAAAAATTGAAGGATCAAGTACTGAATCACTTTTAAAAAAATGAGTTGGGGAAAATCTCTTAATAGAGTAGTTCTAACATACATATTTAAATCTCCTAACAATGTCCTTAGTTTATTGTAAGGGTAAAATCCTTTAATGGGGTAAGACCTAACAGTGTTAAACACTCTTAGCAGGGTAGACCCCTTACAAGGTAGACCATTAGATATGATCAAATTGTAGCCCTAATAGGAAAACTTTTTTGTTGCAACAGTAAAAAATTTATGGGTTCCATCCTTACCCTAGGTTTACCTTCAACTTGAAGTGTTTCTGGGTTACCAAAATCAATGTGTTATGAGTTGATATTTTACATGGATGTTATGCTTAGATAGATTTCATTTTAGAATTATATGTTTATGATTATATGGTATGAGATTTGAGATATGAGATGAATTAGGTGTGAATACAATTAATTATTTTATCAGAAATTTTTTTTTAGGTCCTAATTCAGCCTCTCCTTAGTATCTTGTTTCCCATTAAGATTTCCAACAATGTTGAAATATGATTGAAAAGATCACTATCAAAGAGAGAGATTTTTGATAAAGAATATTTTCAATCATTATTTTGTCACTGATGTCAAACTTGCTATTTGCTGGAATGACAATTTCTTATAAGATCCAAGTACTATTGCTTAGTTGATTGATGAAGAGGATTTAATCAATAAGATGTAACAAAAGCACCTAAGGGAAAGGTTGAGTTATGGTTTTGTAATGAAGTACAAGGATCGGTTAAGAAAATGATAAAATGACAGATTAACAATACACTTGAAGATACAGAGGTTGGCCACACTTAGAAACTCTAGAAGAATAAGTTGCATCAAAGTTGTTTGCAAAGCTTGACTAAATTCATCAGTAGGTGCCAAGCAAGCTAGTTCATGTCAAGCAGTTTTTTTAGTAAGTGCCAAGCAAATGAAAAATCTAGTGTGTGCCAAGTGATACAGAAGGAGTCAAGCAAGTTCAGGTGTTGAGCAAGTTAAGGTGCTGAGCATCAGTAAAACTTAGTTGATGCTAAGTGAATCCATAGTAGGTGCCAAGCATCAATAAAACATAGTTGGTGTCGAGTAATACAGTATGTGTCGAGCATCAAAAATTTAATAGTGATGAGCTAATGCATTATTTAAAAACATCAAAGATTTGCTAGATCTAAGATGACAAATTTTGTTACCTTGAATTTTGTGAATTAGACGGAGGATAAGGATGATGAGCTAGTGGCACAAAATTTCAAGTAAACCATTTTTGGCCAAATTCAGGAGGATTCTACAAGATGTTTCTAGAAGAAACAAGATAAGGGGTAGATTCATTGAATATTACCTAATCCATTTGAATCAAAAGTAAAAGAAAGAAGACTAAGAATGGGAAAAGTAGTCTAGACTTCTATTTAAGGAGTTATAGGTCGAGAAGCAAGAGTTTTTGAAGGGTGTCAAGGAGAAGGCATCAAGAGGGAAGAACAGAGTACAAAAAATCTACTTTGATAAATGGCCATAGAGGTGATTGCATTGGCACAATGAGCATGGAGACTCAAAGAGACAAATCTTGAAAGGAGGACAAGCTGTCAGAGCTATAGAGACTAAAAGCTAGGCAAATTTGTGAGCTAAATTAAGATCTAAAATCTGTAAGTTATGTTGTGAGTTGTATTAGATCAAAAGCCCTTGTTGTTACTCTCTAACAATTGTATTAGTTAGATTAAAATATTATGGACTTAGGTTGGTATAACAACCATTTGTAAATCCTTTAATAGGGTGACATTCCAAGTGAATGTTCTCAAGTCCTTTAACTAGGCCCACTTCTAACAGGGTGGTTGAAATCCTCTAACCAGGTCACATTTAACAATGTGTTGTAGCCTTTAGCAAGGTAGGCCTTTCATAGGGCATCACAATAGAAGAGTGAGAATTGAGTAGCATGTTGCTAGTGGTTTTTCCCAAATTGGGTTTCCACGTAAATCACTATGTTATATGTTGATCTTTCATGTTTCATTCTTGCATGTTAATTTTACAGTAACTTGCTAAGATAAATGTTTGACTTGGATGTATGATTAGTTAAATGCGCACATTATACTTAAGTGAAAAAAAATTATTAGGACATTTGGCCCTTGAATAACTAATTCACCCCCCTCTTAGTTATTCTAAAGCATTTCTAACAAACAATTGGTATAAGACCTCAATTCTCTTGAATGAAGCCTAACAACTTGAGAGCACAAGATCTTGAAATGGAGGAATACAAAATGGGAAAAATTATTGAGAAGCAGATGATTGAAATATAATTCATACAATAACAACTTGAAGGAGAAAAATATGAGTTAATAAAATCCTTAAAGAAAAGGAAAGATATGGCCATTCAACAAAATGACAAAATTTACAAGGAAGTTGATACATAAGGATTTCTTTTTAGTGAAAAGTTGATGACAATGATGCAATACTAGTAGATCTATTGGAGAAGAATAACATCGTGAATAAAGAAGTCAAAGAAATCAAGAGAGAGAAGAAAAAATGTAATCAGTAAGACTATGTGAAGTGAATGAACAAAAGAAGAAAATCAAAGAAGATAAAATCATGGTTGAAGAAGATAAAAGAAAAATTGCTACCAAACTTGTGAAAATATCATTTAATGTGTAGAATATTTCAAATAATTAGTTATTAATTACAAATCAAGAGTTGAATAGAAAGGACATATAGATCACAAATCTAAGATTACAAAGTGACCAACTAAGAAATGAGTTGAGATTTGAGAAAGAACTTCTAGAAAGAATGAAGAAACCAAGTGAAGCTATCAGATACTTTGAAGAACTGAGGAGATCACCAAGGTTATCTAGTTATATTTCTTGTCTAAGACATGTCAAACATTCCTCATCTAGTGAGGAAGGAGAATCATCAAAGAGTGATGAACAAAGAAATGAAAAAATCCAAAGAAAAACCTACTCACCATCATTGTAATTAAAACTTCGACATACTACTAACATATGCAGAAGAAAAAATGGTATGCAAAATCCTAAACCTAAGTTTACTGTTAACTATTTTAATTGCAAGAAGCAAGGACACCAAGCATATAAATGCAGAATAAAGAAAAGTGGTACATCTAGATTTGGAGGACATTATTATAATTGTTAGAAATATGGAATAGAGCTTATGAATGCAAATCTAAGACAAAATCTAACTAGATATTTGAAAGAAAACCACATGTGCCTAAGCAAGGTAACTTTTATAGTTAGAATTACAACACATTGTATAATTTTCATTATTGTGAAGAGTATTGGAACGTTCTAGAGAATTTCATTAAGACACATTTTAGATGAAATTATAGGAAATGGTTGAATAGAAACCTAGTTTTTTTCAGTTGTCTCAAGATTGAACATGATAGTAAAAACTACAAGACCTGAGCACTAGGCCCAAACAATGAAAGTAACAAAGGAAAAGAGAAAATTTAGATGAACAAAATATGAAAAGAGATAGTAGAAGCTAGAAGCAATGGAGAAAGAAAAGCCAAGATCACCCAATCCAATGGATCAAGGGATCAGACCTTATCCAACTAAGAAAAGGAGGTATGTAAAGGACTATATTTTTAAATGATATATCATACATAAGTTCCTAACAAGAAAAGTGATTAAAAGTCCATATTAGCTTGATTCAACATGCATTAGGACAAATCTAAGAGAAGTATTGGGTAATGAAATATGTCTTACTATCAAGTGCTAAGTATAAGTGATATAGTTTGTATTGATTGAGTATTGCAATATAGACTGAGAGCTTACATCGACCAAGCTAATGTATTGGATGAGTGAATTGGTATTGACTGAGCAAGTGATAGTGACCAAGTATTTGAATGGAGAGAGGCATCAAAGGCCAAGACAATTGTTGTGCACCTACCTGAGTACAAACACATTTATTGTAGACCAATTGAATAGATTGAAGGTATATATCAAATTTTGGTATTCATTTTCATTTTAACAAGAAATTTTTGTTGGAAAGTGATTCAAAGGTGATTTCAGTGATATAGCAAATGAATCATAGTCTATCATTGGTGAATTGAAAGATCGTAGTGAGTTAATTTTTCAGTGTCGAGTAAGTTATTTGAAGCAAATTTGTTTGAATCCTAATTTAGAGATGGCATCATTTGTGTTAGTGTCAATGTTTGCAAAATAAATTTTGAAGGAGAGAAATGCACAAATTACAAGAAATGATTAGTGTCCCCCATCAATTTTCAAATAATATTTGAGCATTGCATTGATTGGTGATGAATTTGGCACCTTGTAGTCAATTCCATTTGCAAGGGTATTGATTGTTCATGATGTCCAATCTATTGGAATCATGAATAATGATATTCCTATGGGGGAGTATTGTAGATATGTGACTATGATGATATTTTACATTCATGAATGAATTTTCCATTGATGTCAACATAGCAATTTTCTATGGTATCTGACAGAACAACAACAAAAAGATCAAGTTGGTATGGATGACTAGTTGAGTATTCTTAGTAACTGAGGTTATGAGAGATACTTCTAAGTATCTAGTATATGTAGTTAATGTTAGATGAAGAAATGATAAGTTTGGAAGAAGTTATGTAAGTTTTGGTGATGTCTATTTTGAGATAGAGTTTATAGAGGCATATTTGGTAAACTTGTTATATCTCTTAGCAGAATTGTTATTTTGAGAATCAAGGTTGAGGATGTGTAGAAGACATGTTGATGATGATGTGGTCAAATTCACTTGTCATAATATTAAATGTACAAAAATTTATTCAAGTTGCAAGGTGGAAGATTAATGTTATTGCTAAGTGTAATGTGTTCTTAATGTGGTGCTATAATGATTAATTGAGAAGGTCTAACAGCCAACTTAGGGAATTTTTTTATGGAATCAATATAAAGGAAGGAAATTTTCCTTTATTATCATAGATGTGTGGATATGACATGGAGAATTAATTGTAAGCAACAGATAGAACGAAATGCAAAGGTGAGCAGAGTAGAGTGGAACTGAAGGAAACTTCATTGTCGAGGTTTTATTATGTAATCCAAGGTTTGATTTTTGGATCTTAGGTTTGTGACCTAGTCTACAAGGTTTGATAGTGTTTGGTTCAGTTGAGAGTACAAAGGAAAGAAGAAAATATTAGTAAATTTCATGTTTGTGTAGTGAGCTCTTCTTGTAGTTAAAATTACATGTTTGGGCAGTGGGCTCTTCTTGCATACATTGTACTGCAACTCCTAACAAGGTTGGAATCTCCTAATAGGGACTCTATGTATTAAATGTTGTAATAGACTCCTAATAGGGTCCATCCACTAACAAGGAATATTTATATTAGTACATCATCTTTTGGGCATCATTCCCATCAGCATTTTCCCTCTGGTCAAGGGTTTCCCTAGTTAACACATTTGGTGTAATTTTGTATGGGCATCTTGTTATGGTTTCTATTTAAGTTGGTTGAATGGTTAAGTTTTTTTTTGAAGATAAATGTTTTAATTATTGGATAATTGATTCACCGAGCCCCCCCCACCCTGCCCAATCCTCTCAATTATCTTGGTGGATTATTATTTCTATCAATTGGTATTAGAACATCAGGTCCTTGAAGATAAAATTTAACAACTTTGGGGGATCCATGGTGAGCATGTTCAAGAAAGATAGTCCAAAGTTTAATGGAACAAATTATGGTAGCTGAAAGGAAAATATGAAGAAAAAATCAGCAAAGAAAATCATTTCTAAAAAGGATTTGGAAAATTGTACCAAGGATGAAAGATATATTTTTATGTGTGACATGAGAGCTATAGAAGCACTATTGACTACACTTCCTGAAATTGAATACAATCAAGTAAAATTACTTGTAGCTTCACATTTGATTTGGAAAGCTTTGGAAACTAGTTTTGAAGGTAATGAAAATTCTAAGAAATTGAGCCTACAAAATTGGATTTGTGCATTTCAATATGCTAAAATGATGGAAGATGAATCTGTAAGATCGTATGTAGGCAGGATATTAGAAATTATTCGTATTAAATCTCAAGGAGGAACCAAAGAAGATGATGAGGTTATATGGAAGATATTGAAGACTCTAACAGCACCATTTAAGTCAGTAGTTCAAATGATATAGTTGTTGATATCTTGTACCAAATATTTCACAAACGAGACATTTCTTGGAAGATTTGAAGTAGTTGAGAATGAGCTTAGACAATCCAGAGAATTGACTAGAACATAGAAAAAATTTAGTGCCTTGAATACTTGACCTAGTTTATCAAGGAGCACAAGTGCTAGAGGAGATTTTGCTAGTAGTAGCATAGCTAACAAGGATAGAAAGATTAAAGGAGTAGCCCTTCTAGTAAGAAGAGAAAAGGATAGTAAGAAAATCTTTAAATGTTGGACATGTAATGAATATGATCATGATGTATCCAAGTGTCCTAAAAGAGAGAAAAAGTATAAAGGAAATTAAAAACCTAGAAGATATAGAGAATGTCTATATGCAAATGAAGAAAATCATTCTAATGAACAAGCAGTAAGTGCTAGTGATGATGAAATAGGATTTGTGGAAATTAAAGAAGAAATTCCAAAGAAAGTAGCTTTGATGTCATAGGTTGAAAAGAAATCTGATTAGATAATTGATAGAAGTTGTTCACATCATATGACTAGTGATGAGAATAAATCTGTTAACTTCAAAAGTCAGGATGGAAGCATTGTCAGAGTTGGAAATAATGCAGCATGCCAAGTTAAAGGCATTGGATCTATAACTCTTGATGGTAGAGGATGTATATTTTGTTGATGGTTTGAAGCACAATATTTTGAGTGTTGAACAACTAGTGGAAAAAGGTTATTAGTTGCAGTTCATAGAAAATACATGCATGATCAGAGATGAAAATGGAAAGGTAATTGGAACAGGAACCAAATCTAGACGTAATGTGTTTTAGTTGAATCCTACTTAAATGACATGTTTGGTTGCAAAGGTAGATGGTAGTTGGTTATGGCATAAGAGATTTTTTCATATAAACTTTGATAGTATTGTGAAGACTAGTAGTATGTTTGTAGTTAGATATTTTCCTAAGGTTGTAAAACCTACTAACACAATTTGCAAAGAGTGTGTTTTGGAAAAGCATAACATAACTTTTTTTCCCAGCAAGAAGTTTACTACTACAACAAAATTGGAGATTTTACACACAAATCTTAGTGGTCCTAAAAAGACTAGAGGATTATATGGTGAAAGGTATTTTATGACTCTAGTTGATGACTTTTTTAGAATGATGTGGGTTGCATTTCTTAAAGAGAAATTTGAGGCATTTGATAAGTTTGAGATATTAAAGAATAGAGTTGAGAATGAATCAGGTATGAAGATTAAATGTTTAAATATTAGGAGGATAATTTAATTCAAATGAGTTTAATATGTTTTGTGAAGAAAATGGAATCAAAAGATAGTTATGAGTCCTGAGAACCCCTGAATAGAATGACATTACAGAGAGAAGGAACAAGTAAGTTACAAAAGTAGCAAGAGCTATGTTAGCTGAGAATAATGTATCCAAGATGTTTTGGAGAGAATATATGAATACAATAGTCAACACTATGAATATAAAGCAAGTTTGGAAAGACAGAAACAAGACCTCTTATGAATTGTAGTTTGGTCACTCACCTACAATTAAGTATTTTAGAATTTTTGGTAGTAAGTGTTATATCAAAAGAGATGATGATATTGGTAAGTTTGATTCTAGAAGTGATGAAGGTATGTTTCTTGGTTTTTCATTGAAAAGAAAGGCTTATAGATGTTATAATCTGAGAAATAAGACTATTATGAAAAGTGCAAATGTGAGAATTGATCAGAAATTCAAGATACAAGGGAGGATAATTGATTACAATTTAGATGATGATGTTGTTACTAAATAAAGGAATGATGAAGTATTTCTTGAGACTAACAATGATTTGCAAAATCAAGGAGAGCCGAGGCAGCAACAAAGCTTAGAACCTTTAGTAGAGCCAAGAGGCTACACAAAAACTCTTGCTTTGGGAAAGAATATGATAAAGAATCACCCATCTGAGCAGATCATTGAAAGAAAAGATAAAGGTGTGATGACAAGAAGAAAAGTCAATGAAGAACTATGTTTTATATCTCAAATTGAACCTAAGAATGAAGATGAAGCATGTAAAGATGATTATTGGAAACAAGCTATGAAAGAGGAATTGAATTAGATAGTAAAGAATGAGACATGGGACTTGGTCCCTAGACTAGAAGACAAGAATGTGATAGGAACTAAATGGGTATTCAAGAAAAAGATGAATGAACAAGCCAAAGTTGTAAGGAACAATGAAAGATTGGTATGTAAAGGTTACTCATAGCAAGAAGGAATAGACAATGATGAGACCTATGCTCCTATGGCTAAAATAGAAGCAGCAAGATTATTCTTAGCCTATGCAGCACAAAAGAAATTCTTGAAGCATATGAGATGGATGTCAAGTCAGGATTTCTAAATGGAGAACTTAAAGAAGAAGTGTACATAGAGTAGCCTAAAGTTTTTCCTTTTAAAAATGATAAGGATATATATGGAAACTAAAGAAAGCATTGTATGGCTTAAAGAAAGCACCAAGAGCCTAGTATGCAAGGTTGGACAACCATTTGACAAAGCTTGGATATAGCAAAGGTATGGCAGATAGTAATCTATATTAGAAAGAAATTGATGATTGTTTGATGATTTTGGTAATGTTTGTTGATGATATCATATTTGGAGGAAAAGACAAGGAAAGTGAAAAGTTTACAAAAGAAATGAAGAAAGAATTTGAAATGTGTATGATAGGAGAAATGAAATATTTTCTAGGATTCTAGATTGTACAAAATAATGAAGGAATCTTTATTTCTCAGCCTAAGTATTTGAAGGATTTTCTGAAAAGGTTTGGTTTAGAAACTTGTAAACATATCAAAACAGCTATGGTAACTAGACACAAGTTATCTACAAAGTATGAGACACCTATTTTTGAGATGAAGTATAGATCTATGATCAGAGGTTTGCAATATCTAACTCACACAAGGTTGGATATAGAAAATGCAATTGGAATTGTTGCAAGATTTCAAGCTAATCCCAAAGAAGCACATTATGTGGTAGTAAAAAGAATATTTAGATATTTGAAAGGAACATCAAAGTTTAGATTGTGGTATGATAGATCTAATGATTTTACTTTAAGTGCATTTATTGATGTTGATTAGGTAGGTAGTATGGATGAGAAAAAGAGCACTAGTGGTGGAGCCTTCTTTATTGGAGGAAGATTGGTTTCTTGGCTAAGCAAGAAGTAAAATTGTACCTCACAAAGTACAATGAAAGTAGAATATGTTGTAGAAGTAAAAAATTGCAATCAAGTTATTTGGATGAAGTAGATGCTGAAGGATATAAGGATAGAAGTCAATGAATCTATTTTCATACACTGTGACAACACAAGCATAGTAAACATGTCTATGAATTCAGTTTTGCATTCAAGGACTAAGCATATTTCCATCAAGTATCACATGTTGAGAGAGAAAGTTACAGAAAAGGAAATCAGATTGCAATATGTGAGCACTAAAGAGTTGATTGTAGACATATTCACTAAGCCTCTTCCCAAAGAGACTTTTGAGTATTTGTGAGGTATGATAGGGGTTATGCCCCTTCCTACATTAGAGTAGATGATACAAAGAGCATCAGTCCAATGTAATAGAGCACCATTATTTTTCTGGACTAAATGTTGATGCTTCCTTAATAGGGGGTATCTGCGATGGACAAAGTCATCTATGACTCTTGTTGGATGTTGTTTTGAATAGTGTCTTTGTATACATGAGCTAGTAAGAATTAGTTGATGTATACTTTGATGGTTTCTGAAACCTTTGACATTGATGTCAATAGAGAAGAAGTACGACATGAATAACATCATATGGGAGAAGCCAGAAGATCATGAGGAAGAACAACATGGGAAGAAAGCAAAGACAAGTAGGAGAATTACAACAAGGAATGATAGTTTGATGAAAAGAACATTGAGCTATATCAATGGGGAGAATGATTGATGAAGAGGATTTGAAAAGAAAGATTAATAGTCTTGTTGGAATTCTTGGAACTAGATATTTTTCATGTATGTTTCCATCAACGCCAAAGGGGAAGATTGTTGGAAGCATGAATGCTAATGATATTCCTATAGGGGAGTATTGTAGATATGTTACTATGATGATATGTTATATTCATGACTTAGTTTATTAGTGATGTCAACGTTGCAATTTTTTGTGGTATCTAATACAAGAACAACAGAAAGATCAAGTTGTTACAGATGGCTAGTTGAGTATTCTCACTATCCAAGGTTATCAGAGATACTTCTGAGTATCTATCATATACATTTAATGTTAGATGAAGAAATGATAAGTCTAGGAGAAGTTATGTATGTTTTAGTGATGTTTGTTCTAAGATAGAGTTTACAAAGACATGTCCTGGTAAACTTGTTATATCTCTTAGCAGAATTTTTATTCTGAGAATCAAGGTTGAGGATGTGTAGAAGACATGTTGATGATGATGTGGTCAATTTTTCTCATCATAATATTACATGTAAAAAAATTTATTCAAGTTACAAGGTGGAAGATTAAAGTTATCACTAAGTGTAATGTGTTCTTGATGTGGTCCTATAATGATTAATTGAGAAGGTCTAATAGTCAACTCAGGGAATTATTTTATAGAATCGGTATAAAGGAAGGAAATTTTCTTTTATCATTAGAGGTGAAATGTCATGAAGAAGTAATTCTAAGTGGTAGAGAGAGCGAAAAGCGAAGTTGAGTAGAATGGAAGTGAAAGAAACTTCATTGCCAAGGTTTTATTGTGTGATTTTAGGTTTGATATTTGGATCCAAGGTTTGTGACATGGTCTACAAGGTCTGATAGTGTTTGATTCAGTTGATAGAACAAAGGAAAGAAGAACAGAATAATAAATTTCATATTTGAGTAGTGAGCTCTTCTTGTAGTAGAAATTGCATGTTTGGGTAGTGGTCTTATCTTGCATACATTGTACTACAACTCCTAATAGGGTTAGAATCTCCTAACAAGGACTTTATGTACTAAATGTCTTAATAGAATCCTAATAGGGTCCATCCTCTAACAAGGAATATTTATTTTAGTACATCATCTTGTGGGCATCATTCTTGACGGGGTTTTCCCTCTGATAAAGGGTTTCCCTAGTTAACATATCTGGTGTAATTGTCTATGTGTATCTTATTATGGTTGTTATTTACTTTGGTTGAATGGTTAAGTTTGTTTAAAGAAAATAAATGTTTTAAATATTGGATAACTGATTCACCCCCGCCTCCCCCCCAGTTATCTTGGATGACTATTATTTCTAACATGATCATGTTATATTTGTGAAGTTGGAGAGATTAGAGACTGTGAACTTCATGCAACATATGATAAATTGTGTGATAATGGAGTGTCAAGGGATGAACACAAGATAGTTGCTAAGAAAGGGTTGACCCATGCCCTAGCCTTTCTAGAGGTTTTCAAGGTTGAGTAGATCAAGATTATGTTGAGCCATATACATGATATTAGGATTTGGTTAGAGGGTGGACTAATTAAAATTAATAAGGCTATTATATGTCATGTTACTAGTTATCCTATTTGTTGGAAAATGAAGATGGGGTAACTGAGAGGGGAGGGGTGAATCAGTTACCACAAAAACATTTTCAAAAGTCCCAAAGATGCCTTAAACTTAGTTGCTGCTGCTACTCAATAAACACAAAAATTACTGCTTAAAACTTGATAGATGTTTAGTTAATTTATGAAGCATTTACTGAAATAAGCGACTATGCAAAAGAAAGTAATCATTAACACAGTAGACACCAGATTTACGTGGAAACCCAATATAGGAAAAACCACCAGCAACTAGTCACCAATTTTCACTCTTCTGAAGTGAGCCCTGTTAGGAGCCAACCCTGTTAAAGGTTACAAAACACACTGTTAGGTGTGACCCTATTAGAGGATTTAATCACCCTATTAGGAGTGGCCTTGTAGGAGGTCTTTTGAACAATTCAACTGAATTGCCACCCTGTTAAAGGATTTATGAAATGGTTGTTAAACCAACTCTGTTAGGAGATTTTGGAATCACTGTTACAATGGTTAGAAAGCAACAATGAATGATCTGAATATACATGCAACTTATCTTGCTGAATACAGATCTCAGTTTAGCTCCACAAGATCCTTACTGATCAAATATATCTCTGCAGCTCCAAAATTTCCCTCTGCTCAATTCTGCTTAGACACATGCAAGTCTCTTTCTTGCACTTCCTTGTACTATCCGTACATACCTTTTTTTTGTCCTCTTTTTTTTTCGCATCTTGAGCACCTCTTTATATATTATTCATAATACCAGGTCGGCCCAACCAACTTGTCAAAATAATTCCAAAGTCGGCTTGCCCAACCAACTTGACGAAACATATTCCAAAGTCAGCTTGAACTAAAAAACAAAATTCTTCACTGGCCGACGCTGCTCGGTCAATACAGAACAAAAACTTCCTTCCTGTGTTAACCGGAAGAACTCGGTAAAAACTACAATTACCAGAGAATTCGGTAAACCTGCCACTTCCTTTGGAAACTGACTGGACTCGGTGAAAGCTGTCTTCGACTACCAAGTGAGCTCAGTGAAAAATTAGCTTTCCTTAGCTTACCGTGCGAACTCGGTTAACACTAACCATTCGCTACAAAATCCTTTGATACCTGAGTGATCTCGGTAAGAACTAAACTTTCCTTAGCTTACCGAGTGAACTCGGTTAACACTAACTCACTGTGTGACATACAGGAACGCTTGGTATACACTGCAAAAAGGCTTTTACTGACCGACTGAGCTCGGTAGACTCTGTAAACTATTTTCTTGGTTGATAGAACTCGGTAGACTCTGTCTGATAACTGATATGACATTTGTGTAACATCAAAGACAATACAAAATTATTTAATTGTATCCAACAATCTCCCTCTTTGGCATTGATGGCAACACAACATGTCATAGCAGAAATAAAATTTGAAAGCAAGTCTACTGCAACACAACACAATTAACAATTCTCCCTCTAAGATAGAGAACTCTCCCTCTTATAGTAATCTCCCTCTGTGAAGAAATTACTTAATCAAATTTCGGATTTCGGAAAAGATATGACAGTAAAACTCTCCCTCTTTGACAACACATGCCAAAGACCATCTAATTTCAAATGAATTTCATTGTACCTTTAGTACTGATTCATATGCAATATTTCTTTGATTTGCTGCATCAACTGATGATTGTTCAATTTTGTAAGAGCTGATGCATCACTAAAACTTATTTTAGTGAACTTCAGATAGGGGAATAACCCCTAACTTACCTCTAAGATACAAAAATGCATCCTTAGGTAAAGGCTTTGTGAATATGTCAGCAATCTGTTCCTTTGTATGTACATATTCCAATCTGATTTCCTTGTCCTGCACCAATTCTCTGACAAAGTGATACTTGATTGCAATGTGCTTAGTCTTAGAATGCATTACTAGATTTTTAGATATATTGATTGCACTTGTGTTATCACAAAACATGACGACTGGTTCCTTGATTTCCATCTTCATGCCTTGTAGCAATTGCTTGAACCAAACAATATTAGAACAGTTTACTGTTGCAGCAACATACTCTGCCTCTGCTGTTGATTGAGCTGTACAGTTTTGCTTTTTTCTTATCCAAGAAACCAACCTCTTTCCAAGAAAGAATGCACCTCCACTTGTGCTTTTTCTGTCGTCAAAGTTTCCTGCCCAATCAGCATCAGTAAACACTTTTAAGTCTAGGTTTCCTCCAAGTTTATACCATAATCCATAATCTTCAGTTCCTTTCAGATATCTCATTATTCTCTTGATTGCCATCATGTGATTTTCTCTTGGTTTGGCTGAAAATCTTGCCACAATTCCAACTGCAAGAGCAATATCTGGCCTAGTATGAACTACATATTGCAACTTTCCAATCATAGATCTATACAATGTCTGATCTATTTCCTTTGAATCATCTTCTTTGGTAAGTTTTAGTCCAGTACACATGGGAGTTCCAACTGGTTTACAGTCTTCCATACCAAACTTTTTCAATATCTCTTTGATATATTTTGCTTGAGTGATGTAGATGCCATTCTTGTTCTGCTGAATTTGAAGTCCCACAAAGAATTTGATTTCACTGAACATTGACATTTCAAATTCCTTGCTCATTTGTTCTGAAAATTCTTTGCAAAGGTCATCATTCCCTGTAAAAATAGTATCATCTACAAATATTTCTGCCAGGACAATCTTATTTTCTGGTCCTTCCTTGATATACAAACTACTATTATCATTATTTCTTTGAAATCCAATTTGAATAAGATAGCTATGCAATCTTTCATACCATGCTCTAGGGGCTTGTTTCAGACCATACAATGCCTTGTGCACTTTGCAAACCATGTTCTTTTTATCTGGATCAATAAAACCTTCAGGTTGTTCAATGTAGACCTCTTCATCCAGTATACCATTTAGAAATGCTGACTTGACATCCATCTGATAAACTTTAAATCCTTTGTAGGCAGCATATGCTAATAAGGTTCTAACACCTTCCAATCTAGCAACGGGATCAAAAGTTTCTCCATAATCTATGCCTTCTTCTTGAGAATATCCTTTGCACACTAATCTAGCTTTGTTTCTTGATACTTTACCATTTTCATCCAACTTATTTCTGAAAACCCACTTTGTACCGATTACATTTTTGTCTTTAGGCCTGGGTATAAGAGTCCATGTTTTGTTTTTCTCTATCTTCTCTATTTCTTCATTCATTGCTTCAATCCAATTATCATTTTCTAATGCATCTTTGACAGTTCTAGGTTCAAAATCAGCAAGTAAACAAGTACCTTTCAACTTACTTCTTGTGATGGTTCCATCAGATTTATTTCCAATGATCTGATCTGCTGAATGATGTCTCCTGACATATTTGGCTAGAACAGGTTCTTTTTCTTTTGGATGAATTTTTTCGTTATCTTCTTGCATTTCTCCTCCTTGCTCAGTTTGGTCTGGCTCGGTATCAACTGGCACGGTATGTACCTGCTCAGTTACCTCAAGCTCGGTAATCTCTAACTCGATATTTTCTGACTCGGTAGATGTTGGCTCGGTAGATGTTGGCTCGGTAGATGTTTCCTGCAACTCGGTTAGTGATGACTCGGTAGAAGAAGATTTTTGATTCTCAGATGCAGTTGATATTATATCGAAATCTCTAAAGACGAATCTTTTGTAATCTTCTGGTTCTTTTCTGCTTTCTTCTTCAGTTTTTTCTACAAATTCATCAACTTTCACATGTATACTTTCTATGACTTTGTGAGTAGATAAGTTCAAGCATCTATATGCTTTACTCTTGCATGAGTATCCAAGAAATATACCTTCATCACCTTTTACATCAAATTTACCTTTTCTAGATTCTTTCAAGATATGACATTTGCTTCCAAATACTTTCAGATAACTTACATTGGGTTTATAGCCATACCATATTTTGTAGGGAGTTTTGAATGAGTCCTTTTTTAACTGTACTCGGTTTAAGGTATGAACTGCTATACTGATAGCCTCCTTCCAGTATTTGATAGCAACATTCTTTTCTATCATCAAAGTTCTTGCACAATCCATGATGGATCTGTTCCTTCTTTCAGCTATGCCATTTTGTTCAGGTGTACCTGGTGCTGAAACCTGTCTTTTGATTCCTCTTTCAATACAAAAGTTATTAAATTCATGTGAAATAAATTCACCACCTCTGTCTGACCTTAGGCATTTCAATCTTTTCCCTGTTTCTTTTTCTACTCTTGCCAAATACCATTTGAACTTTTCAAATGCTTCTGATTTGTTCCTTAGGTACATGATGGTCATCATTCTTGAATAATCATCAATAAAAAGAATAAAATATTTTTCACCAGTATAGCTTTCAGTTTCAATAGGTCCACATAAGTCAGTATGCACAATTTCTAATAAATCTTCAGACTGATAATTTTTGCTTTTGAAACTAGACTTACCCATCTTTCCAATTTGACAATTCTTGCATAAACCGACCTCTGGTTTCTTTAAATCAGGAATGCCTCTCACTTTCTTGAATTTTCTTATCTTTACCAGATTGTCAAAATTCACATGACATAATCTTTTATGCCATAACCAACTCTCTTCTATTTGAACAATAAAAAATGAATGTTCATCAAGTTCAAGATAGAACAAGTTACCTTTAGTTTGAATACCAGATCCAATCAGCTTTCCTTTACCGTTCAACAGTCTTGCTTTGCCTTGGATGAATTCTACTTTGAGTCCATTGTTGAGTAACTGTGCCACACTCAATAAATTGTGCTTTAGTCCTTCTACCCAATAAGCATTATCACATATAAGTTCCTGGGTTAGAGTGATTCTTTCTTTTCCTTTGATGCAACAAGGTTCATTGTTTCCAAATCTTACACTGCCACCATCATACTCTTCAAATTGATCAAACTTTGTTTTATCTCCAGTCATATGATGTGAGCAACCACTATCAATGATCCATGTATCATTCTTACTTATGTGAGAGATGAGTGCCATTTCTTCATTGTCAGATTCATCTTTTACAGCAATGTAAACAATCTCATCCTCTTCTTCATCATTAGAATCATTAGAATCTTTAGCCATAAAACATGATTTCTTACTTTTATCCTTAAATGATTTGAAATCTTTCTTACTGTTCCATTTATTATCTTTCTTTTCATCTTTATCTTTCTTGTTTGGACACCTTGCAGTGATATGACTGACTTCTTCACATGAAAAGCAGATTAGGGGTACTTTACCTCTGTATTTACCTCTTCCTCTTGAATATTTGTTTGCAAGTAGGGCTTCAATTACTTCAAGGTCACTGTCAGAGCTCTGATCTGATTGATCTTCACTCTCTGACTGAGATTCCTTCTTCTTTTTGCCTTTGTCCTTGAGTGAAAGCTTGGCTTCAAATGCAGACTCAATGTTCTTTACAGCTGGAACATAATTATCAAAATTATCTAATTCAAATGCTGTCAATCTTCCAACTATGGCCTCTAGGTTTATCTTGTGATTGGCCTCACACCTTCTTTCTTGAATGGCTGATACCCTGATGGCATAAACTGGAAGTAGAGTTCTAAGAACTTTACTTATGACTGTCTCTTCACTGATACTTCCTCCAGAAGCTTTGATAGCACTGACACATGCTTTAATTCTTTTAACATATTTGGCAATATTTTCATCTTCTTTCATTTTCATCTGATCAAACTGTCCTCTCAGACTTTCAGCTTTGGCTCTTCTAACATTTTCATCTCCACCATAGATCTCTTTCAGTCTTTCCCACATTTCATAGGCAGTAGTGCAGTCCTTGACATCATCAAACTCTTCATAACTCAAGGCAGATGCAATATCAATCATCATAATGTTATGAGTCTTCTTTATAGCAATGTCATTGACTGATAATGTATCTGATGGTTCTACATATTTCTCATCAAGATATTTCAGACCAGTGTCACCAATGGAAGCTAGATGAAGTCTCATTAATCCCTGCCATGCTGAGAAGTTGTTTCGGTTAAGCCTTGGGATTTCCCTCTTATAAGACATCTTGATCTTTGGCTTAGATATTTGAAATCTTCTCCTGCAAGCACCAAAAGCTCTGATACCAATTGTTGGAAAATGAAGATGGGGTAACTGAGAGGGGAGGGGTGAATCAGTTACCACAAAAACATTTTCCAACAATCCCAAAGATGCCTTAAACTTAGTTGCTACTGCTACTCAATAAACACAAAAATTACTGCTTAAAACTTGATAGATGTTTAGTTAATTTATGAAGCATTTACTGAAATAAGTGACTATGCAAAAGAAATTAATCATTAACACAGTAGACACCAGATTTATGTAGAAACCCAATATGGAAAAAACCACCAGCAACTAGTCACCAATTTTCACTCTTCTGAAGTGAGCCCTATTAGGAGCCAACCCTGTTAAAGGTTACAAAACACACTGTTAGGTGTGACCCTGTTAGAGGATTTAATCACCCTGTTAGGAGTGGCCTTATAGGAGGTCTTTTGAACAATTCAACTGAATTGCCACCCTATTAAAGGATTTATGAAATGGCTGTTAAACCAACTCTGTTAGGAGATTTTGGAATCACTGTTACAATGGTTAGAAAGCAACAATGAATGATCTGAAAATACATGCAACTTATCTTTTTGAATATAGATCTCAGTTTAGCTCCACAAGATCCTTACTGATCAAATATATCTCTGCAGCTCCAAGATTTCCCTCTGCTCAATTCTGCTTAGACACATGCAAGTCTCTTCCTTGCACTTCCTTGTACTATCCGTACATACCTTTTTTTTGTCCTCTTTTTTTTTTCGCATCTTGAGCACCTCTTTATATATTATTCATAATACCAGGTCGGCCCAACCAACTTGTCAAAACAATTCCAAAGTCGGCTTGCCCAACCAACTTGACGAAACATATTCCAAAGTCGGCTTGAACTAAAAAACAAAATTCTTCACTGGCCGATGCTGCTCGGTCAATACAGAACAAAAACTTCCTTCCTATGTTAACCGGCAGAACTCGATAAAAACTACAATTACCGGGGAATTCGGTAAACCTGCCACTTCCTTTGGAAACTGACTGGACTCGGTGAAAGCTGTCTTCGACTACCGAGTGAGCTCGGTGAAAACTCAGCTTTCCTTAGCTTACCGTGCGAACTCGGTTAACACTAACCGTTCGCTACAAAATCCTTTGATACCCGAGTGATCTTGGTAAGAACTAAACTTTCCTTAGCTTACTGAGTGAACTCAGTTAACACTAACTCACTGTGTGACATACAGGAACGCTCGGTATACACTGTAAAAAGGCTTTTACTGACCGACTGAGCTCGGTAGACTCTGTAAACTGTTTTCTTGGTTGATAGAACTTGGTAGATTCTGTCTGATAACTGATATGACATTTGTGTAACATCAAAGACAATACAAAATTATTTAATTATATCCAACACTATTTTGGATAGACCTAAGTCAATAAGAAGTGTTGCAAGAAATATTGTTGAGTAGGAAACAGAGGCAAAGTGGAATAGTTGTGGCATGTTGATCAATGGGATGAATGACCATGTCATTGAGTTCGTAGTAAATGTGATTGCACACAAGTTCTATCAGTTATGATCTGGTCGGCCTACAACTAAAACAATTTTCAGAGAACCTTGCAATGATAAGGAAAGCTAAGTACACATTATGTAAGTTGGGCTCCTTACTTGTCTATATATATTTCTATGTACATAATTCATTCCTTATAGTAGGAAAAATTTTGTGGGATAGAAGTAGAACAACTATTGAGTAGATGAGTGACTTCATAAGTCAATTAGGAGACAATTTTGAAGCTATAATGGATAATTATTTTGAGCAATTAAAGAAAAAGATGAAGAACCAAATGAGGATACGTATGTTGATTGTGGATAATTATTTTTTATGATATATGTTTCATGGTAGATACTAATTTTATATATGCATAGATAGTGAAACTAAGGGATGCATGGCTAAGGCCAATGCAATATGAAGTTAATGTTGATTGAATGACAACAGTAGTAACTACACTTCTATTTGACGAGATTGATGTGAATGTCGAACCATTTGGTACATATTACACAACCAAGAGTAGATTGAAATGAGAAACAAAAGTTCCTAAGATAGATACAAAAAGAAAGAAGGATCTTGAAGGAAAAATTTGCAAAGGTCAACTTTAGATTACAATAGGAAAAGGTGAGGATGAGGAATCCAAAGAAGAAGTTGAAGTAGCATCATCTAAGGGAAAAGCTAGTTGTTGCCAAGCCCAAGGCAATAAAGAAGAAGAAAATAGTAATTGTTGTTCCAAAAGTTAAAGAGGATCTTAAGAAAGTTGTCACAACACTTGAGCCAAAGCTAAAGAGAAGAGTGATTACAAGGTCAAAGGTAGTTAAACCCTTAGCTATAAAGGAGAGAGGTAGTCCAGCAAAGAGGAAGCCGACCAGGAAACCAAAGAAAAATATACCTAAGAGGCCAGGGAGAAAATATATCATGCCACATGAGGAGGAGGAAGATGATGAAGAAACATAGTATGATGATATGAGAAAACTTCATATTATGCCAAGACCACCTCCAATGACTGTTGATGAGGTATGTGAGATAATGAAAGAATCAGCTAGTATAGAAGCATTAAAGACAAAAAAAATTGATTCTTTAATTAAAGAAGACCAAGAGAATCTTGAAAAACCTATGATTGATATGATAATGCAATTCAAATCTACACCTATATAGTTAGGTCAAAGAATTACTAAGAATGTGTGTAATAAAGTTGAAGCTAAGTGGAAGTGGGCACTATCCACTAAAAGACATATCAGGGAGATCGTGATAGTACAAACAATGCCAAATTTGGGAAAGACACATGTGTCTATAGCCCTAAAATATTTTCTGAAGAGATTTATGCCTAAGGAAAGGGCTTATAAAATTTTGATGAATAAAGCTCATGAAGTTGAGAAAGAGAGAATTCCGATATGGAATGAAGCATTTGGATTGCTTATTCCATCAGCTAATAAATATGAAGAATAAGAAGAAAGAAGTGAAGAAGTTAAGGAAGAAGAGGATGACATAGTAGAAGTTACAAAACTTGCAAAAAAAATCAGACGATTGGTATAAGGGTGTGAGAAACTAGAGGTTGTCACAATTGAGGACATTCTATATTCATCCCTATGGAATTAGAATATATTGACTGAGGAAGATCTAAAAAATGCTACAACAGGTACCTCTAATCCCTGCCTATCATGCACCAATCCAATGTTACTACAAGTACAAGATTATCGAAGGATTGAGAGTGCAAGTATTAAAGGTTTCAATGTTATATCAATTATAATAATTGTTTTTCCACAATTCACCCATGCCACATATTGTTGGAAATATAGATGGAGTAACTGAGAGGGGGGTGAATCAATTACCACAAAAACAAATCCATAGATCCCTTAGATGTCTTAAATAACTAGTTATTGCTGCCACTCAGTAGCCACATAGAAAAATGTTATAAGTCAGTAGATGTACTGTAAGTTAACTTATTACTAATCTTTAAGCATTCACAAATATTAACATGCATGCAAAAGGAAATAACATGAACACAAAAGACACCAGATTTAACATGGAAACCCAATATGAGAAAAACCACCAAGTAACTAGCTATTGATTTTCACTCTTTTGGAGTGAGACCTGTTAGGAGCCAACCTTGTTAAAGGTTACAAAACACACTGTTAGGTGTGACCTTGCTAGAGGATTTAATCACCCTACTAGGTGTGGCCTTACTAGAGGACTTTAGAATAATTCAATAGAACTATCCACCTTGTTAGAAGATTTAAAAAATGGCTATTAAACCAAATCTGTTAGGAGATGTAGAAGTCATTACTACAATTGTGAGAAAGTAACAATGAGTGCTAAGTGTTCACCCCTGTGAGCATCACCTAGATCCAATGAGTGCTAAGTGTTCCATTTATTCTCATGAGAGATGGATTCATGTTGAATCACTACTCATGAAACATGGGTCATCGAGTTTGACTCAAAATCACACAGTTAAATCCTGATATTCACATCACAATTTGACTAGCTGTGGAAATCATCTCCTACTTATCAAGTAACAATGAGTTGACCTGAATGAGATGCAACTAATCTTTACTGATAAAGATCTATGTTCTACTTCACTAGATCCTCTCTGATCAAATACAACTTTGCTGCTCCTCAAGGATATCCGATCCTTCTTCAATTTTTTCTCACACTTTCCTCTTTACACAATCAACTCACTTGCATGCTCACTCATAACATTTAGATTTCATAACTAAATGTAAATGTACCTTACAAATTGTCAAGTCGGCTCAATTACAAGTTACAATTATCAATAATCATTACATCAGTTAGTTACAATTATTACATGAAATAATTAAACTTAATTTCCCAAAACAATGAAATCCTTCATTGGCCAACCCTGCTCAGTAAACACTGCTTCAAAAATTATTTCTAGTGTTAACCAAGTGAAGCAAGATTAACACTGCAAACTCTACAAATTCCTTTGGAGACTGAATGAACTTTGTAGAAACTAACTTCTACCACAGAAACCTTCGATGCCTGAGTGAGCCCGGTAGAAACTATTTCCATAGAGTAACATTCAGGAACACTGGGTAGACTCTGTAATTCACTTTTCTGACCAACTGAGCTTGGTAGACTCTGTATGATAACTGATATGACATTTGTGTAACATCAAACATAATACATAATTGAACAATCGTATCCAACACATATACCAAACTAGAAGAGAAAGAGATGACAAAGATAGAAAAACCCAAAGAAAAAAGGCTATCCAATCTCTTATTCAATACTCGAGTGTCATACCTACAAAGACATCAAATGTTACACCTATACAATAAGTTAAATAACTTCAACAAGAGAAGTCACCTAGATCAAGTGCAAAGGGAAAACAACCGCAAATATCACTACCTAGTGATAGCACCACTCGATCTTAGAAAAAAGTCACAACAAGATGATACATTAGAGGAAACAATGAGTTTAGATGAAGTCATTACATTGCCTATGTAGGACCGTAACAACATGAAATTGGTGAAAATTGAAGAATTGCAAACCTTACCAAGTTGCAAGAAAAAGAAAGAAATTTTGAGAAGAGAACACAAAAAAAAGGGTATTCTATAATATAAAAGATATTTTTATTGATGCGTTTGAGATTTTTTAAGTTAATATGCAACATCCAATTTTGGATCGCTTTGTGTATAGTTGATAAGGTTGAAGCTGAGGATATAGAGACTAATGGTAAATTGATGAGATGGTTTGAGAAGAGGTTGGAGCACAAAGTTTTGGATAAAGTTGCAATAGAACTTATAATAAAGTAGGTTGAACTTTCTAACCTTACGAATTAGCTGGAAGAAATTTTGAAGGTAATTCATTCTTTGTACATGAAACTTTGTGATGTTGAGTTCTTAACATTGAAGAATGAATGATCTATTTATTTTTTACAAAAAGATATGAAGACAAGTATACTTTCATTGAGTAAGAACACAAGTTCAATCTCACCTTCACAAAATAAGTTGGCATTTGATTAATAAAGATTAGATGAGTCAATGGCTAGAGGAACTGGAGTATAGAATACATTGATTTCAATTAAATTTATGCTACTACCACATTTGGAAATAATTCAGAGCAAATTATCTATAGCTTATAATTTAATGAAGAAAGATACACATGTTTCAACAATAGAAGGCTTAATTGATCTAGATTCTTAGCTAGAGATTCATATTCAAGTCATGGAATCAACAAGAGATAGATGGAATAAAGGACTTGAATAAATTTTGGTATGTCATCAAACATTTTTGGATAAATACAAGTTAACCCCTATAAATCACATGCCATAAGTGACAAAAAAAGGGGGAAATATCTACATGACATAAGTAAAAAGGGGAAATATTCTAACAAAGGAGAGATGACACAAAGATAGAGACAAAATTTAGAGATAGCATTATTAGATTAATCAACATTAGAGTTTACAAAAATGTATATACTACAACATAGATAAAATTTTGAAGATTGAGTTATAGTCTTAGGGGGAGCAATATTTTGTTGATCTTAGATTGGTTTTGACAATTGAGTGTCAAAACACTTTAGACATTTACTTAGTTCATGCCGAACTAGTAATGTATGCCAAGCATAATATGTAAATATAGGACCATGTCAATTTTCAATGAGTGCCAAGTCACTCAAGTGCCAAGAAAATAGACCATGTTAAGCAGTTCAAGTGCTGAGTGAACAATAGATGTTGATCAGTTTAGGTGCTGAGTCAAAAGCATAACTATAGTGCATGCAGAGCATTTGTAATTACATATGGAAAGTAACACATATTGGACATATTTTTTTGTTATGGCACAAAAAACTATGTAAACTATTTTTTAGCTGACATAAGGTTAGATTTTTATTCTTTAGAGATAAGGATGAATCTACATGTAGTTTCCCTATGCAATTACATGTAGCCAATCAGAAAATGGGAAGGATTAATTGGTAAAATGGATGAATCTCATACATAGATTCATACCTAACCCTAAGCCACCTTAGTCTTCTTAAGGAGGACAAAGCCTTAAATTTTCAAGTGAGAGAGAAAAGAGTTGAGAGCATTATGAAGGGGTGCATAATCGAATTGAAGGAGTGAACAAGATAGTTTGCAGAGCATTCAAGTTGACTTAGTAGTAAGAATGAATTGTAGAATTAGTTATTTGAAGAATAGAGGATAGGGGATACAACAATTAATACATCATATCATGAAGGATTAATTAGAGATTTTATAGAGGTGATCTGTTATCAGTCAAGCAAGTGCCAATTGCAAGATCTTTGCTAACACATTTTGACAGGTGATTTTAGTTAAATCTCCTACATTGAGTAGTCCTAACATGCTGTATAAAATCCTTTAATAGGGTGGCATTCCAAGTGAGTGTTCAAAATTTCTTTAACCAAGCACACTTCTAACAAGGTGTTGAAATCCTTTAACAAGGTGGGACTTAACAATCTTTGTTAGCCTTTAATAGGGTAGGTCTTTCACATGGCAGATCATGATTCATGGTCAAGCCATTGTAACCTTAATTGGATACACTTTATTACTATAGCACTGAAGATTTGTGGGTATCATCCCCATCCTAGTTGTCCCTTCTCAATGGAGGGTTTCTAGGTAATCATATCTAGTGTCAAGTGTTTGTGTTTAATTACTTATATGTTTTAGATGCATTTGTTGTACATATTATTTCAATATGTTAATGCATATGATGTATGAATGGTGAAATTTTTATGGTTCCAAGTTTTAAACTCTTGATTCATTCTCCCTCCCCCCACCCCTTTCCCCTCTTAGATGTTTACCTTTCCCACTTGTAATTCCAACAATTGGTATCAGAGCCAAGTTCTCATAAGGAAAATATTTGCAACTTTGAGGAATGATCTTGAAATGGAAGTCTAAAAATTGGAAAAGACCATTGAGAACCAAGAGATTGAGATACATCTTATACTACATCAACTGAATGAAGCCAGAGATACTTTGAAGAGTTCCTTGAAGAGAAGGAAAGAAACTGCTATTGCAGAAAATGACACACAATATAAAGAGATCGATACCACAAAGCTATTTGTAGATGGTAACTCTAGTGAATTTGATGCAGCAAGTGCAGATCTAATGGAAAGGAATAGAGCACAAGCTGAAGAAATCAAAAATCTCAAGTTGGAGCAAGAATCACAAGCTATACGACTATGTGAGGTGAATGAAAAAAAAGAAGAAAGCCATGGAAGAAAAAGCCATGATTGAAGAAGACAAAAGAATTCTAGCAAACAGATTGAAAGAGAAGTCAACAAAGCTATCCAGGATCTTAAACATGCAATTGGATATCTTGAGCCAACTGATGACTGCTCATCATAAGTTGAATGTGAAGGACATTGAAATAACTATATTGAAGTTGCAAAATGAACAACTAGAGAATGACTTGAAAAGAGAAAAGGAATTTGCTAAAAATTTCAACAAGCCAAATGAAGCCATCAAATACTTTGAGCAATTATTGAGATCACCTAGATTTGACAGAGATACATCAGGATTGGGCTACACAAGCACTAAAGAAGGAGAATCATCCAAAGTTGCTGAAGAAAGGAACATCAAAGGTAAGAATTCCAAACTACTTCTCATAATTGTGGAAAGAAAGGAAATATTGTTAATGTTTTTAGGAATGATAATACAAATTAGAATGTCAAGCCTAAGAACATGGTCCACTATCATAAGTGCAATAAAAAAGGTCATTAGGCACATGAATGCAGAACAGGAACCATGCATGCAACAAAATTTGAAGGATATTGCTACAATTGTTAGAAGTATGGACATAGAGCCTTTGAATGTAGATCAAAGTCCATGTGGTCATCAAACAAGCCAACAAAGGTAAGAAGCTATGGAAACTCTTATGATTGGAATTAGAATACAAGATATAGCTATCATTATTGTCAAGAATATGGACATGTTCCTGAGAATTGCATTAGGACTCACTTCAGTGGTAACTACAAAAGGTGGTTGAGTCAAACCACATGCTTTAGCTATTTGAAGACTAGTTGTAATGTCCCCATCTTTTTAGCAACTCAGTGGAGTTCTTAGCGTTCACATTCTCCAATGGCTAAGTAAAGAAATAAGGGGAAATTGATTAAATTAATTTCTTATAAAATTATTAAATAAATTAAAATTAAAAGGTGACTTTATATTTAATTAATTTAATTAAACATTGTATTGTAAGGAGAAGCTTCTAGATAGTGCATTAATTATTGGAAAGGGGGAAGCCTCTAGTAATTTAATTTTCTAGAAGCACAATTAATTATTGTATTGCAAGGGAGGATTTTCTAGAGAGTGCATTAATTATTGGAAGGGGGAAGCTTCTAGTAAATGCAATTAATTAATATTTTATTTCCTTCTAGAAGGTTGAAGGGAAAAATAGAGGTGGGAGCATCATTGTTTAGCATTGGATTATTGTAAATGGCATTTGATAATAACTTAGATGTGTGAGTTATAGATTTGTTCTTGGCATTAGAGGCCATCTATCCTCTCTTTTGACATTCTAGACATCATTCCCTTAGGGTTTGACCTTTGGAATTCATTTCTATGTATTTGATTTTATTAGTTTGAGAACTAATATTATTTTAGCAGCGGTTCAATCTTCAGTTTACATAAATTCCATCTTGTTCATGTTGTATGGTTCAAGATCTATGCAAAAATATTAGAATATTTATCAGAAGTTGGTTCAGTTTTTGGACATTTTCAGGGCGCCCATTATAGTGGTATCAGAGCTTGCTTGCATAGTCTTTGAAAAAAAGTTATAAATAGTTGGGGTTATTGTAGTGGTATCAGAGCCCATTACAGTGGTATTAGAGCTATAAGTCATGCCATCCTATGGAGGTCTTCTAGGGAATTTGGAATAGCTAGATAGAGGGATAAGTGTTTGAAAAAATGCTCAAATAGTTACTGGATACATTAGAGGCAGGGCAACTTTTGCAACAGGAGTAGAATAGGAAAATGGATATGATTTTGTAGCTTATGGCTAGACAAATGGGCATAAATATTGATGATTTGTATGTTGTTCTAGTGCAGGAGGTAGTTGATTCCTCAGGTGGGATCGAGACACGTATGAGCCACCCAGCTATGATGTTGGTGATGTGGGTGTTTCAGAAGAGTCAGTAGATGTGATTTTATGCTCTAGTATTATTAATTTGTAATCTAGTGTTGAGTCATGTGTGCAAAGCCAAGAGTCCACATATAAGGCTTTGTTAGGGGATGGTGATGCAACAATAGTGAGATTAGGAGAATGTGAGAATACTATCATATTAGTAGCCACTTTTTTCTCAATTGAACCATCCAATGAGGAGTTTAGCAGTATACATGTAGTTGTTGATGTGTGTTCTAATGATGGCGTACATGTTGACGATTATGAGCTTTTATCAACTACAAATTCGGTTCAGTTTTCTAATGTGGTAATTAGTGTTGTTCTTATGTCCATATATTTCAATTTTGCGACACCTATTTTTGATATAGTTGGCGTGCATATGGTTCACCTATAGCTACATCATTTTAAATGCATGTTGGTGATGATCATGGTTCTAGTCCAATATATATTATGTGGGTGGATACAAGGAAGAAGAGGTTTTATAGATCTTCTATAGAGTTTCCTTCTGGTGACATTTTGTCTTCTACATCATCAGCACAAGTTTTGGGTGCTAGGGTGCAGGACATGTGGTTGGTCCTAATGATGCTGATTTGCAGTTGGTTTAATGTCCATAGGGATATCACATACTACTTCAATTGGGATCCAGGTGGAGGTTGGAGTTCATTGTGTTGTTGGATTGCTTGAGGAAAAGAAATTTCAAGGAGGTCAAACTGTAATGTCCCCATGTTTTTAGCAATTCAGTGGAGTTCAAAGCATTTGCATTCTCCAAAGGCTAAGTGGAGAAATAAGGAGAAATTGATTAAATTAATTTCTTATAACTTGTCATTAAATAAATTAAAATTAAAAGGTGACTTTACATTTAATTAATTTAATTAATTATTTTATTTCAAGGAGAAGCTTCTAAATAGTGCATTAATTATTGGAAAGGGGGAAGCCTCTAGTAATTTAATTTTCTAGAAGCACAATTAATTATTTTATTGCAAGGAAGGATTTTCTAGAGAGTGCATTAATTATTGGAAGGAAGAAGCTTCTAGTAAATGCAATTAATTAATATTTTATTTCCTTCTAGAAGGCTGAAGGAAAAAATAGAGGTGGGAGCTTCATTGTTTAGCATCAGATTATTGTAAATGACATTTGATAAGAACTTGGATGTGTGAGTTACAGATTTGTTCTTGGCATTAGAGGACATCTATCCTCTCTTGTGACATTCTCCTTTAGGGTTTGGCATTTGGAATTCATTTCCATGTATTTGATTTTACTAGTTTGAGAACTCATATTATTTCAGCAGTGGTTCAATCTTCAGTTTGCATAAATTCCATCTTGTTCATGTTATATGGCTTCAAAATCTATGCAAAAATATTAGAATCTTTATCAGCAATTGGTTCAGTTTTTGGGCATTTCTAGGGTGCCCATTACATTGGTCATATTAGTAAGCATTGTCCAACTAGGTCAAAGGCACCAAGTTGTGAATTTGTTAAAAGAAAAAGCAATGTAGATGTTGAACACATCAAGAGTGAGATGAATAAGACATGGAAGAAGAAAGATGGTTGTAGTGCATCAAATGGAGAAGGGATCACACCTCATCAAACTAATCAAACAAGAGGTATGTGGGACTAATATTCAAAGTATTATATCATACATCAGTTCCAAAAAGAAGTTAGTACTAAAAGGACTACATTAGCATGAATAAAGATGCAAGATGTTGTTGAAAATTTCAAGATTAAACTTTTAAAGTTTTCAAGTTGCTACTAAGCATCAAAAAATTTCAATGGATGCCAAGTGGAATACTAGTTAGTGCTGAGCTGCCAAATTAGATAGTCAATGTCGAGTCTATAGTAGCTGTTGAGTTATGATAATATCAATGGATGTTGAATGATTATAAAATTCTGTTGATTTCAAGTTTACAATTGTACAAGCACTAAGTATTAATTGAAAAGGTTTTTGAAGGGTATATGGTTATTTTCCACTCATTTCTCATCATTTCAAATTTGAGCAAGAGCTAAAAGAGTAGAAGGAAATTTAGAAGTTTGTTAAAAGAAACTATAAAGATCTCAGCGATGATTTCACACCAAATCTACAAGATTTCAAAAGGTATTTATTCACGAGCTGAGCTATGTAGTTTGCATTTATAAAAGCCCTAGTTTGTTACAATGGCATCAAAATCAAGAAATCTAGAAGATAAAGATGTCTTGAATGTGAAAGTAGTTAGTAATTAGGTAAAAAAACTAGATTTCAAAGTAATTCTAGATGGTTCTTATAAACAAGATCCCTCAAGCACGTTGTCCATGATTCACCCAAAAGTCATTATGATCCAAGATGTCAAAAAAATTTATAACTATAAGATAGGAGGAATAGGTGACATGGAGATAAGATAAGCCTATGAAAGATTGTGTGAAAATGACATCTTAAAAGAAGAATTCAAAATTGTTGAAAGGAAGTGTTTGACGTGTGCCTTGGAATTTCCCACTATATTCAAAACTAAATGGATAAGAATTGTCTTAAGCCAAATTCATGATGGATCCCTATGGCTAGAAGGAGGAACAATAAAGATTTCAAAGAGAATAATCCATAGGGTGACTGGTTTCCTAACCCTAGATCAACCAAAGACTCTACGGAGTGATTCCAAAGTGGTAATAGAGAAGAATACAGGAGAAAAGTAGAACAAACAAGGAATGACAATTGATACTATCACAGATCCACTAGTAAACTTTGCAATAAGGGTTCTTTCTCATAAGTTTTATAAATCTAGCAGATTAAATAGTGTGCCCTTTATTGCAGTAGATGTTGGATACAAAATTGTGAAGAAAGATCATACATATGATCTAGTTGATCTTCAATTGCAACAAATATTAGAAAACCTTGGAGTAGTAAGAAAGACCAAGAGTGCATAGTGAAAATTTGGATCAATTCTAATTTGCATATTTTTCTATGTACATAATACATTCCCATCTTTTGGCAAAATAGGATGGAAGACAAACAAGATAGTTGTTGCTCAAATAAATGAGTACATTTTTCAAATGGGTGAGAATTTTGAAACTATCATGAGAAGCTATTTTGAAGACTTTAAGAAGTCTATGAAGCAAACGATGAGAATACCTATTTCCTTGGTTGAACAATATTACAATGATATATGTTTTCTTGTAGATATTGACTACACATATGTACAAGCTGCCACACCTAGGGTAAGATGGCTAAGACCCTTAGGATATGAAATAAAAGTTCATGAAGCCTCAACAGCCATTACTGCACTTCTTGCTAAGGAATCTGATAAAACAACCAAAATCTTTGGAAATTATAATTTTATGAAGTCAAAGATAGAGATGGAATTGAATACAACCTCTACAATAAAGAAGAAGGAAAAACTAGTGAAGAAACTTAAGGCCAAATTCGATGAAGGTGCTAAAGAGGAAGAAGAGGAAGGAGATGAAGAAGATGAAGAGGAAGAACAAGAAAAAACTAAAGAACCTCTTGTGTTAACCCAAGGCATGGGTGAGGAAAAAGAAGAAGAGGAAATAGAGGGTGTCGAGGAAGAAGAAACCAAGGAAGCACAAATACATGTTGAGGAAAAGGAAAGAAAGGCCAAGGCACAGCCTGTGGCTAAAGCAAAGAAAGTTTCTAAATCAAGTCCAACAAATCCAACAACACCTACCACTAGAACCAACACAAGAGCTACCACACAAAAGGCCAAGGAGAAAACAAAGTAGGAAAAATGAGGACAAGAACAAAAGAAACAAAGAAGGAAATATATCGCCTAACTCATATGAAGAGAGAATTGAATCAGATGATTAAAGCCAATTTAAAGTGGTAACTCATACACCACTTTCTAATCTTGACAATATGCATGAAAATAACAAAAATAATGCAGATTTGTCTGGTCTTAAGAATGTAAATTTTGATAATTTGGAAAAATAAGGGAAAAATTTAGTAGAAGAAGCCTTATACACAATGATGTCCAAATTTAAGAATACACCATTAGAATTTGATAATTTAGTACCCAAGCCATTGTATGATTTAGTTGAGCAAAAATGACATTATTGTTTAAATTTGGAAAAGCAAATAAGGGAAACAACTTTGGCCCATGTTATGTTAGAACTAACAAAAGGGAAAATTGCTAAGGAAAATAAGAAATATGGAGGAAGGCTCACAAAAAATTATAGAGCCTTTAGCATTCTCCAAAATAACATTGCAGATGTTGAGAACAAAATCCACTCAAATGTGGAAATTAATCTATGGATTGACCATAGTGAAAAAAGGAGAGAAGGACCCCTTTGACGGTAAAAATGATGATAAAGAAGAGGATGATAAAGATGATAGCAAGGAAGAGAGAAATATAGAGGAGGAGACTAATAAGATGGATATTGACATGGCAACAACTGAACAAGAACATGAGGAATAGAGTGTGCAAGGCACAGAAATGCCAAGTGCTAGTCCTCCTCATGACACAAGTGCACTATAAAAACCATAATTGTCAAGGAATTCTCTGATGCATCAGCTCAGAACATCAACCCATTGACTACAAAAGATTTAAAGAAGATACTAGATCAATCTACACTACAAGCACAATTATGCACAAATCCAATTTTGATCAATGTAGAAGAACTTGAAAAGGCAATAACAAAAGTTACAAAGGATAAGGTGAATACATAAGAACCACCTTCTTCCATCCATTCAGTTACTAGTGATCAACCATTGATTCAAACAACTAAAGACACATCAATCGAGGTTGATACAAGTGTTAAAGTGGACATAGTTGAGTAGAGGCAGACTACCAAAGAAGAAGAAAAAGGAATAAAAACTAAGCAAATAGGACATATAGATACATCTATACCTGAAGCATAGACACAAGGTGAAAGTCATATCATTTTCACAGATCAAGATAAGTCTAAAGACGGTGGACAAACACTAAAGGTAAAGGAGTAGGAGGCCATCCAAGCATTGGTAACTTTACCAACATCAGGCTCTTCACCTACAAAACTTCTTTAGAAGATGAGCATAGAAGCTATACCCCTACAAATCTCAGTGCCAGGCTCAAGCTCTTCTAAAGTTAAAAAGGTAATTCATTATGGTGATATTACTTTAGATGAAGAGATAGTAATTCCAAAATTTGATTATGACACAATTACAATAGATCAAATAATCATTTTATAACAAGATTCAGAGAAAAAGAAACACCAAGAAATGCTTAGGAAGGAGTATAGGAAAAAGAAAGCACTACAAGAAATTAAAGACATCTTTTTAGATGCATTCAGCTTGCCTACTCCTAAAGAAACCAAGGCATTGTTGGAACAATTGTTAGATATTGTGGAGAAGGTTAATAATGAAGACTTGGATACAAATGCCAAACTTTTAGAATGGTTTGAAAGAAAATTTCAAGGAAAAGTAAATGAAAAGATATCTATTGACGTAGCACTATCTCAAGTTGAGTTGGCAACCAAGGTTGAGGATGTGAAGAAGACACTTGAGAATATCTTCTAATTTTACATCAAATTTTGTGATCCCACACTCTTCATCCAAGACACCTAATATAGAATTTTGATCCTGTAGAGGAATTTAAGCATATTAGGTACATAGCTACCTAAGAACCTAGCTCAAAGCGAGAAGCATTTCCATAAATGTATTCAATCACAGAGTCAATTAGCCATGTTAATGGTAGAAGAGGCTAATTTAAGGGCCAAATTAACACAAATTTAGGCCTCTCTCACCCAACATATGGAAATTCTCGATAAAGAATAATGTTGGGTGATGCGACGCGCTCCCCTGCCCACAGGTGGTTAATTATGTGGTGTTCCATGTTCACTAATAGTCATGGCTTTTGGTGCAATGGCAAATGGGCCCTATAATTGGTATCAGAGCCTGGTTTTGGCTTGGTCATGGGTTCAAATCTCCTCGGTGCCTTTCCAACTCGCGTAAGCACCTGGTATGCGCGTCGAGGGGGAGATTGTTGGGTGATGTGAAGCGCTCCCCTGCCCACAGGTGGTTAATTATGTGGTGTTCCATGTTCACTAATAGTCATGGCTTTTGGTGCAACGGCAAATGGGCCCTACAAATAAGGCTATGTAGAAACTTTGTTAAAGAAAGATCCCAATCTTTCTACATTACATGGCCTAGTACACCTTGTAGCCAAGCTTGCTACCCAAGTTAATTCATTGGATGTTGCATGTGAAAATTGGGATGTAGCTGTAAAAATAATCATGGAAGTCCATAAATCCTTTTTGGAAAAATACACTATAAGTGTTTAGCCCCTTTAACATAAGTGTCAAAAAGGGGGAGATAGATTAAAAGGAGATGTAAATATGCAAGAAGAAAGGGGGAGATAGATGGAAAGGGGGAGAGATGAATAAAGAAAAAGGGGGAGATATCAAACTTTGACAAATTTTGACCCTAGTGATATGAATTTTTGAAGAACACAATATAGAGATAGAAATAGAGTAGAGCAAATATTAGCTAAGGCAGAACATCAAGAGCATCAGCTGCAAGTGCATTGAAGTCAAAGAGTATCAGTCAGCAAAGACAAATCTACTCAGAATGGAGAATAGATTTTGGATATAGAACAAACATATTAACTCAGGGGGAGTTATACATTTTGAGGTAAATAGGTTTTTACAAATTTTTGAAAATTTTGAAGTTTTATATATAAGTTGATTCATGGATATGTTATACTTGAGAAGATTAGATTGATTATGTATATTCAAGTGTTTTTGACACTTATGTCAAAGGGGGAGATTGTTGATCTCAGATTGGTTTTGACAAGTGAGTGTCAACACACTTAAGACATTTACTTAGTTCATGCTGAACTAGTAATGTATACCGAGTATAATATGTAAATATAAGACCGTGCTGAGCTATAATGAGTGCCAAGTTACTCATGTGCCAAGTAACTCAAGTGCCAAGCAGATAGACCATGCCGAGCAATTCAAGTGCCAAGTGAATAATAGATGTCAAGAAGTTCAAGCGACAAGTCAAAAGTAGAATTACAATGTATGTCGAGCATCAGTAACTACATATGTTGAGTAACACAAATTGGAATTATTTGTTTGTTATGGCATAAACAACTACGTAAACCATTTTTCAGTCAATATAAGGTTAGATTTTGATTCTTTAGAGATAAGGATGAATCTACATGTAGATTCCCTATGCAATTACATGTAGCCAATGAAAAAATGGGAAGGATTAAGTGGCAAAATGGATGAATCTCAGTTGTAGATTCATACCTACCCCTAAGCCACCTCAATCTTCTTAAGGAGGATGAAGCCCTAAATTTTCAAGTGAGAGAGAAGAGAGTTGAGAGCATTGTGAAGGGGTGAATGATTGAATTGAAGGAGCGAACAAGATAGTTTGTAGAGCATTCAAGGTGACTTAGCAGTAAGAATGAATTGTAGAATCAATATATGAAGAACAAAGGATAAAGGATACATCAAATCAAGAAGTATTAATTAGAGATTGGATAGAGGTGATCTATTATTAGGCAAGTAAGTGCCAACAAAAAGATCTATGCTGAGACATTTTGACAGGTGATTTCAATTAAATTTCTTAGGTGGAGTAGTCCTAATAGGCTTTACCAAATCCTTTAATAGGGTGGCATTCCAAGTGAGTGTTCAAAATTCCTTTAACCAGGCACACTTCTAATAGGGTGTTGAAATCCTCTAACAAGGTGGGACTTAACAGTCTTTGTTAGCCTTCAATAGGGTAGGCCTTTCACAAGGTAGATCATGATTCATGGTCAAACCATTGTAACCTTTATTGGCTACACTTTATTGCTGCAGTAGTGAATATTTGTGGGTGTCATCCCCATCATAGTTTTACCTTCCCTTTGGAGGGTTTTTTGGTAATCATATCTAGTGTCAAGTGTGTGTGTTTGATTAATTATATATTTTAAATGCATTTAATGTACATGTCATTTCAGCATGTTAATGCATATGATGTATGAATGGTGAAAGTTTTATGGGTCCAAGTTTTAAACTCCTAATTCAACCTCACCCTCCCCCCCCAGCCCCCCTCACCCTCTTAGAAATTTACCTTTCCCACTTGTAATTCAAACATATTTTTAAATGGAAAGCTGAGTCATGATAAAGTGTTTTCACCACTAATGTGAAAGGGAAAGATTATTGATCTCTAAGCCTAAGTTTCCTATTAGTGCCTAACACTTAGTCATTTCCAAGGCAACATTGGATGGTCATTACTATGACCAAGACATCCAAAGAGTATCAAGCTACAGAGGACTTGTCTATAGTTTATCATAAGCTGATCAAGTTAGAGGTTCCTCAGCATCCCAATAGAGACTAAGCCATCATACAAGATGAGTAACACAAAAGAGTTTGACTATTTGGGAAGTTAGTTAATGTTGAGTGATTCAATATGTTGAGTGAGTAGAAGCCAAGTGATAACATGAATGTTAGTTATGACCCAACATTAGAACATTCAAGTACCAAGTAAACCATTTTTGTGATGCAAGGAGGGTAAGAAGAACTAGGGCCAAAGGTACACCCAATAATCTCAACCACCTTATAGAGTTAACACAATGGAAGCAAATACACAAAGAGAACAACACCATAGAGAGCGAATGAAACACTTTTATTGATTCATCAAATAATTAGCATACATGCCAAACTGTAGGGCATTCTAGGTTATGGCCAGATTCAAAATACATTCAAGATCCATGATCTAGCTTCAAATTTGCACTTCTAGACACATATGCAACAAATTTCTAAATCCTCCTTGTTCTCTAAGTTCTACTCTAACTCTAATCCTAAACACCCTATTTCTACTTGTCAAAATGACTTACACAAGATTCTAGAACATTACATAATAGAAAGGCCAACCTTAAAATGGTTTGCACACATCCCAAGACAAGATCCTATCATTAAAATACTTATCAGAATTAAATATGCAAGTCAGCTCCCAAAACATAGACAACTAATGAAAAGAAGGAACAACATGTTGACACTTGACATCAATAGGTTCACTCGACACATGAAGGAACACCTAACTAATACTAGATAACTCAACACACACTGGATAACTCAACACACACTGTAGAACTCAGCACACACTGGATAGCTTGACACACACTGTAGAGTGAGATGAGATAACATGCTAACCTAAATGTTAATACAATATGGGGTAACTACAACTCAGTTGATACTACAAAATTACTGGCACTTGGCAATTGCTGCAACTCGACAATGACTGCAACTTGGCAACAACTTGCAAAATGAATGCAAATGAGAAGGATAACATGTCAACCCAGGATGCTCCTGCATCATTTTGACATATGAGTTTGTAAATGCAAAAACACTTATGTAAATCATATTAGCTAACTTCTACATGATATTTCAAGATTACAAAGGTAATTAAGGAGTATTTTACATATTTTTTTAGATGACATTAATTGGAAGAAAAGAAAATTAACAAATCAAAAAATCAGAAGGATAAAATGACAAAAGGATAGAATATGGATCATTGATCCTAATCTAGAACTTTCTATGATTATCTATTTAACAAGGGTTGGACCCTAAGATCAGTGTATGAGTGAGAGTGAATGAAAGTGAGCATGAAGGAAGAAAAGAGCTAATTACAAAGCAAAGGAAGGATAAGTCTGAAAGGGTGTCAGACAAAGAAACCAAAGAAGTGAAGGACATAATAAAGATATCAAATAAGGAGATAATATTGAGATTCTGAAGGGATGAGGTTGATAAATAGCTTTAAGAGAAAACCAAAGGATCAGGTATTGAATCATTTTTAACATATTAAGTCAAGGAAAATCTCTTAACAGAGTTGTTATAATAGACCTATTTAAATATCCTAATAGAGTCCTTACTTTATTATAAGTGTAAAATCTTTTAACATGGTAAGACCTAACAATGTTAAATGCTCATAGCAAGGAAAACCCCTCATTGGGTAGATCATCATATGTAATCAAATTGTAGCCCTAATAGGTGAACTTTGTTGTTGCAATAGTAAAGATTTTTGGGTTTCATCCCCACCCTAGTTTTACCTTCAACTTGAAGTGTTTCTGGATTACCAAAATCATTATGTTATGTGTTGATATTTTACATGGATGTTATGCTTAGATATATTTCATTTTAGCATTACATGTTTATGATTATATGGTATGAGATCTAAGATATGAGATGGAATAGGTGTAAATATAGTTAATTGTTTTATCATAGAGAATGTTTTATAGATCTTGATTCATTGCCCCCTCCCAATATCTTATTTCCCATTAGGATTTCCAATAGGAATAAGAATTAGTTATTATTTATTGTGTTGTACCATGGAAAGAGAGAAGTTAACAAAGACTAAAAAAGTGATGGAATTATATTTCCCATAGGTTAGGATAGTGTATATTTTTTAATGTATTAAAATTAACTTGCATGATTATGTATATGTGTACATATATTTAGTAAATAATTAATGTATGGTATTTTTTAAATGTCTATGCATGTTCTATTGTTGTACAAGGAACATAATTGAAGAACATCAACTTAATTAAACATGGGTTTCATTTCATTGATTATCAACCTAACAAGAAGATTTTTCAATATAGCCACCATGTAATTTCAACTAGCTTATCTCTTCATCTAGTTGCAAAGCATAGCATTTGTAAGTGGAGGCCTGATACTAATGATCATGAGCGAATATTGCATGCTATCTAAGAATGAGTTGAACCACATGATTCAAGATAGAAAATATATACACATGTCACCTTAGTTACATGTCACACATGTCCTAACTTAAAACATATCCCAATAAATTGAATAATTAGTTATATTTCAATTATAATATAACATCCCCAATTGCATGCACGCACATACACGCACACACACACACACACATGGGGACATTATATTATAATTAAAATATAATTAATTATTTAATTTATTAAGATATGTTTTAAATTAGGACATGTGTGATATGTAAATAAGGGGACAAATGTCTTAGGGGGGTATTTATTCTAATTGATTAAAATAGGAAATGCATCTTGAGTAAATATTATATTGAAATATTTTTTTTGTCTTAAATTTAATTTGGACATGTAATTAGTTAGGGCATGTGTGATATGTAAATACTTGTTCAAATTTTGATCTATGCAACTAATTAGGATGTCTGCCTTAAGGGGATGTTTATTCTAATTGATTAAAATAAAAAAATGCATCTCAAGTGAATGTTATATTGCAGTACATTTTTCTCTTAAATTCAATTAGGACATGTAACTAATCAGGGTATGTGTGATATGTAACTACTTGTTGAAATTGGGTTCTATGTTGGGATCTCTGTAACTTGTTGGCTCTTGATTCAACAGTGATTATTATTACCAATAGACAACAAAATTTATTATACCTAGATGTAGCTAATGCTCATATTTAGCATAATAAACTGTATCTTTGGGCCAACTTCACAAAGCACAAATTCTTCCTTCACTTATGGATCTACAAGACCAAGGTGGGAGTACCTTAGGGATTCTAATATGTACTTGACTCTTACCCTTAATCCCTAAAGACTATAGATATGGTCCAATATCTCTAATAAAATGTAGAACAAAGATGAGCTACAATAGCTAACGATAACTCATGAATTCCCACAGGTTAGATGATGACCACCCTTACATACTTGATATAACACTTGATTGATTTAAATTTGAATATAAATTGGATATATGCAGTAGAATTTACTTCAATTTGCTTCTGATTTATATGACTAGTGCCTTATCCATTGGTGCATAGAGTCCATTATCAGCAAGGGATTTAATTCAGATAACATGTACATGAACTATATTAGCTATGATCACTAATTCTCATTCTTATGAAATATCCTTCTTATAAACTCATAGACTCTATAGATTCATTGAAGCACTTCCTTAATTCCTTGAATTAAAAGAAACAATAGAATCATTATACAACCTATCTAGATTGCATTCAACCAATTAAACCTTGTTTAAGTAATCTCAAAATAAGAAAATTCATAAGATGGAGACAGAGATTGACAACATAAACGTAGTGTAAATGCCCTTTTGTATTATCCTTTTGAAATACTGATACAATAACTTATAGAAACTCAATGAAACTCATAATATATTACTAGTTCTATCATTGACATCAAAACATTAAAAAATTACAAAGCTAGAACATAAACTTAGAAGACTAGACACAAGATTGGACTGACTGTACTTTTGAACAAGGCAAAACTAAAAAATGCACATACCCCTTCTCTGACCTTGGGATCTCACCTTTATAGTGAGATGCAACAAGATTCAGGTACAAAGAAATGACATCTGTCCAAAAGATATTTTATTGCTAATGCAAAAAACAAAGAAAAGTGCAACAAGAAAACTTCACATCACAATATTCCTTTATGGGACCACTTTTATGTTCCACCTATTGTCATGCTTTCTTTGTCTGAAAAGAATTGATGATTGGTTTTTTGGCTATTTTGAATCCTCAGAATAGGTAGCCATTAGGTGTGCCAATGATGTGTCTGGCTTTGATCTTTGCAAGTTCACTTCAATTCAAGGATCTCCACTTGCATCATCATGTACTGTTAAAATAACAATTATATCTAGGCTTGCTTCTGCCACATCATTAGTTGGGACCACAATGCTTTCCACTTGGGCTGGTTGTTCTTCTCTATCTTCTTTTACATGTGTTGATGTGTCATCTATTTGGCTTTTATCATGGCCCACATCATTAGTTGATGTCTTTATTTGTTTTAAATGGACAAAATCATCCATCCATTTGTTGAAGACTGTCTTCAAGCCAATGAAAGCTCAAGATTTCTCTTTGCTTTTTAACCATCCAATCCTCTAATTCATTTATTTCAACAAATTATTTTATGAGGGAATTGTAAAGTAGTTGCAGTTTAACAAATTCTTCATTTGTCCTCACCCATAGCACATGTTCTTCTTCATTGATGACTCCAATTATTCTTTGGCACAATAAATCATTCAATTCTTTTCCCAACTCCTTTCTTTTATTATATCAATCTGTTTGAGTGCTTGGGGAAAAAGATCAAATTTCTCACCTAAATGGCTAGAGAAGCAAATTGTTACTCTTCTTTGCAATGCCTTCTTTTTATTTTTAAAATCAGATGGATCATTAAATCAAAAGTTTTTTCTATCTATTCATGGGATGAGTCAATAACTGAAGTGCATAAAAGGGTGATATCCTTATACCTTTCCTCCCATTTACTTATTATAGGTTTAAGACCTCCTCAACAATTTTAATCTCTCCCCACATATCAAAATTTTTCACTAATTTCTCATAGAATGCAAGCCAGTCAATCTTATCTACTAGATTTAAGATGGCCTTTATGAGTATTCATTATATTGATAGGCTAATTCATCTTGTAAGGCTTTTAGATTACTCTTTTCTTCCTCCAAATCATCAGTAGTATAAAACTCTAGCCTTTGTGGAGTATCAAGGATCTCAATAAAAGGAGTGGATCTAGGAGATTTCATTGAAGGGCGAGGATAAGAAATTTGTCACCTAGTAGATTTTCCCATTACTTTATTTTCAAGTTCAATTCTTCTTTGAACTTGTTTATTATATGAAACCAAAAGTTTCTCATATCTGTCTTGTAATTCTAGCTTTTCTCTCTGATCTCTCTCAACAGTGGCTAAAGTCAAGCTAGATACACCAACACCCAACTATGCAACTTCTACACTAGTGCAGCCTAGTCCTCACCGAATTTGGCACCTTTTATTTCCTTCTTATTCTGATCCTCTATACTTAGTCTATTTGAAATAGAATTAAAAACTAGAGCATCTGCTATAAGAATAATAGTCTAGAAAGGATTATGAGGGAATTTTTGTGGTCTGATGGGCTGTGGAATAAGAAAAGATACTATGTAAAATGAGAATGGTTTTTCTTACTGAAAGAGAAGGGTGGGCTAGGGATTAAAGACCTAAAATCTTAAGGTATGGTATTGGCATATAAATGGGTCACTCAAGCTCTTTTAGGGGAGGAACCATAGAGTGTCCTAGTTAGAAATAACATCTCTAGATCAGGAATCAAAAAAGGTAAAAACTAGATCAATGTTCCACTTTGTGATAATTTTTGGGGGAATTTTAAGTTAGCAGTCTTTGGCGCCAAATTTTTATAGTCTATTTGGAATGCTTGGTCCTAGGTTAGAAGTCTTAGCCCACTTAGAGGTGCTAGTTGTGGTCCTCCTACTTATTCTATTATGGACAGTTCTATTTGGTGGGGAGTTGAAGCTAATGGGAAACCCTCTTGGATTAACCCAAAGTTACTCTACAAAAAATTGGAATAAATATGACATCTCCCTTGTAAAAAATATTTTGGTTGATAATAGGTTAAGGTTGTGGAATGAAATCTCTGGAAAATTTCACATCTAAATTCTCAAAAGAAAACTTACTCTATCATTACTAAAGCTATAGGCCATTTCTTCCCCAGGCACACTACGGACACTAATCATTTTCTTCAATGGACTAAATGGAAGGATGGTGAACAATTCAAAAGTGTATCCACTAAACAAATTTATAACATGCTTAAGGATGACAACTTTGTTCTTGATAGGGTGAACCATGGCTAGGGATTGGGGTATTCAATTGATAGATGGCATTTTATTTTTAACTTTTTTTGGTAGTCTCCTTGACAACCAAAGAAATCTTTCATTAGATGGTTACTTCTTTTAAGGAAACTTGTTGTTGGCAATACTTTGCCTTGTGGTCTTGGTAACCCTATTATGTGTGATGTTTTCTCTATTCCAAAGTCTTATGAACATCTTTTTTATTTATTGTAATTTTTTCCATGGTGTTTGGTCCATTTTTTTTTGGGTCCCCTATAGTTTGGAATAATAGATCTGGTTTCATGGAGTCCAATTCTAGCCGACTTTGGTAAGTAAGTCTTTTGATCTTAAAACTAATACCTTCTAGTATGTTCTAACCTACAAAATTTTATGGTTTCTTTGGAATGAGAGAAATTGAGAGATTTTTTAGAAGAGAAGGAGGCAACTTACTGAGTTTGGGTGTAAACTCATACATTTTCAAATCATGTTGCAAGTTGTTGTTACTTTGGAAATCTCTAGGGACAAGTTCATGGTGCTGATGTGGGAGGGACGAATCCTGATTCATAAGGAAGATTTAATCGCATGTCGTTATTTTTCTATGCACAAGGATATGCTTAATTGAAGAAAATGGATAATCTTAACTAGTTCATAAAAGGCCTTAGTATTGAAGACATATCTTTTGTTGTTATACATGCTCCTCATGTTCATACAACACCAAGGTAGATGTATTAGAAAGCATTGCAGGATGTTATCTATTGTGTGGAAGGACACCTTGAAGTTGGCCAATTATCTTTTTGTATTAATGGTTCTAAATATAGGTTACTTCAAATGTAATTATATGTGCTTATTTGACAGCTACTCTAAACTTGTTAAAATATTCTACTCTCTTAGGTAGCTAGTTGGGTTATGCTTTTGTCAATTTCTGAGTTTATTTTGAAGATGTAATGTGTAAGAAAACTCAGATGACATATATGCCAGATGATATATATGTCTTAGTGATATAACCCAGATGCTTTTACTATGTTAATCCCAAAAAGAAGGTTATATTGTAGATTTAGATACAGTGAAACATTTTCATAGAATTTGTTGAATTGAATGAGCATTGAATCGAAAACATACAATTGCAAATATATTTTAGTGATGAATTCCCTCCTATAAACAATTTCCACATAAATTTACATCTATTATTTGATCTCACCACTCAATTTTCTTCTAATTCTTTCATATATTTTATAATGTCAATTAAATATACACTCTTAATTCATTATTTTGATCTACCAACTCAGTATAACAAGAACAAAAAGCCCCAACAAATCTCAAAATGCCCAACTAAAATACATTTGAGCATGTTCTTGCTCACCACCCAATCTTTGAAAACTACTAAAAAAAAAACCTTTAGAGACTTTCGAAAACCCTTTTTCCTTCTATTATGTCATTTTTCCAAAGTTTATCTTTCATTTTCCTTCAAGCCAAATAGTGAAATCTCAATCATACATTTCTACATTAGATATGTCCATTATTTTCTCTATCAGCACTAAATTTGCAAAACTAGAAAACAAAGATATAAAATTTAGGGCATATCCATGCGTATGTCCATGATTATTTTTCAAATCGTTGTCAACAAGAGCAATGGGGTCAAGAATCTCGATGGCTTCAAGCAAAAGCACAATATTAAACCTATTTTATAAATTCCCGCATCCATTCTATAGCCGGTCCCTCTCTTAGAGTCAATGCTTTAGTCACGTTCATTCATATAATTGTGTTTTCTTCCTCTACTTCGATGAAAATTTTGTTTGGGAATAAATCAGACATGATACCTATTGATAAATAAAAATTTGAAATTGGTGCCATTGATTTGGACAAATGGGTAAATTTTTATATATTTTTAATTTGTATATAGGTCAATGAGTCAATATGTTACATGTAAAGAATTAAAACATATAGACATGGTACATAAAGAAGGATCTAAATCTGATTTTTAGCTACTTTAAGTCAATTTGTTGGCCACCAAATGATATAAATAAAGAATTAAAATTAGTTGATGTCGACTTGGACAAATAAGTAAGAGAGACCATATAATTTTATTTTCTTCAATGTCAAGCTTGTGATCTAGAAGCAATGACCTTTTATTATTATTAAAGCTTTCGAGTGTGATCTATAAAAGCAATCAACTTCAACTAGAATCCAATGAACTCCTTGCTTTATGGATATTGGATGGGTCCCTAACTCGGTATAATTGATCACTATTTATCTTTGACTATAGTTTATAGATGCATAAAAGGAGTTAATTTTTAAAGGGTATTGTATTTGTTGGATGGTATTTGTGTTTTGATTGAATACAATTCTTCTCTGTCTAAATAAATGATTGTACTAGAATTGTCAGTTCAACATTACAACATGTATGCTTAATTATTGAATTTTTTTTACAGTGAATGATGTTCAACAATTTACAATCATATCCATGTGCTTCAAATGCGCTATATTCCAAGACTTGGCACCTAGAGTGCGCCAAATTGTCGGTGGGTATTTGCTTGAGGATTATATTATTATAAAGATATAGAAAGATTTTACAATGCTTCATATCGTTCCAAGGTATATGTTGCCTACTTCAGTTATTCTAGATTAAGGTGATAAAATTTTAATGATACCCACAAAAAAATTAATAAATCAAAGAGAAGTATTATTTAACATTCTACCTTATAATATTAGGCATGTATCTTCTTAATTTATTTAGTCAAACTTCAATTGTAGAATAACTCAATGAATTGTAGTACTCTAAATCTACTTTCTAAACTATAAGAGTTTTTACAAAATAGATAAGATTAGATGGGTTAGAACCTATGCACACGAAAAAGAGTTCCTAATTTTTTTAGAAAACCTAACATTGTTATTTTCATGTGCAATGCAAAACACCTATTTAGTATTTTGAAAATCCCTTTGGTAGGATGAAAGCTAAGAGTGATATTTGGAAGATGTGTATTTTTGTGCAATGTTCTGATGAGTATTTTTTTCGTGAATTAGTGAAGTGATTGCATACTGCAATTTTGGTACTTGTTCATGTGCAAAGCATAACTTGCATCAAAATAATCCAAAATGGTTTTTTTTTCATTGTATAGAATAGAGTGTAGAACAATAATATGTAATTTATTTTTCATTTGTTTAAGTCTATTAAAATTTATTAAAAAAAAGATAGACATATATCTGTGAGAACTATGACAACACTAATAAAACTAATTAACATTTACAATGTTAAAATTGTCAAAAAAAAGAAAAAATTACATATTTAAAAAGGTAAGAAGACGTGTTAGATTATGGTGGTGATTTCAGAGATACCCACTTTATCATTTGGAAACCTAATGAAGGCAAAGACGAGAATTCATCTTAGAAGATGAGAAAATGTCCAAATAATTGAAATTGAAGGGAAAATGAGCTCCCAAGCCTTTGGGTCAAATCCCAAGGCTAATTCCAAGCCATAACTTGATTAGGTTAATAATGAGTAAATGTAAAATATATTGTATTCACATAACCCTTTTGGGTTACTATGATAACAATAGCCTGATCAAGTTATGTCTACTATAAATAAACTAAATATTTATACAATATTTATAAATATATATAAATAAATTATCTTAATATATATATATATATATATATATATATATATATATATAAACTAAATCTATATATAGTTAAATATTTTTAATCTATTACTATATATACAAGCACATATATTCATAACCTCTCTCTCTCTCTCTCTCTCTCTCTCTCTCTCTCTCTCTCTCTCTCTCTCTCTCTCTCTCTCTCGTGATCTCTTAGTAACCCCTAACACCCACTCCCTCTAATTTTTAACCCTTCTCTATCTAGGCTAACCCCTAACCCTCTCTCTCCTCAAAACCCTAACCAGTTTCTCTCCTTCCCTCTTAAACCACTAACCTACATCTCTTTCTATTTAACTCCTAACCCCGCTCTCTCTCACTAACCCCTAATTCCTTACCCCTAGCCCCTAACCCCTCCCTCTCTCCTCTCAAACCTCTCTCTCTCTCTCTCTCTCTCTCTCTCTCTCTCTCTCTCTCTCTCACACACACACACACACACACACACACACACACACACACACACACACACACACACACACACACAATGTACTCTACCAGAATAAAATTATGCATTCCTTCCTTTAAGATTCAAAAAATATATTTTTATATCACTTTTAATGAAATTAATTATTACAAGAGAATGCAGAGAATAACATATCTGAAGCTAAGATGTCTATACTTGATAACAATGACCATCTTCAAGGTTTGTCTTAGTTATCTTCATAACTTATCATGTAATTTAAATAAAACTAGTATAACCTACATTAAATATAATAGAGAAAATAAATGGTTAGAAGTATAGAAATATTGAATACATATATCTAAAAAATATAAAGAGATATTAATTTATAATTTAGAAATTTAATCTTATTTTACTTTACGATTTATTTTATATTTAATCAATAAAAGGCCAAATCCATAAAATTTATTATTAAAAAGAAGATTTTACAAGTTCTATGTTCAAAAAGGCATTGGTAGGAAAGAACAGAGAAGAAAACCTCCACTATTGCCCGAGAATTTCATCATATAGACTTTTACATATTTAAAAGGAGTGTACCCAAGTTTACAAAACTTAATGAGATCCTTCTACTAAGCTCAATTTGAATGATATCTTAGACTTTATAATTGCCTATGAGCTTAGAAATTCTTTATTTCCCTCAGTTTCCAAAGTGGTATTGATGAAGTTTTATGAAATGAATGAACTAGCCATCTAGATGTTAGGGTCTTGAGAAAGATGTTATTAACTCCCTATTTCCTACATTCTACCATAAAATTCAGGCTCATTTAAATCATTAGCCTAGCTAGGAAATCTAAAATTTGTAATCAATCTTTGCAACATTTTTCTGAAACTATTATATGTAACTATTTACTTGTTATTTATCTATGTTATGGAAAAGTTTTTAGTTACTGCATTGAAGATCCCTAATAAGAAGAGAAATAAAGGGCTACCATCATTTACAATTCCTAATAACCGACCTAGTGTAAGATATTTTTCCAGTTTTGGTTAGGGTAATCCAATATTTACCAAGATTCATATTGCTACTAAAACTTGACTACTATTATGGTTACCAATTTAACTCATTTCTCATTTGGAGCTACACTGCGAGATTTAGTAAATGATTGTTACATTACTTAAGTCTTTGTCACAAAGTGATATTAGTTTAGGGAATTAGCCAATATTAGATTAAGTTGGATCAAAATAAATACTCTTAGTGAACTATCAAAAAAAAAAGAGTAAGGAGCTCTAAACTGTATGAGAAGAACAAGAAAAATGTTAAAGTGAGAACTAATCCTAAAATTGTTATGGCCATAGTACTTTTAGAGATATAGATGAAAAAGGAAAGTGAAAAAATAAAAGGTGGGATAGGAATAGAAAAATTAGATAATGCAATAATAGACAACAAAATTGGGGGCACAGTATAAAATACAAGCTTTGATATATTAATACATGCTTGATACATTTACTATTATCAAAATAAGAGGTCGAATATTCTTTGCAAGGCCCCATCCTGTCTAGGGGTTCAAATTCCAGACTATTATCATATTTATATTTCCAAAATTTACATTTTGTATTAATTAAAGTCGAAAGGGTAAGACCAAAAAGAAAATTTCTCCCAAAATTATGATGGCCAATCTGATAAAGTTAAAGCAAACTAGAATTAACTAATCTTGTGAGTTTGATTACAAACATATTTATATTCTAAGGCTAGTACAAAATAAGACAAAAGAGGCTACACAAATTTTTTTGATGCTAGTAGGTCTTCCTCCTAAAGGTACCATTCCATTCCACTCCAATCTACATAGATGCCTATGTTTGTGACTACTAGTAGAAACATCCAATTACAGGTGATATGCTCCATTCTTTGCATGAAGGCCCTCTTGTCTTTCATTATAAAAGTCGAAAAGACTTTAACTGGAATGTCCAAAAAATTATACTCATTCCTTTTAGGAATGTAGAGGTCATCATCAATATTCCCTAAGACTACATCTAGCTCCCTTATGATTGGCTCCTTAAAAATAACCATACAGAAATCCCTAATGGAAATTTTATCCCTATCCACATGCATAATGGTAGCGATAAACATGGCTATAATGTTACTATTATGCTTGGGCCTATTTGCTAAGTTAGAGAATTTATCCCCCAAGATGATCGCAATAGCCCTATGAACCAAGCCATTCTTGGTTTTGACCATCTTACTTATCCTAAGTGTCATAATTTCCCCCTAGAATGTCATTTCTCTATAAATATGATTCATCCTAATAGACGTATCCATCCTAAAATAATTCACTATTTGAAGTAGATTATATTCAGCAACCTAATTCCTACAACTCTCGATTAGATTAGTGATAGTGGTTGCAATCTTTACTGTAGAGGTCCTTAAATAGCTGAATTGTCATCATTAAAAGTTTCCCTCCTTTTTGAAGCTTGTGCCAAAAACTTGGTTAATCTTACTTCATGTTATTTTTGAGTGTGTGGTGCTTAGTGTTCATCCTTCTCCTTATGTGTTTTCCATTTCTTGGCAATTTGGCATTAAAAAGGTACCAATAACTAATGGATTAGTATTTATTCACATGTGTAGAATTAATTATTCAATTGATATATTTAATCTATGGGATTCCCTAGTTACTATGGGGATTGTGTGTAAAATGAGAATCAATAATACTCCTAACCTACCCCAAGATAATCCTTAGGTAATGAAGCTAGAGTTAAACTACGCTCTACCTTAAACTCTTGCTAGATTTGGATTGCTAGAGATGACGAAAGCTTGACAATCAAATGTTTGGCTATTTTAAATAATGGATTTGTATTTTTTCCTCATTTTGCACCCTTATAGTTCTATCCTAATCTTAAAAAATGCTTTGCTAAGTATTCCCTAAATTGTTGAGTAAGAATTTTTGTCCATTATCTCCTAAGTTTGCTAGTGAGTCTATTGCTTTGTCGCCTTCCCTATAAATATGTTGGTATCTAATCTCTTCAAAATTGTCTGCTACATTTAACGCATTTTCTAGGTTTGATTTCAATGTCTAGTTAGGTGTGCTTCTCTTTTGAAGTGCATTTAAAATTCAATTTGTGAGTCTCCTATTATTAGTTTCTTGATTCCCAGATCTAGATTTAGTTAGAGCCCTTCTATGAGGGCTTCTAATTCTACTAGGTCATTCATTGTTTGACCTAAAGGTTTGGCCCATTTGATGATCTACTTGTCTGAGGTAGATATGTAGCATCCTATTCTTGCTCTTCATGGGTTACCCCAAGAGGCTCCATCAAAATTTACCTTTGTCCATCCTATTTGGGGAGTTCCTACTTGCAATTTTTTCTAGTGAGCTTGTTTGCTTTAGTAGATATCATCGAGAGGTTAATTAGTTTTGTCCCATTAATTTTCATTAGGGCTTCCCATTCTGAGAAAGCTCATTTTTTATTTGGTGTTGTTTCTTAGATTATTGTTGATAACTTCAGTAATGCTAATTTCTACTTTGTTTAAAAAGGTTTTAAGTTCAATCTCTTCATTATTGAAATTTCTCCTATTCCTCTCTTTCCAAATCTCCCATAAGAAGATGGATGGAAATTTTTTCCAGAAATTGTTGTTCATTTGGGACTATTCATATTTAGGCTAGCTATTTAGGTGTTTCCAAAGGTTGAAATGTAGCGCTAATGACTAGTTTAGTTTGTTACATAACCATAACCAACATGCTTTTGTAAAGTTGCATTGATAAAGGAGATGATATGTTGTCTCAAATTCTTTTCTACATAGAGGACATCTTGAGGGGCCCTCAAATCCCATTTTGGTGAATCTATGTGTAGTATTTATTCTATTTTGGATTGTTTTCCATAGAAAGATGCTAGGTTTGGGGAGGCAAGTTGAGTCCCAAAAAAGGGCAAGGGGGATTTCAATCTATTCTTATCTTTAAAAATTCATTATTAGATCATATCATATCTTTACCTTGCAGGTCCCATCTTTCAAATCCTCCATATCAATTTATCAGGTCAATTTGTATGTTTGACTTGTCTTTGATTAATGAATTTCTCATACTAGTCTTTCTCTTATTCTAAATGATTGGTATTTTCCAACATCCCATTTCCAAGTTTCTTTTTGATTATTAATTACTCTATATTTTTAGTCTTTAACAAATACTCCCCATAGATTTATCAATTTGAATTTTATGGAGGCTAGTATAAGGGAGGAGTTGGGAGGGGGGATCCCATCCCAAGAATTCTCCTAGAATAATGCTTCTTTTCCCCAACCTATATCCCAAGTTAAACTATTGTTGAGTAATGGCATGTTTTAGAGCCATGCAAAGGGTTAATAGTATGAAATAAAGATAATGGGTCATTTGAGTTGATGTATTTTTTATATAGTAGTTTAGCCCCTTTATTTTCTTTGCTCACATACGATCTCCATACTAGTTTTTCTCCAAAGGCTTCATTCTTCCAAATGAGGTTTTTGATTCCTAATCATCCTAGTATCTTGGGTCTACATATATTTTCCCACTTAATCAAAGCTTATTTTTCTTTTCTTTTTTCCCCTTCCAAAAGAAATCCCTTAATTTCTTATCTATTTTGATTTTAACTCCTTTTGGTAATGAGAGACATGAAATGTGATATGATAGTATGACTAACAATATAGATTTGATCTTTGTGGCCTAACCTTCCTTGGTTAACTTACTTCTCTACTTATTAGTTTTCTTATCTAATTTTTCAATAATTGGATCCCAATTTTTCCCATCTTTGGACCCTTTTTCTATTTGGACTCCTAAATATTTGTATGGAAAGGATCCCTTCCTATATACCATTGTTTGGAAAATATTATTTTCCATTTCTGGTTTTTTGTTTAGGAAGAAGATTTTTTGTTTTTTCTCATTTACTTTCTATCTTGATGCTTTCATATAAGTGGAGATGATTTTTTAATTCTCTTGCTTCATTTAAAGTGTTTTTGCCTAGTAATATTGTATCATCCATAAATTGTTGGTGTGTGATGTTTCTTACCTCTTATGTGACTGATACTCCTTTAATTTCATTCTCAGTCTAGGCCTTCTTTATGGGTCTACCAAAGGTTTCTACCATTATGATAAAAAGAAGGAGGCAAGTTGGGTCATGTTGTCTAATTCCTCTTGACGAATTGAAGAAGCCCTCAAGGGTGTCATTGATAAGAAGAGAAAATTTAGGAGTTGAAATATAGTTATAGATTAGATTAATCTTGTAATGCAAAAAACCAAAGGCTTCTAATATTTTGCAAAGGAATCTCCAATCCAGTTTATCATATGCTTTCTATATATCAAGCTTCATTAACATGCATGCCATTTTATGAGTTTAGGTTGAGTATATTAATTCTTGGATGATAATTATTACATCCAAAATTGACCTATTATGTATAAATCCTATTTTTTCCTTAGAGATTGATTTATGGAGAACTATCTTAAGCCTGTTGGTTATTTCCTTAGAGAGGATTTTATAAATGGTATTACAAAGTGCTATTGGTTGAAAGTCACCTAGATTCTCATGATCATTTTTCTTTGGAATTAATGAAATGAAACTATTATTTATTTTAGATAATAGAGTTCCTGAATTTCTAGTGGCTTCTATGGCTTTCCATAAATCCTCTCCTAATATCGTCTAACATTTCTGAAAGAAGAATGTGTGGAAGCCATTAGGCCCTATCAATTTATCTGTGTTCATGCTAAATAAGGCCTCTTTATTTCTTCTTTCATAAATGCTTTATTTAATAGTTTATTATCTTCTTTTGTGATCAATTTTGGTATTGAAGGGTATATGCAGGATCATGGTGTGCCAAAAAGTGGCGATGTGAAAAAAATAGAGTTTGAAGACATGTAAAAGCGCTTCAAAATTTGCTTTGACTTTTCTTCACATATCTAGGTACCAAACCTAGAAGGTAAGGTTGGGCCTTATCGGATATTCGATTTGACATCGGATATCCGATCACATATCAGGTATCCGATAATTAGCGTAATAATATTATAAAAATATAATTATTATAATATAATATAATAATATTATTATTATATTATAATCGTATAATATTATACTATAATAATAATATTATATTATAATAATATAATATAATACATTATAATAATATAATATAATAATAATATTATATTATAATAATATAATAATATAATATAATATTTTATATTATAATATATACTAATGTAATATAATATATAATGTAATATATTATATATAAAATATAATATAATAATAAAAATGTAAGATATTATATGTTATAATTAATATATAATATTGTGGGCATATCAGATATCTGATACCTGCACATAACATAAAATAAAAGCACAGACCCACGGGCCCTCTTATTACTTTAATTTGGGGCTAGTATTGCAAAAACGATCGGATATACAATTCAAGATCAGATATCAGATATTAAGGCATATTTTATTTTTCCAACTCATTTTAAACCTAAATTCAATAGATTTTAGGATGATTTTGTTTGTTTTAGTTGAATCTAGGGTTTTTTTGAAAAAAATGGTTAAAATTAAGGTTTTTTTAAATATATATTACATTTTGCAATTCAATAGGAATGGCTGATAAGAATGATGACACTAAGGCAGGGAATAATATTCCTCGTAACCCCCCACCAAATGATCCAGTACCCCCACAAAATCATCCACCAAATAATCCTCTACCCCCTCAAAACCCTCCTCGAACCAAGCATTTGATAAATGAAAATCTCACCTAGTTGAGAGGTTTGCATAGAACATATAATAATGTACTCACATTGGCTCCTATGTTATCCATGTTAAATACCATAGTGGATAACATTGAAACTTTTACAAACCAACAAAATGGCACTCTTCATTGGTGTGATGAAATGCACGAGATGTTTGATGATGGTTTGGATTATGATGAGGTTGCAGCCCTCAACATAACCAAAGATGATTTGGCTAGCCTTTTTGCGAACTCAAAAAAGGGTTTATCAGTCGACCCAAAAAAATCTAAACTATCGATTAAATGCTGCACAAATGATGCCATATGTGCAAACTTTTGGGATCGTTGGTGGATGGTCTTTGATATCCCTCCACATGGAAATTTAGACATACCATTTTATTTCCTTAGAAAATTATATGCAAAATTTGTGTTGAAACTTAAAGTGAACTATTGGAGCATGAAGCCCAACATGGGTGTAGGACTAGGAGCTCCTTAGGATAGACCCTCTTCCCAGTGGAAGAAAGCTGGCACTTTTGTCCCCTCCACTGATATCTCCTGCCTCCTTGAGTGCAGCATCCAAATATTATGACTGAGGCTAGCTCTCAAACCATCAGAGCCATTCATAGGCTAAGTAGCCTAATGATATCTCAGGCTAGGTCAGTCCTACCTCCTCGTGTTGATGATGCTAGTGCCAATTCCTCATCGGCTAGCTCATCACACATTTGTGTGCCTCACACTTGCATTACATGCAAGAATATTTACCTAGGTCCCATAGGTGATCTTCTTGAGTATCATTTTGTATTAGACGAGGATACACCAAACACATGCGCAGCAGCTACAGACCTTGATGCGAGAGAGGAAAGGAATGTAGAGGCATGGACTCCTTCGGTGTCAGTATATGTATATATATTTTTGCTATGACATATGTGATTTAAAGTTAATTTTTATAATAGAGTAATTTTAATTTTTAAGCCATATTGACTTTTATATGTATGTGATCTTCATTCATGTTTAGTTGATGACTGAGGAGGAGCTCAGATAGATTGATGATGCCATGCTCTCGGCTATTTCATTTGGCTTTGAGACATCTATAGTACATTATGTTGTGTTCACATTTTTTTTTCTATTTGATATTGTAGCATATATGGTTGTTAATCTTTCTTTTATCTTGTAGGTACCACCTATTCTAGGGGGACAAAGTGCGGGGGGTGAACCAACACACATTGACAAAGGAAAGGTAATTAGGTGCTTTCTATTTGATTAAATATCGATGCACTCTTGTAAAATGTTTTTGGTTATCCCATTTAATTACATTCTTTATTGTATATATGTCGTGGCTACTGGCGATGAGCCTATATAGATTTCGTGTCGTAGACCATCAGGGATTTCCATTCACACTGAGAGCCCCATTGTATGTATAAGTATCATTTATTTTTTAGTATCCTTATCTTCATAAATAAATTCAAAACTAATTTCCATGGTATTAACAACTACTATTTTGTATCTCATAGCAGACTCCTAGTGCACATGAGGTCTGATGGGAGAGTTATGTAGATTTGATGACGTGGCCACTCTCTCCTTAGGAGGAGCCTACAATAGTAAGTTTTAGTTTGAATTCATGATTAAATATGTTATAAATTTAGAATGCTATGAATTATAATGTTATAGTTTAAATTGTAGATTCTTTTGACAAACGTATTTGAACATATACAACCCACAATCAGAGAGGTGCCAACATTGCTGAGGGCATACGAGAGGACTCCTCACCAGTGTAGGAGGTCGACAAGAGAGGTATTTATTATGAAATTTTGATTGCATAAATCTTCATTACAAAAAATATCATTATGCATTTGAGTAATTCAATGTTAGATACAAAGAATCATATAAATTTAGTAGTCTAACTTTGGGTTTTCCTTTTTTGTTTATGTAGGAGGCATCTGATCCACCAAGTGCAAGAAAGAGGCTACATTTTGATCATCCACTAGCACCCTAGGATAGTATAGTTTTCATAAGATGCATCATGAGATATTTTGAGATGGCATATGCCACATTGTATACATAAACATTGATATTATACACATTCTTATGGCATGATCAACCACATTTTGTATATGGATCTATGTATTTTGATATATATTTGAGTACTTTGTCTATGGATACATGATCTTTGATATATATTTGTGTAAATTTTTTTCTATGCATACATGTATTTTGATATATATTTTTGTCATTTATGTGCACAATGATATACATATTAATTTAGTATCTAGTATTGTTCAATTTATCGTGGATCATGTGTATTGTTCATGTTTATGGAATATCATTAATTTGATTATGTTTTTTATATTCGATTCAAATGAAATAATTTTTGAATAACATTTTAACAACCTTTATTATCAAATTTGGATGCAATGTAAAATTTAAAGCGCTATCATGACATAAACACACTTGTTAACCTCCTACACAAGTTTCAGATAACCCCAAATCTGATTTTAAACTCCACCTTCAACCTTGAAACTAACTCTTGGCTTCAAATCTAATCTCAACACAATTAAGGACTCCACTCCTCAACCATGGATTGTATTCCCAACCACCAAGTCATTCATAGATTCATAATCTTTGATAACTAGCACTTCACTTTGTTACTATCCTCATACTACATCTTTTCAATTTCAACATAACTTCAAAATATCTCAACTTAAGAGACTTGATTGGACAATTCATTGATAGCCCTCATGAGATTTGAGTTATTTTAGACCTTATCATCATCGTTCTATAGCATTCAATGGTTCATTGATAGCCCTGACGAGCTTCGAGTTATGACCCTCGAAATATCGACCTTGAAATGCACTTAGAGCACCTTGGAGACTCCTCGGTACAAGGTTGCCGTAGATGATGGATGGTCTCCATAGCCAAAAAAAAGGTGTTATTAAGGTTCACCCACCCACCCAGAGCTAATGGCACTGACAATTCGATACCAAGATCAATGGTTTCAAAGTTACACTGTAGTGCACCTATGAACTGAGGCACACTACGAGTTTTGGCACTGAGTGAGATCGATGTGTCGAAGCCAAATGGAATGTGATCTCTCAAAAATGAGATAGGTTATTTTAGGTCTCAGCATCACCATCTTGTAGCATTTGATAGTTCATCGATAGCTCTCACAAGCTCCAAGTTATGACCCTTGAAAGATCGACCTCAAAACACACTTAGAGCACCTTGGAGACTCCTCAGTACGGGGTGGTCACGAATGATGAATAGTCTTCATGGCTAGAACCAAGATGTGACTAGGGTTCACCCACCCACCTAGAGCTAATGGTGCTAATGATTCAATGCCAAGATCAACGGTTTCAAAGTTACACTGTGGTGCACTTGTGAAAAGAGGCACACTACGAGTTTTGGCATCAAGCGAAATCATTGTGCTGAATCCAAACAGAATGTGATCTCTCAAAAATGAGATATATTATTTTAGTCCTCAAAATCACCATCCTATAGAATTTGACAGTACATTGATAGCTCTCACGAGCTCTAAGTTATGACCCTTGGAAGATCGACATCGAAACGCACTTAGAGCACCTTGGAGACTCCTTGGTACGGGGTGGCCGTGGATGATGGATGGTCTCCATGGCTAGAACAAGGGTGTGACTAGGGTTTACTCACCCACCTAGAGCTAATGGCACTAACAATTCGATGCCAAGATTAGCGGTTTCAAAGTTACGTTGTGGTGCACCTATGAATTGAGGCACACTGTGAGTTTTGGCATCGAGCGAGAATGCTGTGTCAAATCCAAAGGAAATGTGATCTCTCAAAAATGAGATAGGTTATTTTAGGTCTCATCATCACCGTCCTATAACATTCAATAGTTCATCGATAGCCCCCATGAGCTTTGAGTTATGACCCTTAGAAGATCGACCTTGAAATGCACTTAGAGCACTTGGAGACTCCTATGTATGGGGTGGCCATAGACGATGGATGGTCTCCATGGCTAGAACAAGGGTGTGACTATGGTTCACCCACCCACTCAAAGCTAATGGCACTGACAATTTGATGCCAATATCAACAATTTCAAAGTTACGCTATGGTGCACCTATGAATTGAGGCACACTGCGAGTTTGTGCGTTAAGCGAGATCGCTATGCCGAATCCAAATAGAATGTGATCTTCAAAAATGAGATAGTTTATTTTAGGATTTAGCATCAACATCCTGTTGCATTTGATAGTTCATCGATAGCCCTCACGAGCTCTGAGTTATGACCCTCGAAAGATCGACCTCGAAAAGCACTTATAGCACCTTGGAGACTCCTCAGTACGGGGTGGCCGCAGATGATGGATGGTCTTTGTGGCTTGAACAAGGGTGTGACTAGGGTTCACTCGCCCACCTAGAGCTAATGGCACTGACGATCCAAGATTAGCAGTTTCAAAGTTACTTTGTGGTGCACCTATGAATTGAGGCACACTACGAGTTTTGGCATCAAGCGAGATCGCTATGCTAAATCCAAATGAAAGGTGATCTCTCAAAAATGAGATAGGTTATTTTAGGTCTTAGCATCACTGTCCTATAGCATTTTATAGTTCATCGATAGCCCTCACAAGCTCCAAGTTATGATCCTCGAAAGATCGACCTCGAAATGCACTTAGACCACCTTGGAGACTCCTTGGTACGGGGTGGCCACAAATGATGGATGGTCTTCATGGCTAGAACAAGGGTGTGACTAGGGTTCACCTACCCACTTGTATTTAATGGCACTGACAATTCGATGCCAAGATCAGTGGTTTCAAAGTTACACTATGGTGCACTTATGAACTAAGGCATAGAACGAGTTTTGGCATCGAGCAAGATCGATGTGCCAAATCCAAATAGAATGTGATCTCTTGAAAATAAGATATGTTATTTTAGGCCTCAGAATCATCGTCCTATGGCATTTGACAGTTCATTGATAGCCCTCATGAGCTCTGAGTTATGACCCTCAGAAGATCAACCTCGAAATGCACTTAGAGCACCTTGGAGACTCCTCGATACGGGGTGGCCGCGGACGATGGATGGTCTCCATGGCTAGAACAAGGATGTCACTAGGGTTCACCCACCCACCTAGAGCTAATGGCATTGATGATTCAAATAGTTCTAGCTATTAGGAGTTAGATTTTGAAAAGTTGTCAAGAAAATTGCAAAAGTTGCTAAGCAACTTTTTGCAATTTTTGCAATTTTCGTGCTAAGACTAGTTTTATTGAAAATTTATTTGCAAATGGACTCTAAAAACTCCTAGGGACCCTAATAATGTTCTAAACATCTAGATTTACCTAAAAAACATGGAATTTTCAAAAATCCACTTTATTGGACCAATTAAGTGCCAAGGCTTATAGTTGCACCATGGGGTCTTGTGTCCATTACAAATGTGGATGGTCACAAGGAGATCATTAGATCTGTCCCTAGACCTTATTACATCAAGAAAAGAAAACTGATTAGGTGCTTTGCACTAGTGTTCCATGTATTGATGTAATAAAAAAGTGCATGGAATGGTTAGTGATTGTGCATACCTCATGTATGCATTACTTGATTTATTTATTTTTGATGAGATGTGGTTGGTATGTGATCAATTAACAAGCTTTCTTAGCATGAGAATTTTTGGATAACCAATCCATTTTCCTACTAATTCAAATGGGTGTTCCTAAGGGCTCAAAATGCATGCAAAGGGACTAGCATCCTTTAATATTATAGAATTTCATTTTTGTGCATTTTTATGGATAAGCATTTGGAAACATGTCATGCATTCTTGAATTTTTTTTTTATTAGATGTAGTAGGTATGTGGATGATCAACAACCCTGTATTTCATTAATGTTATTGTACTAAGAACCATTTTTCCTCTCATTTAGAAGGGTGAGCCTAAGGGTTCAACACTAATGGGTGATGTTGAACCACCTTGGTAATGACTAGTTCATTTGGGGAGGCTTGAGATTGCATGCAAAGGGATTCTTGTCAATTTTACACAATATTAGCATCACAAAATCAATTTGTGTTTCAATGCCTCATTGCAAATGAGTATTCAAACTTATTGACACCTTCCCCAATTTGGTTTTTAAGAAATCAAGTATTCTAATTGTTCATCCATACTTTCTAGATTTTTCTTATTTGATTAGTTTGATGAAAATAGTTTTAATAATCATAATGTCAACTCTATGTCAAATAAGAAAAAAGCCAAACTTGTAATAAGATATCGGCAAGCAATTATCTTTCATATAGTTATAAATGCTCCTAAAATTGTCCTTATAGACTTGTATCACATGAAAATATGATTTGCAAAAACTTATTCAATATCTTCCTCTTATAATTCCTTACAAAGAACCTACCAAAATACAAATTAGAATGTGAAACTAATTTAACTTGTCTTTTTCATTATTACAAAAACCATATACAAAAAAGTTCACATTTTACATCATAATACATCATAAATCTTAGGTAGCATATGACCCCCTTCCACCCATATGAAGCACTCTAATATGTCCCTAGGGGTCCTAGGATGCCTAGTGACATATGTCATCATGTAATGGGTCAGGTCCTAGGATGCTTAGGAACATATGTCGTCATGTAATGGGTCTAACCTATGACCCCCTTTGACCCATAAGAAACATTCTAATATGTCCTTAGGTTTCCTACGACCCCTAGGGACATATGCTGTCATGTAATGGGTCAAAGGGGTTCATAGGTCAACCTATGACCCCCTTCGACCCATATGAAGCATTCTAATATGTCCCTAGGGTTTCTAGGACCCCTAGGGACATATGTTGTCATGTAATGGGTTGAAGGGGGTCATAGGTCACCTTGTGACCCCCTTCAACCCATAAGAAGTATTCTAATATGTCCCTAGGGGTCCTAGGACCCGTAGAGATATATATTGTGATGTAATGTGTTGAACAGGGTCATAGGTCAACATATGATCTCCTTTTACCCATACGAAGAATTCTAATATGTCCCTAGGGACCCTAGAACCCCTAGGAAAATATGTTGTCATTTAAAGGGTCGAAGGGAGTCATAGGTCACCCTATCACCCCCTTCAATCTATAGAAAGCAATCTAATATATCTCTAGGGGTCCTAGGACACCTAGGGACATATCTCGCCATTAAATGGGTCGAAGTGAGTCATAGGTCAACCTATGACCCCCTTCGACCCATAGGAAGGATTCCAATATGTCCCTAAGGGTCCTAGGACCCATAGGGACATATGTTGTCATGTAATGGGTCGAAGGGGGTCATAGGTTGACCTATGACCCCCTTTGACCCATATGAATCATTCTAATATGTCCCTAGGTGTCATATGACCCCTAAGGACATATATCATCATGTAATGGGTCAAAGGGGATCATAAGTCAAAGTATGACCCCCTCAACTTAGAAGAAGAATTCTAATATGTCTCTAGGGTTCCTATGACCCCTAGGGACATATGTCATCATGTAATGGGTTAAAAAAGGTCATTGGTAAAGCTATGACCCCCTTCGACCCATATGAAGCATTCTAATATGTCCCTAGGGGTCCTAAGACCCCAAGGGACATATGTTGTCATGTAATGAGTTGAAGAGGGTCACAGGTCACCCTATGACCCCCTTCGACCTGTAAAACGTATTCTAATATGTCCCTTGGGGTACTAGGACCCTTAGAGATATATATCATCATGTAATGGGTACTAGGACCCATAAAAAGCATTCTAATATGTCCCTAGCGATCTTAAAACCCTTAGAAAAATATGTCATCATTTAATGGGTTGAAAGGGGTCATAGGTCACCATATGACCCCCTTAGACCCATAAGAAGCATTCTAATATGTCCCTAGGGGTCCTAGGACCCACACGGACATATGTCATAATTTGATGAGTTGAAGTGGTCATAGGTCAACCTATGACCCCCTTCGACCCATAAGAAGGATTCTAATATGTCCCTAGGGGTCCTATGACCCCTAGGGACCCCTAAGGACATAATGGATGCTTTTGATGGGTCAAAGGGGGTCATAGGCTAACCTATGACCCCCTTCAGCCTATTACATGATGATCTTAGGGGGATTTAGAATCCTTCCTATGGGTCGAAGGGGGTCATAGCTTCACCTATGACCTCTTTCATCCCATTACATGATGACATATGTCCCTAGGGGTCCTAGGAAACTTAGGGACATATTAGAATCCTTCCTATAGGTCGAAGGAGGTCATAGGTTGAGCTATGAACCCCTTCGACCCATTACATTATAACATATGTCCCTAGGGGTCAAAGGAAACCTAAGGACATATTAGAATGCTTCTTATGGGTTGAAGGGGGTCATAGCTTGACCTATGACCCCTTTCAACCCATTACAAGATGACATATGTTCCTAAAAGTCTTAAGACCCCTAGGGACATATTAGAATGCTTTATATGGGTTGAAGGGGGTCATAGATTAACCTATGACCCTTTTCGACCAATTACATGACAACATATGTCCTTAGGGGTCCTAGGACCCTTAGGGACATATTAGAATCCTTCTTATTGGTCAAATGGGGTCATAGGTTGACTTATGACCCACTTTGACCCATTACATGATGATATGGCTTAGGAGTCCTAGGGACATATGTCCTCATGTAATGCGTCGAAGGGGTTCATTAATCACCCTATGACCCGCTTCGACCCATTAGATGATGACATATTTCCCTAGGGGTTCTAGGACCACTAGAGAAATATTAGAATGCTTCCTATGGGTCGAAGCAGGTCATAGGGTGACCTGTGACCCCCTTCAACCCATTAAATGATGACATATTTCTCTAGGAATTTTAGGACCCCTAGGGACCTATTGGAATGCTTCTTATGGGTCTAAGGTAGTCATAGGTTAACCTATAACCCCATTTAACCCATTACATGAGGACATATGTTCTTAGGGGTCGTAAGACCCCTAGGGACATATTAGAATGCTTCTTATGGGTGAAAGGGGGGTCATAGGCTGACCTATGAACCCCTTTGACCCATTACATGACAACATATGTCCCTAGGGGTCCTAGGACCCCTATGGACATATTAGAATGATACAATTGAGTCGAAGGGGGTCATAGGTTGACCTATGAACCCCTTCGACTCAATACATGATGACATATGTCCTTAGGGGTCGTAGGAACCCTAAGGACATATTAGAATGCTTCTTATGGGTTGAAGGGGGTCATAGGTTGACCTATGACCACCTTCAATCCATTACATGATGACATATGTCCCTAGGGGTCATAGGATCTTTAGGGACATATTAGAATCCTTCCTATGGGTTGAAGGGGGTCATAGGTTGACCTATGAACCATTTCAACCCCTCAAATGATGACATATTAGAATGCTTCGTATGGGTCGAAGGGGGTCATATGGTGACCTATAACCCCCTTCGACCCATTAAATGATGACATATTTTCGTAGGGCTCCTAGGACCACTAGCGACATATTAGAATGCTTCCTATGGTGTGACGGTGGTCATCGGTAGACCTATGACCCCATTCGACACATTACATGACAATATATATCCCTAGGGGTCCTAGTACCCCTAGCGACATATTAGAATGCTTTTTACGAGTCAAAGACCCATTATGTGACAACATATGTCCCTTGGAGTCCTAGGACCCCTAGGGACATATTAAAATGCTTCATATGGGTCGAAGGGGGTCATAGGTTGACATATGACCCCCTTTGACCCATTACATGATAACATATGTCCCTACGGATCATAGAAACCTTAGGGACATATTAGAATGCTTCTTATGGTTCGAAGGCGATCATAGTTTGACTTATGATCCCTTTTGACCCATTACATAACGATATATGTCCCTAGGGGTCATAAGACCCCTAGGGACATATTAGAATGCTTCATATGGGTTGAAGAGGGTCATAGATTGGCCCATGACCCCCTTCAACCCATTACATGACAACATATGTTCCTAGGGGTCCTAGAACCCCTAGGGACATATTAGAATCCTTCCTATGTGTCGAAGGGGGTCATCCTAGGATCCTTCCTATGGGTCGAAGGGGGTCATAGGGTGACCTATGACCCACTTTGACCTATTAAATGATGACATATCTCGCTAGGGGTTCTAGGACCCCTAGGGATATAGTAGAATGCTTCCTATGGGTTGAAGGGGGTCATAAGGTGACCTATGGCCCCCTTCGACCCATTAAATGACAACATATTTTCCTAAGGGTTCTAGGACCCCTAGGGACATATTAGAACGCTTCATATAGGTTGAAGGGGTCATAGGTCCATTCAACCCATTACATCACGATATATATTTCTAAAAGTCCTAGGACCCCTATAGACATATTAGAATGCTTCTTATGGGTTGAAGGGGGTCATAGCGTGACCTATAACCCCCTTCGACCCATTACATAACAACATATGTCACTAGGGGTCCTAGAATCTTTAGGGACATATTAGCATGCTTCATATGGGTCGAAGGGGGTCATAGGTTGACCTATGAACCCCTTTGATGCATTACATGACAACATATGTCTCTAGGGGTCATAGAAAACCTAAGGACATATTAGAATGCTTCATATGGGTCAAAGGGGGTCATAGGTTGACCTATGACCCCCTTAAAACCATTACATGACAACATATGTCCCTAGGGGTCCTAGGACCCCTTGGGACATATTAGAATGCTTCATATCGATTGAATGGGGTCATAAGTTGACCTATGTCCCACTTAGACCCATTATATGATGACATATGTCCTTATGGGTCGTAGGACCCCTAGAGACATTTTAGTGGTCCTAGGGACATATGTCCTCATGTAATGTATCAAAGGGTGTCATAGGTCACCCTATGACCTGCTTTGAGCCATAGGAAGAATTATAATATGTCCCTAGGGGTCCTAGGGCCATATTTTATGCTTCTTATTGATCGAAGTAGACCCTTAAGCCCAAATTCTCTATCAAGAACTAGAGTTTGGCAATTACATGTTTGCCGAAGATGCTCTAAATGAGAAAGAAGTAAAAAATTTGGGAAAGAAAATCCTAAGTGAAGAAGTAGAGTCTTCTCTATATGGACATTGGAGTTTGACAAAAGTTTCACTTCATCAAGGTTTGGTGTAGGCATAGTGTTGATACACCCTATAGGATAACCTGAACCTATGGCTTTCAAACTGAAATTTTGAAATACAAATAACACTATGGAATACAAAGCTTTATTACTTGGGATAATATCTATAAAGGAAAAGGGAATAAAGATCCTGAGAGCTCAAGCTAATGTAGAACTCATTGTGAGACAAATTAAGGGGTAGTACTCTGTGAAGAATCATAAGTTTAAAAATTATAGAAACAGGGTCTATGATGAAATAGATGGCCTTGATGCATTCATTATTGAATTAGTGTCGAGAGAGATTAATACTAAAGTAGATTCACTAGCTTTTTTCACCTCCTTATTGCTTCCTCACCCAAAATTCAAAAATAAGAAGTATCAAGTTGGAATTCTATATCAAGTATCTGTTCCTGACAATGCAAATTTTTGGCAAGTTTTTGAAGATGACAAGAGTCTACAACTATTTTTAGAAAATGACAAAGCTATATGCAAAAATCAATCCAATGAAGGCAATCAAGAAGACCCTGACCATAAGCAAAAAGAATATTAGACTAATGAAGTCCAATTATGAGGTAATATCATTCCCCAATACTTTGTATCTTTGGAAAGACTATTTAACATGCATGATGCCTACATAAGGAAAAAGAGGATAGAAAAGGATCCTGCTACTATTGAATATGAAGGGGTGAATGTTGGAGATGCTCAAAGTCCTAAAATGATTAATATTGGAAAGTGTTGCTCACCTAAAGAGAAGGAAGCTACTAAACAACTTTTCATAGAATATCAAGATGTTTTCACCTAGAGTTATGAAGATTTGAAAAGCTACAAAGCCAGGAAAACAAAACATCATATTCTATTAAAACCTAATGCAATTCTTTTCTGACAGGATTAGAGGAATTATAATCTAAAAGTAGTAGATGCTATATTTTGGGAAGTCGATAAGATGTTGAATGAAAGAATCATTTATCCCATTCATCACTCCACCTCGGTAGCTAATATAGTATCAGTTGGGAAGAAGAATAGAGAAATAAGGATGTATGTAGATTTCAAGAATTTTTTCTAGGTATCTTTGAAAGACATTTTCACTCTTCCTAACATGGATTACTTAATAGAAATAGTGATTGGAGCTGAAATGGTGTCTATGCTTGATGAGTTCTTGGGATACAATCAAGTAGAAGTGAAAGAGAAAGATCAATACAAAATAGCTTTCACCACTCCTTGGGGTACATTTGCATATCATAGAATACCCTTCAATCTCATCAATGTTGGTACCACATTTTAAAGCTGTATGAGTAAATCTTTTCCTGATCTAAAGGACTAGATTATTGTTATATACCTAGATGATCTCACCATGTTTTCAAAGAAGAGGAAAAACCACATAGAAGATTTGAAGAAGGTACTGTAAAGGTGTCAAGAACACAAAATCCCACTAAATTCTAAAAATTTCATTTTTATGTAATAGAGGGAAAGCTTCTTGGTCATATAGTTTCTCAAGAAGGTATTAGAATCAACCTTGAGTGAGTCAAATCCATTCATAGGTTAAGCCTACTAGTAAACAAAATAGGAATCAAATCACTCTTTAGACAAGTGAATTTCCTCAGGAGGTTCATTCTAGACTTTGCAGAAACCATTAAGTGTATTATGGATATGATGAAGGGAAATTCAATTTTTAAATGGAATGAAGCCAGGAATCAAGCCTTCCAAAATATAAAGATTTCTATCACTAATGCTCTAGTACTATATCATTTGGATTATAAATTGGATTTCATTATTTACTATTATGCCTCTTAACACACCTTATAAACTATCTTGATGCAAGATAACAAAGAAGGGATACAAGCCCCTATTTCCTTCATGAGCATACCTCTAAAAATTCATGAGTTGAAATACTCTCAAATCGAAAAAAGATGCCTTTGTGGTAGTCAAGGAAGAATTTTAGGTTTTATATCCTGTAGTCACATTTTGTGGTTTATGTCCCTGATGTAGTAGTAAAAAGTGTGTTAACTCAACAAGATGTAGGGTTCAATGCTAGAGGAATGTGGATAGGAAAAATGCAAGATTATGACAATGAAATCAAACCTACTAAGCTAGTGTGAGGTAATTTCTTATGCAAATCAATTACAAAAAATAGAATCTCTGAAGAACCAAAGATTTGGGAGAGAAGCAGTTATTGTTGGCAGTAGGCCTATAGGACTCTTCATCCATTAACGTTACCTATCTACTAACATATGGAGAATTTCCTAAAGGCATGACTACAAAACAAAGAAGAGATCTCAAGCTAAAAGCTGCTAAACATGTAATTTGGGATGACAAATTGTTTAAGAGAGTGGTAGATGGTACTTTCTTAGATGCATGGATAAAAAAAAATAGGAAAATTTGTTGAGAATATTCCATGATGAAGCATGTGGTGTAAATTTCTCATCCTTAGTCACAGATTTCAAAATACTACGATAGTGTTACTATTGGCCCAACATATTTAGGGATTCCTACTCCTAGGTATCTAAATGTGAAAAATGTAAGATGTTCATAGGTAGACCCCAGTTAGCTACTCTGCCTCTCAAACCTATCATCATTGAAGGTCCTTTCCAACAATGGAGTCTTGATTTCATTAGTCTTATCAATCTAACATCCAACGTTGGTTACCAATATATTATAACTGCCACCGATTATTTCACCAAGTGGGTGGAGGCCAAAACAACTTAGAAAACCACTTATGAAGTAGTTTGTGAATTCCTTAAAGAGAACATATTGGTTAGATTTGGTATGACCATCAAACTGGTAATGAATAATGTGGCATACTTTTCTTTAGCTAAAATCACTAAATTCTATTTTGAGTATGGCATCATAGTCAGTCATTCATTTGACTATTTTTCATAACGAAATAGTCTAGCAGAATCTAGTAACAAGAATTTAATGAATATTGTTAAGAAATTGGTGTCGGACAATCAGAAAACTTGGCACAAGAAGATTCATGAGGCACTTTGGGTAGGGTGACCCCTAAGAGGGAAATTGACATCTCTCCTTTTGAATTGGTCCATGGGATTGAAGCTAATCTTCTATTACCCCTAGAATTGGCTATGAATAAACTAAGAATAGTAATTGAAGATGACATCTATAGAGATGGACTAGAGAAGAGGATTTTGAACTTGATCAAACTCAAAGAGGAAAGACAAGAAATTATGGATCACATCACACAACACCAAATGTGCATGAAGAGCCTATTTGATAAAAGGGTGAGATTGTAGAAGTTCATGGTAGGAGATAGTGTACTACTATGGGATAAGTAAAGAGCACCAAAAGCTATGCGCAAGAAATTTGACACTCTGTGGAAAGATATATTCACTATTCATCACACATTTGAGAACAACTCATTTAAATTGGCATATCCGGATGATGAAGTACTACCACTAACATATGATGGTCATGATCTAAAGCTCTATCAAATTTCAAATTAAAAATAAGTAACCCCTATATTGTACTATAATTATGTTTAGTTCCCCTTTCTTGTTTTCCTAGTTAGGTTTCCTTTATTTTTTCATGCTTTAGTTTTTTTGTGTAGCCCCTTTACTTTTGTGAAACTAGAGATTTTGGATTCCTCACTCGTACATGGATTGTCCTTGTCCCTAGGCAGAGCCAGATGTTGCCCCACTTTTCATCTCCCAACTGATTAGTAAAAGTGATTACTTTTTTTTTAGTGAGTTCCTAGTTGTGTTTGACTCTAGGTCTAAGTCCCCTTAGGTGGAATGAGTCTCCATCATATTTCTCATTTTCCCCTTCTCCACATTTCATAGTCAGGTGGTTATCCATTTTGTTAAAGTAATCATATGGGTAGGTTAGTGCCTATTTTGATGGAGATTCATGTTTCTCATACAATGATCATTTACAAGTTATATCCACTTTCAACCTATCACTTTATCAATAGAAATAGAAGCTTGTGGAAACCCAAAATTCATCTTCTCCTCGATGGGTCTCTAACTCATGAAGATTATTTCCCACGAAGGGCACCAAATGATACATATGGATTAAAAATAAGAAAAAACAAGGTACCCTATGGAGAATCCTTGTTCCCTTTCCTATTATTACCTCAAAATACATTAAAATTTTGTCACAATTTTCATAATCAGTCCTAGCAAAAAACTCAAAATGAACTTCTCTTTGGTAGGCTTTTAGCCCATGAAGTCGGTTCTCTGTAAAAGGTAATTTTGAAGGGAAAGAAGCGATAAGTGGACCCCTACAGAAGTTTTACATCTCACTTAGACATTTCCAAACCCAAAAAGGACAATGGTATAAAAATCAATTTAAAAAGGAAGTTTTGGCTAAGAAATACAAATTGTCTTCTTCTCAGCGGGTTTTCAATCCATGAAGACAATTTGAAATTTCCTGGATTTAAAGAATATCAAGCTAGTAAGCATATTGGACCCAAAATTTGTACACAAAACATCTCACCATGATAATAGAAAGAATCTAACCATTATGGGAAAGAATTAAATATCAGAATTCAACCTAGCAAATATTTTCCCATAGAGTATTCTATTGTTAACTTCCCAAAACTCAAAGGAAAATGGGAAAGTAAGTATGGGGAGATAGAAAGTTACTATTGGGCCAATAGAATAGTGAAAAGACCCTATGATATCCATTAAAACATACATTTACTATTTCAATAGATCTCTCCTTCAATTAATTAACATGGCATGAATTTTGAAGATCAATGGATGAATTGAGACTCCCATATATGTGGCAACATGAATAGTTGAACAAACTACTGCTCTTTCATGAACTATTATTTTGTTAATGTGCATAACTTTTTCAAAAAGTTAGTATCTATTGCATTAGCTATTCTTCTCATTTTATTAATTATAAATTCATTTTCAAAAAGAATGGCAACCATATTTGCAGGTTTCAATGGGCTGAATAGAATCAAGTCTTCATTATAGAATTTCATGGATACCTCTCTCTATTTCTATGACATGCAGGATTTTCAAAAGTGATTGAGGTCTGAGTGGATTCATCCCATCACTAAGAAGCTCCAAGGATGTGGATTGATTGAGGCAACTAGTTTTTTGGTTGTAGTTCAGGCCCTAGAATTGATTTATGAGTGTATAAATCATTGCAATCTAGACACAAGGAAAATTGTGCTACCAAATGACATTGTGCTAATTTCAATCAATAGAAAATTGTGGTAAATTACCTGTGAGTTCTAGAATGAGAGTAATTCTTAGATTTGACATATAGAGAAGCGATTTTCAAGTTCTTCATAAAGAAGATGATTTGGAGGAAGGAAATAATGTATACATGTTTCAAGAAACCATAGAGCACCAAGAGTAAGGTTCCTAAGTTTTTGTTTGGGACTAATATCAAACCTGAGAATATTGACATCTCTATTCTCTTATAGATATCGAAAGGTGAGGTAGAAGCTTTGAATTTCATTGAGTAATATTTCTTTCTAATGAAGTCATCTACTCTAACACCCAATATATTGATTGGGCTCACGAGGTAAGCAAGATTTTGTCCAATGTTATCCATGCCACAAAGTTCTAAAATACATTCTATATGTCCTCTTTTCTCATTTATATGTTGGCTTCTTTGCAACTACAAGGAGGTCTCGTAAGAGTTGAAAATTTTCTTGAGTATATGAAGTCTTATGAGTTTTACCCATGCTTACAATTGGAAAATAGTTATGTAGAGTATGTGAAAGTTAATGATGTATTCACTATGAGAATTTGCAGGGAGCTTTAGGGATGTCTAGAAAGGAAATTCAATCTTGAATCCATGGCATCCATTAGCCAATTTGGGAGTTATTCATCCAATTCTCATCCTTCTCTTATTTGTGTCTTGCAGCTTTTGATGGTTTCGCCTTGAAACTACCAAGATATCCTAGTGATATGATTGTGTTGATTGAGATCATGTGACAAGCTACTCAAGTGAATTTGTTGAGTGGGAGTCTAAAGAAGAAAGGGTATGAGTTTCCCATGAAGGTGGGAGGCTTTAGTTGTGAAACCCCTTCTAATGCCAAGAATATGCTGAAGCTATTTGAAATGAAGTATAAATTAGATATGTATGAAGTCTTGAGGCCCATGGTTGATCTGAATGGGTATGCAAGGAAGGTTTTGTAGATTGGTAATTTTTTCAAGCACATCACTACCATTGAGGACTACTAGGCTGATTACAAGGATAAGCATGAGAGCCATGATAGTGCTTTTGCCAAATTGACAATTGATCAACTAAAAATCTATAAAATCAATATTGATGTAGAAGGAATAGAAGATGATGGTCAGAACATGTACAACAATACTTAACTAACCAAGTTAAGAGGCACTTGATAAGCTCATAACATTATGAGGATACAAGAGAAGAGCTATATATAATGATGGCTTAGATTATCAAAAGAACTAGAAAATGGGTTGAATGGACCACAATTAGGAGTCAAAGTAAACGTACATCTGCTCAAGCTTCTCCAACAGTTGTAGTGGTTCCCTCCTCTCAAGGTGGCACATCAAGTGCAACCTTGGCCATTACTCAAGGACCAGTACAACCATCAAGTGGAGGTGATCAACCTACTAACAAAAGTATTCCTTTGGCTAAGAATTGCTAGGACAACTCCCTCCTGGTGATCATAATCCAATCAAAAGTAGAGAAGAAGAAGGCAGATGAACCAAAAGATGGTGTAATTACACTTCCCCTCTTGCCTCATAGCAGCCCAGTCCCATTTGTAAGTGTTGCACTTCTCCTTCCAAGTAGTCCCCAAGTGCAAGTAGTAGATCTCAAAGATGGTGGGAGTACTAAAAATGAGTAAACAAAATCTGACGAGGTGGTAAAGAATACTTTAGAAATAGATAAAGACTAGGATTCTTCAAAGCTAATTTCATAGGCCCCAAAGAATCTTTTCTCTTCAACTATGAAATAATCAACTTGGTCAAGAGAAAGATGTTTAGCATAGACTCTCTTGGGACTACCTACAAGGTGATTAGCACTGATTCATGGCTAGAGGACACCCTAGATAGAAAAAGAAAGAGGAGAGATGAAGGAGCTCCTAATAAAGATACTTTGTCTCTAGCAATCTACTCTAGATCAAATCCAAGCAAGGTCAAAAAGATGAAGACCTTGTCCATCCTCAAAAAAATCCTAAATAGGGCATCTAATGATGGAGATTACGAAGCCTACCAAAGAGGGAAGAATAATAGATATGTCTACAAATGATTTTTCCTTACACTCTGTGGATTTTAGGTAGGCCAAACATAACACCAAGGTTGGCTTATGGAAGTCAATAAATGAGGTGATTGAGGGATGATTGGAAAGTCTTAAGTTATCAAATGTTAGAATGAAGGTAGAAATAAATGAACTGAATGACTTCATCAGGCAATTGGTCACCCCATTGGAAAGCATTTTCAGAATAACTATCACTAGTAATCCTACTACTACTGATGTTGAAGCACTTATCTCTTAGCTCCAAGAAGATAAACACTTTAGGAAAATTGGTAGAGAGTGGAGTTGGAAACTCAATTCGAAGGAAATCATCATTATAGAACATATTGGCAATGCCATACTAAGGCTATAAATAGAGAAGGAAAATATTTTAGAAAATAGAGCCACTCTGGCTATGGAGAAGGCTAAGAATGAAGATTGTGTTTTTTCGCTAAAGATTATTATTAATATGAAAGCTAAGGAGGTTGTGGAAGAAAAGATCTTGCCTAATGGAGATGAGGCTTTATTTGAGTGGCTTCAAAGCAGGCAATTCAAGTCTGAAATGATCATGGTGGCAGAAGAAGGGCTCAAGGAAATAGAAGCTAAAGTTAAGAAGGACTAGGATAGACACTATGAACTCCTAAGAGGTCTGCATAAAGATTCATAAAATAGTCTACAAGGGAAGGGAATCATTGGAGTAACTATCATGTAGAAAAATTTCTCCAACTTCATAGATAGCTTGATAGGGATATCTTCCAGCCACCAGAACATAATTTTCAAGCTCCACAAACTTAGAAGTTGTGTACGCATGGCCATGGAAGAAATACAAGACCAGTTAAGTGTTGTCAAAGACTTGACCAGCAAGAATTCTAAATGGCTCTTAAGATACACTAATGTACATGTACATAGGCATGCGGAATTAATTCCAATCATTATTTTTTCCAAGGTAAAAATTAGAAAAGGGAAAGAAGGCAAAGTGATTCATATTCTGCCCCTTTTATATTTTGATGTAATGATTGTAATAGCAAAAGATGGATCCTTTCCATTTTTCATTTTTAAGTAGATGAATAGATTTAAATTCCTTTGTAATAGTCATCTCAAAATCCTATATGTACTAGAATGAAAGATTAATAAAATGTCAGCTAATTTTTGGTGTGAGATACTTGATGTTGTAGAGACAATTGAATGGTATTTTGTGTCAATTATTATTTGTTTCATTTTTTTTTTTGTGTTAATAATATGTTTTCTCTTTCATCTAAATTAAATCAAGGAATGAACAGAGCTTCACTCCCCTATTTTGAGATAGAAAACTAAGGATGATAGTATTGTCATCATAGGTTCAAGAGAAATCCCTTTTTTGTTTTCCTTCAAGTTAGTCTTTCTTTCTCTGTAGTTAATTTCCTGTTGAATCAGTTTAGTATTATTTATTATGCATTATTGAAGTGTTAAGCCTTATGGGTTCATAAGATGTGTGAATTCATAAACTTAATTAATCTCAAAATATCAATTCTTGCTTGAGTTAGTTCCTTTTTAGTCTTAGCTTGGTTTACCTCTCATGTTCTTGGGTTATGAATACACCAAGTTTTGAATTTAGAAACAAACATAATTCATTGATAATCATATTGCAATAGGGATTTGTGCCTAAGAATTCGGGGGAAGGTTAGCCTTTTTAGAAGCAACTTTCCAACTATTGTAACCAAATATTGTTCATAAATTTGGGCATCTAAGAGTTAAATCAAAAGAACAATTCATTTACCAACACAAATAAAATCATATAGAAGAAGAAAAATGGTAAAGAAAATGAACGAGAGAATAGGAAACTCATTTCTCCAAAAATAGATATGCCCAAACGCAGAACCAAAAGTATGAAAGAGAACACTTAAGGGGAGATCCTAGGTTTAAAGTCTTTAGCAACCGACCAAAACATGTCATTGTAACAAAAATGAGTACAAAACCTGACCTAAAATGACCCAAAATTTATATCGATAATTGACAAAACCGGAATAGGAGGATTTAACCCCTACCCTTGTCTTCACCCTAACAATAGGAATCAGACCAAAACTAAACCTAGAAATCCCCCTATTAGAAAAGTATATAGTAGCATAGCCATGACTAATCCATCACTTAAACCCATCTCCCTTAACAATCAAGGGTAGGTTGCAGGTTACACTCCCCCCATAAGAGATCTCCCTATCCCCAAAATAGTCAATCCACAGGCAAATGGGAATACATAAAACTTATACAAAATCCAGGAATTATGGCCAATTATCATCTGAAAAGGGGGAGAATAGCTTTAAAGAATAATAGCTTCAGATCAAACTCTAAATATCAACAATATCCATAGTGAAACTAGATGGAAGGAATGCCAAGAGTTCGGTCTATATGCTCACTAGAATGAACTCAAAGAGAAAAACCCTAAGCTTATTAACTGGTTAAAGAATTTCTAGAAAGACCAAGTAAGTATCTCTAACTTTCATGAGCATCTTTTAGACATTTAGTGTCAAAAATATCAAATTGGGAATGAAATTCTCTCAGCACCGCATTGTGTTTTTAAAGGTCATACAATAAGTTTTTATAAATGGGAACCCAATTTCAATGAAGAAACCACAAAAGAATTCTTGGCACCAACTTGGGTAATCATTAAATCTCTCTCTCTCTTCAGAACTTATCCAACCACAAATTGTTCACCAGATAGGATCAACATTAGCGGAATTCAAAGTAATAGAATCCAACTATAAAAGCTTTTATAACATCAAACTACTCATTAATACAAAGATAGGAAAAAAGGAGATCAAACCCATTAAACTTGTCACAAACAAATCAATTTATGAACTTAAAATCTTAATATTTGAAGGGAAAATCAAAGAGATCATAAACACCAACTCTCTTAACAATCAAAACCCCATATATATAAAAATGAATTCATCTCTCAAAAATATTTTCCCTTTAGCCTACATTAAAAATGACAAGGGGGTGGAATCCACAATAATAAGAAACCAACAAGGAAATGACAAAGAGAAGCAAGAGAAGAAACCAACCATAAACAAGAATAAGGAGGAAGGGGAAATAATTATAAGTGCTGAAAACAAGGAAACACTCAAATAGAACTAGGAGACAAAAGAAAAAAACTTACAAACAACATAAAAAGATGATTTCAAGGAAGTAATCGAAGCAATCACAGAAGAAAGAACCATCATTGAAGAAATAATGAAAAAACTACAAAGATGTGATCTATGTAAGAACCAACATATGTTTGAAAGATAAATAAGATGAAATATGACCAACATGAATAGCTTAACTCATAAAATCTTATTAATAAAGAGAGGCATTAAATATTATATTTCTTTATGGAAGGAGGAACACTGGAAACATACAAATCATACAGAAATACACCAATCATGAAAACAAGGGACTAGCAAAGCCTTGAAATTAGATAGAAATAATAAAAAAATACTATGCATAAAAAATCAAACAGTTAGTGAAGATGATGCAAATATGGAGGATGTACTTAGAATACTGAAACAAGGTAGCCTAAGGGAATAAAATACACCAATATCTTTAAATTGAGGGGAGGACAAGAAATAAACAGACAGGGAACGAAATGGAGGAAGCACTAAGACTTAGATATGGAAGAATTTGGCCAAAAAGTCTTAAAAGGTGGAAATAATATTCACATAGCACATATATCAATTCAAAAGGAGCACCTAGGGAAACATCCCTAAGTAAGAAAAATAAAGGATCAAAAGCTATCCGTAGAAGCCTCTCAAGACTGAAAAACACTCCTCCCATCCCTGCAATTATGGGGAACACAAAACTAATAACAATTAGAAAGAAGGGAAAAAAGAAAACACACAAATTTTTTAAAAATCCAGAAAATGGAATTGACCCCTTTGATACATTCAACCATGAACATGAAGAATTGAATATTCATAATGAGATCGATGGGGAAGTAGCAACAGTTGAAAATGAATTATGGACATATAACTTAGGAAATATAGAGAAAATAGATATACAAGAGATGTCATCAAAGGAATTCTGGGAAGAATTTAGAGTATTAGATTTTCTGGAAAAGGAGTAGAAGACTATTGAAGAAAATAATGCTAGAGGGATGGAAGAAGACAAGATATCAATGTAAAAGGAAGAGATAGACATCAATGAAAGAATATTGGAAGAAACTAGATTGGAAGAAAAGGAAAACAAAGAAGATATAAATGGGGAAATTAATCAACAAGCACAAGAAAAAAATGGATAAAATAGGAATGACATAGAATTTGGAATGAATCTTAGCTCAAAGATGTGGCAAATGGGAAGAAAAAGAAGTGAGGAAGAAACTCTCTAGTTGAACTAAGGGTAGTAACTGGCAATGCAAAAATGCAGAGGAAGATTCAAGATATTTTGAAAGGTGGGAAGGGGAAGTGTTGGAAATATAGGAGTAACTAAGAGAGGGGGTGAATCAGTTACCACAAAACCAAATCCATAGATCCCTTAGATGCCTGATAAAACTAGTTACTGTTGTCACTTGGTAAACATACAAAAATTGTTGTAACTCAGTAGATGTAGTTTATATATACTTTAACAAATCTTAAAGATTCATAGTGATTAACATGCATGCATAAAAGAAATAACATGAACACATGAGACACCAATTTTAACGTAGAAACCTAATATGGGAAAAACCACCAAGTAACTAGCTACTGATTTTCACTCTTCTAAAGAGAGCCTTGTTAGGAGTCAACCTAGTTAAAGGTTACAAAACACTTTGTTAGGTGTGACCTTGTTAGAGGATTTAATCACCCTATTAGGAGTGGCCTTGCAAGAGGTCTTTAGGAAAATTTAATGGAACTGTCACCTTGTTAGAGGATTTACAAATGGTTGTTAGAGCAAATCTATTAAGAGATTTTGGAATCACTGCTACAATGGTAAGAAAGTAACAATGAAATGACCTAAATGAGATGCAACTAAATTTTTTGATTATAGATCTCTATTCTAATTTGCTAGATCCTTCCTGATCAAATAAAACTTTGCTACTCCTCAAGGATATATGATCATCCTTCAAAGTTTTCTCACACTTTCCTCTTCAAACAATCAACACACTTGCATACTCACTCATTACACTTTAGAATTCTCAACTTGACCTTTCATATATACCTTTTAGATTATCAAGTTAGCTCATTTACAACTTATAATCACCAATAATCATTACCTCAATTAGCTAGAATCATTACTTGAAACAATTAAACTTTATTTCTCAAATTAACAAAATCCTTCATTAGCTAACCCTACTGGGTAAACATTGTTCCTAAAAAGATTTACTGTGTTAACCAACAGAAGCTTAGTTAACACTGTGAACCCTACAAAATCCTTTGGAGACTGAATGAACTTGGTAAAAACTAACTTTCCTTTGTTAACCATGAGAGTTTGGTTAACATTGACTTCTGCCATATTTTCCTTTAATGCCTGAGTGAGCTCGGTAGACGCTATTTCTATAGAGTAATTTCTAGGAATGCTCAGTAGACTCTAAAAATTTCCTTGCTAACCAACTGAGCTTGATAGATATTGACTGATAACTAATATGAAATTTGTGTAACATCAAAGACAACACAAAATTAGACAATTGTATCCAATAATCTCCCTCTTTGGCATTGATGGCAACACAACATGCCATAGCACAATGAAATTTGAAAACAAGACTTTCTCTGATAGAAACTTTCCCCCTCTTAGATTTTTTGCCACAAACTTCTCTTATGCAGTAATCTCCCTCTATGAAGGAATTAAATAGCTTCTTCTTCAAACAACAAACTCTCCCAGAAAAAAATTCAAATTTCAAAAAGATATGATAGTAAACTCTCCCTCTTTGACAACACATGCCAAAGACAACACATACCAAATGAGTATTAGTGTACTTTGAGTACTAATTCATATGCAATGTTCCTATGACTATGTTGCATCAACAGATAGATCTTCAACTTTGTTCATGTTGATGCATCACTAAAACTTTATTTTAGTGAGCGTCGGATAGGGGAATGACCCCTAACTTACCTCTTAGATATAAGAATGGATCCTTAGGTAATGGTTTGGTGAATATGTCTACAATTTGTTCTTTTGTATGGACATATTCCAATCTGATCTCCTTGTCCTACACCAATTCTCTAACAAAGTGATATTTTATTGCAATGTGCTTGGTTTTGGAATGCATCACTAGATTCTTAGATATGTTAATTTCAATTGTATTATCACAAAACATAACAACTAGTTCTTTGATCTCAACCTTCATGCCTTCCAATGATTGTTTAAACCAAACAATATTAGAACAATTCACTACTACAACAACATACTCTACTTCTATTGTAGATTGGGATGTGTAAGTTTTCTTTTTACTTGTCCAAGATACTAATCTTTTGCCAAGAAAGAATGCTCCACCACTTATACTCTTTCTATCGTTAATGTTTCCTACCCAATCAGCATCACTAAACACTTTTAAGTCCAAATTTCCTCCAAATTTATACCACAATCCATACTCTTCAATGCCTTTAAAGTATCTCAAGATCTTTTTTATTGCCATCATATGATTTTCTCTGGGTTTTGCTGAAAATCTTGCCACTATACCAATTGCAAGAGCAATATCAGGCATTGTATGAACTACATACTACAATTTTCCAATCATTGATCTATATAAAGTCTGATCTACCTCTTTTGAATCATCATTTTTTATAAGCTTTAGTCTAGTACACATGGGGGTTCCAACAAATTTTGAATCTTCCATACCAAACTTCTTAAGTATCTCCTTGATATACTTAGATTGAGTGATGTAGATACCATTCTTGCTCTGCTAAATCTAAAGACCAGCAAAGAATTTAATCTCACCAAACATAGACATTTCAAATTCTTTGTTCATTTTCTCTAAAAATTCTTTGCATAGATCATCATTCCCTGTAAACAAAGTATCATCCACAAATATTTCTGCCAAAAAAATCTTGTTATCTGGTTCTTCCTTGATGTACAAACTACTATTATCATTAGTTCTCTAGAAACCAATTTGAATAAGATAGTTATGTAATCTCTCATACCATGTTTTAGGAGCTTGTTTCAGTCCATACAATGCTTTATGTAATCTAAAAACCATGTCCTTTTTGTCTAGACCAACAAAACTCTTAGGTTGGTCAATGTAGACTTCTTCATCAAGAATGCCATTGAGAAATATTGATTTAACATCCATCTGATATACCTTAAATCCTTTATATACTGCGTATGCTAGTAAGGTCCTAACACCTTCCAATCTTGCAACAAGAGAAAAAGTCTTACCATAAACAATTCCTTCTTCTTGAGAGTACCATTTACATACCAATCTAGCTTTGTTTCTTGATACCTTACCATCTTCATTCAACTTATTTCTGAATACCCATTTTGTTCCAATCACATTTTTATCTTTAGGCCTAAGTACAAGAGTCTAGATTTTGTTCTTCTCTATTTTTTATATCTCTTCATTCATAGCCTCAATCCAACTTTCATTTTCTAATGCATCTTTGACATTTCTAGGTTCAAAATCAGCAATTAAACAAGTTTTAGCTTACTTCTTGTCATAATACCTTCTAATTTGTCTCCAATAATCTGATTTGGTGCATGATGCCTTTTGACATACTTGGCCAATATAGGTTCCTTGCCTCTTGAATGAATTGCATTGTCATCTTCTTAAACTTTGACTTCAGGTTCTATATACTTAGACTCGATAGGCATTGGCTTGGTAGCTTCAGAATGTGACTCAGGTTCTTGTGATTTGGTTTGAACTTCTTGCAACTCGGTGATTGACGAAGACGCGAGAGTAGAAATCTCCTGATTAACAGATGTATCTAGCACTGTATCAAGTTTAATGAAAAAAAACTCCTATAATCTTCTAGTTCCATTTTTCTTTCTTCTTCAATCCTTTCTGCAAACTCATCAAATTTTCCTTTTTTAGATTCTTTCAAGATATAACATTTACTTCCAAATACTTTTAGGTAACTTACATTGGGTTTATAGCCATACCATAACTCATAGGGGGTTTTGAATGAGTCCTTCTTCAACTGTACTCGGTTTGAGGTATGAACTATAGTGCTGGTAGCTTCCTTCTAGTATTTGATAGCAATGTTCTTTTTAGTCATTAGAGTCCTTACACAATCCAAGATAGATCTATTCCTCCTTTTAGCTATTCCATTCTGCTCAGGAGTTCCAGGAGCTAATATCTATCTTTTGATTCCTCTTTCAATGCAAAATTTATTGAATTCAATGGAGATGAATTCACCACCTATCTGATCTCAAACATTTTAGTCTTTTTCCTTTCCTTTTCTACTTTGGCCAAATACCACTTGAATTTCTCAAATTCTTCTAACTTCTCTCTTAGATACATAATAGTCATTATTTTAGAGTAGTCATCAACAAAAAGAATAAAGAACTTTTCTCTAGAATAGCTCTCAATTCCAATAGGTCCACACAAATTAGTATGCATAATTTCCAAAATAATTTTAGATTGATGGTTTTTACTTTTAAATCTAGTCTTTCCCATCTTACCAATTTGACAATTCTTGCATAGACCAACATTAGGTTTCTTTATATTAGGAATGCCTCTTACTTTCTTGAATTTTCTTATATTTACCATGTTATCAAAATTCACATGACATAACTTTATGTGCCATAACCAACTTTCTTCAACTCGAGAAATAATACATGAACACTCACCAAGATCAAGATAAAACAGTTACCTTTTGTTTTTTTGTCTGATCCAATCAGCTTTCCTTTGTCATCCAGTAGTCTTGCCTTTCCATGCATGAATTCCACCTTGAATCCAAAATTGATTAGTTGTGCCACACTCAATAGCTTATGTTTTAGTCCTTCAACCCAATAGGCATTATCACATACAAGTTCTTTGGTTAATAAGATTCAACCTCTTCCTTTTATGCAACAAGGTTCATTGTTTCCAAATCTTACACTACCAGCATCGTAGTCTTCAAAATGTTCAAACTTTGTTTTTTCACCAGTCATATGATGTGAACAACCACTATCTAAGATCCATGTATCATTTTTTCTCATATGAGAGATAAGTGTCATCTTATCTTCTTCTTCATTATCAAATTCATCTTTCACAACAATGTAAACAATTTCATCTTCACTATTATTAGAATCCTTAGAGTTCTTAGTCATAAAGCATGTTTTCTTACCTTTTTCCTTGAATGATTAAAAATCTTTCTTGCCATTGCACTTGTGACCTTTCTTCTCATCTTTGTTTTACTTATTTGGGAACCTGGTTGCAATATGACCAATTTCTTCACATGAAAAATAGATTAAGAGAACTTTACCTTTTTATTTTCCTTTGCCTCTAGAATATTTCCTTCCAAGTAGAGCCTCAACAACTTCAAGATCATTTTCAAAACTTTCCTCTGATTCTTTTTCACTTTTTGACTAAGAGTCCTTTCTTGGCTTATAATGCTAATTCAATGTTCTTGGAAGCTGGAACATAATTATCATAGTTATCAAGCTCAAAGGTTGTCAACCTTCCTACTAAGGCATCCAAATTTATCTTATGATTTGCTTCACATCTTCTTTCCTAAATTGAAGATACTCTAATTGCATAAATGGGAAGTAATGTTCTAAGAACTTTACTTACAACTATTTCTTCTTTGATATCTCCTCCAGAAGCTTTGATTGCACTGACACTTACTTTGATCCTTTCAATATATTTGGCAATGTTTCCATCCTCTCTCATTCTCATCTGATCAAAATGTCTTCTTAGGCTTTCTGCTTTGACTCTCCTGACATTTTCATTAGCTCCATAGATATCCTTTAGTTTGTTCCACATAACAAAGTTAGTTTTTCAATCCTTAATATCATCAAATTCTTCATAGGTTAGAGTAGATGCAATGTCTATCATCATGGTGTTATGAGTCTTCTTCTCAACAATGTCATTGACAGATAATGTACTAGAAGGAGTTGTATATTCTTCATCAAAGTATTTCAATCCTGTATCACCAATAGAATCTAGATGAAGCCTCATGAGACCTTGCCATGCTAAAAAGTTATCCCTGTTAAGCCTTGGAATCATTCTTTTGTAAGACATCTTGATCTTTAGCTTAGGTCCTTGAAACCTTTCCTGCAAGCACCAAAAGCTCTAATACTAATTATTTGGAAATATAGATGGAGTAACTGAGAGGGGGGCTGAATCAATTACCATAAAAACAAATACACAGATCTCTTAGATATTTGATAAAACTAGTTCTGCTATCACTCGGTAAACATATAGAAAATTTTGTAACTCGTTAGATGTAGTGTATGCAAACTTTAATAGATCTTAAACATTCATAGTGATTAACATGCATGCATAAAAGAAATAACATGAACACATGAGACACCAGTATGAACGTGGAAACTCAATATGGGAAAAACCACCAAGTAACTAGCTACCTATTTTCACTCTTCTGAAGTGAGCCCTATTAAGAGCCAACTTGGTTAAAGGTTACAAAACACACTATTAGGTGTGACCTTGTTGGAGGATTTAATCACCTTGTTAGGAGTGGCCTTGCAAGAGGTCTTTAGAAAAAATCAATGGAATTGTAACTTTGTTAGAGGATTTACAAAAGGTTGTTAGACCAAATCTGTTAAGAGATTTTGGAATCATTGTTACAATGGTAAGAAAGTAACAATGAAATGACCTAAATGAGATGCAACTAAATTTTTTGATTACAGATCTCTATTTTGCTTCACTAGATCCTTCCTGATCAAATAAAACTTTGCTGCTTCTCAAGGATATCTAATCATCTTTCAAAGTTTTCTCACACTTTCCTACTCACTCATTACACTTTAGAATTCTCAACTTGATCTTTCATATATACCTTTTAGATTATCAAGTCAGCTCATTTACAACTTGCAATCACTAATAATCATTACCTTAGCTAGAATCATTACTGGAAATAATTAAACTTTATTTCTCAAATTAACAAAATCCTTCATTAGCTGACCCTGCTCAGTAAACATTTTTCCTAAAAAGATTTCATGTGTTAATCGACAGAAGCTTGGTTAACATTGTGAACCCTACAAAATCCTTTGGAGACTGAGCGAACTTGATAAACACTAACTTTCCTTTGTTAACCATGAGAGCTCAATTAACACTGACTTCTGCCATATTTTCCTTTCACACCTGAGTGAACTTGGTAGACATTGTTTCTATAGAGTAATTTCTAGGAATGCTTGGTAGACTCTAAAATTTTATTTGCTGACCAATTGAGCTCGGTAAATACTGACTGATAACTGATATGACATTTGTGTAAGATCAAAGGCAACACACAATTAGACAATTGTATCCAATAGGAAGTTCCTTCCCAATGGACAATGAGGTTAACAAAATGGAATGTTAGGGGACTAAATACCCCTAACAAGAAGCATTTACTTAAGAAAAATCTAACTTTGTTTAACTAAAAATTAATAATGATCCAGGAAACTAAATTAAGAAAACAAGAAGGGGAGAAACTAACCAAAAAACTATGTAATTGGAAAAGTTTGTTGATAGAGTTAGGTAGAGCTTCAGGAAGAATTGGTCTAGTTTGGGATCTCACAAAAATAGAATTTGAAAGGATGACAACAAACAAAAATTGGATGGGAGGAAGAGTTAAAATTTACAAAAAAAACATTCAATTTATCATTTCAAATGTATATGGCCCAATTTAGACAACACACAAGAAAACACTTTGGAATGAAATCAATAACTTTATAAACTCACACCAGACTAAGAAAATCTCAGTAGGGGGAGACCTCAATGCCATTCTATATTTAAAAAAGAAGAAGTGGGGCACACAAACCATCTCACAAACAATGATGGATTTCAAAGAATGGTTTTTTTGAGATAATATCATAGATATTTCACCAACTTATGGGTAGTACACATGGTTCAACAAGAGGAGAAATTTATGTCACATAGTAGAAAGATTGGATAGATTTATCTTCAAGGGGAATATGCAAACATTTGATTTCATAGTATATGATGAGAGCATTTTATGTCCCAAATTATACCATATTTTAACTTTTGTATAAGCCTTCACACACATTTCAATCCCCATCTTCTATTCCATTTTCTATTCCATTTTCTCCTTTTATGTTGCATATAATCAAATATTTATAAATAATATTTAATATAGTTATTATATAGAATATGTGAATAAATAGATGAAATTGTATTTATTTAAACAAGTTTATAATATGCCATGGTTTTTTCTATCACCCGCTATGTATCCTCATGTATCTCTTTCACCAATCTAAAGCTCCATCAACTTGTGAATATCTCATACATAAGGAAGAACCACCAATGATTGACAAGGATCACTGTTGGGATCGAGAAATGTCAAGAGGGGATGATGAGCCAATGAATGGATTAGCAGATTTGCATCCTATTTGATGAATGGAGGAGTAGGAAGTTTGGAGCTCACCAATTCAATCCACATGTTGTTTTCCATACCTGAGATTAGACACATTTAATGATAACCCATCAAATTCCATTTACTCTAATTATTCTGAATGTGCGAGGAAGTTGAGTGCCAACAAACATATATGAGTTCTCACATGGACCAAATTCCATTGTGCAGTAACGCTTTCAAACCATGAAACCACAAATAAAATAATTTTGTTGGAACGATAAAAAATATTTCCTATTCTTGGCATTATTTTTATGGTGATGTATGACTTCATATGTGGCAGCAACCTTGGCTCGTAATTGACCATTATCATTGCTACGTAAGGAGCTGAACCTACCACGGCTCAAAAATAGTGGATGAAGACAATATTTTTCTGAACCGATACAACAAAGTTATCTATTCTTTACAAGTCATTTTTTTCTATTATAGATTGTTCTATGTAATAGCCATTCTTTAGATGGCATGAATAACAGAGCTGTTAATAAGTTGTTAAGCCTGCTACGTATATATAAGCAGTGCAAGATATAGTGTGGGAGGCAGATTAGAATATAGTTTTCAGGAAGAAGAAGACTATGTAATGCAAATCTGAACATCAGTATTTTGAAGTAAATGAGAATATTTTTTTTTGCATGATCACAGCATAGAAATAGCATTTTCTTTATCGACCGTGCAAGCCAGGAGCAAGGGCCCACTCCATGGCAAAACACGGTGATGTATTTCATTAATGAGTTATTCTATTTTGTATGAATTTTTATTTCTTGCTTAGATTATCATCACAACATATTTTAGTGTTTGTTTCAATTTGTAATTTTTAGATCAGCAATCTAGTAATTAGAATATAATATAGAAATAATTTCATTACTATTTTATCTATAGATTATTGTCATTATTATTTCAAGAAGATAGTTTTGTTTCTGATCTTTGTAGCGTCAGGAAGTGACAGTTCCTGTTGCTGCAACCATTTTGATTTCCTGTAGATTCAATTTTGTGTGTTGTAGTTACATTCATAAACACTGAAGTCACAACTATCATCCCTTGTTAGCATATTTCTTGGATGCCTTTCGCAAGCTTATGCTCTCAGATTGACACGTAAAGACCAGCCAAACTTTATTATAAATCATTAATTATTTCTTATTATTTGCCCTAGTGTTGGCCTATCAATATAGTCTTCTATGCTTCTCTATGTTGGTATAGATCACTTTCCAGTTAGCCTAGAAATCATAGAACTACAAAAGACAACTAGAAACCCCTTAAAATGTGAAAAATGTGGTTCTTTGATGAATGTTTTATGGAAACTATCAACAAATGGGGGTCAAAAGGAGTCTTTGAGGGATCTAAAATATTTTGTTTTGTTTCTAAATTCAAACTACTAAAGGAGAACATTTTAAAATGGAATAAACAACACTTTAAGAACATCAAAGAAAAATTAGAGATAGAAGAATAATTAAATAATCTAAACAAAGAAGTTATTTAGCATGGAATGGACAATAACAATTACAAAAGAGAAAAAGAGCTTATGCATAAACATGAAAATATACTGAATAAAGAAGAGATATTTAGGAAGCAAAAATCATGGGAAACTTGGATCTAGGAAGGAGATCATAACACTAAATTATTTCATAATAGAATGATTGGCAATAGAATATAAAAATCCAAAAATAATGAAGGAAGTGTAATAGATATTCAATCACAAATAGCAAAAGAATTTGGAAATTATTATATAGATAGTTTAAACAATTATGAACATTCAAACCTTTCAAGTCAAAAAATGATGTTAGATTCAAGGTATGTGCAGGATCATGGTGTACCAAACTATGGCCTTAAGTGGTAGTGAAAAATTAGCAAATCAAGGTTATGTCAACTTGACACATAATTATAAAGTGGTTATGAAATTTATATCAAAAAATTGTAAAAAATAATCTATAGGAAATTGAATGTAGCTTCTAAAATACTAGGCCTTATCAGGGGAAAATAATAATTGATTTGTCAAAAGTTTTGATTTTAATGCAGTACTGTGTAAATTTTAGGGCAAAAATAAAAAGTAGGTGTATGTCTGACCACCTTAATCAAAATCAAATGATAATATTTTTTTAATATAATTATAGATATAAAAATTAGACTCATGCCCGGATGTGACACATATTTTTTGATATTTTTATTCCAAATAAATAATTAAATATGAATTTTCTACCAAAACTTTTTCGAAAAAAAAAACTCTCGTGTCTGACCACCTTAACTAATAGAAAATTTTACCAAATTTAATTTATTTTTTATTTTTCTTATACTAGGCAAAGAATAAAATGTGATGCAACTTTTAGATTTAAAAAATGTTATACTGTTTGAAAGTTATAGCTATTTCTCAATTAGTATGTCAATCAACACTTTACAATAATCTTCACTGAAATTTAACTAATAAATACTTTATTGAACTCAGAATTTGATAGCAATTATATTAATAGAATCTCGAGAGTGATATTAAAAAAAAAAAATTGTTTCATTCAATTTCGATCAAAATAACATTGTCAAATGGCTATCCGAAGTCTAACTGTCACTGAAACCCTCCTCAAACACATTTTTTGGGTTGACTGGGTAGGCTAGGTAAACACCAGGCCTAATCGGATATCTAGTATGGCTCAATAAGTTCCCACCTATTTTTGGAAGGAAATTTCGAAAGGGAAGTTTTTTTAAATTTTAAATTTGGAGGGAGACAAATTTAAAGGGAAATAAACTTAAGAGAATAAATTTAGACAATTTTAGAAGAAAATATATTTCGTGAATGTGTGAACATTAATATTATAATTATAATTACACTATAGTAATATATATGATTATTATTATTAAATATATATAGTAGTATTATATGACAAAATTATTCTATATAATAATATATATTATTATTATTATTAAATCTATAATCCAGTAACATATATAATTATTATTGTTATATAATCTAATAATATATTATTATTATATTAAAATATACAATATAATATAATTATTAAATATAATATTGTCCCTTCGACCCATATGAAGGATTCTAATATGTCCTTAGGCGTCCTAGGACCCCTAGGGACATATGTCATCAAGTAATGGGTCAAAGGGGGTTATAGGTGAATCTATGACCCCATTCGACCAATACGAAGGATTATAATATGTCCCTAGGGGTCCTAGGACCCCTACGGACATATGTCATCTTTTAATTGGTCGAAGGGGGTCATAGGACACCAGATTACCCCCTTTGCCCCATTAGAAGCATTCTAATATGTCCATAGGGGTCTTAGGACCCCTAGGGACATATGTCATCATGTAATGGGTTGAAGGGGGTCATAGGTCACCCAATGACCCCCTTTGACCCAAATGAAAGATTCTAACATGTCCCTAGGGGTCCTAGGACCACTAGGGACACATCATCACTTAATGGGTTCAAGTGGGTCATAGGTTCATAGGTGAACCTATGACCCCCTTCGATCCATACGAAGGATTCTAACATATGTCCTCATGTAATGGGTCAAAGCAGGTCATAGGTCAACCTATGAACCACTTCAACCCATAGAAAGGATTCTAATATGTCCCTAGGGGTCCTAAGATCCCTAGGGACATATGAAATCATGTAATAGGTCGAAGGGGGTCATAAATCAACCTATGACCCCATTTGACCCATATGAAGCATTCTAATATGTCCCTAGGGGTCCTAGGACCCCTAGGGACATATGTCATCATGTAATGGGTCGAATGGGGTCATAGGTGACCCTATGACCCCCTTCGACCCATACAAAGCACTCTAATATGTATGTCATCATGTAATCGGTCGAAGGGGTTCACAGGTCAACCTATAACCCCCTTCGATCCATAGGAAGAATTCTAATGTGTCCCTAGGGGTTCTAGGACCCCTAAGGGCATATGTCATCATGTAATGGGAAGAAGGGGGTCATAGGTAAATCTATGACCCCCTTTGACCCATAGGAAAGATTCTAATATGTCCCTAGGGGTCCTAGGAGCCCTAGGGACAAATGTTGTAATGTAATGGGTCGAATGGGGTCATAGGTCACCTCATGACCCCTTTGCCCCATATGAAGGATTCTAGCATGTCCCTAGGGGTCCTAGGACCCATAGGAACATATGTCATCATGTAATGAGTCGGAGGGGGTCATAGGTCAACCTATGACCCCCTTCAACCCATAGGAAGCATTCTAATATGTCCCTAAGAGCCCTAAGACCCTTAGGAAAATATGTCATCATTGAATGGGTTGAAGGGCGTAATAGGTCACCCTATGAACCCGTTCGACCCATAGAAAGCATTCTAATATGTCCCTAGGAGTCCTAGGACCCCTAGGGCAATATGTCATCATTTAATGAGTCGAAGTGTGTCATAGGTCAACCTATGACCCCCTTTGACCCATAAGAAAGATTCTTATATGTCCTTACTAGTTGTAGGACCCCTAGGGAAATATTTTCTCACATAATTGGTTGATCGATGACCCCCTTCGACCTATACGAAGGATTCTAATATGTCCATAGGGGTCCTAAGACCCCTGGGGACATATGTCCTCATTTAATGGGTTGAAGGGGGTCATAGGTCAAGCTATGACTCCCTTCGACCCATAAGAAGCATCCTAATATGTCCCTAGGGGTCCTAGGACCCCTAAGAACATATGTCATCATTTAATGGGTCGAAGAGGGTCATACGTCAACCTATGATCCCCTTCGACCCATATGAAGCATTATAGTATGTAACTAGAGGTCTTAGGACACCTAAGGACATATGTTATCATGTAATGGGTCAAAGAGAGTAATAGGTCAAACTATGACCCCCTTAACCTCATATCAAGCATTCTAATATGTCCCTAGAGGTCCTAGGATCCCTATGGACATATGTCATCATGTAATGGCTCGAAGGGGGTCATCAGTCACCCTATGAACCCCTTTGACCCATAAGAAGCATTCTAATATGTCACTAGTGGTCCTAGAATCCCTAGGGATAGATTGTCATCATGTAATAGGCCGAAGGGAGTTATAGATCAACCTATGACCCCCTTCGGCCCATAAGAAGGATTATAATATGTTCATAGGGGTCCTAGGAGCCTTAGGGACATATGTCATCACGTAATGAGTCAAAGGGGGTCATAGGTCAACCTATGACCCCCTTTGACACATACAAAGGATTCTAACATATTGCTAGGGGTCTTAGGACCCCTAGGGACATATGTCATCATGTAATGGGTCCAAGGGGGTCATTGGACACCCCATGACACCCTTCGACCCATAAGAGAGATTCTAAAATGTTCCTAGTGGTCCTAGAACCCCTAGGGACATATGTTTTCATTTAATGGGTTGAAAGGGGTCATAGGTCCCTCAATGACCCCCTTTTACCCATAAAAAAGATTCTAACATGTCCCTAGGGGCTGTAAGACATATGTCATCATGTAATGGGTCAAAGAGGGTCATAGAACAACCTATGAACCCTTTCGACCCATACAAAGCATTCCAATACATCCCTAGGGGTCTGAGGACCCCTAGTGACATATATCATCATGTAATGGGTCAAAGTGGGTCATAGGTCAACCTATGACCCCCTTCAACCCATAAAAAGCATTCTAATATGTCCCTAGAGATCTTAAGACCCCTAGAGACATATGTCATCATGTAATGGGTTGAAGTGGGTCATAGGTCAACCTATGACCCCTTTCGACTCATAGGAAGCACTCTAATATGTCCTTAGGGGTCCTAAGACCCCTAGGGAAATATGTCATCATTTAATGGGTCGAAGGGTGTCATAGGTCACCCTATGACCCCCTTCAATCCATAGGAAGCATTCTAATATGTCCATAGGGGTCCTAGGACCCCTAGGGCAATATGTCATCATTTAATGGGTCGAAGTGGATCATAGGTCACCCTATGACCCCCTTCGACCCATATGAATCATTCTAATATGTCCATAGGGGTTCTAGGACCCCTAGGGACATATGTTTTCATGTAATGGGTCGAGGCGGGTAATTGGTCAGCCTATGACCCCCTTTGACCCATGAGAAGTATTCTAATATGTCCCTAGGGGTCCTAAGATGCCTAGCGACATATGTCCTCATGTAATGGGTTGAATGTGGTCATAAGTCAACGTATGACCACCTTAGACCCATAGGAAGCATTCTAATAGGTCCCTAGGGGTCTTAGAACTCCTAGTAAAATATGTCATCATTTAATGGGTCAAAGGGGGTGATAAGTCACCTTATGACCCGTTTTGACCCATAGGAAGCATTCAAATAATATGTCATCATTTAATGGGTCGAAGGGGGTCATACATCACCCTATGATCTACTTCGACTGATAGGAAGCATACTAATATGACCCTAGGACCCCTAGAGACATATTAGAATGCTTCTTATAGTTCGAAGCGGGTTATAGGGTTACCTATGACCCCCTTCGACACATTATATGAGGACATATGTCCCTAGGACTTCTAATATGTCCCTAGGGGTCCTACGACCCATAAGGACATATCTCATCATGTAATGAGTCAAAGTGGGTCATAGGTCAACCTATGACCCCTTTCAACCAATATGAAGCATTCTAATATGTCCCAAGGGGTCCTAGGACCACTAGGAACATATGTTGTCATGTAATGGGTTTAAGAGGGTCACAGGTCAACCTATGACCCCCTTTGACCCATATGAAACATTCTCATATGTCTTTAGGTTTCATACGACCCCTAGGGACATATGTTGTCATGTAATAGGTTGAAGGGGTTCATAGGTCAACCTCTAACCCCCTTTGACCCATATGAAGCATTCTAATATGTCTTTAAGGATTCTAGGACCCCTAGAGACATATGTTGTCATGTAATGGGTCGAAGGGGGTCATAGGTCACTCTATTACCCCCTTCGACCCATAAGAAGCATTCTAATATGTTCGTAGGGGTCATAGGACCTGTAAAAATATATATCATGATGTAATGGGTCAAACAGAGTCATAGGTCAACCTATGAACCCCTTCGACCTATATGAAGCATTCTAATATATCCCTAGGGTTCTTAGGATCCCTAAGAAGATATGTCATCATTTAATGGATCGAACTGGGTCATAGATCACCCTATGACCCCCTTCAACCCATAGGAAGGATTCTAATATCTCCCTAGGGGTTTTAGGACCCCTAGGGACATATGTTGTCATGTAATGGGTTGAAGGGGGTCATGGGTCAACCTATGACCCTCTTCGACCCATATGAAGCATTCTAATATGTCCTTAGGGGTCCTATGACCCCTAAGGACATATATTGTTATGAAATGGGTTAAAGGGGATCATAAGTCAAACTATGAACCCCTTTTACCCATAAGAAGTATTCTATTATGTTCTGAGGGTTCCTATGACCCGAGGGACATATGTCATTATGTAATGGGTCAAAGGGGGTCATATGTCAACCTATGACCCCCTTCGACCCATATGAAGCATTATAATATATCCCTAGGCGTCCTAGGACCCAAGGGACATATGTTTTCATGTAATGGGTCTTCGACTTGTAAAAAGCATTCTAATATGTCGCTAGGGGTACTAGAACCCCTAGGGTCATATATCATCTTGTAATGGGTCGAATTGGGTGATACGTCAACCAATGACCACCTTCTCACCACAGGAAGCATTCTAATATGCCCCTAGTGGTCTTAGAACCCCTAGAGAAATATTTCATCATTTAATGGTTGAAGGGAGTCATAGATTAGCATATGACCCCCTTCGATCCATAGGAAGCATTCTAATATGTCCTTAGGGGTCCTAGGACTCCTAAGGATATATGTCATCATTTGATGGGTTGAAGTGGGTCATAGGTCAACCTATGACCCCCTTCGACCCATAGGAAGGATTCTAATATGTCCCTAAGGGTTCTTTGACCCCTAGGGACATATTTTATCATGTAATAGGTCGAAGGGGGTCATAGGTCAGCCTATGACCCCCTTTGACCCATAAGAAGCATTCTAATATGTCCTTAGTAGTCCTACGACCCCTAGGAACATATGTCATCATGTATTGGGTTGAAGGAGGTCATAGGTCAACCTATAACCCCCATTCAGCCTATTTTATTATTCTAATATGTCCATAGGGGTCCTAGCACCCCTAGGGACATATGTTGTCATCTAATGGGTTGAAGGGGTTCATAGGTCAGCCTATGACCACTCTTTCACCCATAAGAAGCATTCTAATATGTCCCTAGGGGTCCTATGACCCCTAAGGACATATGTCCTCATATAATGGGTCAAATGGGGTCATAGGTCAACCTATGACTAGCTTAGACCTATAGGAAGCATTCCAATAGGTCCCTAGGGGTCCTAGAACTCCTAGAAAAATATGTCATCATTTAATGGGTCGAAAGAGGTCACAGGTCACCCAATGACCTGCTTCAACCCATAGAAGCATTCTAATATGTCCTTAGGGGTCCCAAGACCACTAAGGAGATTTATGATCATGTAATGGGTCGAAGAGGGTCAAAACTCAACCTATGACCCCCTTCGACCCATATGAAGAATTCTAATATGTCCCTAGGGTTTCTAAAATTCCTAAGGACATATGTCATCATGTAATAGGTGAAAGGGGGTCATAGGTCACCCTATAACACATTTTGACTCATAAGAAGCATTCTAATATGTCTCTAGGGGTCCTGGGACCCCTAGGGACATATGTCATCATGTAATGTGTCGAAGGTGGTCATAGGTCAACCTATGATCCCTTTCGACCCATAGGAAGCATTCTAATATGTCCCTAGGGGTCCTAGAACCCTTAGGGACATATGTCATCATGTAATGGGTCAAAGGGTGTCATAGGTCAACCTATGACCCCATTCGACCCATAGGAAGGATTTTAATATGTCCCCTAGGGACATAAGTTGTCATGTAATGGGTCGAAGGGGGTCATAGGTAAAGCTATGACCCTCTTCGACCAATACGAAAGATTCTAACATGTCCCTATGAGTTCTAAGACCACTAGTGACATATGTCATCATGTAATGGGTCGAAAGGGGTCATCAGTCACCCTATGCCTCCCTTCGACCCATAGGAAGGATTCTAATATGTCCCTAGGGATCCTAGGACCCCTCGGGACATATGTTGTCATGTAATAGGTCAAAGGGGGTCATAGGTCACCCTGTGACCCCCTTCAACCCATATGAAAGATTGTAACATTGTCCCTAGGGTTTCTAGGACCCTTAGGGACATATTAGAATGCTTCTTATGGCTCAAAGTGGGTGATAGAGTGACCTATGATCCCCTTCAATGCATTACATGAGGACATATGTCTTTAGGACCCCTAATATGTCCCTAGGGATCCTACAACCCCTAAGGACATATGTCATCATATAATTAGTTGAATTTTATCATAGGTCAACCTATGACTCCCATCAACCCATACAAAGCATTCTAATATGTTCGTAGGGGTCCTAGGACCCCTAGGGACATATGTCATCGTGTAATACGTCGAAGGGGGTCATAGGTCAACCTATGACCACCTTTGACCCATAAGAAGGATTTTAATATGTCCCTAGGGGTCCTAGAAACCCTAGGGACATATTTCCTCATGTAATTGGTCAAAGGGGATCCTAAGTCACCCTATGACACCTTTCAACCCATACGAAAGAATCTAATATGTCCCTATGGTTCCAAGGATCCTCAGGGACATATGTCATCATGTAATGGGTGGAAAGGGGCCATAGGTCAACCTATGACCACCTTTGACCCATACAAAGCATTCTAATGTGTCCCTAGGGGTCCTAGGACCCCTAGGGACATATGTCATCATGTAATGGGTCGAGACCTATGACCCCCTTCGACCCATATGAAGCATTCCAATATGTTGCTAGGGGTGCTAGGCCCCTTAGGGACATATGTTGTCATGTAGTGGGACCTATGACCCCCTTCGACCAATAAGAAGCATTCTAATATGTCCCTAGAGGTCCTAGGACCCCTAGGGACATATATCATCATGTAATGGGTTGAAGGGGGTCATAGGTCAACAGATGACCACCTTTGAACCATATGAAGCATTCTAATATGTCCCTAGCAATCTTAGAACCCCTAGAGAAATATGTCATCATTTAATTGGTCGAAGGAGATCATAGGTAACCATATGACCCCCTTTGACCCATTGGAAGCATTCTAATATGTCCCTAGGGGTCCTAGGACCTATAGCAACATATGTCATCATTTGTTGGGTCGAAGTGGGTCATAGGTCCAACTCTGACCCCCTTCAACCCATAGGAAGGATTCTAATATGTCCCTAGGGTTCCTATGACCCTTGAGGACATATGTTAACATCTAATGTGTCGAAGGAGGTCATCGGTAATCCTATGACCCCCTTTGACCCATAAGAATAATTCTAATATGTCCTTAGGTGTCCTACAACCCCTAGGGACATATGTCATCATGTAATGGGTCAAAGTTGGTCATAGCTCAACTTATGAAGCCCTTCGACCCATATGAATCATTCTAATATGTCCATAGGGATCCTAGGACCGCTAGGGACATATGTTATTATGTAATGGGTCGAAGCGAGTAATAGGTCAGCCTATGATACCCTTTGACCCATGAGAAGTATTCTAATATGTCCCTAGGGGTTCTAGGACCCCTAACAACATATGTCCTCATGTAATGGGTTGAATGTGGTCATACGTCAACTTATGACCACCTTAGACCCATAGGAAGCATTCTAATAGGTCCCTAGGGTTCTTAGAACCCCTAAGAAAATATGTCGTCATTTAATGGGTCAAAGGGGGTCATAAGTCACCCTATGGCCCACTTTGACCCATAGAAAGCATTCAAATATGTCCCTAGGGGTCCTAGAACCCCTAGAGAAATATGTCATCATTTAATGGGTCAAAGGGGGTCATAGGTCACCCTATGATCTTTTGACTTTAAGACAGTAAATTTTTCTTTCTTGTCAAGTTCCAACTTAACCTTCTTACTTCCTATAGGTATGACTGCTTGAAACCAGTCTAATTTTATTTCTCCTCCTAGATCTCTACAAAAAATTTTGCTTAAGACTAGAGCATAGCTTGCCAAAATATCCATGACTAGGATAGTCAACAATAATTTCTTTTTTGGATGAGAGGCTAGGGCTACTTAAGCATCTTTGATTTTTTCAAGTAACGAGACTTGTTTAGTATCCATTAAATAACATATTGTATGAAATTTAGCAAGGGTAAGGCCCAGGGCTTTAGCTATAGAATAAGGCATCAAATTTTCTAACATGCCTAAATCTATTATGAAATTACTTAATTTGCATCTGTTGATGCATAGAGATGTGTAGAATGCATTGCATTTTTTCCTAGGAAAAGTTGTTAAGATAGTGGAATCTTCTTGATCAAATAGGTTAGATGTCAAAGGTTCCTCTTCTTCCTCAATGGTAACATTATGATTCAAATGTGAAGCACATCCTTTACAATGATCTACTAATCTCTTTAACTTAGAGGGATGAGATTTTAGATAGTTTATGGGAGAGATTTGGATCTTTGACTCATTACAAAATTGGATGAAATCAAAAGGGCTCTTATCCTTACCTATTTGACATGTAAATGCTCGTTGATCAATGTGAATTTTATTTGACAAAGAGGTGGGATCACTTCCTAGAATATGACTGGAAGATTGAATTTTGTGCTTCTAGTTTCATGTTAACACTGTGTATGAAGTTCCATAAATATTTGCATAGCATCCTTCCTTCAGCTTAGAGTCTAACTCGTACTCCAAAAATAAATTTCTAAATTTTCCATTTGAGTACAAATATAACTTAGAGAAAGGAGTTGTAGTATTCAACTCATTAGTGGATAACAACTAGTTCATGCAAGCCATTTTTGGACAAGTTTCACTATCATGATATGTTGTAAAATGAAACACACACATATTTTATTTTTTTGGTGTTGCCTCAATTGCTAACCTTGGTTGTGAACTTGTAAACTATGAATTTTTTCCATCACTATTCCTTCCTATAGCAAATTTTGATAGTTCTCTTCGTAAGAGTGATTAAATCTAGGTAATTGCCTCTTCACTACCACCAACTCATTTGATAACTTTTGAATCATTTCATCATATGAAGTAGTATTTTTGGAACTTCCCTTGGTTTGAAGTTCTCATTTTCATTTCCTAGTGGAGATCAAGTCATCTTCAAATTTGACTACCTTCTTTTGTGCATCCACTAAATTTGTGGGATGAGATCTCCTCAAATCATAATTAATATCTAGCGACATCATGCTTATGAAAAATGTTTTCAAATTGACAGTGGTGGGTCTATTGCCAATGGGGATCCTACTAGTGATCTTATTAAAAGTGGCAACAAAATCCCTCATACTCATGGTAGGTTTCTTTTTAATAGATATCTATTGTGTTAATAAGACGTGCTCATCTTTTGCCATTTTGAATCTTGTCTCAAAATTTTTCCTCAGTGTATCCTAATTTTTGGATGAGCCATCATCTTGATGATAAACCAATTTGTTGCATTCTCCATCAAATTTCCTACAAATAGCCTTACAACTACATCTTCATGCAATACCCCTAAGATATGAGTAGCTGTGAAAAAGGCCTTAATATGTTCATCAGTAGTAACTTTCCCATCACCTAAAAATTTAGGGAAATTCTTCCTTGAACTAGATGGGAGTGGGTGATAAGTTGTTGGTGCTAACAAACCTATAGTTGTGGCCCAGGGAGTAGCCATGACTGTTCTAGAAAGGTATGATAGAAAATTGACAACTGGAGGAACAGTTGCTCCATGTAAGGCCAATACTTGGCAAGTAGCATGTGAAGAACTTTGATTTCTAATAGGTGAGGGTGGTCTACTCTAGGTTTTCTTATCACCTTTTTGCATAGGGGTGTCTAGGATGGGGAAACCAAGTTTTGCAAGCTTTTCAAAAATAGGGTCTTGCCTACCTTCTTCTTTGGTACTTCTAAGGAACCTTTCTTGTTCAAGGATGTTAGATTTATTTTTCCTTTGAGCTTCATGATCTACTTGTCTTTCTTCCCTTCATATTTCTCTCCTTTGAACAACTCTTTCTAATGCTTTAGCCCTAAATTCTTCTTCCTCTAGTACTCATCTAACATTTCTTTAGTGCTTTTCATTCCTCCAATTCATCAAAACAAATGTGTTGAGAGATGAGATTATATCTTCTTGGTCATCTTGCAATCCAAGATTAGGTTGGAGCACTGACATTATGCTCTCATGAGGTAGTACCATTTTCCCTCATGTTGTACATTTATTAGTCAAGAAATTGTTTGTCTCCCCGGCTGAGTCACCAAAAAATTGTTGTTAAATAGATTGTTCTTTTGATTTAACTCTTAGATGCCCAAATTTATGAAGAATATCTAGTTACAATAGTTGGAAAGTTTCTTCTGAAAAGGCTAACATTCCTCTAAATTCTTAGGTATAGCTCCCTATTGTAGTATGATTTGCAATGAATTATGCTTGTTTCTAAATTCAAAATATGGTGTGTTCTTAACCCAAGAATAGGAGAGATAAACTGAACTAGGCCTAAACAATAACTAACTTAGGCAAGACTTGATATTTTAAGATTGATTAAGTTTATGAATTCACACATCTTATGAACCCACAAGGCTTAATGCTTCAATAATGCATACTAACTAATACTAAAACTGATTCGGTAGGAAACTAACTACAGAGAAAGAAAGACTAACTTGAAGGAAAATATAAAAGGGATTTCTCTTGAACATATGATGACAATACTATCATCTTCAATTTTCTATCTCAAAATAGGGGAGTGAAGCTTTGTTCATTCCTTGATTTTATTCAGATGCAAGAGAAAACATACTATTAACACACACAAAAATGTAATAGAGAATAATTGACACAAAATACCATTCAATTGTCTCTGCAACATCAAGTATCTCACACCAAAAATTACCCAACCTTTTATTAATCTTTCATTCTAGTACATATAGGATTCTAAGATGACCATTATAAAGGAATTTAAATCAGTTCATCTCCTTAAAAATGACAAATGGTAAGGAGCTAGTTTGTCCTATTATAATCATTACATCAAAATATGAAAGGAGTAGAATATGAATCACTTTGCCTTCTTTCCCTTTTCTATTTTTTTCCCTATAGGCCTTGGCGGAAACAATGATTGGAATTAATTCCTCATGCCTATGTACATGTACATTAGTGTATCTTAAGAACCATTTAGAACACTCTCTAGCCAAGTCTTTGACAACACTTAATTGGTCTTGTATTTCTTCCATGGCCATGTGTACACACCCTTCAAGTTTTTGAAGCTCAAAAATTCTATTTTGGTGACTGGAAGATATCCTCGTCAAGCTATCTATGAAGTTGGAGAAATTTATCTGCATGACAGGTACTCTGATGATTCCCTTCCCTTGCACATTATTTTGTAAATCTATATGTAGACCTCTTAGGAGTGCATAGTCTCTATCCTGGTCCTTCTTCACTTTAGCTTCTATTTCCTTGAGCCCTTCTTCTACCACCATTATCATTTTAGACTTGAATTGAATGCTCTAAAGCCACTCAAAAAAAGGCTCATCTCCTTTATTAAAAATCTTTATTTCCATAGCATCCTTAGCTTTGATATGAATAATCATCTTTAGTGAAGAAACACAATCTTCACTCTTAGCTTTCTCCATGGCTAAAGTGGCTCTATTTTTTGAAATATTGTCCTTCTCTATTTCTAGCCTTAGTATGGCATTGCCAATCTATTCTATAATGGTGAGTCCCTTTGACTTGAGTTTCCCACTCCACTCTCTACCAATTTTATTGAAGTGTTTATCTTCTTGGAGCTAAGAGATTAGTGCATTGACATCAGTAGTAGTAGGATCACTAGTGATAGGTATTCAAAAAATGCTTGCCAATGGGATGACCAATTGCTTGACAAAACCATTCAGTTCATGGATTTCTACCTTCATTCTAACCTTTGATAACTTAAGACTTTCTAGCTATCCCTCAATCACCTCATTTGATTACCTCCATAAGCCAACCTTGGTGTCATGTCTGGCATCCTCAAGACCTATAGATTATAAGGCAAAATCATTTGTAGACATATCTTCGATTCTTCCCTCTTTGGTAGGCTTTTCATTCTCTATTGTCACATGTCCTATAATAGGATCTTATGTGAGAATGGACAAGGTCTTCTTCTTTTTTACCTTGCTCAGTCCTGATCCAGAGTGGATTTCCAAAGACAAAGTATCTTTGTTAGGAGCTCCTTCATCTCTCCTCTTTCTTTCTCTTTCTAGGGTGTCCTCCAGCCATGAATCAATCTAAATCACCTTGGAGGTAGTCCCAAGAGAGTCTATGATAAACATCTTTCTCTTGATCAAGGTGATCATTTTCACATCTAAAGAGAAAGGATTCTTTGGGGATTATGAAATAAGCTTTGAAGAATCTTGGCCTTTATCTATTTCTAAAGTCTCCTTTGCTGCCTTGTCTAATTAAGTTGACTAAATTTCACTACTCCCACCATCTCTGAGATCTACTTCTTGCACTTGGAGATGACTTGGTAGGAGGAGTGTAGCACTTATAGATGGGACGAGGTTGCTATGAGGTGAGAGGGAAAGAGTAACTACACCATCTTTTGGTTCATGTGCCTTCTTCTTCTTAGCTTTTGATTTGATTTTGATAACCAAGAGGGAGCCATCTTGGAAAGTCTTAGCTAAAGGATCCCTTTTTTTGGGAGGTTGATCACCTCTACTTGATGGTTGTGCTAGTCCTTGAGTAATGGCCAAGGTTGCACCTGATGTGCCACCTTGAGAGGAAGGAGTCGATGTAACTGCTAGAGAATATTGAGCAGATGTACTTTTACTTTGATTCCTTTTGGTTGTGATCCATTCAACCCATTTTTTAGTCCTTTTGAAATTTTGACCCATCATTATATATATCTCTTCTCCTATGTCCTCATAAGGTTTGAGTTTATTGAAGTGCCACTTAACTTGGTCAGGTAAGTATTATTATACATGCTCTAACCATCATCTTCTATTCCTTCTACATCAATATTGATTTTATATATTTTGACTTGATCAACTATCAATCTAGAAAAAACATGATCATGGCTCTTGAGCTCATCCTTGAAATGAGCCTAGTAGTCTTCAATGGTAGTGATGTGCTTGATAAAACTTCCAATTTGCAAAACCTCCCTTGCATACCCATTCAGATCAAACATGGGCCTCAAGACTTCATACATCTCCAATTTATACTTCATTTTAAACACATTTAGCATATTCTTGGCATTAGAAGGGATTTCACATCTAAAGGTTCCCACCTTAATAGGAAACTCATACCCTTTCTTCTTCAGGCTCCTGCTCAACATATGTACTTGAGTAGCTTATCACATGATCTCAATAACTATGATCATATCACTAGGATATCTTGATAGCTTCAAGGGAAAACCATCAAAAGCTAGTAGACACAAATAAGAAAAAGATGAGAAATGGATGAATAACTCCCAAATTGGCTGATGACTGCCATGGATTCAAGATTGAATCTCCTTTCTGAACATCCTTGAAGCTCCTTATAAATTCTCATAGTGAATGCATCATTAACTTTCACATACTCTACATAACTATTTTCCAATTGTAAGCATGGATAAAACTCATAAGACTTCACATCTTAGTAAAAATTTTAACTCTTGGAAGCCCTGGCCATAGTTACAAAGAATCCAACATATAAATGAGGAAAGAGGACTTGTAGAATGTATTGTAGAACTTTGTGGCATGAAAAGCATTAGCCAGAATCTCGCTTACCTCGTGAGCCCAATCAATATATTAGGTGTTAGAGAAAATGAATTACACTAGAAAGAAATATTGCTCAACAAAATCCAAAGCTTCTACCTCACCTTTCAATTTGTGTAAGAGGACCAAGATATTGATAATCTTATGTTTGAGATTAGTCCCAAATAGAGTCTTAGGAACCTTACTCTTAGCACTCTGTGGTTTCTGGAACCATGTCTACATGATTTCTTTCCTCCAGATCATCTTCTTTGTATAGAACTCAGAAATGGCTCCTCTAAATGTCAAATTTGAGAATTCATCTTATTCTAAAACTCATAGGAAATTAACCATAGTTTTTCTATCAATTGAAATTAGCATCATGTCATCTGGTAGCACAATTTTCCTTGTGTTTGGATTGTAATGATTTATACACTCATAAATCAGCTCTGGAGCCTAAAATGCAACTAGAAACCTAGCTACCTTGACCAATCCACATCCTTGAAGCTTCTTAGTGATGAGATGAATCCACTCAAACCTCACTCTCTTTTGAAAATCCTACATGTCATATAAATAGAGAGAGGTATCTGTGAAATTTTGCAATGAAGACTTGATTCCATTCAACTCATCAAAACCTGCAAATCTAGTTGCCATTCTTTTTGAAAATGAATTTTGAATTAAGAAAATGAGAATAATAGCTAATGCAACAGATGTTGGCTTTTTGAAAAAAGAAATGCACATTAACAGAATAACAGTTCAAGAAAGAGCAATAGTTTGTTTAGCTGTTCATATTTCCATATATGTGGGAGTCTTGATTCATCCGTTGATCTTCAGAATTCATGCCACATGAATGAATTGAAGGAGAGATCCATTGAAATAGTAAATATGTGGTTTTAATAGATATCTTAGGGTCTTTTCATTGTTTCGTTGGTCCAATGGTAACTTTATATCTCCCCATACTTACTTTCCCATTTTCCTTTATGTTTTGACAAGTTAACAATAGAGTACTCCATGGGAAAATATTCACTGTGTTGAATTCTTCTCATTAATTCTTTCCTGTAATGGTTAAATTCTTTCTATTATCATCTTGAGACATTTTGTGTACAAATTGTGGGTCCAATTTGCTTACTAGCTTGATATTCTTTAAAATCTAGGAAATTGTCTTCATGGGTTGAAAACCCGCCGATGAGAAGATAATTTGTATTTCTCTACCAACGCTTCCTTTTTAAATTAACTTTTAGACCATTGTCCTTTTTAGGTTCAAAAATCTCTAAGTGAGGTGTAAAACTTCTATAGGGTCCCACTTATCACTTCTTTCCCTTTAGAATTGCCTTTCACGGAAAACCAACTGCATGGGTTGAAAGCCCACTAAGGAGAAGTTCATTCTGGGTTTTCCACCATAACTGATTATGAAAATTGTGAAAAATCTTTCATGTTTTATGAGGTAATAATAGGAAAGGGAACATGGATTCACCATAGGGTACCTTGCTATTTTCTTGTTTTTGATCCATATGTATCATTTGGTGCCCTCCGCGGGAAATCATCTTCATGAGTTATAAACCCATTGAGGAGAAGACAAATTCTAGGTTTGTGCAAGCTTCTATTTTTGTTGATGAAGTGATAGGCTAGAAGTTGATATAACTTGTGAATGATCATTACATGAAAAACATGAATATCCATTGGACTAGGCACTAACCTACCTGTATGATTACTTTAACAAAATGGAGAACCACTTGACTATGAAATATGGAGAAGGGGAAAATGAGAAATTTGATGGAGACTTGTTCCACCTAAAGGGGCTTAGAACTAGGCTCAAACACAACTAGGAACTCACTAAAACACAAGTAATCACTTTTACTAATTTCCAAAGGTGGTCGCATCTTTCTTGCTGCCTTCCTATTTTCTACCAATTTCCACTCTTCTTCCTCTTTTTCTTTGGATGTTTCCAAGTATCCTAACATTCTAGTTGTTTCATGATTTCTTTCATGTGATTATTCTAATGTTTAGATATGTTTCCCTCTATTTCTTTCACTTGTGCCATCCTCAATTCTATGCCTTAATATTTGTGGATATTTGCAAGGACTTCAAAACTATTTGAACATGTGATTGTTGGATTCTCTTTTTCTTGTGTTTCTTTTTTGAAGGCTTCTTTCTACCATATAGGATTTAATCTAGGGTTTGAGTGTGCATATTTTTGCCAGTTAATCTTGAGGTTTAAGCATTCCACATCTATTGAGATTATGAGTGTTGCACACATTGCATAATATTGTTATATTGTATTATTTTATTTTATTATGTAATGTTGTATCTAGGAGCACCTAGGTGGATGTGCAACATATAAAGATTCCCATGGGATATACTTGATGAGTTGTATTGTAACATTGTGATAATATTTGATGTAATTATTTAATATTGGGAAAAATAATTAAATGCCCAATATTAAATGTGGGGTCAATGGGTTAGGTAGCACATGGTTTATGTAATACCACTTGGTGGTTTTGTGGGACTTGCTACTATATAAGCAGCCACAAGGGTAGTTGTTGAGTGACAAGGAGAAGACAAAAGGCAACAGTCAAGTGGGACAAAGCTTTACAAATTAGCCAAGGGAGCATTTGTGAAGGTTGGAAGCATGGCATGGGATGTGTGGATTCATGCTCGTTCATGTAGTTTGCTCGATTGTGGCTATGGCTTTGAAGGCTTCCATGGTTGTATTGCAATGGTATTTTTGCTGAACAATACATGATGATGGATGCTTTTGGATGCTAGGTTTTTCCCTCAATATGGGTTTCCTAGGGTATATCTTGTGTCACAATTTTTGTGGGTATGTTGTCTATTCTCTTGCATGTGAATTTCAATTTCATATTTATTTCAGATCTATTATGGGTTATCTGGAAACAATTATATTATTTATTGCAAGTTTTCTTACAAGTGGTATTAGAGCTATGGTTTTATTATTGTAACCCTAGATTGAATCCATGGGAATGCATGAGAGGATAAAAGAGAGGGCATGATATATGAGTTATTTATTGTAGATCTGCAGTTTTTGGGTTTGCTATTATGATGAGATATTTGTAGATTATTGGCATGTGAAATTTTTGGACAAAAATATTTTTTGGATGTTTTATTTAAATGAGGGTTTTAGGGGGTAGCTTGTAGAAATGACCTCTTAGGTAAAAATAGACCTCACCATTGGATTCGAGTCGATGTTTCCATCAATTTTGATCAATAATATGCCCTAGTTTGGCCATGTTTAGAGGAACTGAAATAATTTTTTAGTTTCAGCCCATGATGGTCGTCAAATTTAATCCTGTTGGATTTTTTGTTACAAAAAATTTAAAAATTGCAGTGAAAATGGTAAAAATACTATCTTAGTAAAACGGCCATACATTTCTCTCAGGATATCAAATCTTAAAGTTCTTATAGGCATTGGAAAGCTAATTCAGAGCACTACAACTTGGAGTGTGTTTGGTTCTATGATTTTAACATTTTGTTTAGTTTTAAGAGCCCAAAATTTACATGTTATTTATTTTGAGCACAAATTAGGGCATAACTTGGGCATACAGAGTCAGATTTTGGACTTCGAGTAGTCAATGGAAAGCTCTTGAAGAGCTCTACACATTGGTTTAGATTTGGTGTAGTTTATTTGGTGATATATTGATCTAAATGGTTTATGATATATATTGACTATGGGAACATTGTGAGTTTATGGCATTGTATATTTTGGAGATCTAAGATTTGATGTCATTGTATACTTAGTTCATATTTCAGATTGGTCTCATGACAATATGGTTATCAATGCTTGGTTTAGATATGTATGATGACTTGTTAGGTCTACAAGTTGTGTAGTTTTCTAAGTGGTCTATACTTATAGGTTGCATTTATAGCTTGGTTATGGGTTGTCTTTGCCCATTGATATTTTATTATTGGTGCATATTCAGATTAGTGGCTTGGATTTGGGTTGTCTATGCCCTAAGTCACATGATTTGCTACTTTTTTTTTCATGTAGAAGGGATCATATGTTGTTACCAAGTATATTCATAGTGGAGGATTGTGGTTGATGATTTTATGTTGACAGGTTGGACATATTAAGAGTTAGTTGCTCAGTTCATGGATGTGATCATGGTGCTATGGATTTTGGCATGACATGATTGGATATACAGGTACATTTTGATGTTCATTGGCTTAGATTCCTAATTTGGTTATGGTGGTATATCTTCTTGGTTGAGGATCATGTTTATTTGGTTTTCTTTTGAGGAGCTCATGATGTGCACTTTGAGTTCTTTGATGGTTTGATGCCTTAGTTTGTTCTCATGGTTAGAGGACGGTTTTTTCATCATGATGTCAGAGATAGCTTGGATACATAATTTAGTGGGAACTTGTGATAGTGATGACGTAACAGTATAGGATTAGTTCCTGGTTTGGTTTGTATCTTATTGGTTTGGAGATCTTGGTTTCACTTGGTACTGATACTTTGGTTGTGTTGGTGTAGGCCTAGAGGATCTTCATGTAGGAGATGGATGTTATGATACCATAGGTGACTTGGTACCATGGTTGAGTGGGAGTTGTTGGAATTGATATATTTATTGAGTGTTTGTAGATGTTGGAGGTTTGTCTTAGATCCTGTTGCTATAGAAGCATCTTTAACATTTGAACGATTCACTTGTTATCTTCATGGTGTGTGAAGATGGTTAGATATTGAGGACTTTTTGGAGTTATTTATTTTCTTCATGGTTTTTGGACATGGTTCTTCATGGTGTGGATACAGATTTCTTCATGGTGTATGGAGATGGTTGCATCTTGAAGACTTACAGGGTTCTTGGTAAAGGTATGGTTTATGCTTTCATTTGGCATGTTATCCTTGGTGTTAAGATGGTTTCATTTTGTATGTCATGATATTCTCTTGATACGGGTTTAGAGTTTTGACATGTTATAGTATGTTCACATGGAGCATGTTATCTCTTTGGTTGAGATGGTAAGATCATGTTGTCATGTTTATATTCTTGAGGCCATGGTTTGAACTTTGACACTAATCTTGGTTTAGTTTCTTTGTATTGAGTACATTGATCATAAGCTAGATACTTCATGATATTGCCATGTTGCATTTGGAGTTGGCATAGATTGATTGGTTATAGGTGCTCATGGATACTTAGAGATAGTGGTGATGCTGATTTCTCTGGGATTAGAGAGGTATTTGTTGGTGCAATTGATGGTTTTAGGAGGAAGTTCAAGGGGTAGTCACCTGATATGGACCTAAGAGGAGATTTTTCTTATATGAGTCTTGATTGGAGACTTGGGTATCTTGATGAGCATTCTCATTCCCCACTCTTGGTGTACTCAGGGGTTTTCTATTTGAGAGGAATAACCCATTATTTTTCTCTCAATTGCATTAAATTTATGTTTTTCTTTCATGGATATGGATCTTGAGCTACGGTACATGAGTTATTTCTAGAGGGTTCATTTGAGAGATGGTTTAGCATTGGTTATCTCCATGTGCATATGTTGTTATGTTGGTTAAGTTTGGAAGATGGTTTATATTGAGCATATTCCTTGGATTATGAATGGTTATTCCTTGATTTAGGAATGATTTATGAGTTTTATCTTCTTGTGAGAGGCTTACATCCATGATTAGTTATATGGTATGGTTTGGGTGTTGTTGAGGCTTCTTGTTGGGGTTTTATGGAGGAGATCATACTTGCACAATTTACACCTAGAGGTGTGTGTAGAAGGACATGGTACAGGTTATGATTTGCATGGTTTCTCTAGTCTTGGTTATCCTTCTAGATGTTCGATTTCACTTACATTGGATTTTAGATTTGTTAGAGATTGTGATCACTAGTTTGTGCTCATGTATGCCATGTGAGAGATCACGTGGTTATTCATTTATCTCTTTCCTCTGTTGGTTGTGGAGAACTTGGAAGACTATTAGAGACACGTTGTGAGAATTATTCTTGTAGGTTATTAGTTTATGTATTGTGGATGTCCTTGATACTACATGGATTCACTTCTTTGATATTTTGTGAGTGGATTGGTTATAGATTTGAAATTATCTTTTGTAGTGGGAGCTTCTTGGTATATATGCGGTAGTCATTGCTCTTGAGGCTTGTGATTGCAGGTTATAGATTGCATATGTTGAAGATGTGAGGTTCACTTGGTATACCTTTGGAGGTATGGATAGTTGGATGGGTTTGGCACTTGTTGTGGGTGCTATTTCAGCTATGGATATTTTGACAACTATAGATACATATGACTACCTTTGGATTAGTTTTTTGTGCTTGGTATTTCAGTTGATATAGGATTTTATGATCTTCTAATGCGACAAGTTGGGTGGCTTTCTCTTTGGATGGCTTATATGTATGCCCAGTGGCAGTAGTATAATAGGAGGTGAGATCATTCATGTTTGAGATGTTGGATAATTTGATTTTGTTGTGTGTTATAGCATGGAGAAAATGGTGTACTTTGATCCATGGTGGTAGATGTGTTGGGAGGGATTGTTCCCTTATTCATTTATGTGGCTATAGATTGACCCTATGCAATGTATACAACAAGTGGGAGATTGTTGAGATTATGGGTGTTGCACACATTGCATAATATTTTTATATTGTATTATTTTATTTTATTATATTGCATTTTGGAACAACATTTAGGAATTTGTCAAAGCATGATAGATAAGGTTTTCTATCAAATATTACTATGGGAAATACTCTCATAGATGCGTAAGTAGAACATGGAAGCATAGGAAGGGAACATTAACTGCTTGAGAAGGTATATCAAAGAAATGTGACCACAAATAAACTCCCTGTACTATGAAATGCAGAATACTAACACTAAAACATTGGAAAACAACTACAACAACCAAAATAAACTATACGATTATGCCTTTAAGCAATAATATGCTTACAAAATATTCTTCTTGAGTTAGAGAAAAATCTCCTACCACAATCAATGTTGAAATGACTTGCTACATACATAGCCTCATCAAGAAGAACATTTGAGATTCCTCAAAATAAAGTTCAAAGCATGCTTATTTTAATTGTTGTGGCAAGCTACAAATTTTCTAAATAAATTTTTTATTTTAATGTAAATAGTATCTCAATTAACACTAGTGTAAGTTAAAGAATAAAGGATTGTCAAAATAATTTTAAGAAGAGGTTGCATTGAATAAGGGCATTCTTCAAATAAATGAGTGAAACATATATAAGCATTTAGATTTATTTTCTTATGTAAAATCAACTGTGAGGTTTTTACATTATTATAAAATGTAATATCTAATCTAGTTATTTTACATAAAATGCATATAGAGATATCATTTTATTTGCATGTTTTATTTATTAAGGTTCTTTTATTATTATCTTTAAAAAAACTAAAAAGCATATTTTATATTTTATTTAATAATTTAATATTATATTTTTTATTAAATAGTTTTTAACGTGTAAACAATTTATAAATTTTCGATAAAAATAATAATTTGAATCCATATAATTATATGAAATTTATAGTATGTATCTATTATAGAATACTTTTTGATATAATAGTTATTAATATTTATAATCTATATAACATAAAATTATTGTTAATTATTTTTCTATTAATAATTAAATAAAACTATTAAATATAGTTTGACTATTGAAATTTGAAAGCGAAAGGTGAAAAAAGAGAAAATAAAAATAAAAATTTATTAAGTTTGGTCATTCTTCTTCTCATGTGAAGAATGTTCAACTATACTTTTCAGTGAAAAAAATTAAGTTTTCATATTCAAGTTACTAAATGTTGAGAACTTATAGATTTGACTTTTACATACATTTTATGTCCACATTTAAGATCACACTACATGATTCATCATTGAAGAAATGAGATAAATAATTTTAGGCCTTATTACTTCATAGAAAAAGGTGAATAATTCAAAAAGAAATGGAAAATAAAAAGGAGTTTGTGAGTAGAGAAAATATAAAATAGAGATAATAAAACCTTGAAATCTATAGCATGTTGTAATAAACTCATGTTATTGAATAACATGAACACATTACATTACTATTTAAATTATTGTGGACATTAAACCTTCTAGGCAGAGAAACATAAGTAGAAACAATTTCTTCCAGAATAGATTTAAGAGGCATGGAGTGTTGGTGGGCAGTTGTGGAAGAAGTCACACATAAATTTAGGAAATATAGGAATACTAACTAATCACTTCAAAATTCTAACATATAATTTTTTAATAGTAGCTACAAACATGGAGGAATTGATGGAAGTGGGAAATTAATTTCATTCCAAATATTACCACTTAATTTCTATCTTTAATAATTATAAAATCAATAATGTCTATATTCTGACCTAAATACCCAAAGTTCCCCTTAGATAGTGCCTTAGTTAAAATGTTCACGAGTTGATCTTCATATCTACAACATTCAAGAGAGATTTCCCAATTTTTTTTTTAACTCTCTAATGAGATGATATCTTGTATCAATGTGCTTTCTCATTTTGTGAAAAGAATGATTCTATGGTCTAACATAATCATTGATATTTTGTCAAAAAATATTGGTGCTATCCTCATCCAAAATTCTTGGCATGATACTAACGTAGGAGTTACACATAACTTTAACTGATGAAAATGTTACTATTGGTTTTTTTTTTATGCCCATGAGATGTCCAACTTAATACAATCCATAAATATTATTTTGATCATTAATATTACCTATAAAATCAAAATTACTATAACTAATTGAATCATAATCATTAGTTTTGGAATACAGAATTCCATGTCCATGTTCTCTTATAGCATATCTTTGTGTCATTTTCCCTACTTCCAATTAGAGTCTTCAGGTGAATGTATAAAAGTTAAAAATGGACTAGGACTATACATTATATCTACTCTCATAGCTTTGAGATACATTATACTTCCAACAAGTGTTCTAAACAAGGTTGAATCAAAATTTAATCCCTTTTTCTCCTTTCCAAGTTATTTTTTCTATTGCAAATAAAAAAGGGTTTGTAAGTTCACAAAGTTATTCTACTCATGTGACTTTTTATTCCCAAGGAAATTACAAACTTTCCAATAACATGTTTTTGATGTAGTAGATAGTATCCAAAAGAAGGGAGTACAAAGGGCTAGAGAACAATCGGTAGTTACCCCCTATTATCTAACCAATACTTTTTCTGGACATCAAAAATATCTTAATGATTAACAACATAAAAAGGCACTTCTTAATATCAGTATCAACCAAACTACCCCTAACATACCTATGATACCAAAAAGTAACCCAAAAACATAAATTACAAGCATTGTTGTTAAAACATTTAATATCTACTATAACAAAAAATGCCACAAAGGGCATGAAGCTCATAATTAACCATAACATAACAAAAGAAAAAAGAATCAAAGGCACAAGGGATAGTTCTCCTCTTTCTTCTCTAATTCCTCAACCTCCTTCTCATTAGGTTCCTCCATGGTTAGTTTCTCCACCTCTCCCTTGATGGGATTTCATAGTAGAGTTTTGAACCAATCATCCACCAAGAAGTTGTAGAGGAAGCAAGTGGTCTCACTATCTTTTCCTACTTCCTTCTCCTTCTTGTTCACCTATATAAAGTAGAGTGGTGGTCATTGAATGCATGACCTTTGTAGAGAACTTAGTAAGGGTTCCAAATTTACAACACAAGGCTTCCTGATTGTTAGTGAGATCATGCATGGATTTCTCTAGCCTATCCAACTAGGATTTTCTTTGATCCTGCTCATGGGTTTGATGCCCTTTCTTACCCACACCCTTAGCAACATCCTTCATAGGGAGGTGATATCTTCCCCCAAGCTTTTATCCAAGGACAAGTTCGCTTCTAGGGTGTCTAAAATGTGGGAAGGGCTAGCAAGATCCTTACTCCTAGAGCCAAGGTGTATAACTTTCCTCCTCCTTCTAGTAGATTTAATTTCAGTCTTTGTGAACTCAAAACTTACCTCCTATTTGGGGGGTGTCTTAATTTTTTCCATTTTAATCCTTTTATAGAACCTCCTAGTGGCTTAATAGCCCCCCCCAATATCAGTATCAGATTCAATAATGTTGATGTTTCTCCTAGCAACTAGGGGATTTCTTCCACCTTCTTCAAAGTTGATCTAGTGTTAGGGTCCCTAGAGACTTGGGGTATAATAGTGGCAAGGGAATCAACTAAAAGAGATAGGTTGAGGGTGAGCTAGAATTTATAGAGTTTAAACATGAAGGCCTAGTGAAAAAAAATAAAGGGTCTTCCTTCCTCCCTCTTTCTCCTAGCATTAAAAATGTTATCATCCATCGAATGCAAAATAAGGTGTGGGAAGGAAATCAGGTCCTGGTTCCTAAAGTGGCTTAAAATAGGAAAGTGGTAATAGTACAACACTTGGAACTTGTCTTCAAGTGTAATGTAGAGCATAATAGCATAACACACTATGTCCCAACATTTAGGTAGGTCCTCCATTAAGAATGTACCTTCCATGTGAACATGATCCTCCATAGGGAAAAATAATTTCCTCAAGCACATTTGATCAAAAACTCTGGGCTATTTGCACCAACTCCTACCCTCAAGAGACAAACTAAAAACCATCGCAATGAGCTCCTTTTTTGTTTCAAAAACCACCTCATTAAAGTTCACCTTCATGTTATTCCAAGTGTTGACAAATTGTAGGGACACATGCTCATCATACCCTTCAATACCTTCCATGAACAATAGAGATCCACCTTCACACAAATAAACCCACATCGCCTCACTATCCTTAATATCATCTTCAATTTTATCTAGTTCAATGCAATCATTAGTACCCATGTCTTCATTGAGCTCAATCACCAAATCGTCAATTTGTATCGAGATTCCCTTGTTGTTGGATAGAACTTGGAAGCCAAGGAGTTTAAAGATATAATGCTAAAAATAAATATAAGGAAGCAATTGATTCCCATCATAAAATCACAAGGTGTCATGATTTCCAATCTCCCTCTAGTTTGAGCATATGTGAATAGTACCTTTCCCATTGAAGTTAATTGTTTCTAGCTATAATCCTTATGCATGAAGTAAAGAACAAGAGAATTACCATTATGTTTATCCATAATGTTTGTCCTTCATGATCTTATCATTCTTAAAAATCCATGTGGATCCTCCTCTCACTACTATAATTAATGCTTATGGTAAGGGAACCCCAAATGGAAATAATCAGAAAATCTTTCCAAATATTCCAAACTTTATATCCTTTTAACCAAGAATTTTCCCACCCTCCAGGATCCATACCAATATGCCACCTATTTTGTTTCATCATATTGTGTTGCAATGAACACATTCATTTTCCACCATCCTTTGTGTGGGTGGTGGGGTTTGGCTGGCGTTATCCCTTTCCTTTATTCCTTCCATGTTATGACCTATTTTAGCCAAGTCATCCACAACTCTGTTACCTTCTTGATAGATGTGATCCATGTGGACTTCATGAAACCCATCCAACAAGGTGCATATTTCCTCTATTATCACTAATCTTCCAGCTATGTAGATAGGAATATTCTACTATTTCACCCAACTATAATATCCTATGATATGTGTAATCTTTAGGAGTAATATAACATAGTCTATTGGGGATATACTTGTAGATTTTATTAGTAATATATCATTTTAGGTACTTCAATGTCATTCAATATTAATGGTAAGAATGATTATAGATTAGTGAGATAATATCATATCTTTCTTGCATATAACTTGAATTATATTTGGACATGATTCTAAGAGTGAAACAAAAAAAAGAAATATCTAGAAGATGTGGACAACTACTGAATAATACTATTAAAATAATTGATGATGTTGATGCTAATTTTCTTGCTAGCTTCGAGTTGGTAAAAATTTGCAGGTAGATACCTAAGCCCAAAAAATTCATTTATAAAAGGAATTTTGAAACAAAAAGATACAAGTGTTCACAAAACCAATATAAGTACAAGTGTCAAGTACCTTTTTTGGGTCTTATTATTTGATAGTATGTTCATGTGTGTTTGTTTGAATATTATATTTAGTTCCTTGAGACCTCTAAAGATTGAATTTAAATTGTGTATTCCACCTTGATTTAGCATGTCCAGTTGCAACATCGTCATGTCTAATTGTGATTGTGAATAGTTAATTAACTCAATCATTGTAAAATGTTGACAACTATTTGTCAAAGTATCTTTCTAATAATAATCTAAATGTTCATGTTATATAGGGATTACCAAATATGCCTCTCCTAATAGATTTATTAAATCTATATTTATTTCTACTCATATCTATAGAACACAATTTTCTTGTACATTTAGAATTATGTAGACCTATTTTTGAAACCTATTTATATTTAATTATTTCATTCTACTATAATTTATTAGGAAATTTTTCTTACTTTACTAGAGCTAGAAGTGTAAAAGATTTTGTAATATACCTTAATAGTTGGTCCAAATTTTTGTACTTGATCACAAAATTAAAACTTTTCCTTGAGTTTTGTCATCCCAACATTCAAAAAATAGTAATTTTGATTAAAATAATTAGATAAATAAAATATTTAATTAATTAAAGAAATATGATCTTATAATTCTATGAAAATGCTAGAAGAATTCAAAAATTTAATCATTATCAAGGGAATTGTTCTTAGAAATAGATAGCCTTTTATATAGCTTCTTGGTTTTTAAATCAAGAAACACTAACATAATAACTATCAAGGGAAATTTTATGGTGACAGTGTTAGGATGAATGTTGATGGTATTCCTTTGGGGGAGTATCCCAAGAATTGGAGAGCATTAACATGTTGCATTCATGACTGTGTTTGTCACTGATGTCAACATAGCAGTAATTCTGTGAAGACTAACAGAATAGTAGATAGAGATCATACTTGTATGGATCAAGTTTTGATATATAGGTGAAGTGTAGTTAAGGAAATGTTTTACTTTGTTTCTTGATAATGAGGTTAAATTTGTAGAGTCTAAGTTGAAGATATATATAGAAGCTATAAGTGGTTTACAGTGAGTAGTGCAGAGACATAATGCATGGAAAGTAGTTTCTGATGATCCTATTATATCTTCTAACAAAGATATTATCTGTCAATGCATAGTTAGACAATGATTAAGGATAGTCTAATGGTGATGTCAACAAGTGTGCAAGTCCTAAAGTTGCATGTGTAGGGTTTCGCATAGACTCTAAGCTAACAATGCTACTATAATTATGAATTAATTAATCATCTTCTTATAATTAATTCGAAAAGCCTCAAGGCTAACTCAAGGAATTATTTTCAAGATAGGATATAAATGTAAGATGTTTTCTTTTTTTGTGAGACATATAATGTGAAGTGATCAGGGAAGTGTAAATTAGAGTAGAGTGTTGCAGTTAATGTGAGTAAGCAATCCAAGGGATTATTGGATGTGAAGTTCATGATCTAGTAACAAATTAGAAGACTAGAGGTTTGGTTGATAGGAAAAAGAAAGAGGAAGGAAGTACAATTAATCTATATTATTCTACAAGGAATGATACAAAGATCATTTGGATAGTGGGTTCATTTGTCTTGCCCTTGAAGCTATTTGGACTATGGATCCTTCTATCTTCCACAACTCCTAATAGGATTGGAATCTCCTAATAGTGATTCAGAGTCTCCTAATAGGAACTAATATGTACTAAATGTTGTTATAAAATCCCAACAAGATTCATCCTCTAGCAAGGAATATTTATATTAGTACATCATCTTGTGGGTACCATCCCCACTGGGGTTTTCCCTAGTTAACATATCTTGTTGTGGTTTATGTTTATATTTTTCACATGGTTAAGATTTATTAAGGTTGATAATTGTGGTAATAGTTATATAACTAATTCACCCACCCCCACCCCCCCACACCTCTCTATTCTAACAATTGGTATTAGAGCATCAAGTCCTTGAAGAGAAAGCTTAATAACTTTGGGATATCAATGACGAATCTATTTTGAAAGGATATTCCTAAGTCTAATGGAGGAAATTTTGACACCCAAAAGATGGAGCTTCTTGAGGAGACATCATAAATGTGTAAAGAATTGAGCATCAAGTTTCTAGATCCAGAAACCTTTTGCTGCATGCAAAAGAATAGAAGCACAAGTAAAGATGGATCCAAATCTGAAGAAGCATGAAGATCAAATATGTAATGCCCCACCCAAAGAACCTTTCAATAAGGATTCAGTTCAAGCCAAGATTTTTTTTTAAAAGTATGAATGCACATGACATCATATAGGGATCATAAAGATCGTAATGGAAGACTATACCAATAATTTGAGCAACCAACGAATCTCCAAACACCACTACCAAACAAAATGACAAACCTAAAAAGAATGCAAATGATTCTAAATTCAAAACATTCTGAATTCAAATTCCAATTCCAAAGTATTTGAGAACACCATAAAGGGTATCCAAAATTGATGTAGGAGCATCCAATGGTGTAAGGGAAATATTGTATCACCCAAAAATATGCTTAGTTTTAGTTTTCATTTTAAGTGTTTTCATTTTTGGATACCCATTTGGGTCAAATAACGATTCCAACTCTCATAGTTCCACTATTGGTTATTTGGGTTAGAGTTTTTGAGCACCTTGAGATACATGCCAATGTAGAAAATAGGTTATTTTGTAATTGAGCTAGAATTATAATGAGTTAGAGGGTGTAAGTTGGAGGGATGATTATGCTTTTAATTTAAAACACTCTAGAAAAAGGATTAGATCAAAAGGCTTTACGGTTTGAAAGTTATTATAGTTTTAAGTTACAAGGAGATCTCTTAAGAGCACTTCAAAGTCAGATTTGAGGCACTAAATGGCCTTGTATGGGCCAAAAATATGGGGGACAACCATATCTATTCCATAGGGCTATAGAGCACTTGGAGATATTTCTAGAAATGTAAATGGTTTGACAATTGGAGTCCCAAATCAAAAGTTATGCCTCCCGGAAGTTGGACTGCCATTTCTAGATTCCTCTAATTTTACACCAACTTCTCACATCTTTTCTAGAACCTTCTATTTTGGTAGTGGATGCTAAATGGAATATTCTAAAATTTATTTCTAACCATGAACTGAATTTGGTTTACTTAAGGACATTTTTGGCATTGTAAAGGTAGTTTTTTGGTGGAGTTTAGGAGAAGGTACTATGAGAAGGGTTTTCTCCATAATCCAGTAACAATGTAAGCCCATAGGGCATGTCATGGAGACTATTTTTGTTGTACTAGATTTAATAGCATATCAATTCTAATAATAATATTCCTCTTTTCCTATTGTGTTCATTTTTGTCTTGGGTTGTGTCCCCATCAAGTGGTATTAGAGCAAGTTTTCTTGAGTGTGTAGATGGAGCGCCAACTATGAGGCAATTTGTACTAGGACTACATGGTTGTGGGTTTTGATACAAGAACATGCCTCCATGAAGGGAGCGTGGTGGAAGGGCCAGAGTTGTTTCTCTTGAGGTTGGATCCATCTAGAGACAAGTCTAGGCATTGCAAGAGGAGATCTATAGAGGGATGAATATTGTTGTAGGCAATGAAAGTTAGGAGGAAAATGAAGAAGAAGGAAATTTTTGATAGGAAGGGGAATGAGATAGAGAAGTCCTAAACTAGGTGGAGGAGAGGCTTTTTGGGTCCATTTCCAAGCTTGCAAAAAGACCTAAAATTGATGTCAACATGTTTTTGGGAAATCTAAACTCAAATTAGTTGATCAACTAGATCAATGAGCTAGAGGAATATTTTGAGTATGAAGTTATTTGGGACCCTGATAGGGTTAATTTTGTGAAGGCCAAAATGAAAGGCCATGCCAAAATCTATTGGCATGATATTCAATTGGAAATAAATAGAAGATCAAAGGAGAAAATCACAAGATGGGATCACATGGTGGACAAACTAAAGAAGCAGTTCATTCATGTTGATTATGAGCTTGATTTGTTCAAGAAGATGCAAGGGTTAAAGTAAGTACAAAAATCTATTCAGGAGTTTTACAAAAGTCCTTATTAGGGTAGAGCATGTAGAAGAAAACAAGGAGAAGGTTTCTCATTACCTTAGTGGGTTAAGACCTAACATTTAGGAGGAGTTAAGTCTAGTTAGAATGACTAGCATTGAAGAGGCATACCAATTTTCCTTGTGAGTTGAGGAGAAGCTAAAAAAAAAGTTTTATGGAAGGAAAAGAGGGCACAGTCAAGGAGGAAGGGCCTATGGTAGGTCATTTGGAGGCTAAAATTAGAAGCAGAAGAAAAATGAAGATATGGGTACTAGCCAAAACTAGAGGAATGAGGGTTTCAACCACTCCCATGATCAAAAATTTGGAGATCAGAGAGGAAGAGGTAGAGGATGTGGACAAGGTTTAGGAAGAGGAGGCTTCCATGGTACCTATTTTCACTATAATGAAGAAGGTAATCAAGCCTTTGAATTCCCTCAATGCCAAGGAAGGATAGATAGGAGAACTGATGGTCAAGCAAGGGTTACTCATGTGGATGATGATGCACACTCATCACATTCATAGGATGCAAAAAGAGGAGAGGTTCTAGTTAATGAAAGGGTCTTACTAAGTGGTGTGACTAAACCTGGACAAAGGAGGAGTCTATTTAATACTAGGTGCAAGTGTGAGGGTAAATGTTATGATGTGATTGTAGATGGCAGAAGCACTGACAACTTGGTGTCAAAGGAGATGGTCTCAAAGCTAAAGCTCAAGAGAGAGAAACACCCCCAACCCTATTAGATTTCTTGGGTGTAGGATGGTCATAAGGTCTTGGTTAGTGAGAAATGTTTGTTAAAGTTCAATATTGGGAGTCACCATGACAAGGCTCTCTATGACATCATTCCAATAGATGTCTGCCATTTATTGTTGAGAAGGCTATGAAAATTTGATAGGTATGTTATACATGATGGTCATGCAAATACATACTCTCTGAAAAAGGATTAAGTTTCTCACAAATTGAAGCACTAGATAAAGGAGGGTGAAAAGGTATGTAGTAGTGTTAGCGTATGTCTTGTTGATAGAAAAAAAAATTTTGGATGGCATGAAACATCAGCATTTGTCTTATGCTTTAATTCCTAGGAAAGATAAGGAAGGTAGTAGTGAAATTCCACTTGAAGTTTTAGGTATATTAAGTGAATATGGAGATGTCATCTCTGATAATGTTTCCATAAGGGTTGTTTCCAGTAAGACAAATCAGTCATCAAATGGATTTAGTCCCTGGAGCTAGTTTTCCTAACAAGGTTGCTCGTAGAATGACTCCTAATGAGACTAAGGAGCTAAACAAACAAGTTCAAGAGCTATTCAGGAAAGGTTTGATTCAAGAGAGCCTAAGTCCATGTGCAGTACCTATAGTGCTAGCACTAAAGAAGGATGGAGAGTGGAGAATGTGTATAGACTCTCAAGCTATAAATAGAATAACCATCAAGTATCAGATTCCTTTGCCAAGAATGGATGATCTTATGGACTATTTGAGTGGAGCTCAATACTTCACAAAGATAGATCTCAAGAGTGGCTATCACCAAATACAAATATGAGAGGGAGATGAGTGGAAGACTGCATTCAAGACCAAGGAGGGTCTATATGATTGGTTAGCCATGCCCTTTGGACTAACCAAAGTGCCAAGCACCTTCATGCGGCTTATGAATGAGGTGCTAAAGCTATTTTTGGGAAAATTTGTTATTGTCTATCTGGATGAAATTTTGATTTTTAGTAAGACTTTGGATGAACATTTATTGAACATCTGTAGTGTTCTTGAAAAGTTAAGGGAAGAGAAATTGTTGATTAATCTAAAGAAGTATAGCTTTGTCAAAAGGGAGTTAGTCTATTTGGGGTTTGTTGTATCAGCTGAGGGTCTCAAAATGGACCTAGAGAAGGTGAAGGTCATCTTGGAATGGCCTACTCCAAGGTCTACCACTAACGTGAGGTCATTCCATGGTTTGGCTAGTTTTTATAGGAAGTTCATTAGGAATTTCGGTAGTATATGTGCACACCTAACTGAAACAATGAGGGTGGATAGAAAAGAGTTCAAGTGGACTACAAGAGCTGCAAGGAGTTTTGAATTGCTAAAGAAGAAGGTGATAAAGCAACCTATATTGGCACTTCCAAATTTTAAATAATGTTCCAAGTGGATTGTGATGCTAGTGGTAGTACTATTGGGGCTATATTGAGCCAGGAAGGTAAACCTATTGCCTATTTTAGTGAAAAATTGAATGATGCAAACAAGAAGTATTCTATTTATGATCAGGAGTTCTATGAAATAGTTCAAGCCTTAAAGAAATTGAGGCATTATTTGTTGCCAAGAGAATTTTTTTTGTATACTCATCACCAGGCATTGCAGTACCTAAATAGCCAAGTTAAGTTGAATTAGAAACATTTTAAATGGGTAGAGTTCATGCAAAGCTATACATTTGTATTCAAACATAGAAGTGGAAGGTCTAATAGGGTTGCAGATGCATTAAGTAGGATATAGTTGTTGTTGATAGTAATGCAAGTTGAAGTGGTTGGGTTTGATGAACGAAAGAATCTATATGTTGAGGATCCTAACTTTTTAGAGGCTTAGAAGGATTGTAAAGAACCTGTTACTCTATACATGACTAGGTGGCTAGACTACATGATTCAGGATGGTATGTTTTTCAACGAAAGTCAATTGTGTATTCCAAGGAGTTCCATTAGGGAAAACTTGATCAAGGAGAAGCATAGTTGAAGAATGGAAAGACACTTTGGTTAATATAAAACCATCGCTATTATTAGAGAACATTATTTTTGGCCTCAAGTGTCATAGGATGTGAAGAATTTTGTACAGAGTTGTCAAGTATGTCAAACAATAGAAGGATTTAGTCAAAATATTGGACTCTATCATCCATTATTTGTTCCATCAAAACCTTGGGAGGACATAATTATGGATTTTGTTCTTGGATTTCTAAGGACATAAAGGGTTAATGATTTAGTATTTGTGGTAGCAGATAAGTTCTCCAAGATGGCACATTTCATTCCATGCCATAAAATTCATGATGCAGTGCATATTATGGATTTTTTTTTTTCCGAGAGGTGGTGAGGCTCCATGGTCTCCAAAAATGTATTGATTTTGACAAAGATACTAAATTTTTGGGGTATTTCTAGAGGACTTTGTGGACAAATTTGAAGATAGAATTGAAGTTTAGTTCTGCACATCATCCACAAACTGATGGACCAATAGAAGTAGTAAACAGAAGTCTGGGCAATTTTCTAAGGTGTTTAGTAGGAGATAAACCCAAGGGATGGGATTTGATTCTACCACAAGAAAAGTTTTCTTAGAATAATTCTCTAAATAGGAATACTAGTAAATCACCATTCCAAATTGTGTATGGGAGTAGTCCAGGGACTGTACCAGAGTTGGGGAAGATGGAGCAAGGGGAGAGGACAAGTGTTGAGGCAAAAGACTTTATTGAACATGTCAAGAACCTACATGAGGAGGGACAAGCACATATTACCAAGATGAACCTACAGTATAAGGCTAGGGAAGATCAAAAGAGGAGACATAAGGAGTTCCAAGTTGGAGATTAGGTTATGGTATATTTAAGAAATGAACGATTTCTAGTGAGTACCTACAATAAGCTAAAGATGAAGAAATTTGACCCTTGCAAAATTTTTAAGAAACATTATTCAGGGAATTCATATGAGGTGGAGTTACTAGATGGGATTCACATTTCTCTTATTTTCATATTGTAGACTTAACAGAGTATCATGGTGATGGTGCAGATGAGGAGTTGGTGCTAGAGCCATGTCCAATTACTACTTCTATGAAGGAAGAGATTGAAGAAATTCTAGATAGTCATGTGGGTCGGAGTACCAAAAACAGAAAGTATGAAGAATACATGGTGAAGTGGAAATGAAGACCAATAGAAGAATCAACGTGGATATCTATTATGGAGTTTTCCCATTTGGGTTTTCCTCTACTAGCTATAAAGTGATAGGGTCACTTTTCAATCTACCTTGGGTGTCTGATGCAAGAGCATCTAGTGGTGTAAGGGCAATCTTGTATCACCCAAAAATATGCTTAGTGTTAATTTCTCTTTAAAGTGTTTTCATTTCTAGATACCCATTTGGGTCAAATGAGGATTCCAACTCTCATAGTTCCACTATTGATTTTCTAGTTTAGAGTTTTTTATCACCTTGAGATACTTGCCAATGTAGAAAATAGGTTATATTGTGATTGAACCATAATTATAATGAGTTAGAGGGTCTAAGTTGGATGGATTATTATAATTTTAATTTAAAGCACTCTAGAAAAAGGATTAGGTCAAAAGGCTTTATGGTTTGAAAGTTATTATAATTTTAAGTTTCTTGGAGAGCTCCTAAGAGCATTTCAAAGTTAGATTTGAGGCACTAAATAGCCTCATATAGGCCCAAAAAATGGGGGATGAGCATAGCTGGTCCATAGGGCCATAGAGAACTTGGAGAGCTTTCTAGAAATGTAAACAATTCATCAATTAGCATCCCAAATAAAAAGTTATGCATCTCGAAAGTTGGACTACCATTTCTAGATTCTTCTAATTTTACACTGACTTTTGACATATTTTCTAGAACCTTTTATTTTGGAATTAGATGCCAAATGGCATATTCTAAAATTTATTCCTAACCCTAAACCTAATTGGTTTACTTAAAGACATTTCTAGCATTATAAAGGCAATTTTTTGGTGGAGTTAGCAAGAAGGTACTATGAGAAGGGTTTTCTCCAAAATCTGATAAAATTGTAAGCCCATAGTGTATCTCGTGGAGTCTATTTTTGTTGTATTGGATGTAATAGCATTTTACTTCTGATAATAATATTCCCCTTTTCTTGTTGCTTTCATTTTTGTCTTGGGTTGTGTTCCTAACAAAAACACCTTCAAAAAAATTTTGGTCAAACCAAAAAGTGTCCATTGTCTTCTAGGATAGGTTTATCCAAACCCAGAAGATACTTTGAATCAACATAATATGATACTTTCTAGTATCATACAACCTTTCAAATAAAGGTGTGCGATACAATCAAGTTTTGGGTGACACTTATCAAGAAGGCATGTAATACTTTACTAGCATCATACAACCTTTTTCTAAGAGGCATGTGATACAACAAAGTGTCACATGATAGAGTCTACAAGGACATGTGATACTTTCTAATATTGCATGATCCTTCTCCTTTGGACATGCGATACCTTAAAGTATCACCCAATGCTGATGCATGGTCACCCAAAGAAAGAAAGAATTACTCTAAGAGCCAAAATAGAGGATGAAATGGGAAAACAAACCTCCACATTGAGGAGTACCAAATTCACATAGATCAAGGAATGAATACTCGAGTGCATAAACAACAAGATGCCATGAACAAGAAAGAGAAACATCTATCCGTCTAAAGCCACAACTATAAAAAGGACATACTAAAAGTAATATTGTAGTGTACAGAAGCAACATCACAATGTACAAAAATAACAAAATAAGTATGTGGTTCTCCCAATAGTCAATAGCATCATAAGACCATCGTGCATCCCAAACTACTAACCAGATCTTTGGTGTTATCTTATGAGGATGTCACTACTAAAACATGATAAAAAATAAGATTAAGGAAATCTAACATGCTAAAAGCAATGCATTAGATAATCCAATAAATCAACCACATCATCTATCATATGTTGCATCATACAAATAGGAAATCTAACATGCTAAACCAATAAGCAATAGATATGCCAATGAATAAATTCACATCATCTAATCATATGCTAAACATCATAATATAGGAATGCATCAAATAGACTAGCATCATCTAAACATGATATCCAAGCATTCCAATGAAAACAAAAAACACAAAAAAGCATACTCTGGAACTTGAAGCATCAAGTGAAAACATCCAACAATGGTCGTACTAGGATAAAAGATCATCTCTATGAACCGATCCCTAGTAGTGGTATGGGTAGCTATGCCTCCCATCCATGTGGCACCCATATGTCCACTCCCACCATGCTAATGGAGATAATGATCCAACCACAAACACACATAAAACAAAGATCCATGGCTAATAGTCATGCTAGACAATATGATGACTGAAACCAAGAACATAAACAATGCATAAACTATAGATCCTAGTTAGACACTCAATGGGATACTAAGTAGGGGTTGACATCATGGAGACTTGCTTGGAATTGAAAAGCCCAAGCTCATATCATGTGTCCTCAAACTTAAATAGGTGCTCACACATTGTGTCCTCAAACATAATCAGGTGCTCACACATTTTATTATCTGAAATTTTATTACCACTCACACATTTTATTTAGTTATCATTTAATTGTAGCTCCTTCTGCCAACCTATGCTTCCATGATCACCAGGCTACAAGATAGAATCCCCCTCCATATGCTACCCTACCCTACCCATGTTCATCTAATGATGAGTGCCTTTAGGTAAGCAAATTACCAACCCAACCCTAATGATCATAACTTTCATAAGTACCGTGGAAGATTAGGCCTCACAAGTCACCTAATAAATGTATGTGCATGTACTCATGTGTGGTGCACCACCATCATGAAGATCATAACACAAGGATTTGATGAGAACACAATCAAAATATTGATCCACTGAAAAACAACCTCAGGAGAATGGATTCTACACAAATCCTAAGCAACAATAATACCATACATCATGAAAACACTTAACCAACCTCAATCCAAGAGTATGGATTCTACATGAATCCCAATGATGTAACAAGACTAAACATCATGAACTCACTCAACTGACCTCAATCTAGGAGTATGGATTCTACACGAATCCTAGTGTCCACAAAACCAAAACAAGGGTCCAAAAGCAATCATAACAAGTATACAATCACTCAATTGAAGATAACGTCAAAAGTATGGATCTGGCATGCATCCCAATGCAAGCATAAAAGTGAAACAATGGTCCAAATTACATCCTATGGATAATCCAAATCCACAACCAACATCATGCTAAGAAAACCTAAGAAAACTAGGTGGCACACAAATCAAGGCAAAACAACTCAAAACTCAAAAAATTTAGTAATAAAACCCATTTGGTCTTAGGGTACAAAAGCCAAAAATATCAAATAAAATTTAGGTTTGGAGTTCATATGCAAAAAATGGCCATTATAATGGTTCTAAACCGCAAACCCTCATCTTGGAAAATAGGGAAATTCTCATACTTGCCCAACTGGGTAAAGTTAGCATACAGAAATGGAAGGGAACACTAGTTCTCAGTCTCCTAACAAATGGCTACCAAAAATAGATGCTAAAATGGAGTAGAAAAAATAAAAAAGGAGAGCCCTACCTCACAGCCAAAAGGGAAAAACATGAATCTGAATCATAAAATAAAAACCCCACAAAATTAGTTGGATATCATGGCAATCCAAGGTCTCCCTAAGCTGGATCCAATGAGACTAATCTCATGATGATCCCATGCCCATAGCTCCCACAATGAACAAAAAAGTAAATCCACATGAAGATGATTTGGGTTTCACTCTCAAACTTTCTAATTCAAAAGTGAGAACTGAGGAATTAAATTCCTTTTTGGATACTTATTCACTTTTCAAGTGAATAATCAATTAGGGCAATTAACCAACCAATCTAGTTAAATCTCAAACCAGTCCAAACAAAAATAGGCTATTCTTAGAAATAGGAATTCATCTATGGAAAAGCTACCAAAAATTCAAAATAAAATAAAATAAAGCCCAAAAACCCAAAAACTCAGAATTTTCTTAACAACCTTTGCAACAAATGCAAACCTCTAAATGCATAGACACACTTAATGGTCTAATCACATAATGCAAATGAGTTCGGATTTAATAATCACAAAAGGATTAATTAAACAATTAAAATAAGGATGCATCGACCATATAGGGATGACACTGGTAAAATATGAATGGCTAAATCACTAACTCGATGTGCCACTACCAAGGATATAAATCCTACACACTAAACAACACGATCAAGTGCAATTGCATATAATGACATAGCCAAAGCAATAAATGCATTAAATCACCTAATTTAATCATTTATTTAATTATACTAAAATAATCCATTTAGATCAATCATATTTGCATCAAGCATTACAATGCAGGAATGAAGTAAATAACCATAGCATTAAATCCATCACATAACATAATTAGAGATATGTCCAAATATCGGATAACTAGATATCATCATAAAACACGTTGTCATCTCAAAATGGCATCATCATGCAATATGATCATCTAAATAGTATAGTAGTCTAACATCTATGATACTGAAATCAAAGTATAAGATCTGACCCTTAGGTCATCTCAAATGTAAAACATAACATAAGTAAAAATTATCTCTTGGATCAAAATATAGCAAGGTAAATATCCACAACTCATAACCAAAGAATCCAACATGGACAATCTATTTCTAATTACTTAGGAATTTAATAATGATTGTTTAAACAACATGAAAAGAGCACTTAAAACACATAATTGAACATAGTCATAAGCATGACTTACCATTGCTACAAGAACCTAGTCCAATGTAGCAGGTAATAGAACACAGTTCAATCTCTACACACATCTTAAGGTAATCACAAAATAAAATCATGATACCACATCAATCCTGGTCACAACTAGTACAAACCTTAGTGAACCATAAATCACATCATAATTTTAGAAATTAGCCAAAGCATAATCTAACCAACTGATAGAGAACATAAATTGTATCACCTCAATGGTGTAGACCACTCATGGTCACAATCATGATCCCTTCTCAAGGAGAGATCAACAAGGTAGTATCTGTAGACACCTAAAAACCTTTAAAAAATAAAGTATTTTTATTTTCTGAAAAATTCCTGATGACATGATCATTTATTAATTAATTAATTATTTAATTAATAAATTGAACAAAAAACCCAAAATAAATAAAAAAATTATTTTTTGCCCAAAACTTGGCCAATTTCCTTAAGACCACTAACCTCTTCCAAAATCTTCTAATCCTTCTTTAATTTTAATTAAAGGCTAATCCCATCATTTCCTACCCCTAATCCCAACTCAAAATATTTAATTAAGATTAAATATTAATCATCATGTTTATTAAAAAAAATTTAATAAATATCTCCTCAACCCAAACCCTTGATATAAATAAAATTTTATTTATTTTCTAAAAATCTAATTTATCCTCATCCTAAGAAGTTCTAGACTCTTCTAGAAAGTCTTCATCCTCATCCTAGGAAATTCTAGACTATTCTAGAAAGTCTTTATCCTCATCCAAAGTCTAGACTCTTCTAGAAGATGTCTTTAAACCTAATCCTAATCCCCTCCTAACCTTGTCACATTCCCTAAACATGGGTTAAAACTTACTAACCCAAGCCAAAGTTAACAAATATCTCCTCCTTCACCCACCCTCATTAAATGCCATCCACTTGCCTATCCCTAAGCTAATCCTAAACCATCCTAATCCATCCTCTAATCATTTGCACAAGCCTAAGCAAGCTTAAAACCCTCCTAATCAAGCCCAAGTCAAAATTTCTCTCATCTCCCTCAAAATATCTCAACCATAAAACTTTATGAAGCCCACTAGGCCATAAATGACTCTTCCAAGCCCTTTTATTGCTCTTACAAGTCATTATGAGGGTCTTTATGAAGATTTTATCCCTTGAACCTCCTTTGTTGACTCATCCTTCCCCTTTCCTCCATCCTCTCACCATGTGACATGTGTCACTCCTTGATTGGCTGTAAGGAAGCACAATCCATGTGCTCTCCTCTCATGCAATCTGAGCCCTCCATGAGCTTTTTCCCATCCTTGCATCTTAGCCCTCAATCCCTCAAGCCTCTTGCCTATAAATTGGATCCTTCCCCTTTTCAAAATAACACAATCCATGAAGTAAAGTCATAATGCCATTTTAAGAATCCATTTTACATCAAAACCATACACTCACACTCAAATTCCAACTCCATTTGAAGCCCTTTTTGAAGCATAAGTTTGAGCATACATCCTATCTATTTAGACAAAGCCACTCAACAAGAGAGATTCTCATTGAGAGAGTCCATTAATGGCTCATATTCTCAATTGAGAGTTCATCTTAGTCTATCTTGAAGTTTATGAATTTTGTTTAGTTTGTAGAAGCTTTATTCAAATTTGGTTTCTATTAGCATACTAACATTGCTCATATACAGTATCCATCAAGATCACTTGTAGAAGTTAAATGGGAGAGGCACTACATCATCCCCCCCAAAGACTAGGCTTACTCCTAGAAGCCTACAATCCAAGAATAGAAAAAAAACACACCAAGTGCAAAATCAAAATTGAGCAATCAGGGTGACTCACCAACTTCTTCCCAAGTCCATCCAAATCACTTCAACATTCTCAAACCATTGTGTCAAGCCCTAGATAGGTCAACCACAAGAGAGAATGTGTCACACTAACATAAGGTCTTCCAACAAGGAACCTTCTATGCACTACGAAAAACCCATCTAGCCATAAAGTCAACAATGCAATGTAAGGGAAAAGTCACTCTACCTTGTCCACAGGTGCCCAACTACAACATGCACCTACCACATGACCACAAAACAAGGTAAAAAAACTAAACACTTCCAAAAATAGTTCAAATCATGGGGAAAAACCATCCCAAATTCCCAAGAATACTATCATGTCACACATGAGCATCCTTGAATCCATTTAAACTCACCCTTAGAAAAAAGAGGATGACAATCTACTAACAAAAGTTCACTCTCCAAAATGGATACTCATTACTACTAACCAAAAAGCATAGGAGCACTTATTCTCTAAGATACAAAAGCTCAACTATCATCAAGAACTATGGTTACATAACCCAACCAGACAAGGTATCACCTTTCCACAAGGTTGCAAAGAATTTAATAGTGGACAAAACCATGTAGAATCTGCATACCAACTCATAAGGTGGTAACTTGTGTGCAATGATACCATGTCCCTCTAGTACCATCCTAGGAATACCACACCTAACCTAACTTACCACTAAACTCAGTCTCTAGCCTCAAGTTAATGATCAATGAGAACAATCAACTAAGACAATCCCCTTGAAGAAACAAGCTTAGGGAGAAAGAAAATACAAATTATTAGGAATGAGAGGGAGTCTCTCTCAACCTCCATACTAAATCAGCCCAAGATGAGTTAGGGAAAACTCACAATTCCACCAACCACCAACATACTCAAAAAACAATAATTGGGTTAATGACATAACCACGCTAGCCTACTTTCTAAAGAGAGAAAGGAGTATAGAGATGTGCCAAAGTCAACATCTAAAAGGTGGATCTAGACTCATAAAAAAACTGAGTCACTCTCAAATGACAAGGCAACATCCACCACAAATAAGGAATGCTCACAAACCACACTTCACCTCACAAGGGTGGGTTAGTGCTATAGCAAACACACAAACTCAAGCACAAATTCCAACAAGTACCTAGTAGATTATGAAGATCTGTTAACACCTCCCTAAGAATAACATGAATGCTTAAACTTCTCCAATAACCATAAATGTGATATGTCATGATTGAATTAGCCTCTACTCAATAAAGGGTACTTGGAACATCGATCTACACCTGCAGAAGTGTGAAAGAGTTGCTTGTTGTTCCTCATGAAATTTTTTGCATTAGCATAGTCTTGCACAAAGTTTATCACTAAACTAGGTAAGAAAATGTAATAAACCAAGTGAGAAAGTGCATGATCACCAGTTTCTCACACGAAATTTTCAAATTATCACAAAAATTGCCTTCACTCTAGAGGCCATAACTTTCACATCCGAACTCAGATTGGCTCTATTTACAAAGTGTTGAAAATATATTGATGAGGCCTACAACATGATGGAGCTTAGAGAGTCCTAAAACCTAAGAGTTTTAATCACCACTCAAGATAAAACATCATAGGCAACAAAGACTGTCTTGGTTACCAAGATAAGCAATGGATAAAATGTCCAAAACAACCAAAGAGCACACAAGACCAAAATGACATAAGACATGAAAAGCAAGGTAATTCACACATTGAAACCATCATTACTTCTCTTTCATAATTTAATTAACTAAACATAACATAAGAACTAATGCACAATGAAATTGAAAGGTTTTCAAAGAAAGGGTTCTAGAGTCACTTTCCATATAACAAGTACCTATCTTTTCAAATTTCTTTCCAGAAAAAAATTAAGGGCCCATTTGGCTAAGGGTATAGGAATGGAGAATAGGCATGTAATATTAGGAATAGGAATGGCTATTCTAATAATAGCTATTTTTTGGAAAGGGTATAAGCTCATTTTAGAGGCAAAATGGGAATACATATTCCTATTCCCTATTCCAAGTGATGAACTGAACAAAAAATAAAAATTCTATTCCAATTTTTCTATTCCTATTCCATCAACCAAATGGGCCCTAAGTTTAATCAACATTTAAACTAGTTAATTACATTAACAACTTTACATCTATGACAACAACACTGGTATGTTCTCTATGATATTATCCCTTGTACATACTACCAGAGGTTTGAGACGAATGTGATAGAGTCACAACACACAACTGGGTAGATAAAACACATTTAGAATAGTCATCATGAACCAAAACAAAAATCCCAAATGGGGGAATTGTCAACTTCAACATTCAATCACAAAAGAGCTCATTTCAACAATAATTCAAGTGTGACAATAGCCACAAAGAGAGTGATAGATAAAATTTTATGACTAGTCCAAGAAAGGGAAATACTGAAAACCAATGCTAGCCCAATAACATGAGGAATGTACCTCTAGCCAAATAAAATAAGGTATCAAAAAAATCACATTACATGTGATGACTAAGAATAATCACACAAGAGGGATAAATCACCACACAATGCAAAGGAATGCATCATCTTAGTAGCATTAGAGAACACACTCAATACATCGAGCAGTATACTATCAATAACCACATGCATATACAGACTACTATAATCTTCTTAATTGTTTTCCATGCAATGCAACAATTAGATATCCATCAATTTAATACAATTTACATAAGCTTATGAAGAAATCAGATTGGGGACTAAAGTCATTAACTCAAGGATATAATGCAAACTTATTTCTTTACAATGACTCACAATAAACACTCATTTCTCAATGAAAGGAATCATTTCATTACTATAATGAAAAACCACAAAATTACAAATAAGATTCATTTATTTACTTACAATTAGGAGAAAATAGGAAAAAATGCACCCTACTCCACAAGGAGAAATAGAAAGAGGCACTCAAAGCCAACACATGGACACCAATCCATGGTTCCATCCAAAAGGGTCACACAAGCAACCAACCAAACAAGGCACATCGATTCCATCAACAAAACAAGGGAAGACTCACTTCCTTCTCCTCACACTAATGTAGTTGTATCTACTAGACAAGAAAGTCCATCACAAGTAGATACCAAAGCAACCAAAACTCATGAGCCATCACCAAGACACTCGCACTCACACAAATGCAACATCAACCATATGGGAAACATATATGCAAAGATCCCAATATTTGAACATGGGCTCTAATACCAGATGTAATGCCCCACCCAAAGATCCTTGGAATAAGGATTCAATTCAAAACAAGATATTTTTTTTTACCTATATGAATGCACATGGAAACATCATACATGGATCAAAAAGATTGCAATGGAAGACTATACCAACAATATAAGCAACCAACAAATCTCCAAATGCCACTACCAAACAAAATGACAAACCATAGAAGAATGCAAATGATTCTAAATCTAAAACAATGTTTGGATGACACTTCTCAAGAAGGTGTACGATACTTTACCAACATCATATGGCCTTTCTCTAAGAGGCATGCAATACAACAGAGTGTCACATGATAGAGTTTACAAGGGCATGTGATACTTTCCAATATCACACAATTCTTCTCCTATGGGCATGTGATACCTTAAAGTATCTCCCAATGTTGATGCATGGTCACATAGAGAAAGAAAGAATTTCTCTAAGAGCCAAAATAGAGGATGAAATGGGAAAACAAGCCACCACACCGAGGAGTACTAGATCCACATATATCGAGGAACAAACACTCGAGTGCATAAATAACAAGATACCATGAACAAGAAAGAGAAACATCTATCCATCTAAAGCCACAGTAGTAAAAATGATGTACTAAAAGCAACATCATAGTATACAGAAGCAACATCACAATGTATAGAAATAAAAAAGTAAGTATGGAGTTTCTCCCAACCATCAATAGCATCATAAGACCATCATGGATCCTAGCCATCCCCTGGGGGTAACATCCCAAACTACCGACTAGATTTTTGGTGTTATCATATGAGGACATCACCACGAAAATGTGATACAACATAAGATTAAGGAAATCTACCATGCCAAAAGTAAAGCATTAGATAATCCAATAAATCAACCACATGATCTATCCTATGCTAGCATCATACCAATAGGAAATCTAACATGCTAAACAAATAAGCAATAGATACATCAATGAAGTTATTCACATCATCTAATCATATGCTAAACATCATAATATAGGAATGCATCAAATAAACTAGCATCATCAAACTTGATATCCAAGCATTCCAATAAAAGCATAAATCACAAGAAAGCATACTCCAGAACCTGAAGCATCAAGTGAAAACATCTAGCAATGGTCGCACTAGGACAGAAAACTATCTCTATACACTAGTCCCTAGTAGTGTATGTGTAGCTATGCCTCCCAACCATGTGGCACCCATAGGTCCACTCCCACTATGCTAATGGAGACAATGATCTAAGCACAAACACACATAAAAATAACATCAATGGCTAACACTCACACCAGATAGTATGATGACTGAAACCAAGAACATAGACAATACATAAACTATAGGTCCTAATCAAACACTCAATGGGCTACTAAGAAAGGGCTAACATCATGGAGAGTTGCATGGCATTGAAAAGCTCAAATTCAGATCATGTGTCCTCAAACTTAAATGGGTGCTCATACATTGTGTCCTCAAACTTATTTGGGTGCTCACACATTTTATTATCTTAAGTTTTATTATCACTCACACATTTTATTTAGTTATCACTTAATTAAGGATTTCTCTACCAACATATGGTGCCATGATTTCAAGGCTACAAGATAGAAGCCTCCTTCATATGCTACCCTACCCATGCTCATCCAATGATGAGTGCCCATAGGCATGCAAATTCTCAACCCAACCCTAATGATCATAACTTCTGGAAGTACCATGGAAGGTCATGCCTCACAAGTCACCTGAAAAATGTATGTGCATGTACTCATGTATGGTGCACCACTATCATGAAGATCATAATACAAGGATTGGATGAGAACACAACCAAAATATCACTCCACCAAAAACAACCTTGGGAGGACATATTCTACATGAATTCCAAGAAATAATAAAACCATACATCATGAAATCACTCAGTCGGCCTCAATTTAGGAGTATGGATTCTACACAATTCTCAATCATGCAACAAGACCAAACAACATGAACTCACTCAACTAGCCTCAATCCCAAAGTATAGATTCTACATGAATCCTAGTGTCCACAAAACCAAAACAAAGGTCCAAAAGCAATCATAACAATAGGTATAAAATCACTCAACCAAACATGACAACAGAAGTATAGATGTGGCATGCATCCCAATGCTAACATAAAAGTGAAACAATGGTCTAACTAACATTCTATAGATAATCCAAGTCCATGACCAACATAATACCAAGAAAACCTAAGAAAATTGGGTGGCATGCAAAACGAGGTAAAAAACCTCAAAACTCAAAAACTTTGAAATTAAAACCCATTTGGTCTTAGGGAACAAAAGCCACAACTATCAAACAAAATTTGGGTTTGGAGTTCATATGCAAAAATCACCAACATAATGGTGCAAAACCCCAAACCCTCATCCCAAAAAATAGAAAAATTCTCATACCCGCCCAACTAGGTAGAGCTAGCATACAAAAATAGAGGGGAACACTAGTTCTCAACCTCCTAACAAATGACTACCAAAAATAGAAGATGAGACATAGTAGAAACAATAAAATGGGAGAGCCTTACCTCACAACAAGAAGGGAAAAATAGGAATATGAATCATAAAATAAAAACCCTACAAAAGTAGCTAGAAATTGAGACAATCCAAGGTCTCCCTATGCGGGATCCAACGAGACTAATCCAATAAATCCTCATGAGGAGGATTTTGGGTTTTACTCTCAAAATTTCTAATTCAAAAGTGACAAGTGAGGAATTAAATTATTTTTTGGATACTTATTCACTTTTCGAGTAAATAATCAATTAGGGCAATTAACCAACCAACCTAGTTAAATCCCAAATTGCCCCAAACGAAAAATGGCTATTCCTAGAAATAGGAATTCATCTATGGAAAAGCTGTCAAAAATTTAAATTAAAATAAAATAAAGTTTAAAAACCCAAAAACTCAACATTTCCTTAACAACCTTCACAACAAATGCTAACCTCTAAATGCACAAACATACTTAGTAGTCTAATCACATAATGAAAATGAGTTCAAATTTAATAATCACTAAAAATATTAATTAAACAACTAAAATAAGGATACATTGACCATATAGGGATGACATTGGTAAAATATGAATGGTTGAATCACTAACTCCATGTGCCACTACCAGGGATATAAACCCTGCACACTAATCAACAAGTGCAATTGCACATAATAACATAGCCAAAGAAATAAATGCATTAAGTCACATAATTTAACCATTTATTTAATTATACTAAAATAATCCATTTACATCACTCACATTTGCATAAAGTATTACAATGCAAGAATGAAGTAAATAACTGTAGCATTAAATCCATCATATCACATAATCAAAGATATGTCCAAATACTAGATAACTAGATATCATCATAAAACACACTGTCATCTGAAAATGGCATCATCATGCAATATGATCAACTGAACATCATAGTAGTATAACATCTGACCCTTATGTCATCTCATATGTAAAACATATCATGAGTATGTTGGAAATGATTAAAATGATCATAAGAACAATTATTGAAATAATATATGGAACTGGTAAAGAATGTCCTCAATCATTATTTTTTCAGTGATGTCAAACTTGCTACTTGCAGGGATGACAATTGCTTTAGTGATCCAAATACTATCAATTAGTTGATTTTCAAGGTGGAGGCAATCAATAAGATGTAACTAGAACACCTAGAGAAAGGTTGAAGTTATGATATTGTAATGAAGTACAAGGATCAGTCAAGCCATTAATGAGACAATGTATTGGATGACATACTAAAAGATACAAAGAATGAGCACACTGAAACATATCAAAGATCTAAGGTTTTAGCTAAGCCTTTTGTAAAGCTCAAACTAAGTTTATTAGAAAGAAAGTGCCGAGCAAGTTCAAGTGCCAAGAAAATTCAAGTGTCGAGCAAGTTCAAGTGCTGAGCAAGTTCAAGTGCCGAGAAAATTCAAGTGTCGAGCAAATTCAAGTGCCGAGAAAGTTCAAGTGCCGAGAAAATTCAAGTGCCGAGCAAGTTCAAGTGTCGAGCAGAACCAAGTGCCAAGTAACACAGAGGTGTAGAGCACCAGTAACTCAATAATGCCAAGTTGCTGCATTATTTAGGAAATCAAAGATTTTCCAGATCTAAGCCAAAAAAGTTGTTATCTAGAAATCTATGAATTAAAAGGAAGATAAGAATGATGAGCTGGTGGAACAGAACACCATGTAGAACATTTTTAAGATACAACTGGCAAAGTTTCTAGAAGAAAATAAGATATGGGGTAGATACATTGTATCCTACCTAATCCATTTTGAAACCCTAAAATTAGAGAGGGAGAATTGAGCGGCAAAGGAAAATCAGACTTGTATATAAAGACATAAGTTAATGAAGAAAAAGTGAAGAATAGAGGGGATAGTGTGAGAGAGAGCCGTCGTCAAGCATAAAAGCATGAAATGCTGAAGAATGTGCTAAGGAGAAGAAAGCACAGGAACTCTGTTTAATAGACGACCTCAAGGATGATTGCATTGGAAAAATGAGTAGGAAGACTCAAGGAGATGAAGCTTGAGAGGGAGACAAGCAGTCAGAGCTGAAGTGATTGAAGCCAAGCATAAGGATTGAACTAAAAGAGTGATCTGAAATCTGCAAAGTATGTTGTAAGTTATGTAAGATCAAAAGACCATTATAGTTACTTTCTAGCAATTGTAATAGTAAGATAAATCCTATGGACTTAGGTTGGTTTAACAACCATTAGATAAATCCTTTAACAGGGTGACATTCCAAGTGGATGTTCTAAAGACCTTTAACTAGGCCCATTCTTAACAGTTTGGTGAAATCCTCTAACAAGGTCACATTTAATAGTGTGTTGTAAGCGTTTAACAGGGCAGGCTTTTAACAGGGCATCACTTCAGAAGAGTGAGAATCAAGTAGCATGTTACTGGTGGTTTTTCCCAAATTGGGTTTCCATGTAAATTATTGTGTCATGTGTTGATCTTGAATGTTTTATCTTTGCATGTTGATTTACAGTAATTTTCTTAAATGAATGATTTAAGTTTGATCATTTGAAAAGGGTATTAATAGGGCATTTGGACCTTGAATAATTGATTCACCACCCCCCGCCCCACTCTCAGTTATTCTAAAGAATTCTAACAATTGGTATCAGAGCCTGGCTGCTGATTCAATTTAAAGGGACTACTAGCAGAAAAGATCAAAATGTCAAAGAGAGAAGTTCCCAAGCTCAACAAAGACAACTTTTTTGCATGGCAAAGTTTGATGAAGCTACATCTTGGATCCATAGGAGATTATGCCCAAAATTCAATTGTCACTAAACATATAGATCCAACAGGTGCTCCTACTGCCGAAGACATGAAAAACAAACAAGAACACAACCAGACAAACTTGGAAATTACCTCTGCACTTAGCTATGCTAAATTTGATGATATCAAAGGATGTGACACTGCATTCAAAATGTGGAAAGCCCTATTAGAAATCTATGGAGGAGATCAGAATGTACAAAGAGCAAAAAGAGAAAGTCTCAGAGGAAAATTTGATGACATGAAAATGGAAGAAAATGAGAATGTTGCTCAGTATGTTGCAAGAATAAAGGAAGTGGTAAGTGCAATAAGATGCTTGAATGGTCAACTAGATGAAGATACTATTAATAGTAAGTTCTTAAGAACCTTGCTCCCTATCTATGATATTAGAGTATCAGCAATACAAGAGCTAAGATGTATACCAGGAAATAACCTAAGCTTTGAAGGTATAATAGGTAGACTCACTGTATTTGAGTTATCTAACTTTGACAACTACAAACCTGAAAATGTTGAATCTTCTTTTAAGGCCAAGTTATCACTGAAAGATGTCGAATAGGTGAAATCAAGGAAAGGAAGAAAAAATAAATTATGTATCTAGTGATAGTAGCACTAATGAGGAAGATGTGGAACAATTGGAAGCATTGCTCGCTAGAAGATTTCATAGGGGCAAAGGAAAATTCAAAGGTAAGATGCCTATCATTTGTTTCAATTGCAATGAAGTAGGTCATATTGTTGCAAGATGTCCACAGAAAAAGGATTCCAAGGAAGGCAACAAATACAAGAACAAAAGAGATGATGACAAGAGAGACTACAGAGAAAAAGGTAAGAAGTGTTATATTGTTGAAGAAAATTCTGATGACAATGATGATGAAGTTGTTTATGTAGCCATGAAGGACCAATCTGATGAAGAAGAAGCCATAGCATTGGTGACATGTATAAACAAGAATGACAAATGGATCATAGACAGTGGATACTCACATCACATGACAGGAGACAAAAGTAAGTTTGTTAACTTTACTCAGTATGATGGAAATAGTGTTAGATTTGGTAATGATGTTCCATGTCAAATTAGAGGAAAAGGTTCCATTAAGCTCACAGACCAAATTTCATGTGACAATGCATACTATGTTGAAGGATTAAACTACAATTTATTGAGTGTCTCACAATTAGGCAATATAGGTTGCAAAGTGGAATTTGAAAAAAAAACTACAAAAATCTATGACAATGATGGTAAACTAATAGGAAAAGGAGATCAAACAAAGAGTAATTTGTTTTACCTTGATATGGATGATGCTTCTTGTCTATTTGCAAAATTTGATGATGAATGGTTATGGCATAGAAGATTATGTCATGTCAAATTTGACAATCTGGTCAAAATCAGTAAAATGAAGAAAGTCAGTGGGCTACCAAAATCGAAGAAGCCTGATAATATCATGTGTAAACAATGTCAGCTAGGAAAGATGACAAAGTCAAGTTTCAAAAGAAAAAACTATACATCTAAAGAGATACTTGAGTTATTTCACACTGACTTATGTGGTCCAATGGAAATACAAAGCTATAGAGGAGATAAATACATAATGTTATTTGTTGACGACTATTCCAGGATGATGACTGTTATATTCTTAAAACAAAAATCTGATGCTTTTCAAATGTTTAAGTGGTATGTGGCCAGAGTTGAAAAGGAAACTGGAAAAAGCTTGAAATTTCTAAGATCAGATAGAGGTGGTGAATTTACATCAAATGAATTCGAGATATTCTGTAATGACAAAGGAATCAAAAGGCAGACATTAGCTCCTAGAACTCCCCCACAGAATGGAATTGCTGAAAGAAGAAATAGATCTGTAATTGACTGTGCTAGAACTTTAATGATGGAAAAGAATGTTGCTCTAAAATACTAGAGAGAAGCTGTAAGTGTAGCTGTTCATACATTGAACCGAGTACAAGTCAAGAAAGGTACAAATACAACACCTTTTGAATTATGGTATGGTTACTCACCAAATGTAAAACATTTCAAAATATTTGGTTGCAAATGTTTTATCCTTAAAGATGTTAGAAATGGAAAATTTGATGCAAAAAGTGATGAAGGTATATTTCTTGGTTACTCCACAAGAAGTAAGGCATATAAGTGTTTGAATGTTAACACTAAAAATTTTTTGGAAAGTGCAAATGTAAATTTTGATGAGCACACAGAAGTCCAAGCTGGAGAACCAAAGAAAATGGAAGAATAAAGAACCTTTGTATACTCTTATGAAGGAATAACTGCTGATGAGGATGATGTCAATCAAATTGAAAGTCAACAACAAGTGTCAGTTTCAGTTGATTCACAACCAGTGAATGCGGAGTTGCATTCAAAAGCCGAGTTACAGAATGAAGAAAATGCACAATTCAATTCAAAAGATAGCATACATGATGAAGAACAACCTGACAATGAAGTGCATAGTGATCCTGAATCTGAAAGATCAAATATGGAAACAAGGAAAGAGCCAAGATTATCCAAATATGTAAAAAGACATCACCCTACTAAACAAATAATTGGTGAAAAAGATGCTAGACCAATGACAAGGAGTAGACTAAGACATGAATCGTGTCTGATCAGCAAATCTGAACCCAAGACAGTATACGGTGCATTACAAGATGGCGACTAGTATAAAGCTATGGAAGAAGAAGTCTACATTGAACAACCAGAAGGATTTGTTGATGAAACCAATAAGGATATGGTATGTAAGTTACATAAAGCACTCTATGGTTTGAAACAAGCACCTAGATCATGGTATGAGAGACTTCACAAGTATCTAATGCAAATTGGATTTAAAAGAACTGATGATAATAGCAACATGTATATCAAAGCTGAAGAAGGTAAAGACATTATTGTATCTAAAAATTTTGTCGATGACATAGTATTTGGTGGTAAGAAAGTACCTTGCAAAGGCTTTGCTAACAAAATGAAACATGAATTTGAAATTTCTATGTTTGGAGAAATTAAATTTTTTGTTGGATTGCAAGTTCATCAACTCAAACATGGAATATTTATTACACAATCAAAATACATCAAAGAAATTCTTAAAACATTTGGATTGGAGGAATCCAAACTAGTTAGCACACCAATGGCCACAGGAAATAAGCTATCCAAAAATGATGAGTCAGCTGAAGTCAATCAAACAATGTACAAATCCATGATTGGAAAACTACAATATGTTGTACATAGTAGACCAGACATAGCATTAGCAGTTGGAATAGTGGCTAGGTTCTCTGCTAATCCTAAAGAAAATCATCTCATAGCAGTAAAAAGAATAATGAGATATCTCAAAGGGACTGATGATTTTGGTCTATACTACAAAAAGAATGGAAAATTTGAACTCAATGCATATATAGATGCAGACTGGGGAGGAAAAATTCATGACTGAAAAAGCACAAGTGGAGGTGCATTATTTTTAGGCAAAAGGCTGGTTACCTAGACTAGCAAGAAACAAACATGTATATCCCAGTCCACTGCAAAATCAGAATATGTGGCAGCTGCAGTCAATTGTACAAACATTTTATGGCTCACACATCTATTGAATCAAATGAAAGAAGAAGTAACAAAATCGGTGATATTGTATTATGATAATACAAGTGCTATAAACATATCCAAAAATCCAGTGATGCATGCAAAACCTAGCATATTGCAATCAAGTATCATTATGTCAGTGAATTGGTAGAAGACAAACAAGTGAAGTTGGAATATATTCACACAAAGGAACAAACTGTAGATATCTTCACCAAACCATTGCCCAAGGATGCCTATGAATATCTTAGAGGCAAGCTGGGGGTTATACCCCTAAGTCAAGCAGTTTAAGGCAACAAGGAAGCTGCCTTGCATCAATAGGAATAAATCATTGAAATATCAACAAGTTGATGCAAAGGATGACAGTAGGAACAGAAACTCCAAATCAATCACAAGCATGGTGACAGAGGGAGAAAGACAACAAAAAGCCAAAGCTTATATTTTCCATGATAAAGATGTTACATCTTTGGCATTTATGTCAAAGAGGGAGAAATATGTAGAAAACTAATCAATGCAAAGAAAGAGGGAGATATATATATGAAAGAGGGAGATATATGTGATCAATAGTAAAAATGCATAAAAATGCAGCAAATGAATACAATATTGGTGGTAACTGAATTGATTACTTGATTAGTTTGGTTTGCCATCAATGTCAAAGAGGGAGATTGTTGGAAATGATTGAAATGATCATAAGAACAATTATTGAAATAATATATGGAATTGGTAAAGAATGTCATCAATCATTGTTTTGTCATTGATGTCAAACTTGCTACTTGCAGGGATGATAATTGCTTTAGTGATCCAAATACTATCAATTAGTTGATTGTCAAGGTGGAGGCAATCTATAAGATGTAACTAGAACACCTAGAGAAAGGTTGAAGTTATGATGTTGTAATGAAGTACAAGAATCAGTCAAGCCATTAATGAGACAGTGTATTGGATGACATACTAAAAGATACAAAGAATGAGCACACTTAAACATATCAAAGATCTAAGGTTTTAGCTAAGCCTTTTGTAAAACTCAAACTAAGTTTATTAGAATGAAAGTGCCGAGCAAGTTCAAGTGCTGAGAAAATTCAAGTGCCAAGCTAGTATAGGTGCCGAGTAACACAGAGGTGCCGAGCACCAGTAACTCAATAATGCTGAGTTGCTGCATTATTTAGGAAATCGAAGATTCACCAGATCTAAGCTGACAAAGTTGTTATCTAGAAATTTGTGAATTAAAAGGAAGATAAGAATGATGAGCTAGTGGCACAGAACACCATGTAAAACATTTTTAAGATACAACTGGCGAAGTTTTAAGAAGAAAACAAGATATGGGGTAGATACATTGTATCCTACCTAATCCATTTTGAAACCCTAAAATTAGAGGGATAATTGAGCGGCAAAGGCAAATCAAACTTGTATATAAAGACATAAGTTAATGAATAAAAAGTGAGGAATAGAGGGGATAGTGTGAGAGAGAGCCGTAGTCAAGCATAAAAGCATGAAATGCTGAAGAATGTGCTAAGGAGAAGAAAGCACAGGAACTCTATTTAATAGACAACCTCAAGGATGATTGCATTAGCAAAATGAGTAGGAAGACTCAAGGAGATGAAGCTTGAGAGGGAGACAAGCAGTCAGAGCTAAAGTGATTGAAGCCAAGCATAAGGATTGAACTAAAAGAGTGATCTGAAATCTGCAAAGTATGTTGTAAGTTATGTCAGATCAAAAGACCATTATAGTTACTTTCTAGCAATTGTAACAGTAAGATAACTCCTATGGACTTAGGTTGGTTTAACAACCATTAGATAAATCCTTTAACAGGGTGACATTCCAAGTGGATGTTCTAAAGACCTTTAACCAGGCCCATTCCTAACAGTTTGGTGAAATCCTCTAACAAGGTCACATTTAATAGTGTGTTGTAAGCGTTTAACAGGGTAGGCTTTTAACAGGGCATCACTTCAGAAGAGTGAGAATCAAGTAGCATGTTACTGGTGGTTTTTCCCAAATTGGATTTCCACATAAATCATTGTGTCATGTGTTGATCTTGAATGTTTTATCTTTGCATGTTGATTTATAGTAATTTTCTTATATGACTGATTTAAGTTTGATCATTTGAAAAGGGTATTAATAGGGCATTTGGACCTTGAATAACTGATTACCAATATCGACGCATTAGTACTAATCAAATGTGTCCCTAGGGGTATTAGGGCCCCGAGGGACATATGTTGTCATGAAATGCATTGAGAGGGGTCATAGGTTAACCTATGACCCCTCTAAAAGAATTACAATGGACCAAGTGCATTCTTAGGGGTCCTAGGGCCCTTAGGGACATAAGTTTTCATGAAATGCATTGATAGGGGTTATAGGTTAACTTATGACCCCTCTCACCACATTAGAACCAACCAAATGCATCCCTAGGGTCCCTAGGGCTCCTAGGGACATACATTGTCATGAAATGCATCAAGAAGGGTCATAGGTTAACCTATGACTCCTCTTGATGCATTTAAACCTACCAAATGGGTCCCTAGGGGCCCTAGGGCCCCTAGGGACATATGTTGTCATGAAATGAATTGAAAGCAATCATAGGTTAACGTATTACCCCTCTCTATGTATTAGAACTAATCAAATGCATCTCTAGGGGCCCTAGGGCCTCTAGGGATGTTCGTTGTCATAAAATGCATTGAGAGGGGTCATAGGTTAACCTATGACCCCTCTTGATTCATTAGAACCAATCAAATGCATCACTAGGGGACCTAGGGCCCCTAGGGACATATGTTGTCATGAAATGCATCGAGAGAGAAGATATGACCCCTCTCAACACATTGGAACCAACCAAATGCATCCCTAGGGGCCCTAGGGACATTTGTTGTTATGAAATGTGTTCAGAGGGGTCATAGGTTAACCTATTACCCCACTTGATGCATTGGAACCAACCAAATATGTCCCTAGTGACCCTAGGGCCCCTAGGGACATATGTTGTCATGAAATGTGTCGATAGGTGTCATAGCTTAATCTATGACCCCTCTCGATGAATTTGAACTAACTAGATGGGTCCCTAGGGGTCCTAGGGCCCCTAGGGACATATTTTGTCATGAAATGTGTCGAGAGGGATCATAGGTTAACCTTTGACCCCTCTCAATGTATTAGAACCAACCAAATGCATCCCCGAGGGACATATGTTGTCATGAAAAGCATTAGGGGCGTCATAGGTTAATCTATGGCCCCTCTTGATGCATTGGAACCAACCAAATGCATCCACAGGAGCCTTAGGGACATATGTTGTCATGAAATACATCAATAAGGGTCATAGGTTAATCTATGACCCCTATCCATGCATTAGAACCAACCAAATGGGTTCCTAGGGGTCCTAGGGCCCCTAAGGATATATGTTGTCATGAAATGCATCAAGAGGGGTCATAGGTTAACCTATGACCCCTCTCAATGCATTAGAACCAACCAAATGGGTTCCTAGGGGTCATAGGGCCCTTAGGGACATATGTTGTCATGAAATGCATTGAGAGGGGTCATAAGTTAACCTATGACCCCTCTCAATGCATTGGAACCAACCAAATGCATCTCTAAGAGCCCTATGACCCCTAAGGACATATGTTGTCATGAAATGCATCGATAGGGATCATAGGTTGGGCCCCTAGAGACATATGTTGTTATGAAATGTGTTGAGATGTGTCATAGGTTAACCTATGACCCCTCTCAATGCATTGGAACCAACCAAATGTGTCCCTAGGGGCCCTAGGTCCCCTAGGGACATTTTTTGTCATGAAATGCATTGAGAGGGGTCATAGGCTAATATATGACCCCTCTTGACACATTTGAACCAACAAAATTGGTCCCTAGGGGTCCTAGGTTAACCCATGAAATGTGTCAAGAGGGGTCATAGGTTAACTTATGGCCCCTTTTGACGCATTTCATGACAACATATGTCCTTAGGGGCATGTATGTCCCTAGGGTCCCTAGGACCCCTAAAGACCCATTTGGTTGGTTTGAATGCATCAAGAGGGGTCATAGGTTAGCTTATGAGCCCTCTCAATGCATTTCATGACAATGAATGTCCCTAGGGGACCTAGGGCCCCTAGCAATGCATTTCGTTGGTTCCAATGCATTAAGAGGGATCATAGGTTAACTTATGACCCCTCTCAACACATGTCATGACAACATATGTCCCTAGGGGGCTTAGGACCCCTAGGGATCCATTTGGTTGGTTTTAATGCATCGAGAAGAGTCATAGGGTCCCTAGGGGCCCTAGGACCCCTAGGGATCCATTTGGTTGGTTCTAATGCATCAAGATGGTCATAGGCTCCTTAGGGACCCATTTGGTTGGTTCTAATGCATCAAGAGGGATCATAGGATGACCCCTCTTGACGCATTAGAACAAACCAAATGGGTCTGTAGGGGTCCTAGTGCCCCTAGGGACATATGTTGTCATGAAATCTCTTGAGAGGGGTCATAGGTTAACCTATGACCCCTCTCGATGCATTGGAACCAACCAAATGTGTCTCTAGGGGCTCTAAGGCCCTGAGGGACATGTTGTCATAAAGTACATTGATAGGGATCATAAGTTAACCTATGACCCCTCTTGATGCATTCAAACCAACCAAATGCGTCCCTAGGGACATATGTTGTCATGAAATACATTGATAGGGGTCATTGATTAAGCTATGACCCCACTCGATGCATTGGAACCAACCAAATGGGTTCCTAACATATCTTGTCATGAAATACATCAATAGGGGACATAGGTTAACCTATGACACCTCTCGACTCATTGAAACCAACCAAATGTGTCCCTAGGGGTCCTAGGGCCCCTAGGGACATATGTTCTCATGAAATGCATTGATAGGGGTCATAGATTAACCTATGACTCCTCTCGATGCATTGGAACTAACCAAATGGGTTCCTAGGGGTCCTAGGTCCCCTAGGGACATATGTTATCATGAAATGCGTTGAGAGGGGTTATAGGTTAATCTATGACCCCTCTCGACACATTAGAACCAACTAAATGCATCCCTACTGGTCCTAAGGCCCCTAGGGACATTCATTGTTATGAAATGCATCGAGAGGGATCATAGGTTAACCTATGACCCCTCTCAATGCATTAGAACCAACCAAATGGATCATAGGTCATAATAATAATAATAACAACAATAATAATATATGTTGTCTATACTATATTTAATAATTATAGTAAAATTTATAATAATTATATATAATAATTATATATAATAATAGTCATAAATAAATCATATATAATAATAATCATATATATATATATATAATTTAATGAAATTTGTTTACATTGCCCATAATTCCTTCCAAAATTTTGGAATCACTATTCGATATCCGATCTGATATTAGATATCCAGTTTAATATTGGGTATCTAATCTGAGATTGGATACCCAATTAAACCAGCATGATTTTTCCAACATATTCCTTATCACTGCAAACCTGACAACATTGCTTTTTGTGGCCTGTTTTCATGGGTTTTGGGAAAACTAACTTTTTGGGGTCTAAACGATCGAAAAATGTTCGCTAATATATCGTTAGGTGTCTAATATTTTCACCTAAATGGGGAGTAGTAGTCGTCAAAAAGCTAAACGCAAAAGGAAGATATTGAATGAAGACATTGTGGCATATAGGGAAAGGGACAAGGTAAATCACCAAAGTAAAAGACAAGGTATATTAAATGTGAGTTAAGTTGGCGATGTATTGGTCGAAGGTAAAATCATAGAGCCAGATAATGAATATGTGCAGTTGGGAAATGAAAATGTACCAATTGACAACGATAATGTCGAGATTGAAAATTTAGAGAATGAAAATTTTCAGAATGAAATGCTACCAGGTCATAATGTAAATTGCATGATTGACCATGCCAAAGATGACAATGCATAGGAACCTTACATTTCTCCTAATTATAATCAACATGAAGGTTCTCGAACACCAAAATGGATAATTGAAATTGAGGAAATGATTATTACCAATTTGGAAGGGAAAAAATTAGAAAGAACCATTTGGTTATGGGCTTCAAGACTATATAAGATGTTTTTTGGAAACAAGACAATGGTGGAGCAATGTCAACTTTTTATGCACCTATTAAAGATACAAAAGATGAGACCTATGCTTTCTAAACTGAAGATTTGCGTTAATAAAAAATTGGAAATAAATGCCATTATTGTGAAGAATCTTTTCGGTGCTCTCAATAGCATTAGGAAAAATAGCAGGGAAAAGGATAAGAGAGATGCTCGAAGGGTTATTACAACCTCTTTGGTAAGTCATCATTTGAGAAAGGGTAGATATATGAGACAAACTTGTATTGACTTGAACCTTAATTTTACTACTTTGAGAAGAGCACTTAGTAGACAAGAGAGAATTGATGATCCTCTTCAAAATGAAACATGGGCTTTTGGTGGGAGACTTCCACATTTTGATAAGAAGCTATTTGATGATGTGAAGGAAGAAATTACACAATTTTGGCACTCTAGCTTAAGAGTATCACTCAATGCTAAAGGCCTGTTAAAGTTGAGAATTGGCATCAGAGACTACATGCCATATCCTAAACATTATTTTTAGGTAAGTCAAACTATGTTGTTCAAACAATTTAGAGAGAGTCATCCAAGTCTTCATATATCACAAAGGGCTTTTGAATCTTTGAAGCCATTTTATTGTGTGCCGCTTAAAATTTTAAATACATGTTGTTGCAAATATCATGTCGATTTTTCTATGCACCATGAACTATTACATGCCATCCATTCTACTTTGCATAGTAAAGAAATGTTAGAGAATTGTGGTGCTAGTGGTCTTCCAAAATCATCAAGAGACTTGCTAGATCAATTTTTATGTTGTAGAGTTGATGGTTTTTTTTTTTATAGAAATGCTTGCTTAAATGAGAAGTGTTCAAAATGTGGTGGCTTATCCAAGTTTGACACATGTTTCCATGAGCGGCGTAAACAAGATCATGGGAAGACAATAGTAAAAAAAAAATATATGAAATGGTGAAATACGTATTGAAGATTGGGGGTGAGGGCTCTAGATGTGAATTGGTTGCGAAACAAATCAGTGTGGCTAGTTTTATTTCAGATTTCAAGATAGATCTTTTCTACAAGTATGCAAGACATAGTCACAAGTCTCAATGGTTGGATCAACAATTTAGAATGTGTAAGGAGACTTTTCCCATTGGCACTATTATATTAGTTTTTAACTTTGCTAAGAACTACACATTGCAGCCTCAAAATGAGACACAATCTCAACATTACAACTCCATTTAGATTGCTATGTTTGTCTAGATAACATATAGACATGCCCCTGATAGTGCGAAAGATAATCAAAATATTATTAGAGTGTATCATTTTTATATGAGTTATGATAGATCTCACTCTCACAAGTTTGTGGAACATTGTTTTGAGAATTATTTTGATTTCTTATAGGAGTATGCAACTGCTATGGATAGACATATCATTTGGTTAGATAACTATATAGTTCAATTCAAGAATGCTTGCATGATTTATTGGTTGTGGATGATGCACATAGAGAGGGGGGTGCCTCATATTTGGAGTTTTTTTAGTCCATCCATGGGAAAGAGGAACATGATGGAGTAGGGGCATGCGTGAAGAGAGCTCTAGTTAAGGAATAATTGAAGATTTTAGAAGCAAAGCTTCTTGATGCTCATAGCATTTTTGATTGGTGTAGTTCAACATTATCACAAGGGGGGACTCTTGATTCAGTAGTATGCAGGTTCTTTTGGTTGGTTGAGGAAGGGTCCATAGGTGATAGATCAGATTGTTCTATAGTGAGATACTCATAAAAAATGCATTCATTTTGGAGCTCTAATTCTAGTACATGGACCATTTGGACACAACAGCTAGCTTGCTTTTTCCCTAGTTGTTATCAGTGTGATTGGGATCATTATGAGTCGAGTGAGTAGGTGGACACATGGTCTCCACATTATCTTACTAAATTTTCTATCATACTCTCTATAAAAAATGATGACATGAAAAGTTCACTTGAGCATAACCATCTATCAGATCTTCTTCAACTAGGACATGTCTTTGCATTGGTTGCACTACAGGGGAATGATGAGAAATTAGATTATTGGTTAGCATGTTATGTAAGAGGTAAACAAAATCTTGCACAACTGATGACATATGATGATAGATTCACATATCCTACTATTTAAGTGGTTGTCTTTGGAACATGGTTGCAAACATACATGCTTAGAAGGAATGGAATTCCTACATTCGGAGACTGTTAGAAGCACAAAATAATTCTCATATAATCTCATCTTATTATAGCAACAAATGTAAAGTTATTGAAGCATTAAGGAAGACCAAAAGTAAAAGAAATTTTTACTATTACTAATGTTGATCATAAAGCCCTGTTGGAGACCCTAACATAGATAGAGGACCCTCCTAGAACTCTCAACTAGGTATATTTATCTTTTTATGTTTTTTTGTTCATAATGATTTAGTGAACAGATTAGATGGGAATGTAAGGGATTATAGGGTTTTTATTACTATATAGGGTGAAAAATCTCTTATTGGGGCCTTTATATGTTGATTAGATCAATAATGGGAAAACAATGTACAGTGTATGATTAATAAGAAGTAATAAGAAAAAGTTTCTTTCTGTAATTTGTATCATTTTCCATTGTTACACTTTGTTGGTAACATGTTTTTAATGAGATTGTCAAAGGAATATTGTTTTGTCACAAAATTGTTAGTGCTTTTGTGGGGGCCATATCTCAATTTTCTACAATTGGATTGGCCTGATTTTTTGATATGTTGTGGAAGGTCAAGTGATCTAATTACTTGATGGTTGGATTAAGGAAATGAAGTATGGTTCAAATGTTATGAATGATTTTGTTTGGGTCTATACAAAGGACAACAAGAAGGTATGTTTTGGATGATTTGGTTCCTAAGTTTTGTTAAGTGGGTCAGTATGGGTAATCTAATCAATGTGAGAAATGTATAGATGTTATTCATATGGATAAGATATTGGGGAACCAAGTTAAAAGGGTTTGATCCAATCAAGTCTCTTAAGTTGGGATATCTTGAGGTTGTGTTGAAATTGAAAAGTTGTAGTATGAGGATAGTAACAAAGTGAAGGGCTAGTTATCAAAGATTATGAGTCTAGGAATGAGTTCATGGTTGGGAATAAAATCCATAGTTGAGGAGTGGAGTCCTCAAGTGTATTGAGATTAGATTTGAAGCCAAGAGTTAGTTTCAAGGTTCAAGGTGGAGTTTAACATCATATTTGGGGTTATGTGAACCTTGTGTAGGAGTTCAAAAAGTGTGTTGATGTTATTGTCTAAAATGCCATGGATCTTTGTTGAAGCCTGTGAGTTCATCCCAATTCCTTGATAGACTACCATTCTTTTGTGAATCCCATTACTTAAATTACTATTTATTAAAGGTGTATCAAAGGGCTCTACATCATTCTATCAAGATAAGGAATAAATCCAATCCAAAACTAAAACCACAAGGAAAACAATGTTTTTCTGTATGTCACTTGTTTCTATGGTTTCTCTCTATAAATAACGTTTCCCTATTTTTCTTACTCTAAATCACATGATAGAAAGTGAACTCTCATTTATTAACTATAGATTTTTTTAAGAAAAAATATATAACTCATGATAGCATTTCAAATTAAACTTTGCACCCAAATTTGATAATAAAGATTGTTAAAATGTTATTCACAAATTATTGCATTTGAATTGAATATAACAAACATGATCAAAATTAATGATATTCCATAAACATGATGATCCACGCTAAATTGAACACTACTAGATACTAAATTAATATGTATAGCATTGTGCACATAAATGACAAAAATATATATCAAAATACATGTATCCATAGACAAATTACACAAATATGTATCAAAGTTCATGTATCCATAGACAAATTACACAAATATATATATCAAAATACATAGATCTATATACAAAATGTGGTTGATCATGCCATTGAAATGTGTATAATATCAAAGTTTCTATAAACAATGTGGCATACGCCATCTCAAAATGTCTCATGATGCATCCTATGACAACTATACTATCCTAGGCTACTAGTGGATGATCAAAATGCAACATCTTTGTTGCATTAAGTGGATTGGATACCTCCTACATAAACAAAAAAGGAAAACCCAAAGTTAGACTACTAAATTTATATGATTCTTTGTATCTAACATTGAATTACTCAAATGTATAATGATCTTTTTTTAAAATAAGATTTATACTATTAAACTTTTATCATAAATACCTCTCTTGTCAACCTCTTGCATTGGTCAGGAGTCCTCTCATATGTCCTCAACAATGCTTGTACCTCATTGGTTGTGGCCTGTGTTTTTCAAATGAATCTACAACTTAAACTATAGCATTATAATTCATATCATGATAAATTTATAACATATAATCAAGAATTCAAACTACAACTTACCTATGTCAGCTCCTTCTCAAGATATAGTGGCTACATCATCAAAGATACAAAACTCTATCATCCAACCTTGTGTGCACTAGGAGTTTTCTATGAGATACAAAATAATAGTTGTTCATATCATAGAAATTAGTTTTGAATTTATTTATGAAAATAAGGAGAATAAATGATACTTATACATACAATGGGGCTCTTAGTGCGAATGGAAATGCTAGAGTGTCTATGATGCAGAATCTGCATGGGCTCATCACTAGTAGCCATGCCCTATACAATAAAGAATGTAATTAAATTTCATTACCACAAAATTTTTACAATAATGCATCAATATTTAATCAAATAGAAAGAAACTAATTACCTTTTCCTTGTCAATGGGTCCTAGCTCATCCCCTGCACTTTGTCCCCCAAGGATAGGTGATACCTACAAGAAAAAAGAAAGATTAGAAACCATATATGCTACAATATCAAATAGAAAAAAAATGAGAACACAACATAATGTACCGTAGATGTCTCAAGGCCAAATGAAATAGCCAAAAGTGTGGCATCATCAACTTGTCTCAGCTCCTCCTCAGTCATAAACTAAACATGAAAGAAGATCACATAAATGTATAAGTTAGAATGGCTTAAAAATTAAAATTACTCTATTATAAGATTAACTTTAAATCACATATGTTGTAACAAAAAAATGTATACACATACCGATATAGAAGGAGTGCATGCCTCTGCATGCCTCTCCTCTCTCGCATCAGGGTCTAAAGCCTCTACACGTGCGTCTGGTGTATCCTCGTCAAATACAAACTAATACTTAGAAAGATCGCCTATGGGACCTAGACAAATATTCTTGCACATTATGCAAGTATGGGGCACACAAACATGTGATGAGCTTGCTGATGATGAACTCACGCCAGCATCATCAACACAAGGAGGTAGCACTAACCTAGCCTAGGATATCAATAGGCTACTAAATCTATGGATGGCTCTAATAGTCTGAGAGCTAGCCTTTGCAATGATACTAGGATGTTGCACTCAAGGAGGGTGGGAGACATTAGTAGGGGGGACAAAAGTGCCTGCTTTATTCCATTAGGAAGAGGGTCTATTCTGAGGAGCTCCTCCTCCTACACCCATGTTGGGCTTCATGCTCCAATAGTTCACCTTGAGGCCCAACACAAATTCTAAATAAAATTTTCTAATGAAGTAAACTGACAACTCTAGATTTCTATGTGGAGGGATGTTAAAAATCATCCACCAATGATCTCAAAAGTTCACATCTATGGCAACATTTTTCCACCATTTAATTGATAGTTTGGACTTTTTACAGTTGAGTGGTAAACCAATTTTTGGGTTTGCAAAAAGGGAAACCAAATCATCTTTACTTATATTGAGGGTCGTAACCTCATCATAGTCCAACCCATTATCAAACATGTCATGCTAATGAAGAGCATCATTTTGTTCATTGGTGAGTGTTTCAATGTTATCCACTATAGCGTTTAACATGGAGAACATAGGAGCTAATGTAGGTACAGTATTATATGTTGTTCACAAAGCCCTCAATTCAGTGAGATTTTCAAATATCAAATCCTCAATTTGAGGAGGGTTTTGAGGGGGCAGGGGATCATTTGGTGGATGATTTTTAGGGGGCATTGGATCCTTTGGTGAGGGGTTATGAGGAACAATATTTCTTGCCTCAGTATCATCATTTGGTCAGCCATACCTATTAATTCACAAAACATAATTTCTATTAAAAAAAACTTAAATTTGAACAATTTCTATCAAAAAACCTTAATTTTTAAAAATTCAATTAAAATTTAAAAATTTATAATAAAATTAATTGAAAACATTAAAAAAAATCACTAACCTATATTGTGTATCTATTCGCGGATTGGATATCAGAGCTCAAAGCACAAAATGTAGTGTGAACAAACAACCCTCCAGATTTGATTTTTTTTTAAAATCATAGTATAGGTATCGGGTATCCAATTTCATATCATATATCCAATAATTTATCGAATATTTGATATGAAATTAGATACCCGATAAGGCTTGGGCCTACTTTTTAGGTTTGGTATCATGATGGGTGGAAAAAAGTTAGAGCAGATTTTGAAATGCTTTTAGACATTTTCAAACTTTATTTTTTTTACATCTCCACTTTTTGGCACACCATGATCCTACACATACCCATTTAAAGGAAGTACAGAAATATTCTTGAATGATTATGATGAAAAAGATAATGAGATTGAATTGGTTAAGAAAGATGAAGTTATGGAAGAGATAGCTTTGGTAATTATTGTTGATCCAAGGGCTATCAAAGAGACTATAGAAGTTATCATTGAGACTAACAATGATTTTCATAATGGGAATCAAATTGAAGAGAAAGGATTTGATCCTAGTGCAAAAGAAAGAGTTGAGTTGACAACTCCTAGCAAAAGTATATCAAAGAATCATCCTCTTGTATAGATCATTGGGGGTAGAAACAACAACTGAGTAAATGAAAATGTATGTGAATTATGTTTGTTTTCACAAGTTCAACCTAAGATCACAAATGAAGCATGTAAAGATGATCATTGGATTCAAGAAATGAAGGAAGAATTGCATTAGTTTGTGAAGAATGAAACATGGAAATTAGCTCCAAGACCTAAAGATAAGAATGTTACTGGAACCAAATGGGTATTTAGAAACTAGATGAATGAACAAGGTGAAGTTGTAAGAAACAAGGCCAGAATTGTGTATAAAGGATATTCACTATTGTAATTAACTATGGAAAAGTAAACTCTAAGAGTAGCGGGGGAGGAGGGTAACATCCATCTCACAATTTGCATGTAAATTAAAATATCAAACTAAACATGTTCATCCATAACATGAAACAAATAACACATAACACAATAAATTTGTTACCTAGAAACCCTCCAATGAGAAGGTAAAATTGGAGTGGGGATGACACCCACAACCCTTCACGACTGTATTTCTAAAGTGTATATAATAAAGGTTACAATTATTTGATTATAAACTATGATCTACCATGTGAAAGGTCTACCCTATTAAAGGCTTACAAAGACTGTTAAATCTTACCCTATTAAAGGATTTACAAAAGACTACTAGGACTACTTGGTTAAGAGATTTCCACTAATTCAGCTATTAGAATTTTTTAGCCTTGATCCTTTGGTTAGCACCTCTCTACTAGATATTATATCTCCTCTTTCTTGATGTGTACTTGATCCTCCTAATCAAATGTATCTCTTCTATCCTTTAACTACTCTGATATGTTCTCTCTAACTAATTCTGCAATTCATTCCTCTCTCACAACCTCCAGAGTCACCATGAATACTCTCACTTTACTTATCATTTTCCTTTCTTTTCTCATCCACACATACAAAATCTTTAGTAATTGTCCTCCTTAAGAAGACTTAGGTGAGCTAGGGTTAGGTAGGAATTAATGGAATTGATTCACCCATTTTGATACTTAGGACATCCCTTAATCTGATTGGTTGTATACACTGCATAAAATTCTCAATATACCTTCATATATATCTTCAATAATCATAAAACAATCCTTAACCCAAAAATGTTTTACATAGGAGTTTCTACCATTACAAATAACTATGCCCAAAACTATTTACTCGGCACTTGAAAGCTTTACTGCTCAGCATTCACTATATCCTTAATGTTGTAACTCATTTCCTAAATGACTCAACATCCACTATTTTACTCAGCATATATAAATTTCTTGGCACATACCATCTACTCAGCATAAATTTTTGCTTGACACTAACTACGTGTATAGCTTGACATACACTACCTAAGTGACTTAAGTGTTTTGTCACTGCCTTTTCAAAACCAAAATGAGATCAACAATCTCTCCCTTTGACATGAGTGGTAAAAATACTTTTTCATGCATATACAACCTAAATTGTGTGCATAACTCAGAGAATTTGTATCTCATACAAAATTTCAAAATTGTGTACAATTGATGACTTAACCATCATACATCTCCAAAATTTAATATCTCCCACTGAGTTGAGTGTTCCTTGTTGTTGTTGAATTCTATATAACTCCTACTAATTAAATGTGTTATATTGTTGATATCCCTTGTTTCTATTTCAAAATTGTTTTCCCCATTTATTCACTATCCTTCTCATAGCTACTGTACTATCCCCCTTTTTTGACACTTATGTCATGGGTGGTACACTTATAGTGTGTTTTTCCATAAATGAGATGTGGACCTCCATAATTATTTTCAATGTTACATCCCAATTTTTGCACGCTAACCCTAGAGACTAATATTGTATATCTAGCTTGGTGGCAAGGTTAACTAAGCCATCATGAGTGGAAAGATGAGATTCTTTCTTCTTCAAGATTTTAGAAAGGATAGTTCCTTATGAAATACTTCCATGTCTAGGATCAACATGGACTAGATGCTAATCAAGGTAGCTAAAATGTTAGCATCTTGTGCTTTTAGTTGTGAAAACCTACCTTGAGTGGATAAGATTCTTTGAAAATGTGATTGACTTTGACCATGAGATAATTTTAAGGTATTACCTATAGATTTTAGATCTCCCTCCAATTCGTCAACATGCCTCTATACTTCTTGTGTGAAAAGATTCACATCACACAACTTGATGTGAAGGGAGAAAATGTTCTCCAACGCCTTCTTCACATTCTCTATCTTGGTTGCTAACTCAACTTGTCATAGTGCAATTGCACTAGATATCTATTCAAGAAATTATGTCTAAAACTTCTTTTCTGACTAATCTAATGATTTAGTATTTGAGTCTAGGCCATCATCATTTATCTTGTCAACAATATTTACTAGTTTCTAAAGAATAGGTTTCTCTTCACTAGGGGTTGGGAGACTGAAAGTATCAAGCAATATATCTTTGATTTCATGAGGCACTTGCTTCTTTTTATGCTCCCTTCTTAGCAACTCTTAGTGTTTCTTCCTATGCAAATATTCCTATAGAATTTTAATGTTCTCAATGGTGATTATGATTAGATCAAACCTGGATAGTTCAATAACCTCATCAAGACTCACATCTCCATAAGATATCTCTTTTGAGCTCCTTGATGTTTCTGCACCTAGCTTGGATATCTACAATGGTGTGGCTTGAGTGCTTGGACTCTAAAGTACTTGACTACTAGTAGGAGTTATAGAAACTAGTAAGGTAACTAGAGTCTAGATATTAATTTGTTCCTCTGGAGTATTAGTCACCTTTAATTCTTTAGTCTTGTCCATCTGACTATCCTCTTTCTTCTCTTCACCTTGTGTTTGTGGTGTAGGTACAAGACTTTCTTCCTAACCTAATCTATTTTTTGTTCCATCCTTATCAATTATAAGTAAGGCTTCCTTTTGATAAATGAATGGCATTAGAGGTAATGCAATTGGTGTTGTAGTAACACCTTTTTGTCTAGTGCTTGCACTCTATTTTTTACAATTTTTACCTATGGGGGCACATTAGATGTGTCAATTTGCTTCTCCCCCACTATTAACATATTTTCCTTTTCAATTTCATCACTTCTCACCAATACTAGATTTGTGCATAACTATGTTGCTATGGTGGAACTCTTCAATATCTTCTTTAAATCATCCTCACTCAAAGGATTGATGTTCTGAGCAAAATTGTTAGTAACATCATTTATTTGTATTGAGTTATATTGACTCTCTTGGTCGACATGTGGAGTACTATTTCTTGGCACTTATACTTTAGGTACACTTTGATAATCTTTCTATTCTTCTTTAGTTATAGCCTCTTCTTATGTTACTTATTTCTTAATGCCTCCGACACTACCATCTTTGACTAACTCATCTTGTGTTGGTTCTGTTGTCTGTTTCTCACCTTACCTAGGTTCTTGCAATGCTTGTTCACCTTTCTCTATTATATAGGAGTGGGTAACGTATAAATAGATCTCCGAATAGTTGTGCTTTTGGTTAGCACATCCTCAATCTACTTATTCAATCTATGGAAAGCTCTATATTTGGGGGAAATTTTCATTTTTTTATTTTCCATTGCCTTGGCAATCTATCTCTTCTCCAATTTTGGCATTACTTGGGCTAAATTTGATTCCCTAATTTGTCTTTCTATTTGTAGGCTTTATTGCCATTTCTACTCAACTCATTCATAAAGACTCTTAGTTAATAAGTTGGAAATCGTATAGGAGTTGATTTTAATGAGTTGATTTTAATGTAGTCATCATCATATATATGGCGTCCTCTATAGTATTTTGTCCAACTTTTCCTATCTTATCAAAATCTATGTGTGCAAAACTAGACAAATTTGCATTTGATTTTATATTGTCACACAAATTATCTAAATTAGAGGGGGGACTGTGTCTTACCACCTTGAATTGAATTATGTCATTATATTTTGTCTTCTCCTCATCTAACTTAGTTGGAGCTACATATTTTCTTGTTTCATATGTCTTCTTGACTAGTTGGCTTAACTCTGTTGAAGCAATAGTCCATTTACCTTTAGATTTCTCAACAACTTCTTCATGAGCTTCCTCATCTTCTCCTTGTCCTTTAGTAATTGCCAAAGGGGCTTCGACTTGTTCTTCCTCTCCTTCATCTTCATCTTCTTCTTCATCTCCCCTTTTCCCAAATCTTTCTTTCATCTTCTTGACTATTTTGTTATTCTTCCTAAGAACAATAGTTGTTTTCAAATCCATTGTGATCCTAGACTTGGCTACCTCATAGTTTCCAAATGAAGTGGCACTTTTATCTATTTCCTCTACCAATAAAGATTTAATAGCTTTAGATGTCTCATCAATATTTATCTCATATGGCAATGGCTTAACCCATCTGACCCTAGGTAGGATTGTCTGCACATATGTATAATTAGCATCAACTAGAAAAAAACATCATCATCATAATATTTCTCAAATAGTGACACTAGAATCCTTAGTCTCTACTTCATAGACTTCTTAAAGTCTTCAAAATAACTTGTCATCACTAACTCAAAGTTATCTCCAAGTTTCTCTATGTATTCTACAATCTGAATAGTGATAGACCTGTTGGTCTTCCAAGCAACTTTAAAAAATGAAGGAAATGTGTTGTGCACATAAAATAATATACAAACTAATAAAGAGCCAAATTTGCAAGATGCACTCTTAGTTTTCCTTATGTCCTACAATTTTTTAGATAGTTATTGAAGTTGCAACTCGACAAGGTCATAGGTGTGATGTCTCTTTACTATTTTGTATCCCAAATCTACAACCATGTAGGACACACTATTCACTCTACTAGATTGAAAGAAATTGTGAGATATCACTCTCACAACAAAAGAAATTAGGGTGTCTAAGATAGAATCTATAGACATTCCCCTACTATTCCATACTACACCTATGTTGTTCTCAATTATCTCTTTTGAATCACTTCGATTCTCTTGGGTCAGTCTAGGGTAGGATGCCCTGACACTTGGCTAATGATCCTTTTCGTGATCTTAATGGGTCTATTTGCTAGCCAGATGAAGTTTTCATGTATTCTACTAAGAACAATCTTGATCCATTCAGTCTTGAATACATGAGGGAATCTAGGGCATAGGTCAATCATTTCCTTTCTACAATTTTATTCTCTTCCCTTAAAACTCCATCATCACAAAGTTGACTGTACAATTCCCTAATCTCCATGTCACCTATACTTCCAACTTTTCATTGATAGTGCAATAGATGGGTCTCCTTTATATGCAATTTTAGGTATTTCCTAGAAAGGTGATTGTCTACCCTCATTAATAATTAATTTCACATTTAACACTTCCTTTCCCTCTTTCCTAACACTTGCAAAAGATCTTTTTTCCATATTTGATACCTAGGGTTTACAAAAACTCAAAAAGAAAAACTTGGCACTAGTCAAATACCTTTCCAATCTAAAGAATATGTTGAGTTGTAGTTGAATCCAGTTCTTACATGCAAGAATCTCCTATTGAAATTTTCCTTCATGCTCTTTATGCTCTCTTTGATCTTGAATGAATGCAAATGAGGCCAGAAATGACTATATAACCCTTAAAATTTTGTAATAAATGCTTAATGTTTACACATCTTTAAGCTCAATCAATATACGATTTCCAACTCACTCAACTTACACATGAATTCCACTTCACTTGGTTCACATAGCATGCTTGAACAATACTACAATACCTTCACATCTTGAAATCAATTGAAATTCTACTTTTCTTAGCTTACACATGACTTCCACTTTACTTAGCTCATATAGTGTGCTTGACCAATACTACCATACCTTCACAGCTTGATATCAACTAAAATTCCATTTATGCTTGGTAGTAACTATGAAATCTTTCATGCTCAACAACAACATGAAAACTAATAGAACTAAATATTTCTTCTAGGTTCTAACTATTACATTGCATCTTAATTCATGCATATATAATCCTTTTAGAACTTAGATTCTTGGGACTAATGTAAAATATATCATTTAGATATCAGTCCCACACATACCTTTTGATTGCCTAGTTGGGGGTGATGTGATCACCTGATCCATTGGATGGAGTAACCTCATCTAAACTTGATGTGTTTCAATCTTCCTTTTTCTTCCATGTTTGTTTCATCTACACTTTGACTTTCTCAACATCAACCTTCTTTTTTCCTTTATTGAATTACTGCCTAGTGCCTTTGACCTTGTTGGACAGTTTCTAGTAATATGACTAGTCTTGAAACAACTAAAGCATGTGGTTTGACTCAACCATCTACTATAATCACTTCTAAAATGTGTTCTAATGTAATTCTCAAAAAAATGTCCATACTCTTGAAAATAGTGATAATTGTACCTTGTGTTGTAATCCCAATTGTATGATTTTTCATTTGTTGTACCTTTGTCTACTTATTTGATGTCCACTTGGCATTAGATCTGTATTCATATGCTTTATGTACATACTTCTAACAATTGTGGCAATATCCTTCAAATCTTTATGTGCTTAAGGTCTTAGTCTTGCATTCATGTTTCTGATATCCTTTCTTGTTGCACTTATGATAGTAACCCTTGAATTTCTTCTTAGGGTACTTATTTGCATTGTTGCTCCTGCAAATATTTGTTGTATGACCTAACTTTCTACAATCATGACAAGTAGGTTTGTAATTCTTACCTTTTTTGTTTCTTTTTTCACCACTTTTAGATGATTCTCCTTCCTTAGTACTAGTGTGTCCTAGTCCAATAGTATCATTGTTAGATCTAGGAGATCTCATTAGATTCTCAAAGTATTTTATGGCTTCGCTAGGTTTGTTGAAACTTTCAGTGAATTCCTTTTCTCTTCTTAATTCATTTCTTAGTTGTTCATTCTATAACTTTAGGGTTGTGATCTCAATGTCCTTTCCATTCAATTCATGATTATAAATCATCACTTGATTCCTTATTTCTAGTTGCATATTAGCAATCCTTTGTACCTCTGATGTCTTCTCTTCTAGTTTTTTGGTCAGTGTTATTTTTTCATCTTCAATCATGAGTTTTTATTCCTCAAATTTCTTTTTTTTTCTTGGTCACCTCACATAGAAATATTGATTGGACTTCTTCTTCTATCTTAATATTTCTAACCTCTTAAATCAGGGCACCATTCTTTTCCATTAGATCTACAACTACTACATCAAACTCACTTGAGTTTCCATCTAAAAACAATTTAGTAGTGTCATCCTCTTGGTAATGTGTGTCATTTTCCTCAATAGCTATCTCTTTCCTTCTCTTTAATGAGCACTTCAACTCATCTCTTGCTTCATTGAGTTGATGTAGGCAAAGTTGGATTTATATCTTCTAGTTCTCAATAGTGTTTCCCAACTTGTAGACTTCCATTTTCAAGATCTTTCCTCAAAGATGCAATGTTTTTCTTCAAGAGAACCAATGCTCTAATACTAATTATTGGAATTAACAATAGGAAAGTAAACTATGAGAGGGGAGATGAATCAGTCCTTCAAGACTTTAACCATAAAAACATTCACCACACATCCATCTCGCAATTTTTATTTAAACTAAAATAGCAAACCAAACATGTTCATCCATAACATGAAACAAATAACACATAACACTAAATTTGTTACCTAGAAACTCTCTAATGAGAAGGTAAAAATGGGGTGGGGGTGACACCCACAAATCTTCACTACTATTGTTGTAAAGTTTATCCAATAAAGGTTACAATTGTTTGATCATGAACTATATGATCTACCTTGTGAAGAGTCTTCCATGTTAAAGGCTTACAAAGAATGTTAATTCTTACCATGTTAAAGGACTTCAACACCCTACTAAAAGTGTGTCTTGTTAGAGTACTTCAACTTGCAATAAAGTAAGCACCCTATTTAAGGATTTACAAAAGCCTTCTAGGACTACTCGGTTAAGAGATTTTCACCAATTCACTTGTTGGGGTGTTTCAGCCTTGATCCTTCAATTAGCACCTCTTTGCTAGATATCAAATCTCCTCTTTCCTGATGTGTACTTGATCCTCCTGGTCAGATGTATCTCTTCATTCCTTTAATTGCTATGCTATGTTCTCTCTAACTAATTTTGCAATTCATTCCTCTCTCACAACCTCCTTAGTCACCATGAATTCTCTCTCTATACTTAGAATTCACCCTTATCTTCCCATTCTTGCAAAAAAAACTCTTTAGGGTTTTCCCTCTTTAAGAATACTTAGGTGAGCTAGGGTTATGTAGGAATCAATGATTGTGATTCACCCATTTTTCCAGTTAGAATATCTCTTAATTTGATTGGTTGCATACATAGCATAGGGATTCTCAATATACCTTCATATATATCTTCTAGAATCTTGAAAAATCCTTAAGTTGGCCCAAAAATAGTTTACATAGGAGTTTGTGCAATTACAAATAACTATGCCCAAAATTATTTACTTAGCACTTGAAAGCTCTGATGCTTGGCATTCACTATATCATTAATGTTGTAACTTCATTCCTAAATAAATTGGCATCCACTATTTTACTCATCATATGAATCACTCAACATATATAACTTTCTCAGAACTTGAGTGATTTAGCACATACCATCTACTTGACACATACTGTTGCTCAGCACTAACTACATATATTGCTCGACATACACTACTTACTCAACACATACAGAGTTCTATTAAGTAATCACTTAAGTGTTTTATCACTACCTTGTCAAAACCAAAATGAGATCAACAATTCACAACAAGAAGGAATAGAATATGAGGACACTTATGCTCCTGTAGAAAGAATGGAAGTAGTGAGAATTTTCTTGGCTTATGCAGTAAATCAGAAATTCAAAGTATATCAAATGGATGTAAAATAAGCCTTCTTGAATGGAGAACTTGAAGAAGCAGTACACATTGAGTATCCTAGAGGTTTCCCTTTGATAGAAGAAAAGGACATGGTATGCAAGGTTGGACAATTATTTGGTAAAGCTTGGATTTGCTAAAGGTACAACAAATAGTAACTTGTATTTGAAAGAAGTAGATAATGGATTGTTAATAATAGTAATAGTTGTTGATGACATAATATTTGGAGGTAACGATGAAGTAAGTGATAAGTTTTCTAAAGAAATGAAGAATGAGTTTGGAATGAGTATGATAGGAGAAATGAAGTTTCACTAGTAGAATTGGCCTCTATTTTTGATGAATATTGGTCAAGTTTTCTACCCATGTTGTTTGAATGATCCACAAATATCCTTGTCAGTATTTTTCCTGTCACAATTTTGAAAAATCCTTGTTTAGTTCAAACTTTCAATGCAAGTCCTTGTCAAAATCAGTACCAACATTTGGCCATTGTGGTCATAAAAAATTTGACCTTTTTTGGTTGAAACGGGTCCCTCATCTGACCATGATGCCAAACCAACAATGGTATCCTAGTCAATTATTTCATCAAAAAATTTGACAAAGATAGGTTGAGCTTTCGAGTAGCCTTGGTTAAGGTTGAAAAATTGGCACCAACATTTTGCTATATGTGGTTGTTGAACCTTCCACCAATGGTGGTCGAAAAGGGTGGCCCATCTGACCAAGATACCAAACCCACAATAGTGACCTTGTCAATGCATTGGTTAGAAGTTTGACCATATCTAGTTGAAATTTTGACTAAACTTTGTTAGGTTTTGACTTAGATTAATCAAATGTTTGATGAATATATAAGGTTTGGAAAAAAAATATCATTGTAGCTACAATGATGAAGCATCAAGTATTGTTGTATACTGTGGTGATAATAGTAGGTTCATCTTCAAAGACTAGTGAGTTATCGCTCTAACATATAGTGATGAAGTTTATCACTATGTAGAGAAGACATATTGTCAATATGGCAATAAGCAATAAAGAAAGGTGTATCATTATAACCTTCAACAATCATTGGTGAGTGGCAATATGAGGTTTTTCTTATGGTAATGAAAGATGATGTTATCACTGGTCAAAATTGAGTTATTTTGTTTTGGAAAACAACGATGAAGTGGGTTGTGTCACTATATGATATCGTGGTAAGTACTTTTGATGATCAAATAAATGAAGTTTGTGTTGCAAAAATTAGTGATAGGATCAATTGATCACCATGTGTTATAGTGATAAAGTAATGTGATTTTCAAAAGAGGTCACTATTTCCTATAACGATGGATTAGATTTGGAGAATAATGGACATAGAAATGAGTGATGGGAATTTGTGTATCGTTGTGTATCATAGTGATAAGATGAAAAATCACAATGAAGACTAAAACTTATGATCACTATACTCTATAGAAAAATACCTATCAGGAGTTGCAGAAAGAAGATTTCCTATATAGTGATGAGTGATAGGGTTATCTCTATTTCTAGAACAATACATGTGAAAAGCAAAAGATATTGCTATTGAGGGGATGAGACATACCGATCAAAGATGTGTAGGTATTTTTCACTAAGAGTTATAGCAGTCAAATATTTGAAGACATTTTATGGATTAGGGAAGTAATGACCAAAAATGATTGTTGACAATATGTTTTGTATTACAATGATCAAAAACTTTATGACATTGATTCATGTGGGGAAATAAATGCATGATCACAGAAGATTCATTATACTTGAAGGGTGATTGTTTCACATTCCAAACTCAGAGAATTTAATAAAAGCTATAAAGTTGTCCATAAGTGTATAGAGTTTGTAGAAATTTGATTCAAAAAGGACTTTCAGAGAAGCATGGAAAGTTCTAGCTTGACACCAAAGAAGAAAGCTAAGAAACCAAAAAAAGGTAAAATCAAGAAGAAGCAGAGAACAAAATATGGAGCTCTCTCTAGAAAGTTGAATAAGGACTTGATTGAACAAATGGATTTTGTTGGGCCTAAATCTAGAAGAAATTATCTTCTCCTAATAAGTTGGAAGATAAACATAGTGAAGTAGGAGATATTTGGACAAGAATGAAGGGTTGTGAACTTTTCTTATACCATTATGTCAAAAGAAATCACAAAGTGCCTATTTGTCATCCATGAGAGATAAATTTGGAAAAATTAACTATGCTCAACATATTTATGAATGTCAAGTTGCTGAATGTTATCATCAATAAGTATACTATTGATGATAGATGTATCTATGATAGATGTATCCAAGATGTCAGATGTATCTTATATCCAATGGAAGCTAATGCTACATAATATTGTTAGGGAACCATTGACTAAAGAATATGAACCACAATTTAACATTAAGATATTATAGACATATCTTGATATGATATATCAATCCTATGGGAAATTGCAAGGAGTAAAGGTTCTAGGCCTAATGAAAATTGGACCCATGATATTGGCATCTGATATTCAAATGTTTGAGCCTAGGCCCTATGACTATGTTGTTGTTGATAATATTCATTCTTTTTTTTTAATCTCAATGATGTTGATTGTCCTACTTTCAAATATTATTCTCTACTCATGTACATTATTTTATATTATGGTCAATTGAGAAATTTGTGGCATAAAATTTTGAAATTGAATGTGCAGGAAACAAATGGGGAGGAAAATCTAGTTCAAATGTGGACTTCCATATGGGATCAGAGATATAGTGTATTTTGTTACCTTAATTTTGAGAATTATTTTGTCCAACCCCTATATACTTTGTTTGGGTATCAAGCCTTCTCCTCTGTCAACCTTGACATAAAGAGATTTTTAAGAGCTAAGGATAATGGATTGGAGAAAAAGATCAAGCACAATTGGGGTGATTGGTATTCATATGATTATTTTACATATTTAAAAGTATTTGGATTTGAGGGTATGCCTTATAGATTGCTAGTTTTAGTACTTGATAGGATTGCTTACTTGGAGATTGTGAGGAAAATGTTAGAATCTAGCAAGCAACATTTTGGAGGGAGACAAAGGAAGCAAACTTTTATCCCTGTCACTTTATCTATTGGTGAATTTACAATTTGTGCAACTAAATCATATGACAAAATTGGGGAAAAATAGTAAATTGATTATCATATGTACACTATGGATCCATGGACTCATTATGATCATGAAGATTACATCCATTCTTGTTGAAAGTCACATAAATTGGGTGACTATGTCCATCACAAAATTGATAATGAAGAAACTTTCAAGAATATGGAATGGGTACAGATTTCGTAGATGCTACAAGAACATAACAAAAAGCTAGAGGAGAAGAGGTAGAAGAGTTGGAACAATTCATAAATGATATAAAGAATTTGCTAGACTTCCCTATTCCAGTAACTAGAACTCTAGATAGGCTAGAAATTCAAGCATTGAAATATGATATCTAGGTAGTTGACAAAGTAGACGCTGAGAAGGATGAAAGGATCCTTGAGTCTGAAAAATTTGTGAGTGATGATGATTTTGTTAAATCAAAAGAATTTATTTCTTGTCTATACAATTATAGAAGCGAGATATTAAAACAAAATTTTTAACATAGTACTCTGGAAAATGAAAAGGAGTTAATGACTAACCTGAAAGAGGATATCAAGAAAGAAGTGGAGAATATGACTCTAGCAAGAGGGGGACAATTTCTTAATGAAGCAGGAATCATGGTTTTATCTAGATGGGATCTGATTGCATCCTATATATTTGATAACATAATCAAATCTTGAAAGAAAGACATGAAACTGGATGTGCAAGGTGTAAAGGATGTATTTATTGGTTCTAGATTTGTAGAAGATGAGAAGTCTATGTTGGTATGGGCTCTTTATCCTCTACAAAAGAGGCCTCAAATTATTGATATTGATCAAGCTTTTGGGCACCTAATGACATTGAAAGTGGGGGTAATAGACATTAATAAATGAGCTACCATGCAAGTGGATGTTTCCCTATTTAACCAAGTACAAAAAAATGGGTGAAATTTGAATGAGATAATTGGAAGGCGATGTATGAGGGCCTAATGAAAATAGGAAGGTCACAGACATATCCTATGATTTGGTCACTTGATAATGCCTTGAAGATTGAGCTGAAGAGACTATAGGAGAAGAATAAAAGTTTGAAGGATATATCTTTGGTAAGGAGGGAAATGTCTAGCTCTATATTGAAAAATTATTTAAAAACATTGTTGAACAAGTTAGTGAAATTTTGGGACTTCTACAATGGATACAAGCCCTTGGCTATCCAACATAATGAAATATATAGAAATGTGAGTGTTAATTATGCCATGTTAATCAACCACACTTCAACATCATCCCTATATGAAGAATCATTCTAGAATGAAAATTAGATTGTTCATCTGAAACAACTCGACAAGTCAATCTATTGCCTCCTACCTAGAATGATTATGTTATTGCTCTTAGATCAAGAAGCTAGCAACCAAACATCTAGAATGAAGGATTTGTAAAGCTAAATGATGTGCAAGATTAATCTAGATGAAATGCAATATTGATCTAGAAATAAAGAGAACAATTTATACTAAATGTATACAAGTTAAAATGAGATTAAAGTGCAAGAAAATAAAAACTATGAATATAAGAGAAATGAGTACTTAATCCAACATAAGTTTAATAAAATCAATTTGCAACCCCCAAAATGAGAAATTGAGGGCTTCTTAAATAGAATCCAAGAATCGATAAATGGTTGAGATTAATTTGAATGAACGGTTGAGATCTAAAGAAGGTTAATTCAAAATAGAAAGTTTCCTTATGAAAAAAGGAAGTTAACTAATTTAATTCCTTTTATGATTTTAGTCCACTTAGAGTTTCCATTTCTAAACTGAAGAGAGACTATTGAAGAAGATATTTGATTTAAGAAAATTTAAATGACCTCATAATTGAGTATTCTAAATTGAATAATTAAATTCAACAATTAGAATGAGAATATTTAATTAAATCAAATATATTTAATTTCTCATGTATATTAGCTAAAAGGGGTGAATTTAATTTAATTAAAGTACTAGGACTTATAATTAAATTAATTCAATGAATATGTTAATTTAACCAATTAAATGAATATTCACAAATTAATTAGAGTAAGTGATTAATACAGATTAATGATTTTTTGCATTTGACACTTAGGTCGAGTAGAGATCATCTAAATTAGAATTGTCTAGTACAATATGACTTAGGATTGACTAAATAGACCAAAATTGGTTTATCATAGCAATGTGCCAATTTTGGGGTATTACAACAAGCCCCTAGCTATCCAACATAATGAAATATATAGAAAGCATGTTAAAGAGAAGAATGAACTTTTAGAGGAAGAAGATATTTGAGAGGCAAACAAATTGATCCAAGTTCATAATGTGTACACCCAAGAATTTAAAGATACTTTTAAGTTATTTGAGAATCTAGTAGTAGAGCATGGAGTTCCAACTTGACACAATGCAGATGGACAAATAATTGACTGAAAGATGTGGATGGGGATTTTCCATGTTATACAGGAATAGGCCTTGGGAGCATCAAGGAATGATGATCTAGAGATGATAAGGAACAACGAGCAGATTGAACAGATGATCAAGATGGAGATCAAGGCTCGTGAAGTGATTGTTGATGCAGTTTTGTTGAATGGTGACAAATATCAAGCACATATTTAGGAATGCAATGATTTTCTAGAGGAACCAATGTCAGATTCCTCTTGGGTGACTCATTTGTTAGGAATAAGGTGTCTCAACCTTGGATAATTCCTATTCTTATTATTTTTTTTGTAAAATGTATTTCTTGCAAACAATGTTGATGTGTCGACATCTTGAATTGTGTATAAGGAGATCATAACTAAAATGGTTATGAAAGATTCCTATGACACGTAAGAGCTATGTCAAGAAGATTCAATGATAGGTGAAGACATGTGGCAACTGATAAATTTGAGTACTATACACTCTACTCCTATTTTTTCAGAGAATGGTAAAACTCTAATATGGTTACCTTTGGGAGTAGCCCTAAAGTGAAGCACATGTTATAAGCATTTTTTAGGGTTGTGAAGAGGTGGATGCAAAAAAGTGTATTGTTGGTACTGTGAGTTTCTACTGGAGTCTTCTGTTGTCACTGTTGAACTTGCATTGCAAGTGTATTGTAACCTTGTGTTGAAGATAATACATTGTGCAGGTTCTGGAGGGGTGGGGTTGTTTTACCAAAAGGTTTTTCCCCACCAGAAAATCTTTGTGTTATGTGTTTCTTTCTCTGTCTATTCTCTTTATTCTTGCTTGGCTGAAATATTGTTGTTTACATGATATTGAATTTGTAAGTGTAAAATATTTTAATAGGATTTGCACCATACTTCTCTTAAGAGTTCAGTGTAGGAAGCTGTTTCCGCACCTGAGTTTCCTTACATCATTATGTTTTGGAACCTTTTTTTGATTAAGTTAGTGTATAATTATGGTTTTATCAATTAGTCGATTTAGATTATTTTGTAAACAAAAGGTCATGCTTTTTCATATTGTAACCAATTCATTGTCTATAAATATAAAGATTGAATCTGGAGATAAAACAACCATATTTTTTCATATAGACATTTTTTCAATAGAAAGATAGATTTTCTTGTCCACTGTAGATTGTGTTATCTGTATGCGCCAGCAACACTTGTATTTGTGGTGAACAATATTAAATTCAATACAAGGATTACATGTGCTCGTTTGATCTTTTGGTGATATCATCTCTATCTCATTTATCTTGCTCCTTAGATTAAACTCCAAGTTTACTTTGATTGACTATTCCATTGATTGAATGTTGTAAGTTATTTCAATATTTATTAAATTGTAATTCCATATTAATTGCTCAATCTCTATTGATGTCTTATTGGGCTAATCGAATTCCTAGGAGGCAAGGGACCTTGAACCTATGCTACACTTTCTAGAGACACGAGAGAAGTTACTACTAACCTCAATACTTTTAAATGTATAAAACAGTTAGTGGAGCTCTCCATTTCATAAAACTAAAAATAGTCATAAGATTTGAAGGCACAGAGTTTTATGAATACTCAAAATTTTGTGGAAATCTAATCAATAAAATGTTTGTCAATGTTTTTTATGAAATCCAACAAATCATCTAATCTATTTTTTTAAATAGTGTAAATCAACCAAGAAAAAGTGGCTGACTGATGATAAACATGGTATTGGGAGCTAAGACAGAATTTGGCAACAAAAGCATTATTTAAAATTGTCACAATTCAAGGTTTTTACTTGAAAATCTTATGACTACAAAATGTTTGCCGATGTTTTTATGGAATCCAAAGAATCATGAAATGTATTTTTTTAAATAGTGTAAACAACCAAGCAAAAGTGGCAAATTGATGATAAACATGGTATTAGGAGATGAGAAGAATTTGGAAACAAAAGCATTATTTTAAATTGCCACAATTCAAGGTTTTAACTTGAAAATCTTATGACTACATAAGCAATTTATCTATAACTAGAATAAGCTTTAAATAATCTACATGATTTTGCACACCATAGTGATTGAATAGCCAAATTAAATGAAAAAGTATGAAACAACACCAACACCATACCCTGCAACTTCTATTGTCCCCCATGGAATGGCCCTAAACCATGCAGCTTGCTTCAAATTTATGTTAACCTATATGCAAAGATGAAAGTGACTTTATCATATATATGCTTGAATTCAAATGTAGTGATAAATTCAATATCAATGAACTAAAATTGTACTCATGACTCTTTGATTTTGGTTCGACATATTTTTTGATTAAAATAGCTACTAAACTAATCTACCCAAATCTAAAACTCTATCAAATTATGTTGGTGTTTGCATCATGCATATGATTTACTAATAACATTAGTTTAGTATAGCATAAGTGTGAATGGAGTATTTATATTCAACTTTAGATAAGATAACTCAAACATCATCACTAAGCACAAATTAATTGTTCAAGACTAAACATAGAGTACCCCTGTATGCAAGTCATGTCAATGTGTGCATATACTAATTTATTTGTATATGAAATGGAATATGATTTTAATGTTAGTTTTTTAGAAGCAGAGGGAGTTTTGAAAAATGAAATAGACTAATAAGATCTTAAATAGTTCATAAACTGTATAGATTTGACACATTCAAGAAAAGAATACTTACACAAAATGAAGCCAAATCATGCCAGACGACTATTGGCCCTTCTAGTTTTTTATTTGATAGTTGCCTAACAATGACACATTAAAAATTCACTTATGAGAAAAGACCTAGAATGAATGAAATTAATTAAATAATGAAGGTATGTTAGCTTGAGCTTCACTTGGTTTCAAGAATAGTTGAATACTCTACTTAACAAGGCCAACCACATGAAGGTGGAAGTTCATCTAGCCTCACCCCCTCTCCCTAACATCAATATAAATTCCCCATTAACATCTAATTACATACTTCATTCATTCATTCGTTCATTTATGAACTATAATATTCAATCAATACAATCACATAGAATTTATTAATATGATATAGAATTCATTAATACTAAGTTTAATAATCAATAATTCATTAACACATAACAATATTCATTAACATGACATAAAATTCACTATTAATACACAAAATTCATAGATAATTACTTAAAACAAAATTCTTTCATTATCCAACAAAGTTTACCAAACAAGGTTTATCAAAGAGAATTTTTAAAAAATCATTTCTTTTTTTTTCATTTTTCTTAGATTTCTTAAGGAAAAGGCTGATAAGAGCATCAATATATTCCTCATTCTCCTCCTATTGTGGCTATAATTTCAAGTTATGATGCTTCCTCCTACTTTTAGGAGTAAAGGGTTACTACTCTAAAAGGGGGTCTCCTGCAATAATAAGTAAATCGGTTAAATTCACATACTTTTTCTTTTATTGTTACAAGTATTTCATTAACCAATAGAACATAACATGAATTTTTCTTTACCTAACAATGCCACATCATGTACAATAACATTTTGATTGGCCACCACCTCAACATGTTGAACACTTTGAACACACTCCACTCATTCACCATGATGTTCAACATGCTCTAAAATATTCAAAAAATGTTACACATACGACCAATTGTAGTTGAAGATGTTTAATTCTATTAATAATTATATAATTTATTTCAAATATTAAATTAACACCTCGACTACTATGATGCACATCATGGCCTTTTTCATGCATAGGTTTTGTGATAGGATTTGAAGGCTGCAATGAAATGCCATGCACATTGTTATCATTGTTTAATATATAAAACATAAATAGTCAATTTATGTTGGAAATTAACACCAGACATGAAATTTCACAACTATTCAATTTAAATTACTTTTCATTTGATGAATTCACCTTTGTCTCATCTAGTGCACAAGATTCATGGGTATGGCTTTCAAATTCTTGGTGTAGGTGTGCAACCATGACTTTATAGCCTTCCTTCAAGGAAATTTTTTTGTCTTCATCTATGGGCTCTACACTAAATTTTTTTCTTAATATTGATATTTTTGCATGTATGATTTGATTTTTTTAAAAAATTTGCAACCTTATATTAAAAATATATATTATGCAAAACCATTGCTTTTACTTACAAGTTGAGAGTGAAGTTTCATATAGCTATTGGTCTCAAATTGGTTTTGACAATTAAGTGTCAACATACTTAACCAATTCTCAAGTTGATGCCAAGTATAATACAGAGGTCGAGCTATAGTGTGTACCAAGCCAGAGATTCAATAGGTGTTGAGCAAGTATCAAGTGCCAAGTTATAAGTGATGCTGAGCAAAGTATAGATGCTGAGCGAAATAGAATTACTGTAGGACCTGAGTAAGACATAATTCCTATATGTGTCAAGCATTAGCAATTAGTAAGTGTTGAGTAACACAAAATCAACATATGAGTTTGTGCCTTCACAAACTCAAATGTAAACCATTTTTTTTTTTAGCTGACTCAGGATGAATCTTGAAGGATCTTGAAGATAAGATCAAATCTTTTGCTTTACCTATGTAATCAACATGTAGCCAATCAAAAAAATGGAGAAAGCATGCAACCAATAGGAAAAGTGAAAGAATTGAGCGAGAAAAGAAGAATGAATATTGATAATAGATTCATACCTAACCCTAGGTCTTTGAAGTCTTTAAAAAGAGGATGAAACCTCATTGTGTGTGTGTATGAATAAGATTTTATGGGAGAATGCTAATGAAGTGTAGAGGGGTGTAAAGACTTAGAAAGAGTAGAACAACATTGTAGAATTTATTTGATCAAGAATAGAGTATCAAAATTTTGAGGAGAGATATATCATATCAAGGAATGATCAGAACAAGGATCTAGAATCAACAATTGAAGATTGCAAGTCATCAAGTCAAGACTTTCTAATACTCTCTAGCCATTGTATTAGGAATGAAAATCCTATGATGATAGTTTGGTTTCACAACCATGTTGTAAGCTTTTAAACAAGGTACTAAACCTTTTAATAGGGTAACATTCCAAGTGAGTGTTTTTCAATCCTTTAACTAGGTCACTTTTAACAATGTGTAAAGTCTTTAATAGGATAGGTCTTTCATAGGGTAGACCATTAGAAGTGGTCAAACTATGTAACCTTAAATAGTTACATATTGCTATAGTGATACTTTGTGGTTTTCATATCGACTCTATTTTTACCTTCTTATTTAATTTGGAGAGTTTTTGGGTTACCAAAATCTTGTGTTATCTATTTTCATGCATGTCTTTACTTTCATGTTTATTAGATGAATTAGATGCATGTGAATGTTTTCAGCTAAAAAGTTTTAAAAGGTTAAAGGCTAGTTACTTCTGATTCACCCACCCCACCTCTCAGAAGTAAATCTTCCCACTTGTAAATTCCAACAATTCATATCAGAGCCTAGTTCTCACAAGGGGAGCCTTACAGCTTGGAGAGAAGATCTGGAAATGGAAGTCTAAAAACTTGGGAAGATTATAGAGAATTAGATAATTGATGTTCAACTTGCTCTACACACTTTGGAAGAAGCCAGGGAAGAACTGAGAAAATCCTTAAAGAGAAGAAGAGAGATTGTCATAGCTGAGAATGATACACAATACAAGGAGATTGACACCTCAAAACTATTTACAAATGGAGATTCCAAATATTTTGATGCAGCAATAGTAGACCTAATCAAGGAGAATAGAGCTCAAGCAAAAGAAATAAAAACTCTCAAGATTGAACAAGAATTGCAAGCCATGATGCTTTGCGAGGTGACTAGATAGAAGAAAAGAGTCATTGAAGATAAGGCTATGATAGAAGAAAACAAGAGAAACTTCTCCAATAGATTGGAAGAAGACTCAATTGAGCTTGCAAGAATTTCAAACATGCAGCTAGACACCCTAAGCCAGATGATGAATGCACATCATGAACTGAATGTCAAGAAAATTGAGATCTCTACACTAAAGATGCAAAATGAACAACTACAAAATGACTTGAAAAGAGAGAAGAAAATTGTAGAGAGCTTCAAAATACCAAACAAGGCCATTAAGTACTTTAAGAAGCTACTAAAATCACCAAGGGCTAGCAATGATACTTTAGGACTAGGATACACCAACATTGAAGAAGGAGAGTCATCCAAGACTACAGAAGAAAGAAGTAACAAAGGTAAGAACACTAAACCTACTTGTCATTTCTATGGTAAAAAAAGACATACCTCTAATGTATGTGAGAGCAAGAATGCCCATTGGCATGAAAAACCTAAGAATGTGAGTCACTGTCATAAGTGCAACAAGTAAGGACATCAAGCACATGACTGTAGGACTAGGACTATCAAAAACCAAGATTTGAAGGTCACTACTACAATTGCAAGAAGTATGGACATAGAGCTTTTGAGTGCAGATCAAAGCATATGTGGACACCTAATCAGCCAACAAGGGGAAATAACCATGGAAATCACTACAATTGGGACTATAACACTAGGTATAGCTATCATTACTGTTAGGAATATGGACATAGCCCTAAAAATTGCATCATAACGCATTTCAATGGAAACTACAGTAGATGTCTCAGCCAAACTACATGTTTCAGTTGTTTGAAGACTGGTCATATCAATAGGAATTTCCCAACAAGGTCAAAGGCACCCAACTTAGAGATCAACAAAGGAAAAGAAAAAGTGGATGTTGAACAAATCAGAGGAGAAATGAATAAGACATGGAAGAAGAAAGATGGGAGCAACACATCAAATGAAGGGATCACTTCACCTAATAGGTCAAGTGGTCACATTTCATTAAACTAAGCACAACAATGCATGTGGAATTGATATACAAAGCTTTATCATACATCAATTCTTAAACAAACAAGTACTAAAAATAAGAGATCAGCATGAATAGAGATGTAAAGTTAAAATTTCAAGATTTCATAAGTGTTGTCAAATTGCCCCCAGATGTTGAGTAAAATTCTAGTTCAAGCCAAGTTGATTGCCAAAGTTAGTAGAAGTTGAATGATTGTAGCCGAGTTGGGAGTGGAAGCTGAGTGAAGAGAAATTTTAGTTGAAGCTAAGTGAGGGATACTTCTATGGATACCAAGTGGTGGAAAGACAATGGAAGTTGACTAATGCAAAAAATTCTTAAGAAGTTGAGTGGACAGTTGTAAACACACTAAGCATGCTATGAAAATAGGGTATATTATCACATTTTGAATCATTTTTGTTCATTGTGAACAAAGAGAAAAAATGAAGAAGAGTGTAGAATGACTTCAAAGAAGAGAATCCAACATTTGAGCCAATTTCAATAGCGATTCAACACAATTTCATCAAATCCAAGGTATTTACATTTGTACCGAGCTATGCAATTTTAAATTTTTTTGTGTTATAGCCCTAGCTAGCACAAATGGCCTCCAGTTCTAGGAAACCATAGGAGAAAGAACCACTTGAGGTCCAACTAGTATCAAATGAAGTAAAACAACCAAATTTCTAGCCAATCCTAGAGGTGGCATACAAAATGACCCAGCCGGATTCCTATCCATTATACCCCCTAAGGTAGTTATGGTCCAAGATGTTAGAAGATGTTACAACTACAAAATTAGAGCCATAGGAGATATGGAGATGAGAGAAGCCTATGAGACATTGTTTGAAAATGGATTTTTGAAAGAAGAGTATCAAATCGTTGAGAAGGGTTTGATGAGTGCCCTAGAATTCCCCACAGTTTTCAAAACTAAATGGATCAGGATAGTGCTTAGTAGGATTCATGATGGAAGTTTATGGTTGGAGGATGGTCTAGTAAAAATTAAAAAAATGATTCTACATAGAGTAATAGGGTATCCAACCCTAGATCAACCAAAGACTCTTAGAAGTGACTCCAAGGAAGCAATTGAAAAGAACATTGGTGCCAAGTGGAACAAGAGAGAAATGACAATAGACATTATACAAAACCCTCTTGTTGACTTTGTTGTTAGATTTATTGCACACAAATTTTACCAATCCAACAAACTTAACAGTGTACCATGCATTACAATGGATGTGGGTTACAAACTAGTGAAAAAGGATCGTACTTATGATCTTGCAGAACTGCAATTTTAACAAATCAATGAGAACTTAGTAGCAATAAGAAGAACCAAGGAAGCATAGTGCAAGTTTGGAGCAATTTTTTATTTGCATATTTTTCTATGTATAGACTAAATTTCCATCTTTTGGTAAAGTTGTCTGGAAAGAAAGTAGGTCTATAATAGCTCAAGTAAATGAATATATAGAACAAATGGGAGCTAATTTTGAGACCCTAATGACTAGCTATTTTGAAGACTTCAAGAAGACCATGAAGCAGAGGCCAAGAATACTAGTTTCATTAGTAGAAAAGCATGTAAATGATGTATGCTTTCTTGTAGATAATGATTATACTTACATACAATAAGCCATACCAAGAGTTATATGGCTAAGATTTCTTGGCTATGAGATAAACATAGATGAGGCATCTACAACCACAACTACATTATTAGCTAAGGAAGTGGACAATAGTGAACCACATTTTGGTACTTATGATGTGGTAAGGTCAAAGGTGGATATGGATTTGAAGGCTACCTCCACACTGAAGAAGAAGGAAAAACTTGAGAAGAAACTTAAAGCCAAATTTGGTGAAGGCACATCAGAAGAAGAAGAAGATGAAGAAGTTGAAGATGATGAAGAAGAACAAGGATAGGAGACACTTGCATTGACCCAAGGAATGAGTGAGGATGTAGAAGAAGAAGAATTTTTCATGTAGGAAGCACCCAAGGCTGAACCAAAGAAGAGAAAGGCACAAAAATAGCTAGTTGCATAGCCCAAGGGGAAGAAGAAATCAACAAAGCTAAGCCCAGCCAAGCCAACTACAAGGGTAGACACTAGGGAAACAATGCAAGTGGCAAAGGAAAAAAGGAAGCAAAAATAAATAGAGAAAGGAGGGCCTAAAAAATAAAATAAAAGAAGAAAATACGTTGCACCCCTAGAGTCAGATGAAGAAGAGACAGAATCTAACAATGATCAATTCAGATTGGTAAGACATTCCACCAAATCTAATTTGGAAAATATTTGTGATAACATTAGGGACAATGTAGATTTGACTAGATTAAAAGTCATTGATTTTAATAAATTTTCAAGAAAAGAAAAAAACTTAGTGGAAGAGTCTATCTACACTATGATGGCCAAGTTCAAGACCACCCCACTTTAACTAGACAATTCTATGCCTAAGGAGCTAAGCTCCATTGTAGAAAATAAATGGCATTACTAACTAAATATGGAAATAGAAATAAGGGAGTCAAAATTGGCTCATGTGATTTTTGACCTAACTAAAGGTCAAATAAGCAAGGCCAATAAGAAATATGGTAGAAAATGTACACCCAAATATAGGGCCTTTAGTATTTTACAAAAAAAAAATAGAGGATGTTGTAAAGAAATCTACACAAATGAAAATTAATTTATGGATTGACTACTATCAAGGAAGGGTAGGAAGATCCCTTTGAGGGAAGAAATGATGAGGAAGAAGAGGAGAATGAAGAAGGATGAAGAATGAGAGAAAGAGAAAGAAGAGGTAACAGTGGAGAAGACACAACAAGGTGATGAGGTAATAGCTAAGGAGCAACAGCTAGAATAGAGTGTCCAAGACACCCAATTGCCACCACCAAGTCCTCCACATATAGCACTTGCAGAAACTATAACTGTAAAGGATGTTCCTAACACCTTAGGTTAGAACATCAATCCACTAACTGCAGAGGATCTCAAAAAGATCCTTCAACAAACAACATTGCAATCAGAATTTTGCACAAATCCTGCTTTGGCGAGTGTAGAAGAGTTGCAAAAAGCTATAGCAAAAATTACCAAGGAGAAGGTGAACAGACAAGAACCACCTTCACAACATTCCATAGCTACAAATGATAAACCAAAAGAGAGAGTAGCACAAGACACAACTACTAAGGTTGATCCCACAATAATAGCAACAACAACTATTGAGGAGCCAACAAAGGAGTAGATAGGACAAGATGTTCCTATAGCACAAAGCCAAGGTGAACCTCCTCAAATCACTATCATTGATCAAGGAATAAGTGGAGAAGATAAGGAAGAGGAGAAAACCCCCAAGGAAAGAGAACAAGGGGCAATATAGACACTGGTAAACTTGCCTACTTCAGGGACACCTACCAAATAGTCGAGCACTAATGTAGTACCACTGTAAATCAACACCAAGCTCAAGATGGAGATGTTGCACTTGATGAAGAAATAGTCATACCTAGTTATGAGTACAAGACAATGAATCTAGCATAGATAAATGAAGTGCAACAGGACCTTGAGAGAAAGAAAAGTGGGAAATACTCAAAAATGAGTATAGACAAAAGTAAGCATTGGTAGAAATCAAAGACATATTCTTTGATTCATTCAGCTTGCCATTACCTGATGAAACAAAGCCCATCATGGAGAAATTTTCCAACATAATGGACCAGGTACAAAATGAAGACCTTGATACTAATGTCAAATTATTAGAATGGTCTAAAAATAAATTTCCAATGAAAGTTGATAAGATATCTAGTGAGATAACACTATCACAGGTTGAACTGGCTAAGAAAGTAGAAAAAGTGAAAACAATACTTGAGAATATATTCTCACTGTACTCTAAATTGTGTGACTCATCATACTTCACACAAGAAACTAGCTAGAGAATATTGATCTTGGAATGGAATCTTAAGATATCTAGCACACAACTACCTAAATATCCAGCTCAAAGTGAGAAGCATTTGCAGCAACACTTCACACTCAAAAGGAGGTAGTTGTATTGATAGTAGAAGAGGCCAATGTTAAGGCCAAATTAATACAAATATAGTATGCTATCACCCCACACCTGGAAGTACTACATAAGGAAATGGCCTATGCAAAAAATGTTTTGAAGAAAGACCCTAATCTTTCTACCTTAGAAGACCTTGTACATCTTGCAGCACAGATAGCCATCTGGCACAAAGCACTAGAAATTGCCTTAGACAATTGGGATGCTTCTTCGAAGATAGTAATAGAGGTAAATAAAACATTTTTGGCTAAATATTCTATTCATTCTTAGGACCCTCTGACATAAGTGTCAAAAAGGGGGAGAAATTCCATTTTTGGAGAAATATATGGAAATAATACAATATTTTGATGGAACTAATAAAGAATATCCAAAGGGGGAGATATTCATAAAAAGGGGAGACATAATAAAGATTGGAGATAATAAGAATGGATGTGTAGATAAAGGAAGAAATAAGGAAATAAAAGCCAAAAGGACAATAAAAATTGCAAGAAGATGTGAAAGGAGGAGTAGACACAAAGAAAAAAAAAAGGGGAGTACAAACAAAGTAGATATAGAGTACAGACAAGGCAAAGAGTATTAGACACATCAGCATGAGACAAATTCAACTTAAGGGAATCATGGTTATAGAAATGGCACACCAACTCAGGGGGAGTTACAAATTTTTGAAGTATATAGTCTTCTACAAAATTTTGAACAATTTTTTGAAGTCTTGTACATATGCCAAACAAAATGTGTAGTATACTCATAGAGATCAAACTCATAATGCTTAGTTAAGCATTTTTTCCACTCATGTCAAAGGGGGAGATTGGTGGTCTCAGATTGGTTTTGACAATTTAGTGTCAACATACTTAACCAATTCTTAAGTTGATGTTGAGTATAATATAAAAGCCGAGCTATAGTGTGTGTTGAGCTAGAGGTTCAATAGTGCCGAGTGAAGTTCAGGTGCCAAGGAAGTATCAGGAGCTAAGTGATAAGTAATGCCAAGCACAATATAGATGTTGAGCGAAACAAAATTATTATAGGAGCTGAGTAAGACAGAATTCCTATATTTGTAGAGCATTAGAAATTAGTAAGTGTCAAGTAAATAGAATCAACATATGAGTTTGTGCCTTCACAAACTCAGATGTAAACTATTTTTTTTTTGAGCTGACTCAGGATGAATCTCGAAGGATCTTGAAGATAAGATCAAATATTTTGCATTACCTATGTAATTAGCATGTAGCCAATCAAAAAAATGGAGAAAGCATGCAACCAATAGGAAAAGTGAAAGAATTGAGCGGAAAAGAAGAATGAATATTGATCATAGATTCATACCTAACCCTAGGTCTTCAAAGTCTTTAAAAAGAGGATGAAACCCCATTGTGTGTGTGTATGAGCAAGAGTTTATGGGAGAATGCTAGTGAAGTGCATAGGGGTGTAAAGACTTAGAAAGAGCAGAACAACATTACAGAGTTTAGTTGATCAAGAATAGATTATTTGAATTTTGAGGAGAGACATATCAAATCAAGGAAGGATTAGAATAGATAGAGTAGAAGAAAGATCTAGAATTAGCAATTGAAGATTGCAAGGCATTAGGTAAAGACTTTCTAATACTCTCTAGCCATACTATTAGGAATGAAAATCCTATAATGATAGGTTGGTTTAATGGCCATTCTATAAGCCTTTAAACAAGGTACTAAATCCTTTAATAGGGTAACATTCCAAGTGAGTGTTTGTAAATCCTTTAACTAGGTCGCTTTTAACTAGGTGTAAAGTCTTTAACAAGATAGACCTTTCACAAGGCAGACCATTGGAAGTGGTCAAACTTTGTAACCTTAAACAGTTACATATTGCTATAGTGATACTTTTTGGGTGTAATCCCCACCCCAGTTTTACCTTCTCATTTTTGGAGGATTTCTAGGTTACCAAAATCTTGTGTTATTTATTTTCATGCATGTCTTTACTTTCATGTTTATTAGATGAATTAGATGCATGTGAATGTTTTTAGCTAAAAAGTTTTGAAAGGTTAAAGGCTAGTTACTTCTAATTCACCCCCTGCCCCCCCCCCCCCCTCTCAGAAGTAAATCTTCCCACTTGTAAATTCCAACAATAGCCTCCAGAGCCAAGTTTGTGTTGGCCAGCCTTTTATACTCTCACTTCTTTAGCTTCTGATATGTCCTATTATCTATGAAATTTTTTGAACATGTTAGACTATATATTTAAAAAATCACTAATTAGTGCATGATTAAATTCTACTTAATACTATTATGACATACCTTCTTTTTCCCTCTTTTGGTTCAATTCCTTTATACTATAGCCTTTTCTCTTTTGCATCTTCTATTATTTCATTCCACTCCATTGGTAGAATCATAGGAGGATGCTCCTACTTTGGGTTATCCTTTAGAGCGCTTCTATATTGGTCCCTCACAGTCTTTAGAATTTTTTGATACTCTTTTAAGAAGTAAGGCACTATCAAAAATGTTATTTCCAAAGAGGTCCTCAAAGGATGTAATGAGCTAATTTTATCATTTAGGGCCCTATTCATTCCACCATTTTTGAAACAATATAAAATTGTTAGATTAATAAATTTAATATAGTACAATAAATGGAAGAAAAGAAAAATATTGTACCAATGATATGAGGCTATATACTTGGTGGGCCCAAATAGCTTTAATGTCATTTCAAATAGAGTATCATAAAAACTATCATTTCCTACAAAAAATCATGGGATTATTAGTCCAAAATGAGTTATGTATAAGTAAACTACAATTATAATGTAAATAATAACAATTTTAAAGCACCTGGAAGCTTTGGTACTTTTAATAGAACTATAGTTTTCTTGTTCAACAATAATGACCCCCACAAACTAACCAGTACTAATAACATAGGCTGATCTACAAAATAGTTCAATTTCTATAGTAGTGGTCTCTATCCTTGTATGAATTGTAGGTGTATATATTAGTGTCAAAATAGGTTCATGAGTATAAAATGCACCCAACAAAAAAAATCAATGCATGATTAGCACATAACAAAATATAGAAAAAAAAAGTTTTACCTATTGTACTTGGTACAGATGAAGATATTTGCAAGCTCCTTAATGTTGTCAACATTGCAGTCGGCAATATTGAAGTGGTTATCAAAGGAGGCATCTACACTTCATCACGAGATGAAGAATACATTTTTAGCAAAGGCATTTGTAATGGATAAATATTAGATGGGATATTAGAAGCATCCCAAACATAATTTGAGTCAATGATGCATGCAAAGGTTAAATTAATGGTTAAAGGTTTAAGGATTATTTAGATGAAGATTGTGCACTACTACAACCCTTGCCATGCATGTTGATCATGTTTCACAGGTGTCAAAAATTCCTATAAGAACATGTCATATTTTAGATCATGATCTATAAGATAGTATAAAATATAAACATCTTTTAAACTTTTATTATCTCTTAAGATTAATTATTTCTTACCTTCAGACAATTGACTCTATGTATCAATTCATCTTTAAGTGCATCTATCTCCTTAGTTTTATTTTGTTCCATGACAAGGGTAAGAATTTGTTGACTATATGTATTTATTATCTTAGTAGCCATGAAGTTGGGATCAGTGCTACATGTGATGTCATCTTAAAATGCAACCTCAATTTTAGATCACATTTCATCTGCTATTATTTTTTATTTTCCCTATCAATAAGTATCAAGATCTAACATCAATATCAAGAAAATTCTATCAAAATAACTCCAAATCCATACATTTGTTTCTATATACTTTGTATAATTACACTAAATAAGGGTTACCTTTGCTGAAGGTGTGTGAGGAACATCCCTGGTTGTGCCTTCTAGTGGATCCATTTCACCCTATGAAAAAGAATAGTAATTCTTAGTAATCAACACCAAAATGAAAGTAATAGACTTACCCAAAAAAAATATTAACAAAATAGTAGATTGTACATTGGAGTCAATATTAATTGGAGGCAATTGGCTTAAAATATGCTATACTTACCAGTCCCATGATAGCGATTGTTTTTGTATCAACATGATTCAAATTGTAATCTATCAAAAGCTCTTACCCTACACTTATTGATTTTATCGCACATACAAAAACATGATTTCCCTTGTGCACCTTGAATATAAAATTTGGTTGCTTTCCTACATTATTCCCTATTTCTTTTGGCCTTCCATCAATATACATAGCGAGCCTTTTTACTTTGTTTGATCATTTTCTTTGCATTGTATATAATTTGCTGACAATGCATACCTAGGCATACTTTTTTTATATTGCACAATCTACATCCAATTATTGTAATTATAAGAAGGTCCTACATACTCCATCAATTCAAAAACAATATTATAAATGACCTTTATGCTATTCAAGGAAAATAAGCCCAAACCATGTAATGAAGATGGAGCTATGCAATATATCCTTTTGTTAACAGAAAAATTAGTGTTAACTAGAAGTAGTTCCTTAGGTAACCATTCTTTCTGAAGATGTGTGTACCTTAAGGTAACCTTCTTTTCACCTTTGGTCTCATTATCATAAGAACATGATCCCCCCTTAGCAAGGAAAAAATGCATTCTTTTATTGAATTTTCTTCTAATCTTTTGACCTCTAGTTGATTTCCCTATTTTAGACCTACTAGATGTCTCACTTTTGTCTTCTATTCTTGCATTTTCCTCACTCGAGGAAGATAGATAAGACAAATACCTATTTTCTAATACCTACAATTCATCAAATGAGAGACATATTAGGACTAAAATTAATGTGGATGGTAAAGAGTCTACCACAAATAATAAATTGCATCTATAGGGTCTATTGACTTATACCTGTCGAACCATGTCCTATCAAGATCATTTTGATTAAGTCATAGTCTTAACTATTTGATGATGAATAGAACTAATTTGAATGAGTTAAATTCACACTCAAGTATATCATCCAAAATTCCATAGTATCAATTTTTAGATTGTTGAGGATGTATTTCATTTCTAGATAAAATATTAGTGACCTCAAGAAAACTACCCTTATCCCAAAATCACAAGTTTTCTTCATTTCATCTAACATTTTTATGTGAAATTTATAGTCATGGTAGTACACATCTTTGTGGTGTTTTATTTTCAATGATTAAAACATGTCAATATTATGTGCATCGATCCTTTAGTTGATATTAAACTTATGGGTCATGATTAGCAATCTTATATGTACCTTTCTACCTCTTAAACCATATGCTAGATCAAGTACCATTGGCATAACATTGGGATCTTCAATATAATGAGCTTCTTTAACAAATTATTCAACACCATCCCATGTTGATGAGTGACCATTTTATTTAAATTTTTGAATCCATATCATCATCCAATCAAGATTGTTTGCAATATACAAATGTAGTGCATCTCACTTATGACCAACAATAAAGAAAACAAATAGACCACTTAGAAACAACTTTTATTGAACATTTAAAATAATTAATAAACTACAATAACACCTTATAATTACCTCTCACTTTCCTCAATCTACCTTTTCCCATCAAGTACTCTCCTTTGAATTTTTTAATAGAGTTGGGATCCCAAATGTGATCTACATGGATATTTGTTACAAACTTGGAAAGATATTCACTAATGTACAAAATGGTTTGGTATACCATATATCCCTCCACCATAGAACCCTTAGGACATGCTTTTTTTTGAACCAATCCCTTCATCAATTTCAAGTGCCCCTCAGCCATCCACATTGACCTAGTTTGTATAGGCCCACATAATTCAATCTCTCTAACTTGATGTATGATGTAGTGTTCTTGAGCATTGAAAAAAGATGAAGGTAGACACTTTTGCATTTCACACATAAGTTGGAAAAAATTTCTCTTCTAATATTATGGATATATAGTTTCATGAACATATATGATTTTTTTTTTTTCAATTTCTTTAGATGATAACCACCTAAAAGAGATTTAACATACAAAAAAAATGTTAAAAATATTTTAGTAAAAAATATACAATAAATTATATTAAAAATAAAGCAAGTCATAAATATAATATATGTACAAAAAAATTAAAGAAATAACACTTCTAACGTCATGTATTTTCCAAAATCATATATAACTTGGTTAACACTATTGTCAAACTAGTGTCAGAGGGATAGAGGTAGGACGTACTACAATAATTATAAAAATTTTTTTTCAATATATTATAAAATAATGAAATAAAAAGTACATGCAATCTTACAAATATATTGTAAAAAGAGAACATGACTTACCTTGATGAAGGTATGTCAATCATGTGTTTTCAACCATGGCCCAAAATCACCTTTCTTTGATACAAGACTAGTTATATTTGCAGCAAATCCTATGGGAATTTATTTATGTTATGACTTTTTCTAATGCATCACTTTGTTGCTATATTAATAACTAAAGCAGGAAACTCGTATATATGCAATCTCCATTGTTGTTTGATTCAATGAAATTTTTCAGTGCATGATTAGATTCATGAATGTCATTACAAATTTTGGCAATTTTTTCTTGGTCATAACTTCCATCTAATATTTTTCATAGTGTTTCTATTACATTCTCTCTAATATGCATAGCATCATACAAATGCATGATTGGGAGATCCTTGTAGTATGACAACCTACTAAATTGAGTAGGATAACTTTTTATTCTTCTAAAAATTTGGTCATTGATGCCTTGACAACCTTCATAAGCATCAATTACATCATTACTAAATAAAAGACAATATAAAAATATAAATTTCAAATGATGTAGTATATTATATTCCAACTTCCATAGACGAGGTGTCATTCTTCATGGCCTTGATGTTGTCTCTTCTTTTCCATTAAAAAGATATTTTTTAGTAATTTGATACTTATGATTATTGTGAAAAAAGTTTCTAAACTCATCGAACACGTACTTTCATAAACTTCTTGAATGACGAAATTTCATCTTCAGACCACAAACTAGACATGCAAATTTTCTATTTTTCTAAAGACCTAAAATATCATGTACAATTATCATGCTCTACTTAAACATACAACAATAACGTGTAAGAACTATAACATACCAAAAATATGTGACCTTAACAATAAAATATACCACAAAAATGAGTTAGCCTAAGGGCATCATGTATTGTCTATATATGTATTGCATGGAATTGAAATTGTCTTTGTCCTATTGGTCTAGAGATGTCATACATAGTGACCCCATTCCATAACTTAAACTTGTCAATAAGGGGCTCACTATACATGTTCATATCTTTAACTTGGTAATTACCTAGTTGAATGAATAGAAACATTACATAATTATTATGACCATTTTGATGTGGTGTTTATAAATTAATGTTGATAACTATTAAATGAAAAAATATCTAGTAAAATAATCAACAAAATTATGTTCTCCCTCGCTATGGACATCCAAGGAGGAATGTTATTTTTAATAACAAAAATAGGCCACACTGAGTAAACATATCACATATCTTCAAATGGATTGACACTATCTACTACCAATGAAAGCTTAAGATTAAAAGGTTCTTCTTTAAATATTGACCACCTATCTTCTATGTACTTAAATGCAGGCCATCTTATTATTTATAGGTAGGCTTAGCCAATCTTCTATGTACTTAAATGTAGAACCATCCATAGGCATTCACATAATGTCATCTTGACTTATATTGCATGCATGGTAATCCACAAATTGTGCCAAGCTAGTATACTTGAATAATTGTTCAAGACGTGGAATAATGAGAATGTACTGAAGAACCTTATCAGGCATATTTTTTTCTATTTGATCTTACTGATATCTTCTAATATGAAAAATAGAGAATTTTTTTGCAAATTCATGTTGTTTATGATATAGAATGTGATAATTGGAACATACATGTATTGTCTAATACTTCGTTCCAATTTGATTCATAATAGTAGATAATTCTTGGTATGAATGAGGCAAAAATTTTGATGGTGGTAACAAAAAATCACCTGTCAACCTACAAAAATGAATATGATTTGATAATATAATAAATAGTAATGGTATTGCTAATATTGAAGATGACAAAAATGGCATACCTTAGCATACGTGACATTACTATGTTGGATAAGTCATTCATAACCTTTAAATTCACCAACATCACTATAGCAAAGAGAAGAGTTGTTTGGGATCCTTGGTATAGGGGCTCATATGCCTTCTCAAGTATAGGTATATCAAGACCATCTTCATCATCATTATTAGATGTGCTAGTACCATCATTATGATCATCTTAATCAGTTGCGTAAATACCATCTTCTTCAATCATATCTTTTGGCACATTATCAACTATGCTAGTACCATCATCTTGAATTGTGTTCTCTTTCACATGATCATCTTCTTCCATGGGAGAATTATTCTCAGCTTGGATATTCATAGCTCCATGTTCCTCTAGTGGGAAATCCACACTGACCAATCAAAAAAATTCATGCCCCCCCTTCAATGTGATCATATTGCCTACAATGACTTTGGGCTGTTGTGATTAGAATTCTTTGATTCTTTAATCCCTTACACTTTTTGTAAGGAAAATTACATTCATAAACTTTTCTTCACAACTAACACCACAATGTTGCAATTGTCTTGTTATTTTATTCTGGGTTCATATTGGTAAGTGTAGTCTTTCTTCATAGAAAAATTTTTGGGCTATAAATTTACAAAATGTAGATATACAAGGATTAGTAGTATCTTGTAAATAATAAAAAATAATAAAATATTACAAGATTATAAAAGATTTAAAAATACACACACTAATCATCCTCACAAGATTAGGTTAACCAACTTGCACTTTCCTTCCCAAATCATCTTTGTTTCCCCTTTATTTCTAAAAATGCCTTTTCCACAATTTCCATAGCTTACACATTTGTACTTCTAGTTTTAGAAAACTCCTTATAGTGATATGTTCTAGTGTTTATGTAGTCTCCTAAGCTCTAGTCCTCTTTTAGACCCCATTGATCAACCATGTGACTGCATATATCCCTTAAAATGACTATTCTAGATATTTCTATTAGAGTAATAAAGTATTTACTTATTAATTAAATCATATTAATTTAATTATTAAGCCACTTACTATCTGTAGTTTACTTAAGCTAAACTTTAAGCATATAATAATCAATTTTTTTGTTAATTATTAGCATGCAGCCTAGGTTAGTTACCTGTTAGGGTTTTGATCTCCTTTTGTAAGGATTGATCTCTTTGTAATTTATTCTTTCACTTTTGATAATAGCAATTTCTCTTTTTTCTCATCAAGAATGTCTCATCTATGGATCTGGGAATTCCATCCTTCATAGCTTTTGCTTCTCTCTTTTTGTGATAGGTGCTTGCATGCAGGTGATTCTTAGCAGCTATGGGGTTGATATTTCATCAATAGAACCTTTTACTTTGACTACATAAATCAAAAACCAAACATCATCAAAATTCCAAATAAATTGTACCATCACAATGGGCTTGGAACTAGCTTTCTAGCAATATCTTGAGACATTCCATTTTCTAGATTCTTCTCCGGGCACATCCCATTCAATTTTTTACTTTTTTGCATTCTGATGGATATCTTTGTTAGTTCAGGTCCCGAGTTGATTTTGTTATTTTAGATGATTTTTCATGGGTTTTACTATCTATTTTATCAGCCTTATGTTTCTTCTAATCTTTGTTGACATCCTTTTGTGGTATTTTTACAAACGCACTAAGATAAAGTGTCACTCTATTGCATTTTGGGATCTTATAGATCTTTGTGATTTGTTGTACTCAAACTAAATTATAAAGTGCCTTGGGAGGTTTCATGTCAGCCATATTTGCTATCTTCCTTTATCAAGTGAGTGTTCCTTCCATGACATTAATCTCATGATGTGTCAATGACATGTACCATTGTAGGTGTTTGTACTTCTTTTGCACTCTTGATGTTATTTGTTCTTCTTTTTACAGAAGATATTGAATTGAGTTTCAATGTTTTTCTTACCTCTCAGCATTATGGGGGGTTATGTCGGTTCTATTTCTTTCTTGGTTTGATGGAGTGAGCTATGTATTTAGTATTTGATCCTATGTACTAGGTGATTGCAGTGGTTGGATACTTATGCATTTCAATGAGATGGATCATTTACCATATAGACATTCTTTCATTCCTTTTTTTGGAGGCCATGAAGATACCTTCCATAGTTGATTGATCATCTCTTCAGACTTAGTCTTCTATACCTGGCCATGTTCTATATAGTGGAAGTTCTTCATATCAACAATTTAGCAAAGTTTGTAGCTTCATGCTTTAGTGGTGTTCTTTATGATCATCATTTTGTTCCTATCTTCTGGAACATTCTGTCCATCCCATTTGGGAGTAGGGTTTTTCCCATGTAGTTTTTTCTATTTCTCCTCTTTTCACATATTTGATTTTCCTTGGGTACTTCATCAGGCCTTGTTACCGGGACCCAAATCTACATTTAGTAGTAGTTTCTAGATGTTTAGCTACTCTCTAAGTTTATCTTAAGTGGGGGTGTCAGAGTAATAAAGTATTTACTTATTAATTAAATCATAGTAATTTAATTATTAAGTCACTTATTATCTTTAGATTACTTAAGCTAAACTTTAGGTATATAATAATTAATTCTTTTATTAATTATTGTCATGCAACCTAGGTTAGTTACTTGTTAGGGTTTTGATTTCCTTTTATAAGGATTAATCTCTTTGTAATTTATTCATTCACTTTTGATAATAGCAATTTCTCTTTTTGCTCATCAAGAATGTCTCATCTATAGATCTAGGAATTCTAGCCTCCATAGCTTTTTCTTCTCGCTTTCCATGACAGGTGTTTTCATGTAGGTGATTCTTGGGAGCTATGGGGTTGATCCTTCATCAACTTCAACAATTTTTGCATGCAAAATCATTATTATTGAAATTACAATGTCAGTGTTGCCATCTAGTGGATATTTTTTATCTTCTAAGTACATGGAATCCCCATGACTCATTTACTCCCACACATTAACCTAGGGATTTCTCTAGCAATGACTACTTGGAATATTTTGTGAACATTTTCCTTTACTCGTAACACCTACCATCCTGACCCATGCCTAGTTGCTTTGCTTTCACTCTAAAGGTGTAAAATACCATGCAAGTCCATAGATGGATTAAAATTTAATGTTAAAATGCTCATTGTAAGCCTTTAAACTTATTTGAGGTGCTAAGTAGGCATGTGGTGGCATAAAATGTCAAAAATGGAAAAAGTTGTAAAACATTGCAAAGTTGTCAAAAATGTTGCTGACAGCATTTTCTTGTAAAAAGATTGTACCCTTGGATAGAAGTCTTTAGAAATTTGAAAAGTCATTTTCTATGGTATATATAATGCAATCCATTGTAATGAAGAGGGGTATAAGGATATGGTGTGGTTTTTGAATAAGTTAATCAATTTTTGGTTATGGTAAAATCAGACTGGGTACTCATATTTGACTATAATTTTGGTACATTCTCCCTTACCTCATGGATGTGGTGGTTCTTAAACTTTCTATATAATTGAATTAAGTCTACAACTAATGTTAATTTTAAAGGTGTACCTAGCATCATTGGTTTATTATCAATATCTCATTGCTCACTTGTTAGACAATAAACTATGCATATTTTCAAAGTGAAGTACCCCAATGACTGTATGATCTCACTATGTTGAGTTAGGGAAGTTTTAAAGGTATTCCTTCTTGTTTGAGATTTTCCTCTCATAGATTCACACCATAACCCTGATCTTGATAAAGGATTTTCCCAAGAACCTATAAGATATTTGTTGTTGCATGAAATGGGAAAATATGTAAAGTTGGCTTATTGCAAAGTTACTTTCACCATTTGCATATCCAACCTTGAGCTTGGATTTATGTGTTTATAGCAAAGGGTTGTTCAAATTGATTATTTTATAGAGTAGTTCTTGTGGTCATGCATTTTGTAGAAGCTCTTGAGAATTTAACAATGGTGAATTGAAGTGTTAGCACTAGATCTAAGGTTGGGAAATTTTTTGAAGAATTTGTGTTGCACATTGGTGCTTCCCTATATTGAAATCAATTTGGAGGAGGAAATAAGGAAATATATCCTCCAAAAGACTATGCTAAAGATAAATTATACACCTAGGTACATGCCTAGACTTGGTAGCAGAATGGCCCTAATTACAAATGATGTTAGACCACCATTTGAGTTGGACAATTTCAACAATCATATGAGATACATTGTATATGAACTAGATAAAGTCCTTGGAATTGATTGAGATAAGAGTGTGACTTAAGATTTTCTAATGATGGAAATGAATATTCAACAAGATTCCACTAAGGTAGACTTCATGCATTATTCTATCCTTATGCATCTATTTTTTTATAGTTATAATATCGTATATGATGAAGGGTGCTCCCCCTAAGACCATAAACTCAAAAAAAAAAACAATGAAACAACAACAAATGCGATAACAAAATATGGACTTCTTATTTACATTGCAAATGCAAAATTACAAAATTCACAAGTACAATATGCTACCCCACATGGGCACCTTCATTACAGTAATTTGCAAGACTAAGCTGCAAATTGCCACCCAGAGTTGTCCTCCACAATGTTTGGGCCTTTCTTAAATAGGCAATTTTTTGCTGCCTAGGATGGTTCTAGACAATACATATAAAGTCTTTCAAATACATCTTTGACAATTATTTTAGATATTTCGGGTAGCTCAACTTTGGAAGGCCATAACTCTCAAACCATTGCTTTGATTGGCTATTATAACCACTTTTTGGAAATGACATCTCTTGATCTACAAGCTTGGAACAACTTAGCACCCTTCCATTGAGTTTTTGGACCTCATGTGGCACTCTAAGGCCTCCAACAGTGAGCCTAAATATTATTTTGCAGATGTTTCCACCAAAAATCTGCAATAACTTCTCTGATACTTAAGTTGTAGCAATGAGATTTTTATCGTAGACTTATAAGTCTAAAATGAACCTTCCTATTGAAAATGAGAACATCCCAAGGTCGTATGACAAACTTACTCAAAATAGCAAGCTCCCAGAAACAACAAACCCCCTATCTACTAGAACTTATTAAAATAAAAAAGACTAAAATAAAAAAAAAAATTTGGGTGATGCAAGATTGCTCTTACACCCATAATGCTCCTACATCAAACACCCCGGGTAATTTGAGAAGTGACTCCATCACATCTTAGGTGTTTAGGGAAAGACCAAGATGGTTAACCTCGTCCCTTGCTAGACATGATGAATCATCTATTGGCCTCCCTTTCCGTTTGACCAAGTATTCCTCATAAGTTTTGTTCCTTGTACTTTTTCCAGCATGACTGTCAAGTATCTTCTCAATCTCCTTTGTAGCCAAACTAGCTGCCAGAATACTTCAATTCACTTCTGCAACTTCATCACCATTACCTCCTTCATAAAATTTTGTCAAATCTAAAATATTAAATACTAGTGAAATATTCAATTCAGTAGGCAACTTCACTTCATAAGCATTTCCAAAATCATGCCTTTTCACTATCTTGCACGGTCCAAACTTTTTCATCTTCAACTTATTATATGTACCCATTGGAAAATGCTCCTTCCTCAAATTAACCATGACTTATCCAATCTAAAATTCCCTATACCTCATTTTTCATATTTTCCTTAGCCTTGTATTGTGTATTCATTTTTATGATGTATTTCCTCACCTCCTCATGGATATTCTTGAAATGTTTAGCAAAATATTCTGCTTAGACACTACTTATCTCTCTTTTATCCAACTATTAGAATTCAAAAGAATTTATGGGACTACTCCCATATACAATCTGGAATGGTGATTTACCAGTACTCCTGTTGACAGAATTATTATATGTAAATTTTTCCTATGGTAAAATCATATCCCATCCTTTTGGCTTGTCTCCAACCAAATATCTTAGTAAATTTCCCAAACTTCTATTGACCACTTCTATTTATCTATCATTATGTGGATGATGTGATAAACTAAACTTCAAATCCATCTTCAACTTCTTCTACAATGTACACCATAAATACCCAACAAATTTGGTATCTCGATTTGAAATTATACTCTTTGGCAGACCATGAACTAAACTTCAAATCCATCTTCAATTTCTTCCACAATGTACACCAAAAATACCCAACAAATTTGGTATCTCAATCTAAAACTATACTCTTTGGAAAACTATGCAGTCTCACCACTTCTTTGAAAAATAACTCTACCACATGAACAACATCACTAGTCATCTTGCAAGGAATAAAATGTGCTATCTTTGAAAACCTGTCAACCACCACAAAAATAGAATCATGCCCTCGCTACATCCTCAATAATATAAGAACAAAATCCATGCTAACACCCTCCCATAGCTTCTCTGATATAGGTAATGGCTAATACAACCCTATATTCTACTTCACTCCTTTCGCCATTTGACATACTCTACAACTCTATACAAACTTCTTCACATCTTGCTACAAATATGGCTAGTAATAATTCTCAACAACCAAAACTATGATTTTATCTTTGCCAAAATGTCTAGCCAATCCTCTACTATGCTTCTCCTTGATGAGATTCTCTCTCATTGAACTTCTTGCAATGTACAACTAGCTTCCTTTGAACAACATACTATCATGGATCATGAAATCCAACCACTTAATCCTATCAAGTGTAATAGGTTATGTACAAGCCTTCCACACTTCACTAATATCAAGATCATCTGGATACAAAGTACTAAGTTCCTAAAACCCAACCACCTCTATCTATATTTATATCAATAAAAGTTGTCTTCTACTAAGAGCATCTACAAATTTATTAGACTTCCCAGTCCTATGTTTCAAAACAAATGTATAATTTTGCAGCAACTCAACCCACTTCAAATGCCTTTGGTTCAATTTTCCTTAACTATTTAAATATTGCAAAGCTTGATGATTAGTATACAAAACAAATTCCTTAGGAAGAAGATAGTGTCTCCACTTCTTCAATGCTTGAACTATAGCATAAAATTTATGATCAAAAATAGAATATTTTCTTTTTGCATCATTCAATTTCTCACTAAAATAATCAATAGGTCTACCTTCTTGGCTCATAACAACTCCTATTTTAGTACCACTAGCATCATAGTCTACTTGAAACACCTTGTGTAAATTAGGAAGTGCTAAAATAGGTTACTAAGTAAGTTTTTGTTTCAACATATTAAAACTCTTATCTGCTCCTACAATCCACTTAAATTCTTTCTTATCCCTTCTCATTGTTTCAGTCAAGGGTCCACAAATACTACTAAAACTTCTTATGAAATTTCTATAAAAACTAGCCAATCCATGAAAATATCTTACCTCTATTGCACTTTTTGGAGTAGGCCATTCAAGGATAGCCTTCACTTTCTCTGGATCCATTTTCATACCTTCTGCTAACACTACAAATCCTAGGTACACTAATTTCTTCTTTATAAAACTACACTTCTTTAGGTTCATTAGCAATTTATTTCGCTCAATTTATCAAAAACCATACCAATATGTATCAAATTCTCCTCCAATGTCTTACTAAAGATCAAAATATCATCTAGGTAAACAATAACAAACTTACCCAGAAACTCCTCCAGTACCTCATTCATGAGCCTCATGAAAGTGCTTGGAGCATTGGTTAGCCCAAAAGGCATGACCAACCACTCATATAGTCCTTCCTTTGTCTTGAAAGAAATCTTCCACTCATCACCTTCTCTAATATAGATCTGATAGTACCCACTCTTTAGATCTATCTTTTTGAAATACTTAGCTCCACTCAAATAGTCCATAATATCATCCATCCTTGGCAATGGAAATCTATATTTGACTGTGATCTTGTTGATAGCATGAGAATCTGTGCACATCCTCCATTCTCCATTATTTTTTGGTGTTAATACTATTAGTATAGCACATAGACTTGAACTCTCTTGAATCAACCCCTTCCACAAAAACTTATTAACTTGTTTGTTCAACTCTTCACTTTCTGTTGGTGTCATTTTGTGCACTACCTTGTTTGAAAAACTGACTCCTGGAACCAAATCCATCTAGTGACTAATCTTCCTCATTGGGGGCAATCCATCAGGTACATTATTTGATACAATATTAGAAAACTCTCCAAACATATATGCAACTTCTACTGGTACCTCCTCTACTTCTTCTTTACTATCTTTTGGAATTATAGCAAAACACATATGTTCACACTTCATACCTTTGAGAAACTATTTTCCATCAACAAAACATATTCTAGTAGCACTACATACCTTTTCTTCTTTATCCTTCAATGACTTCAACTTATTCTTCACTCCATCATTGGTCAGAGTGTAGGTATTTTCTCGCCCATCACATATAGCATGTCTGTCAAACTGCCATGGCCTACCCAACAACATATGATATATGTCCATAGGTATGATATCACAAAGTACCTCATCCTGATAGCTTCCAATCTTGATTTTCACAAAGAATTTCTTATTGACCATGACCTTGTGGTCATCTTGCACACAATAAATATAGTATGGTTGCGAGTTTTTCTATCTTTTCATCTTCAACTTTGTGACTATTTTTTTGACACCAAATTGTCAGTACTTCCACCATCAATGATTACATCACAACACTTATCTTCACATTTGCACCTTGTGTGAAACAAGCTCCTTCTTTAATTAGGTTCATTCTCACCACTTAGCAAAACTCTTCTTCTAACTTGGACTTTTCCTCTTTCAACATATTCATAATGTGATGATCTAGCATCTTCATCAACATGTGCAACTCTGGCCTAGCCTTCTGTTCTTCGATACATTCTTCCTTGGTACAAGAAGTATTCAAATGCTCTATACCCTTCTTCTCCATAGTCAAAACATTTCCAACTAAAACCTTCTCTTCCAGATCCTTGTCCTCTACCTCTTCCTCTTTTAATCTCTATTTTTTTGAGCATGGAAACAATTGGAATTTTTTCCCCTCTAGTTCTAACTACTACTCCTAGCATCATCCTTATTATTATGATCATCATTATGGCCACCATAAGATTGTCTACCAGATCTTCCACTACAACCTTTTCTACTATTCTTGTTGTCAAGCTCCTTGCTAAGTTTCTCCTCAACTCTTAGGGAAAACTGGTATGCCTCCTCAATATTGTTCATTCAAACTAGACTTAACTCATCTTGAATACTTGGCCTTAACCCATTAAGATAATAGGCCACTTTCTCCTTATCGTCTTCTATATGGCCAGTTCTAATGAGAACTTAGTAGTACTCTTCAGTATACTCTTGAACAAATTTTCCCACTTGCTTCAACCCTTGCATTTTCTTCAATAGATCAAGCTCATGATCCATGAGAATGAATTGTTGCTTCATTTTATCTATCATCCATTCCCATATGGTGATTTTGGCCTTTCCCTTTCTATTTTTCTCTAACTGAACCTCCTGCCACCAAATCTTTTCGTGTCCCTTGAATTTCACCTTTGCAAACGTGACCCTATCAGGATCCTCAATATCTTAATACTCAAATTACTCCTCCAGTTCATTGATCCAATTGATCAGCTCCTCTAGGTTAATATTTCTCAAAAATGTGAGAATCTCAAACTTAGGTCTTTTTCCAATCTTGGAGATGGACCTAAAACGTGTCTCTTCCTCTGGGTTTAGAACTGCCTCTACTTCAACATTTTCTTCTTCTTTGTCCTCATCCAATTAGAAACAACAGTCCACCAAGATAACTAGGGGGGTGAATTATTTATCCAATAATTAAAATATTTATCAACCTTAAACAATCCTATCCATTTAGCCAAGGTAACCAACAACCATAACAAGATGCACATAGATAATTACACTAGATACGTTAACTGGGGAAACCCTTGATCAAAGGAAAAACCTCAGTGGGAATGATGCCCACAAGATGATGTACTAATATAAATATTCCTTTTTAGAGGATGGACCTTGATAGGAGTCTATTACAACATTTAGTACATATAATTTTTTGTTAGGAGACTTTGAATCCTTGTTAGAAGATTCCAACCTTGTTAGGAGTTGTAAAAAATAGGACCCACTATCCAAAAAACTTCTAGAGAAAGATCACTAAACTCACTATCCAACTGATCTCTCAACTATTCCTTGTAGAATAATTGTCTGTACTATACTTTAACTTCTTTACTTTTTCTTGTCAACTAGACCAATCACTATCAAAACTTATAGACCAAGTCACAAACCTTGGATCCAAGTAACCAACTTTGGATCACACAATAAAACCTTGGCAATGAAGTTTCCTTCACTTTCACTCTACTCTACTTATATTTGCATTCTGCTCTTTGTGCTACTTACAATCATTCACATTCCTCTTTTCATCCATCATCATGATAAAGGAAAATATCCTTCCTTTATACTGAATCCATAAAACAATTCCTTGAGTTGATTGTTACACCTTCCCAATTAACTATTATAGGACCACATTAAGAACATGTTACTCTCAGCGATAACATTAATCTTTCACCTTGCAACTTGAATAACTTCCTATACATATAACATTATGATAAGAGAGGTTAGCCATGTCATCAGCAACATCTCTTCTTCACATCTTTAACTTTGGCTTCTCGGAATAAAAACTCTACTAAGAGATATAACAAGTTTACTAGAACATACCTTTGTAAACTTTATCTCAGAATAATTGGTTAGTTAGCTAAATACCTTAGTAATAAAGGATTGGACATCCTTCTACATTGACTCCATGACTAAATAGAAACATGTATTTTCCTAAGAATAACATATTGACTTCATTTTTATTTTTCAACTCGAGAGTGTAAGCTTGAGAGGGTGGCTGCAAAGTATATGCTCTGATTCCTCTTTAGGTCATTACAATTTACAAGAGGAAAGAAATGTTGAAGGAAACTAAGCTATGAAGTGAAACAACATCTGCCTTAAATTTTAGAGTAATCTTGTAAACAATAAATCTATTTAAACACCTATGTTGCAGCAACCATTCAATAATTCTATTATCAATGGCTATAGGAAGAGCAAAAGTCTACTTTGTAAGGAAACAAACTAAGAAGGAAATCTATTCTAATAAAATAGTTCACTCACCAAGTGGGCCCCCTTGGATGAGTGAACAAAAAAAATCAAGTCTAAAGGTGGAAACTTGAACTCGGTATTCTATTCATTCATAATAAGAGATTACATTTGAAAGCAAGATTCTACTCTATTTCCTTCTATTCAAAACTAGGAAAAGATTAATATCAATTATCAATTATCAGTCCCCTTTTCTCATTTATAGTAGAAATTATTTAAAGGAAAACTTTAACAACTTCCTACTCCTACAATCACTCCATCAATAAGGATCAATTATAGATTATAAAATCTACAATAGAAATACTATTAATTTTATCTTAACTCTCCCAGGAATATAGCAGGTTGAGGAAGCTATTTTCATGTGCCACCATAAATAGAATTTGCACCATGATCTGCTTACACGATGGTTCATCAATCATCTAGTTGGCTTTGACTCAGCACTAAAATGTTGTCTTTAAAATGTGTGGCAACAAACACCTGCAAAGCATTAAATGCAACAACTTCCAAATACATGCATTCATTTCATCATTGATGTTAGAAATGGTATAATGTTCAAATTATCACTCTTGCAAATCCTACAGCTATAGGAAGGAACCTACCCAACATAGCATGGATGAGGAAATATTTATCAGCATGTAATATCCTTCATTAAACCATAAAAAACTATAGATTCAAGCAAACACAACATAACTGATCAATCTATAATTCAATCTCCATGTCTTAACATATAGATAATACATTCATAAAACATAAGTTCTTTTTCTTAAACCATAGATTCTTAAACTATTTCTTGCAAGATAACTATTAAAAAAAAAGATAAAAAGTTCTCAAAATAATGGCTTTTTAGAGTCTCATCATTTCCCACAATTGAACTATTTCTAGCCCCTAGCAATCATGAAGTTCAAGATCTTGGTCGACACTCTCCAGTCACTCAGTGTCCTTTCACCTGGCTCAGTCCTCACATAGTCAAAGTAACCATAATTTGACTTGAGCCTCTTCCAGTACCAAACTTCAGTAGTTATTATATGATCTTCTACATTGTCATTCACTACTAGTAGTGGTTCCAGGAGAACTAGGGATTGATACCTTAATAGTAACCAATGTTTGAACTGATTTCTCCCCAAGTTGATGTACCAAGGAATCCTTATTGTAGTGAGAGTCATATTTTTTGGAGAGTGAGGTTCTCTTATTTTCAAATCATGTGGCAAACCCTACTCTCAAAAATTCTTGCACTTCACCTCGTGGGTGGTGTTGACGGGCATAGGGAACTCTTTAATTTTTACTTTATTACAAGTGTTTCTTCTATGGGTGCTTCAAGAGGTTTTTGTAGGTCTTTATCCTCTTAAGAATTCAAGGGTTGATTAGGATTAGTTTCTTCATCTAATTGTTCTAGCCTTTCTACTTCAGGTTCTAAAAAATTTCCTTTCTCCTTCTTAGTGGAAGACCTAGTTTTAACAGATGATGGGGCTTTCGGAACACTAGCAATTTCTACCTTTTTGCTTTCCTTCTTGCTAACAATGGAGGGTTTTGCCTTATAAATCCATTTATTAGTTGGCTTAAGACTAGAAGGAAAGGCTTCATGAGCATTTTTAGCTCTAGGGACAATTTTATAGAATCCTGTAGACATTCTTTAGTTATGTCGTACACCCTAGCCTCTAGGGCCAACCAACCTAGGGTCTACTTCTTTTAACTACAAGAATTCCTCCCATGACTCAACTACTTGTTTATTTAACTCTCTTTCTACAATTAACTTTATTAGGCCATGATGAGAGACTAGTTGATCACTACCTGACTATACCAGAGAGGCTTGCTTCTTAATAATATTGAACAAGAATTTGGGAATGTTTACCTATCTATAATCATGTTGTAGGTGAGCCAATAGCTTGAAATGCAAGGCATTGAGATATTTGTAACATCCCTCACATGTGAAATATCAAATGATAAAGCAATAGTTTGAATAAACTCCATTGACAAGGACAACCTCAAAGTTTATTGTTTCTTATCAATGTCCAATGATGGGTCCTGATGTATGTTAAATTTTGCCCTAGCCATCATCAAGTCAAACACTTTCTCCCAATTTTTGTCCTCGTAGAGCAACTCGGTAAATTTGGCTATTACTTCCTCTAAGAACTCAATTCTTAGACCTTTAACCACTATAACTCCATCTCTTAAGGTGGTCATAAATTGGAGAGCTACTTCTTCATTGAATACATTCAACTTTAGGCAATAATCCAACCATCCCCTTCTCTGAAACATTTCACAACTGGTTGCATCTCCCAAAAGAACTGGATGATCAACAAGTTGATTCCTCTATATACCTCTATCCATGCTCAATTACAACTAAATTGTAGAAAAACTCTAATATTCAAAGTTTAGCAAATCAAGGCTTGCAATGTTGGCTCTAGCTTTTTAGAAAAAACATTTACTTGAGAAGTTAAATGCACCATATCACATAATATCCTTTTGCATCAAATTCCATGATTTTCATGCGTGTACACGTTTGTCACCCAAATACATTGTAAACCATCATTAAAAGTTAAATTACCACTTTTAATGTCCTTAATTGCATAATGATGCAATCACAGGAGGACAAGTCACTAGCATGTGATATTAACTATGCACTTATTTCCAGTCATATCAATGTACTTTAAAGGTACATGCAATTTTTGAAAAATGCATTTTAACAAGATAATCAAACATCTATTTAAATATCCCCCCCCCCCCCAAACTAAATGAAGGCATGGGTCCCACTAGGCTAGGATAAGAAAGAGTGAATAAATATAAACAATACCAAATTGTAACAAAGCATGAATAAAATAAAATGCATGCAGAGTTATGCAAAAGGTACCTAGCAACTACAATAGGAAAGATGTTCTAAACTGATCATCAGAATTGACAGAATGATGGGATGGAATGGTAAGATGGAAGAGAGAAAAGTAGAAGTGGAGTGGATGTGAAGAAAGTACTTCAAAAAGAAGTGTTTATTATGAAGGTCTTGATCAGATTCAAGAACTAGCAAGAGTCAGGGTAGAAGACCCAGACTCAATGGCTACAAGAATGACAATATCCTCATTGTACTAGAATTGCTACATGAATTCTTCATGATTGGTTGGTTTATGGTAAAGCTTGAGGCAATCCCAATTTACAAGTAGTTTGAAGTGAATGGGATCAATCATAGATAATTGAACTGCATAATTTAGAAATATAGCAACAATCTCATAGGGTCCTAGCTAATGTGTTTGGAACTTTCCCATATTATGCTGGTATCTTGAGTCATAAAGAAGTGCCCAATCACCTATAGCAAACATTTTTTGTTTGATAAACTTATCATGCCACTAGTTCCTTTGGTGCTAAATGAGTTTAGTATTATTCAATGTAGATTTCCTTCATTTATCAAGATTATTTAAACTTAGGATTCTATCATGTTGAGCAATATTGAGTTTTATGTCAAGCTCCAAGGAAACCTTCAATGTTTTATTTTTGAATTCAATGGGCATTACAACTTACTTACCATAAACAAGCTCAAATGGAGTAAAACCAATTGTGAATTTCCATGTGGTTTTATAAGCCCAGAGAGCTTCAGGAAGTCATGTTGCACAATCCTTCCTATGAAGGGTTATAGTCTTCTTGAGAATAGATTTCTGCTCCCTATTAGTAACTTCAACTTGACCATTAGCTTGAGGATGATAAGGTGATGATTTTCCATGCCTAATAATATACTCCTTCATAAGAGCAGTTATCAAATTTGATGTAAATTGAGTTCCTTGATCAAATGTCAATTTCCTAGGAACACCAAACCATGTAAAAATGGATTAATATAAAAACATTGCCATGTTGATATCTCTTGGGTGTTTCATAGGTTTAGCTTTTGCCCATTTGGTGGCATAGTCAATACACACCAAAATGTAGGATTTTCCCTTTGAAGTATGCTCAATAAGTCCTTCAAAGTCAATTCCCAAGTTGTCAAAGGATGTGACAACTACTTGAGGCTACAAGGGCATTTCATCGAACTTAGTGGGTCTTCCCATTCTTTGACACTTGTCACATTTCTTTGTATATCTGGTTGTAGCCTTGTACAGGCTTGGCGAATAATATCTAGTTGCTAAGATTTTGAAGGTTGTTCTTTTAGCTACAAAGTGGCCTCCATAGGGTTCATAATGACAAGCCTTAAAGATATCATATGTTTCATCTTTTCTTAGATACCTACGCATGACTTGGTCAAGACTGGTATAGAACATAAGTCTAGCAATCCATGAATAGTTAAAGCTCTTCTCAGCTGGGAGCTTTTTGGCCTGAGTAGAGAAGTATACTAGCATTTTTCCTATGGTGAAGTAGTTAGCAATATTTTCATACCAAGGGTTTTGTGTGACCAATATAAAAAGGTGCTCATCTGGAAAACTATCATCAATGGTTGCAAGATCATCAGGGAGATGTAACTAAGAGAGAAAGTTGGCTACCACATTGGCCTTACTAGGTTTATCAACTGTGGTGATGTCAAATTCTTGCATGAGCAATAACCATTGAGCCAGTCTTCCAAAAATTGTAGGTTTCTTCACTAAACATCTTATAGTAGAATGTTTAGTGTGAATAAATATCTCATATCCAATGATGTAATGCTTGAATTTATTGAGAGAATAAATAATTGCAAGTAATTCCTTTTTAGTGACTGCATACTTAAATTTTGCATCTTGCAAATTCTTACTGATGAAATAAATAGCATGTTCAATAGAGTCTGCTTTTTGTCCCAACATAGCACCAATAGCATAGTCTAAGGCATCAGTATGAATGTGAAAAGGTAAGCCCCAATTGGGTCCTCTCAAAACAGACACTATGGTAAGTACTTCCTTAAGCTGTAAGAAGGATGTTGCATAGTCAAAATCCCAAAAAAAAATTAGAATCCTTTTTTAGCAGGTTGTAGAGAGGTGCTACAAGTTGATTGAAGTTTTTAATGAATCTTCTATAATATCCAGTATGTCCCAAAAAAATTTACACATCCTTTTGCTTCTCTAGTGTTGGCAAGGTACTAATAACTTCAATCTTTTCTCGATCTACTTGGATCCCCTTAGATGAAATGAAATAGTCTAGGTCTACTCCTTCCTCCATATTCATAAAATATTTCTCACCATTCAAAGATAGGTTATAGTCTTGACATCTTTTAAGTACTATTTCTAAATTTACTTTTTCTTCTTCAAAAGTAACACCATAAACATTGAAATTATCCATATAGATCACCATACCATTAGCAGAAATATCTAAGAAAATACTGATAATAGCTCATTAAAATATGGCTGGGGCATTTCACAAGCAACAAGGTAATACTGAATAGGAAAAAATTCCCCATGGGTAGGTAAAAAAAATTTCTCTTGATGCTCTGGGGCTATTTGAATTTGATTATAACCACTAAAACCATCCAGAAAAGAGAAATACCTTTTACCGGCTAAGTTGTCAAGGACTTGGTCTATAAATGGTAATGGAAAATGGTCTTTTTTAGTGGCTAAATTAAGCTCCCTATAGTATACAAAAACTCTCCATTTTCCTCCCTTCTTGGGTACTATGACCAAGGGTGAAACCCATTGACTATCGAATATATGGTATATAAAACCAACACTTAATAGTTTTTGCAATTCATTCTTAACATTTTCTTTTAAGACTGGGTTAACTCTCCCCTGAGGTTGTCTAATAGGTTTGAAGTTAGGAATGATATAAATCTTGTGAGTGCAAAGCATAGGATCTAATCCTTTCATGTCCATGTAATCCCAAGAAAATGCACTTTGATTCTCCTATAGTAACTGCAACATAGCTTTTTGTTGGGAGTGTGATAAGGCATTGTTTACATTTAGTTTCATACCTAGACCAATTTCCATCTTAATAGCCTTATCTACGATCAATAATTGAGCAATGGGAGGAGAATCCATCTCATGAGGTAATAATAAATGGATAAACTGTGAAGCTTTTAAATGATGTAGTGAATTCAAAGATGGTAAAATGGTTTCTAGGATACATTCAGCTTGAGGACATATTGGAGATTGTGTTCCATATTCATTTAGAATAATGGATGAAATGATTTCATCTTCTTCTCATATCATTATCAACTAATGGATGGAATTGGCTTCTAGATCATCATCACCCAAGTCTAGCCAAACTACTTGGTCATCTATTAACAATGGTTGGGTAGGAGAGTATAAAGTTAGGTTCTTGGTATGAACTCCATTGGATATTATCATCTTCCTAGATCAACAATCTATATAAGCATCTACAGTGGCTAACCATTTCCTCCCTAAGATTAAAGGATATCCTCCCATACTAGCTTTTGGAGAGAGAACAACAAAATCAATCAAATACTCGTAAGAATTTAGAGTGACTATAAAATCTTATATCATCCCATCTAGTTTAATGGTAGAGCTATCAGCAAGTTGAAGGATGGTGGGTGTCCCTCTAAGGCCAACAATATGCAACCAAGACAATACCTCCTCTATCTTGACATTAATAGATGCTCCTAGGTCAACCAAAGCATTTTGAACTTGGATGCCATGAATAGTAACTGTAATTACAAGACATCCAAGGTTAGAGTATTTTGGTACAATTAATTTCTCTAACATCAAGTCAGACAATTGTCCTAGGACATGAATGGTTTTTGGATCTTTCCGCTTTCTTCCTAGTTTCTTTTTGCATGCTTCCTTAATAGCTTTAGTATAGGTAGGGACTTCTTTAATAGCATCCAATAATGGTAATTTTACTTGCATTTATTTCAGCTGATTAAGAAAATAAATGACTACATGGTTCTCCTTGGACTGGCCTTATTCTATCAACCTATGGGTAAATGGAGGTTCTTCGACTATAGGAGAAGTATGCTGATTTGATTCCTCTATACGCTTAGCTGGAGGATCCTCAATTTCAGTTATTATAGGTTTTTGGGGTGCAAGAAGAGTGGTGTTTGATCTTAAGTAAATATCATTCAATGAGATTGAACATCTTTGTTGTTGAGGTTGTTGCTTAATATTTTTTGGATTTGGGTTAGGTTGAACTAGTAGTTGGGTCTACTTAGAAGGAGTATTAGTGGCTATAAGAGAAGGCACATAGCTTGCTACTAAGTTGGTGGTAATATGGTTGGTTGACTAGATTGGGGACTCCAATTCTAAGGTTACAGCCAACCCTGCTGAGGCTATTGCCAACCCTATTGAGGTTGTTGCCAACTATGCTAGGGTATTTTCCAACCTTTTTGAGGTTGCTACCAACCTTGGTAGGGTTGTTTCCAACTATGATTTCCACTAAAACCAATATTTTGAAAATTTTGTTGTTGATTATTATTACGATAACTTTGAAGAGGATCTTGTGGCATACCTTGTCTTTGAGCCCATGGCCTTCTTTGAGTGACATAGAGCACCTCTCCATTTTCATCAATGGCTGTGAACTCAGTTGACATTGGTTGTGTCTCCATACTTCCAACAGAGTTACATCTACAGTGTTTTTTCTTTTATCTATAATGTGGATAGTATTTGGTCAACATGACTTCAGCTTCATATTTCTTTCTTTAGGCTTGTATGGTGTCCAACTGAGTGGCTACATCATTAATAATGTCTTTCTTGAAGTCTAATAACAAATTAGATAACTCCATCTTGGATACTCCTAAACTTCCATTCGACTTATGTGGTAGGTCTCTAAGTCCCCTACCTTTCTTCATAGTGGCTCTAGAATAGTTTAGGCATATTCTTTGTATCTCGGTCCAAGTCTTCTAAGTAATGTCCCCTCCTACCATAAGGTATAGAGCGTCAATGCTTCCTTCATTTAAACCTCTCAAAAAAAGATGTTTCTTTGACTCCTCATTCAATTGATGTTGTGTATTACGTTGCAGGTTAAACATGGACTAGGAAACATAGTCTTCCAATATTTCATCATCCTTTTGGGACATTTTGAAAATGGCATCCCCCTTTAAATCCTAACCCCTACAAGATTGCTCATTGTAGGCCAATCTAATACAACATTGGCACCCAACCCCATGAACCATCTTAGAGTAGCTTCTTTAAGGGTACTAGGAAATAAGTTCAATTTATGGGCATCATTTGTATAATCATAGCTTCTACATAGTATGTTAAACTCAAAGAGAAAAGTTTTAGGGTCTTCAGTGATCAAGCCATAAAACTTGAGAAGTGTAGTAGTAGGTATATTTTTCAAATTTTGGTTACCTTGTTGAGGAGGGATAAGAAAGAGAAATATTGGTTGAGGCTAAGCCATTCCTGGAGGAGGTACTACTAATGGTGCTTAATATATGATAAGAGCAAGAAAATTATTATATTCAAGTTCATCAAAAAGATCATTTAGATGCAAGGATTCATCAGAGGATGAGGGTATTTGTTCTTGAGCAGCAGTGAAAGGATTTTCAAAAGGTTCTTCTTTTTTCTCATTGTATGGTTCTTTAGGTTCAAGATTAAAAATGTCTTCTTGAATATTACGGGGAAGAAATCTCCCAAAGGGGTCTCTTCTTCTATGCATGCAAGATAATGCAAAATCCAATCTAAGATAATGACTTCAGGGTTGAATTAGATTGACACCTTCCTTGGAAATGGTGTCAAAAATGGTCAGTCAACTAAATACCTTAGTAATAAAGAATTGGACATCCTTCTACATTGACTCCATGACTAGATAGAGCCATGTATTTTCCTAAGAATAGCATACTAACTTCATTTTATTTGTCAACTAAGAGTGTAAGCTTGAGAGCATGGCTACAAAGTATATGCTCTAATTCCTCTTTAAGTCATTATAACTTACAACAAGAAAGAAATGCTAAAGGAAACTAAGCTAGGAAGTAAAACAACATCTACCTTAAAGTTTAAGGTAATTTTGTAAACAGTACATCTATTTAAACACCTATGCTACAAGAATAGTTCAATGATTTTGTTATCAATGGCTACAGGAATAGAAGAAGTCTACTTTGAAAGGAAACAAACTAAGAAAGGAAATCTATTCTAATAAAGTAGTTCACTCACTAAGTGGGCCCACTTGGATGAGTGAATAGAAAAAAATAAAGTCTGGAGGTGGAAACTTGAACTTTGTATTCTATTCATTCATAATAAGAGATTACACTTGAAAACAAGATTCTACTCTATTTCCTTCTAGTCAAAACCAAGAAAAGATCAATATCATTAATCAATTATCAATCACCTTTTCAAGGTTATAGTGGAAATTATTTAAAGGAAAAATTTAACAACTTCCTACTCCTACGATCACTCCATCAACAAGGATCAATTATAGATTATAAAGTCTATAATAGAAATACTATTAACCACATCTTAACTCTCCTAGGAATATAGTAGGTTGAGGAAGTTATATTCATGCACTACCATAACAAAATTTGCACCATTATCTGCTTACATGATGGTTCATCAATCATCTAGTCAGCTTTGACTCGACACTAAAATGATGTCTTCAATATGTGTGGCAAAAAATGCCTACAAAGTATTAAACACAACAACTTCCACATGCATAGATTCATTTCATCATTAATGCTAGACATGGTATAATGTTCAAATTATCACTCTTGCAATTCCTATGGCTACAGGAAGGAACCTACCCAACATAGCATGGATGAGGAAATATTTATCAACATGTAATATCCTTCATTAAACCATAAAAAACCATAGATTCAAGAAAACACAACATAATTGATCAATCTATACTTCAATCTTCATGTCTTAACGTATAGATAGTATATTCATAAAATATAAGTTCTTTTTCTTAAACCATAGAGTCTTAAACTATTTCTTGTAAGATAACTGTTAAAAAACAAGATAAAAAGTTCTCAAAATAATGGCCTTTTAGAGGCTAATTAATAGTCTTCACCAAAACTTGCATAACTTCTTCTAGACTTGATATCTTATGCTTCTAAGGTTACCTTTGTATACTAGACACATAGTATTAATCTCCCTTTAACCTCACTATTGAAAGTACTCAATGATCTATCCATACCAACTTGATCTTTACCATTGTTCTTCTGTCAAATACCACATAAACTGCTATGTTGACATCAATGACAAACACATTCATGAATGTAATAGGTCATCATGATAATGATTTAATAATTTTTCTATAATACTCCTCCATAGGAATATCATCATCATTCATGCTTCCAACAATCTCCCCCTTTGGCATTGATGGAAACATAGATGAAAAACATTTAGTTCCAAGAATACCAACTACAAAAGATTGTTAACCTTTCTTTTCAAGTCCTCTTCATCAATCATTCTCCCCATTGATATACCTCAATGTGATTTACATCAAACTATTTTCCATGTACTTTTCTTGTTGTACTTCTTTTTAAATGTAATTCTGAATATTTTGTACTTGTTTTCCATGCTTTTTGAACTGCTTTTCCATGTTGTACCTCTTTTTCATGTTGTACTTCTCCCTAGGTTTCAGCGACCATCAAACTCTGCAACAATAGTTTTTGACTAGCTCAAGTTTCCAAAGACACTATTCAAAAACAACATCAAACAAGAGTCCTAGATGACTCTATCTATCACAGATACTCCCCCATATAGGAAGCATCAACATTCAGCCCAGACAAACAATAGTGCTTTGTTAGATTGGACTGATGCACTCTTCCATCAGCTACTCTAATGTAGGAAGGAGCATAACCCCTAACATACCTTGCAAATACTCAAAAGTCTCTTTGAGAAGAGGTTTAGTAAAAATATTTGTAATTTTATCTTTAGTGCTCACATACTCCAATCTAATTTCCTTTTCTACAACTTTCTCTCTCAACATGTGATACTTGATAGAAATGTACTTGGTCTTAAAATGCAACAGTAGATTCTTAGACATATTTATTGTGCTTGTGTTGTCACAATGTATGACAACATGTTCACTGAATTCTATCCTTACATCCTTCAACATCTACATCATCTAAACAACTTGATTACAATTTATTTCTATTACAACATATTCTACTTCTATTGTACTTTGTGAGGTACAATCCTACTTCTTTCTTAGCCAAGAAACCAATCTCCCTCCAAGAAAGAAGGCTACACCACTGGTGCTCTATTTGTCATCCATACTACCTATCCAATCAACATCAGTATAAGCATATAGAGTGAAATCATTGGATTTATCATACCATAATCCAAACTCTAGTGTTCCTTTCAGGTATCTAAATATTCATTTGACTACTGAATAATGTGCTTCTCTGGGATCAGCTTGGAATCTTGTGACAATTCCAACTACATTTGGTATATCTGGCCTTGTGTGGGTCAAATATTGCAATCTTTCAATCATAGATTTGTACTTCTTCTGCTCAACAGTAGGTGTCTCATCCTTTATAGATAACTTGTGTGCAATTATCACAGGTGTTCCAATAGGTTTACATGTTTCCAAATTAAACCCTTTCAATAAATCTTTCAAATACTTAGTCTAAGAAATAAATATTCCTTCTTTGTCTTGTACAATCTATATTCCTAGAAAATATTTCATTTCTCCTATTATGCTCATTTCAAATTCCTTTTTCATTTCTTTTGCAAACTTGTCAATTTCATCATCATTTCCTCCAAATATGATATCTTCAACAAATATTACCAAAATCATTAATTCATCATCAATTTCTTTCCAATAGATATTACTATCTGTCATACCTTTTCTATATCCAAGATTTTTCAAATGCTTTTCCAACCTTCCATACCAAGTTTTGGATTTTTGATTCAAGCAATAAAATGCTTTCTTCAATCTATATAATGTGTCCTTATCATCTGTCAAAGGAAAACCTTCAGGTTGTTCTATGTATACATCTTCTTCTTCAAGTTCTCCATTTAGAAATGCTAACTTGACATCCATCTGATATACTTTGAATTTCTTATATGCTACATATGTTAAGAATAACCTTACTGCTTCTATTCTTTCCACAAGAGCATAGGTTTCATCATAGTCTATTCCTTCTTGCTATGAGTAACCTTTACATACCAATCTTGCCTTGCTCCTTACTACTTCACCTTGTTCATTCATCTTGTTGTTGAATACCCATTTAGTTCCTATCACATTCTTGTCTACTAGTCTAGGAACCAATTCCCATGTCTCATTCTTTACTATCTGATCCAATTCCTCTTTCATAGCTTGCTTCCAATAGTCATCATTACATGCTTCATCTACATTCTTAGGTTCAACTTGAGATATCAAACATATTTCTTCATTGATTCTACTTCTTTTCATTACTCCTTTGTCTTTTCTTCTGATGATCTACTCGAGTGGGTGATTCTTTGTCATATTCTTACCCAAAGTGGGAGTTGTTATCTCAACTCTTGGCTTTGTTGAAGGTTTTGAGCAATGTTCCTATCTTATATCTCCTTCATTCTACAAATTATTGTTGGTCTCAAGAAATACTTCATCATTCCTTGGTTTAGTAATAACATCATCATCTAAATTGTAATCAACTACTCTTTTTTGTATTATGAATTTCTCATCAACTCTTACATTTGCAATTTCCATAATAGTCTTAGTTCTTAGATTATAACATCTATAAGCCTTTCTTTTCAATGAATAACCAAGAAACATATGTTCATCACTTCTAGCATCAAACTTACCAATATCATCATCTCTTTTGATATAACACTTACTACCAAAATTTCTGAAATACTTAACTATACGTGAGCGACCAAACCACTATTCATAAGGGGTCTTTTTTGTGTCTTTCTTGACTTGCACTCTGTTCATAGTGTAGACTGTTGTATTCATAGCTTCTCTCCAAAATATTTTGGATACATCATTCTCAGCTAACATAGCTCTTATTGCTTCTATTACTAATTTTTTTCTTCTCTCTGCTATATCATTATGTTCAAGGGTTTTTAGAGCTGATAATTGTCTTTTGATTCCATTATCTTCACAAAAGATGTTAAACTCATTTGAAGTAAACTCTCCTCCTCTATCTAGTCTTAAACATTTAATCTCCATGCCTAATTCATTTTCAACTCTATTCTTTAATATCTTGAATTTATCAAATGCCTCAGATTTTTCTTTAAGAAATCCAACCAATATCATTCTAGAAAAGTTGTCAACTAAAATCATAAAATATCTTTCACCATAGAATCCTTTAGTCTTCATAGGACCATTGAGATCTGTATGTACAATATCCAATTTTACTATAATAGTAAACTTCTTGCTAGAAAAAGAAGTTCTATTATGCTTTGCCAAAACACACTCCTTGCAAATTGTGTAAGTAGGATTTATAATCTTAGGCAAATCTCTAACTGCAAACATACTACTAGTCTCCACAATACTATCAAATTTTATATGAAAAAATCTATTATGCCATAACCAACTGTCATCTACCTTTGCAACCAAAAATATCATTTTAGTAGAATTCAACTGAAATACATTACCTCTAGATATGGTTCATGTTCCAATTACCTTTCCATCTTTGTCTCTGATCATGCATGTATTATCTATGAACTGCAACTGATAACCTTTATCCATTAGTTGTCCAACACTCATAAGATTGTGCTTTAAACTATCAAATATACATTTTTAGTGTTAGTCTTATCATCAAGAGTTATAAATCCAATACTTTTAACATGGCATGTTGCATTGTCTCCAACTCTGACAATGCCTCCATCATCACTTTTGAAATCAATAAACTTGTTCATATCACTAGTCATATGATGTGAACAACCACTATTGATTATCCAATTAGATTTCTTTTCAACCTGTGATACCAAAGATATTTTCTCTAGACTTTCTTCTTTAATTTCTAGAAATCCTATTTCATCATCACTAGCACTTATTTCTTGATACCAAAGATATTTTCTCTAAACTTTCTTCTTTAATTTCAATAAATCCTATTTCATCATCACTAGCACTTACTACTTGGTCATCAGAATCATCTTCTTCATTTGCATATAGACACTCTCTATTCTTCTAGGTTTAAAATTCCCTCTATACTTTTTTCTCTCTTTTAGGACACTTAGATGCATAATGACCAAATTCATTGCAAGTCCAACATTTAAAGTTTTTTTACCATCCTTTTGTCTTCTTACTGGAAGGGCTACTCCTTCTTCATTATTTTTTTCCTCATCAAATTTGCTATCGCTAGCAAAGTCTCCTCTAGCACTTGTGCTCCTTAATAAACTAGGTTGAATATTCAAGGCACTAAACATTGTTTCTATTCTAGTCAATTCTCCAAATTGTCTAAGTTCATTCTCAACTACTTCAAGTCTTCCAAGCAATGTCTCCTTTATGAAATCTTTGGTACAAGATATCAACAATTGTATCATTTGAACTGTTGACTTAGACAGTGGTGTTAAGCTCTTCAATGTCTTACATATCACCTCATCATCTTCTTTGGTTCCTCCTTGAGATCTAATACTTATAGTAATTTCTGATATTCTACCTACATATGTTCTTATAGATTCATCTTCCATCATTTTAGCATCTTGAAATGCACAAATCCAACTTTGCAGCCTCAATTTCTTAGAATGTCCATCACCTTGAAAACTATTTTCCAAAGTCTTCCAAATCAAATAAGAAGTAACAAGTGACTTTACCTAGTTGTACTCAATTTTAGGAAGTGCAAACAATAGTGCTTCTCTAGCTCTCATGTCACATATGAAAAGATTTCTCTCTTCCTTGATACAAGTTTCCAAATCATTTTCAGCAATGACTGCCTTTTCTAGTTTTTTCAAAATCCAATATCCTAGACCTATACATATAAGATGTGTCTTCATATTTTCCTTCCAATAGTCCTAATTTGTTCCATCAAACTTTAGACTATCTTTCCTGAACATGTTCTCCATGGATCTCCCAAAGTTTTTAGACTTTATCTTTAAGGACTTGATGCTCTAATACCAATTGTTAGAAACAATAGTCCACCAAGATAACTGAGAGGGGGGCATGAATCAATTATCCAATAATTAAAACATTTATCAACCTTAAACAATCTTATCCATTTAGCCAAAGAAAACAAAAACTATAACAAGATGCACATAGACAATTACAACAGATATGTTAACTAGGGAAACCCTTGATCAGTGGGAAAACCCCAGTGGGAATGATGCCCACAAGATAATATACTAATATAAATATTCCTTGTTAGAGGATGGACCCTATTGAGATTCTATTACAACATTTAGTACATATGAGTCCTTGTTAGGAGACTTTGAATCCTTGTTAGAAGATTCTAACCTTGTTAGGAGTTGTAGAAGACAAAAGGACCCACTATCCAAATAGCTTCTGGAGCAAGATCATTGAACTCACTATCCAACTAATCTCTCAACTATTCCTTGTAAAAATAATTATGTGTACTATACTTTAACTTCTTTCCTTTGTCCTATTAACTAGACCAATCACTATCAGACCTTCTAGACCAAGTCATGAATCTTGGATCCAAGTATCCAACTTTGGATCACAAAATAAAACCTCGGTAATGAAGTTTCCTTCACTTCTACTCTACTCTACTCTTCTACTTCACATTCTACTCTTTGTGTTTCTTAATATCATTTACATTCCTCTATTCATCCATCATCATGATAAAGGAAAATGTCCTTCCTTTATACTAAATCCATAAAACATTTGCCTTAGTCAGCTGTTACACCTTCTCAGTTAATTATTATAGGACCACATTAAGAACATGTTACACTTAGCAATAACATTAATCTTTTTCCTTGCAACTTGAATGAATTTTTGTACATGTAACATTATGACAAGAAAGCTTAGCCACATCATCACCAACATGTCTTCTTCACATCTTTAACTTTGGCTTCTCAAAATAACAACTTTGCTAAGAGATATAACAAGTTTACTAGAACATGCCTCTATAAACTTTATCTTAGAACAGTCTTTGCCGAAACTTGCATAACTTCTTTGAGACTTAATATCTTTTTTTTTTGAGGTTACCTTCATATACTAGACAATAGTATAATTTCTCTTTAACCTCACTACTAAAATTACTCAATGATCTGTCCATACCAACTTGGTCTTTACCACTGTTCTTTTGTTAGATACCATAAAAAAATGCTATGTTGACATCAATGATAAACACAGTCATGAATGTAACATATCATCACGATAATGATCTAGTCATGTTTCTGCAATACTCCCTCATAGGAATATCATCAACAATCCTAGAAAATGTTTGGGCATTTCTTAAATAGGCAATTTTTTGCCACCCGGGAAGGTTCTAGACAATGAAAATTAATACCTAGGGCTGATAAACCCTAACAATACATATAGAGCAATGCAAAAGTAAAGGAAATCAGATTGGAGTATGTGAGCACAAAAGATAAGACTGTAGATATATTCACTAAGCCTCTTTCCAAAGAGACTTTCGAGTATTTGTGAGGTATTCTTGGGGTTATGCCCCTTCCTACATCAAAATAGAAGATGCAAGAGTGCATTAGTCCAGGGTAATAGAGCACAATTGTTTGTCTGGACTGGATGTTGATGCTTCCGATATGGGGGAGTATTTGTGATGGATAAAGTCATCTAGGACTCTTATTGATGTTATTTTGAAAAGTGTATTTTGACACTCGATCTAAGTAAGTATCAGTTGTTGTAGAATTTGATGCAAAGATGTTGGTTGCAAAAACCTTTGACATTGATGTCAATGGGGGAGAAGTATTGCATGAAAAAAAAATACTATGGGAGAAGTATTATATTAAGAGCAAAGTTTGGAATGAATTCGTAATAACTATTTGGTATAGAGCACATTGAGGTATAGAGCACATTGAGGTATATCAATGGGGGAGTATGATTGATGAAGAGGATTTATAGACTGGTAGTCTTTTGTTGGTATTCTTGGAACTAGATGTTTTTCATCTATGTTGCCATCAATGTCAAAGGGGGAGATTGTTGGAATATTGGTTGGAAGCATGAATGTTGATGATATGTTACATTCATGACTAATTTTATCATTGATGTTAATATAGCGTGTTTGATGTCTTTTGTGGTATCTAACAGAAGAACAGCGGAAAGATCAAGTTGGTATAGATGGCTAGTTGAGCATGATAACCACCTGAGGTTATGAGAGATACTTTTTATTAATTGGTATATATAGTTAACATCAAAAGGAGAAAGGATAAGTCTAAAATAAGTTATGTAAGTTTTGGTGATGTCTATTCTGAGATAGCGTTTACAAAGGCATCTTCTGGTAAACTTGTTATTTCTTTTAACAAAGTTGATATCTTGAGGATTGAGGTTGAGGACATGAAGAACACATGTTGAAGATGACATGGCTAAGCTCACTCATCATAATATTACATGTACAAAAATTTATTCAAGTTGCAAGGCAGAAGATTAAGGTTAACACCAAGTATAATGTGTTCTTAATGTGGTCCTATAATAATTAATTGAGAAGGACTAATAGCCAACTTAGGGAATTGTTTTATGGACTCAATATAAATGAAGGACATTTTCCTTTATCATGGCATGTAATGGTATGGATAAATACAAATTGTGAATGTTTGAAAAGCAGCAAAGAGTGTGAAATGTGAAGTTGAGCATAGTAGTGTGAAAGTGAAGGAAACTTCATCACTGAGGTTTTGCTAAGTGATTTGAGGGTTGATATTTGGATTTGAGGTTTGTGACCTAGTCTACAAGGTCTAATAGTGAGTTTTCTATTTGAAAGATCTAATGATTTTACTCCAAGTGCTTATATTGACGCAAATTGGGTAGGTAGTATGGATGATAGAAAGAGCACTAGTGGAGGATTTTTCTTTCTTAGAGGAAGATTGATTTCCTTGTTAAGAAAGAAGCAAGATTGTACATCTTAAAGTATGGTAGAAGAAGAGTATGTTGTGTAGCAAATAATTGCAATCAATTTATTTGGATGAAGCAAATGCTGAAGGATATAAGGATAGAAATTAGTGAACCTATTGTTATACATTGTGACAAAACAAGCACAGTATATGTCTAAGAATCCAGTATTGCATTTGAGGACTAAGCACATTTATATTAAGTATCATATGTTGAGAGAAAAATTTGTAGAGGAGGAAATTAGATTGGAGTATGTGAGAAAAAAAGAGCAGATTGTAGATATATTCACTAAGCCTCTTCCCAAAGAGACTTTTGAGTATTTGTGAGGTATGCTTGGGTTTATGTCCCTTGCTACATCAAAGTAGAAGATACAAGAGTGCATTAGTCTAGGGTAACAAAGCACCATTTTTTATTTGAATTGGATGCTAATTCTTCCTATATGGGGGAGTATCTATGATGCACAGAGTCATCTAGGACTCTTATTGATGTTATTTTGAAAAGTGTCTTTTGGCACTCAAGCTAAGTAAGTATTAATTGTTGCAGAATTTGATGAAGAGATGTTGGTTGTAGAAACCTTTGACATTGATGTCAATGGGGGAGAAGTATTCTATGAAAAAAATTATAATAAGGGAGAAGTATTATACTAAGGGAGAAGTTTGGCATGAATTTTTAATAGCCATTTGGTATAGAGCACATTAAGGTATATTAGTGAGGGAGTATGATTGATGAAGAGGATTTGCAAATTGACAGTCTTTTGTTGTTATTCTTGGAACTAGATGTTTTTCATCTATATTTCCATCAATGCCAAAGGGGGAGATTTTTGGAAGATTGGAGAGATTGTTGGAAGATTGGTTGAAAGCATAAATGGTGATGATATGTTACATTCATGACTGAGTTTGTCATTGATGTTAACATAGCATGTTTGATGTCTTCTGTGGTATCTAACAGAAGAACAACAGAAAGATCAAGTTGGTACAAATGGCTAGTTGAGCATGATAACCACCCAAGGTTATGGGAGATACTTTTGAGTATCTGGTATATGTAGTTAACATTGGAAGAAGAAAGGATAAGTCCAGAAGAAGTTATGTAAGTTTTGGTAATGTTTGTTCTAATATAGAGTTTACAAAGCCATGTTCTAGTAAACTTGTTATATGTCTTACTAGAGTTGATATCTTGAAGATTGAGGTTGAGGACATGAAGAATATATGTTGAGGATGACGTGGCTAAGCTCACTCATCATAATATTGTGTGTATGGAAAGTTATTCAAGTTGCAAGGTGGAAGATTAAAGTTATCACTAAGTGTAAAATGTTCTTAATATGGTCCTATAATGAACTTGGTATAAAGGAAGGAAATTTTCCTTTATCATGGCATGTAATGATATGGATGAATGTAAATTGTGAATGTTCAGAAAGCAACAGAGAGTGTGGAATGCAAAGTTGAGCAAAGCAGTGCAAAAGTGAGGGAAACTTCATCGTAGAGGTTTTTTTGAGTCATCCAAGGTTTGATATTTGGATTTGAGGTTCGTGACCTAGTCTACAAGGTCTAATAGTGATTGTTCAAGTTGATAGGATAGAGGAAAGGATACAAGAAAGAAGAAGGTACTAGTAAATTGCTTTTTTGAGTTGTGAGTTATTCTTGTAGTTGAAATTGCATGTTTAGGAAGTGGGCTCTTCTTGCATGTACATTATACCACAACTTCTAATAGGACTAGAATCTCCTAATAGGGATTCAAAGTCTCCTAATAGGGACTCATTGTACTAAATCTTGTAATAGACTCCTAATAGGATCCATTCTCTAACAAGGAATATTTATATTAGTACATGATCTTGTGGGCTTCATTCCCACCAGGGTTTTCCCTCTGATCAAGGGTTTCCCTAGTCAACATATCTGGTGTAATTATCTATGTGCATCTTTGTATGGATTGTTTTAATTTGGTTGAATGGTTAAGTTTTTTTAAAGAAGATAAATGTTTTTAATTGTTGGATAACTGATTCAACCCCCCCTTCTCAGTTATCTTGGTGGACTATTGTTTCTAACAATAACTCCTTTGATACTTAAGTTGGAGCAATGAGATTTTTATGGCAGGCTTCTAAGTCTAAAATGAACCTTCCTATAGAAAATGAGAACATTCTAAGCTTGTATGAAAAACACACTAAAAATAGCAAGCTCCCAGAAATAGCAACCCCCTGTCTACTAGAACTTATTAAAATAGAAATGACTGAAATAAAAAATATTTTTGGGTGATGCAAGATTGCTCTTACACCCAGGATGCTCCTGCATCAATATATGGTGAGTTGATTTTAATGAAAGTAAATATGGGTATACCTATGCTAGTTAAGAAATGGACTAGTATTTTGGGGAATGGTACTCATGTGTCTTCTTTCCTTAATTTAATAATTGGATAGTTATTCCTATCATGATTGTGTTAGGGTATCTTCCATTTTTGTAGCAGTGTGCAATAGCTTAGTGAAGTGCTATATGAAGGGGGGGGGAAATGTTACAAAATCAATTGTAAATATTTTAATTAAACACATGTTGTTTGCAAATTTTCTTTTATCAAAGTCTGGGGAACTTTAACTATGCATTGGATGTGATTCTGATTTTGATATACTTGTTTTGACATTTGGAGATACTAATGTTTTATCATTTTGTATGCTCATTTCAGAAGGAATAAGTTCTATCCTACCTACAACTATGTTAACAACTAATTCTTCTGAGTGTCAAATTTTTGGTATTGAAGTTTTTTTTGTCCTTTGATGTAGTGTTATCAAATGCAAACACATGTTGGTAGAGATTATTGTCAAAATAGTTTTTGTTGTTGTAGATTTAGAAATAAAAGATGTTAACTTGGATTTGATTAGAGTTGAAAGAAACATTAGTGGAAGGCTGGAGGATACATAGTTGGTTGAAGGAATTGTTATTGACAAAGATACAATTCATCCACAAATGCCTAAAAAAATTGAAGACTAAGACCTAGAAATGGTTGGCAATGTTGTTTCTTTTGCTAGCTTTCTTAGATATATATTATATACTAGTACTAGGGAAGAGAGTATTCCTGCAAGGCTGAAGAGTATAATCAAACCATTTCATATAGAGAATAATCTATGAGTCTAGTGAGTATTTCAATTAACTAAGAAGAATATTGAGGGAAGCTCAAGTACCTCCACCATACGATACCATCATCAGTTTGACTAATCAGGAACTATACAAAATGGCACTCCATAGCTCTCTAGCCAATATTCGACTTCAATGATCTAGATTTGGGTTAATAAATGGTGCTCCACACAACTCTCCAACCACTATTCTAACTCGTGCCTACATTTTCTAGGTTAACAAAGGTTCATGTCCAATGTAATTGACCCTAAATGCATGAAATCGCCAAGTTGGTCCAATTTTTTTACATATCTATACAACTATGCTTAACCCTTTCCACCCACGTGTAGCCACTAAAATGAAATAAAATGAGAATCAATTTTCTTTTTTTTTTGTTTAAATCCCATGTTGGTCAAAATTTTGACATTAAACTTTACAAAGGTCAAAATTTTAACCTTTTTGGGATATATACAAAAAAATTATAAGCCAAAATGGCATTTGGTCAAAAATCAATGGCAAATGTACTAGTACTTTTCCTAGGTTTGTAAATTGTATAGAATAATGATGGTATTTTTATTTCACAAGCTAAGTATTTGAAACACTTGTTGAAGAGATTTAGCTTGGAAATTTGTAAGCCTATTGGTACACCAATGATAACTGGTCACAAGTTATCTAGCAAAGATGAGACACCTTTAGCTGAGCAGGAGAAGTATAGATCATGATTGGAGATTTGCAATATCTGACTCACACTAGACCAGATATAGCAAATACAATTGGGATTGTAGCTAGATTTCAAGCTAATCCTAAGGAGCATCATTATGCAACAGTGAAGAGTACATTCAGATATTTGAAGGGAACATCTAATTATGGAATATGGTATGATAGATCAAGTGATTTCACTCTATGTGCTTATACTGATGGGGATTGGGTAGGCAATATGGATAATAGAAAGAGAACTAGTGGTGGAGCATGCTTTCTTGGAGGAAGATTGGTTTCTTGGATAAGCAAGAAACAAGATTGTATTTTGTAGAGTACAACTAAGGAAGAGTATGTAGCAGCATCAAATAATTGCAATTAAAAAATATGCATGAAGCAGATGTTGAAAGATATTAGGATAAAAAATTTCAAAACCTACTATCATACACTATGATAACAAAAGTACACTATGTCTAAGAATTGTGTATTGCATTCTAAGACTAAGAAAATATCTATTAAGTATCGTGTCTTGAGAGAGAAGGCAGAAAAAAAGGAGATCAGATTAGAATATGTGAGTACTAAAGATCAAATTATAGATATCTTTACAAAGCCCTTAGCAAAAGATACATTTGAGTACCTGAGAGGTATGCTTGGGGTTATGCTCCTGACTACTTTAGAGTAGATGATGCAAATATTGCATCAATCCAGTGGTACAAAACACTATTGTTTGATAGGACTGAATGTTGATGTGTCCTATATGGGGGAGATTTTGTGATGAGCAGAATCATTAAAGACACTTGGTATTTGGTATTAAAAAATGTCTTTGGACACTTGAGTTGGCTAAAGACTTGAGAGTAGTAAATTGACATAATGAGGCCTTTGTCATTGATGTCAATGGGGGAGAAGAGTGCATGCAAAAATATTGACATTAAGGTCAATTTGTCTATTAGTGACTCAACACTTAGTCAAATGCTTACATTGCTATCAAGTTCTATAGTTTCTACCAAGCCTATCAGTCAGTTTGTAGTGTTAACCAAGTGATTCAGATACTCTCGAGCCAAGGAGTTAGTTTGTAGTGTGTTCCAATCTACATAGTGTTTACCAAGCTTCATAAACAATGTTCAATGCAAACTGAGTGAAGTAGAGGCTACCAAGCTATTCAGTGGAAGTGAAGAAGATTGTAGTGTCAACTAAGCTATTGTTTGTTAACCAAGTTCCACTGTATCTACCGAGCTTGCATGTGAATCTAGTGTTGATTGAGTCATATAGTGTCAACCGAGTGATTCAGTTGCTACCGAGTTTTTTTAGTGGTCACCGAGTCACAAAGTGCTAACTGAGTTCAAGCTACTTGAAAGTGATTAGTATGGACTAAGCTTCAAGTTTAATTGAGTGCCAAAGATTTTTGAGCATTGACAATGTTTTCCATGTATCAAAACATCACTGAGTTTATCTTCAAAACACAAGTTACAGTAGTTGGACCAACTTTGTGAATTATGATGAAATTGGTATTGTAGTCAACTCCAATAAGTTTTTATTTGGATTGTTATATATGTAATGCATTATATCATATCCAAATATAATATATATATGAAGAGATATGATGAGAAGAAGTGTGAATTAGAAAAGGGCTACAAGCAGTATAAGGGACAATGGAGATTTATCTATCATAGTTAGGTGATCATTGTAATAAAAGGAATCTAAATCAGAAAATCAAAGTTGTAGATTAGAGATTAGCCATTGGTTCATCCTAATAGGTGCATCAATCAAATTCTCTAATAGAGTAGACTTAATAGTCTTCTGCTAAATTTCCTAACCAAGTGCATACTTCATTTTATGTTTGTAAATCCTGTAACAAGGTGGGCTTCATAGTCCTTATTGCTCCTAATAGGGAAGATCACCAGAAGTGGTCAATTGTAAGCCTTAACAGGTTAACTTTATACTACAATATTAAAGCTTGTGGGTATCATCCCCACCCTAGTTTTACTTTCTATTTGGAAGGTTTATGGGTCACCATATCCTGTGTCAAAGTGTTATGAATGTTTATTTGCGTTCATTCTTTCATGCATGCAATTAGATCATAATATTATATGAAGGATTAATTGGTGAAGATATAGTTTTATTGGTTCATGATTCACCTGTCCCCTCTCAGTAACCTTGCCTACCTTATATTTCCAACAAAAGCATCCTCTAGTTGAATGGGGAGAGACAATTGTACATATCTCTATTAGGGAGATTTAGAAAGATTCATGAATATCTCTATGGGGGAGATATATAGCATGAAGATACATAATAGAGCTATGTTCCAAAGGATGTTAGATTTGATTGATGAAGGGTATTTCAAAAGATGAGAACAACAACAGCAACAAAGTATTGTTTAGTATTCTAGGAACTTAGATGTTTTTCATCTATGTTACCATCAATGCCCAAGGGGGAGATTGTTAGCATGAATTCTAATGGTATCATTTGGGGGAGTATCCTAAGCATTGGAGAGCATTGACATGTTGCATTCATGACTATGTTTGTCATTATTGTCAACATAGTAGTAATTCTATGAAGACTAGCAGAATAGCAGACACAGATCATACTTATACAGACCAATTTTTTAAGTACAGGGAAAGCATGGTAAAGGAAATTTTTTCCTCTATCACCTAATGATGAGGTTAAATGGTAAAATTCTAAGTCAAAGCTGTATGAAAGTTATAAGTGATTTATAGATAGTATTGTGGAGACAAAGCACATGGAAAGCAATTTTTGATGATCCTATTATATCTTCTAGTAGAGATATAATCTGGTGATGCATAGTTAGATAGTAATCAAGGATAGTATGATGGTGATGTCAACAAGTGCACAAGTCCTAAAGTCACATGTGTGAATTTTTGCATACAACTGTGAGCCAATAGTGCTATTGTAATTATGAAATAATTAATTATCTTATTATAATTAATTAGGAAAGCCGCAAGGCCAACTCAAGGAATTATTTTGAAGATAGGGTATAAAGGAAAGATGTTTTCTTTATTTGTAAGACATCGAATGTGAACGAAGCATGTGAAGTGATCAAGGAAGTGTGAATTAGAGCATAGTGTTGTGATAAATGCAAGTAAGCAATCCAAGGGATTATTGGATGTGAAGTTTGTGAGCTATTTACATATCAAAAGGAGCAAAGGTTTGGTTGATAGGATAGAGAAAGAGGGAGTACAATTCAATTCTATTATTTTGCAAGGAATAATACAAAGATCATTTGGATAGTTAGTTCATTGGTCTTGCCCTGAAGTTGTTTGGGCAGTGGGTCCACTTCCACAACTCCTAACAAGGTTAGCACAACTCCTAACGGGGTTGGAATCTCCTAATGGGGATTCAAAGTCTCCTAACAGGGATTGATATGTATTGAATGTTGTTATAGACTCCTAATAGGGTCCATCCTCTAGCAAGGAATATTTATATTAGTACATCATCTTGTGGGTACCATTCCCACTCGGGTTTTCCCTCTAATCAAAGGTTTCCCTAGTTAACATATCTGGTGTTAATTTGCATAAGTATCTTGTTGTGGTTTATGTTTATATTGCTCACATAGTTAAGATTTATTAAGGTCAACTGATAATTGTGGTAATAGTTATATAATTGATTCACCCCTCGCTCCCCCCCCCCCCAAGTTATATTGGTGGACTATATATTCTAAAAAATAGTTCTATGTATATAGAAAAGATGGTCCCTCAATTAGAAAATGAACATCACTTTGAATGAAGTTTGTGGTATAGTTTATGTTCATCTTTGAGGCATTTGGTCAACCAAATAGTATGCCTTACTGATACTTCCATGCTTCTATATTCTGAAATCATGGCACTCTATGGAATAATTCTTTGAGCCATTGCTTACATATTTTGAATAAATATCTACTAGGATGGTTATAGGTACAATATCAAACCAAATTTGTTCCAATGATCATCCCATAGTGGATTTCCATCCCCTACTCTAAAGAACCCATTTTCATACATGCATGGAGGATATAGGAAAATGTTGTGGAGTCTGGATTTATGAATACCCAATTTTGCAATCACAATGTTATATGCTACCACATTTCTTTGAGGTACCTTCTCAAATAGTTTGTGTGCCCTATCTATGCTTCCACATTCTGCTTGCATGTCTACAAGAGTGTTTCCCACTATAAGATTCCACAAAAAGCCCCTCATGTTATATTTTGATGAACTCGTATATGTTGTTCCAAAATGCATGATTCATGAACTACATTATTGATGTGTTCAATATTTTATCAATGCAAAAACCATTCACATGTAAGTATGAAAGACTCTAAAAAATAGATCAGAGACAATATCGAAATAATTGCAACTAACAAAAATTTTCCATGTAAGTGGTGAGATAAATGAGAGCACCCAATTCTCTTTAACACCATCGAACACATTCAAAATTGTGAGTGAGAACTTTTGAAATTCAAATGTATGTTACTGGTGGCAGTTACTTAGACCAAATAGAAGGCAAGGAATGGGTGTCAAGTGACAGAAACAAGGAAATCCAAAAATCCAAAAATGAAGATGATGTGAACGAAATATGTCAAGTCTTAGGCTAAGAGTGTGTCCGACCACTGAAGCATTGACACTTTGAGTGTGCTAGTTAAGCTCGACCCATATTCTAAGATTTGACTTATTTGAATAGCTACTTTAAAATCATAATTTAAACCATATTAGAGAAACTAATGTAATTGTAGACAAGCCATGTAACAAGTTAAGGGTTAGAGTGTGTTGTTAAATCTTCCTATAAATTCAACATAAAAGATAAGAGTTTTTGTTAAGACAATCGCAATATTATATTTCATCCTTTACTTTCATTGTAAAAATGTCCTTTGATATTAATCACAAGAATGACGGTTAATCATCACATATCTCTTATAAATTAGATATATTAAAGACACATAAATAAAAACTTAGAATATATTGTTAAGTTTGACTATAAATTTAAAATAAAAAGATAAGATCTTTTTAAAGAACTCATATTACTCTCACCCTTTACTTTTTCTATGAAATACCTATCTACATTACTGAAAATAATAGTGGTATAACATCACATATGCTCTATAAATAGAATGGTCTAAGACTTATGTGCTCTTCTATATGAGAAGTTATAGATTGTGTGAACTCATGCCAAAGACAATGAATGAATACAACATTGCACAATCCTCTAATTCAAACTAGAACCATCGATAATGAGTTGATGGTGATCTCATATGAGAAAGACCCAGCTGCCCATATTTTCTCTACAAATGACATCATGGCAGGCAAGCAAATGTCAAGTCGAGCTTTTCACAATAGATATATCTACAATGCAGAAAAGTGGATCCAATACATTCTCTAGATTATCCGTTTAGAGGAAATGAACGAGAAAAGAATGGATTATTATCATTATTCAATTGATCGTTATTGAACAAGTCAAGAAAAGAACGAGGAAAGAATAGATGATTATTATTCAAGAAATCAATAAAGAATAGATGATTATTATTCAAGAAATCAAGAAAAGATCAAAGTTTGAAATAGGTGATGATTAAGACCGTGGGGGCAGCTAAACAGATTATTATTCAACACAATGTACCGTCCAATGTTGACCATCAGCAGCCCACCATCAACGCACAAGGATCTTTGTCTCAGAAAAATTAACACAATTCTTTCAAAAGTGACGTTCATTATCCTTAATACAATACCCAAGAAAATGATATTTCTTTTCCATGTAGACAACGTTGCCTTCAAAACGACATGGAAAAATTAAGGCTGTCAAATTCGAGGTAATTGGTCTTACATGTTATTATAGTTTGTTTTTCTTCTTTATCCACCATGAAATATGATTGTAGCTCTGTTTGATATGGTGGAGGAATTTCGAGTGAATTTTAGGGGTAAGGTACCAGTATTCTTATTACTGAAATGAAAAATTATAATATTTATAGCTGTTGCTATCATGACCATTCATGTAATTCACAGTTCATAAACTCTTGTAATTTATGATTCTTAGCTTTTGATTTATAGTTACTTTGCCTTGAAAGAAACAAAGATAGATATAACATTTTCAAGATAATGACCACCACTAAATATAGAAAAAACCAACTTAGTTTCTTTTTTCAACACAGATAGACCAACTTTATTCTATTGAAGAAATCAACATTTTTCTTTTAAAGAGAAAAATGTCCTTCTTTCTAAAAGATGAGATAAGATTTTTCTTCTTCTTTCTAAAAGATGAGATAAGATTTGTTTTCTTGTTTTAATGATTTATAGCTTTATTATTATATTGTTGTGCAACTCAACAATCTCAAGAACCTTTATAACTTAATCTTCATCTTTAAAATAATTTACCAAATTCTTTGACATTTCTAACCAAGGTGTAGGATCCTCAAACTTCTTAAACAATCCTAACATGTCTCTAATAAAAAGAAAACTTCATGCCTCACCTAAGTCTCCAAATAGCCATATCAACCAATCCATGCTAAGATTTAATTGGTACATTGCACTCTCATGAAGCAACCAAGAAAATGAGTGATGTACTTAACACTAAAAGAACTAACCAAACAAGACTAACATGATGATCTAACCATCTCCTGATATGAAGATCATATGCTCCATTCAACATATAACAAGTTCCCATGAGAACCTATCATGGTAAAACTTTGATACGTAATCAAAAGTGCATTGTGGTACAACATCATTTAAACATCCTCTAAACTAGCGAACACCCATAGCTTTTTGAACAAGAAAATCTAAACAAAATCTCATGTTCTGAGGAGAATTTATGTTCTATAATAACCAACCTCACAATTCACATGCAACCAACAGTAAATCATCTATCATTTCATGTAGCCAAGGAGTGAAACGATGAACCCAACATAAGCATTTTGTACTATAGTCCAAAAAAATCCATGTAAGATGTCAATACCCATCCACCATGAATAGCTTTGCATTGTTATTATTTCTTATTTATTAGTATTGAAAATAAAAAGATCCAATGTTAGATCTTCCTAGTCCTCATGAGACATATCTACAAGTTTTTTTAACTTTCCTGCCAATGCATTGTACAATCTTTGTCGCACCAAAAAATCATGCATCTTAAGCTTTTATAGCTCAAAGTTATTTTTTATAATTAAATTTAACCACCTTGAACCTTGCATTCAACTTTTTTTTCCATTTGATGTTGTGAAATCAATATCAAATAAAAAACAACTACTACAAAGGTAATCGCTCTAATACCACTTCTTATTGAAGAGGAACTATAGACCTAGATGATAAAATGACACATCACAAATGCTCTAATACCACTTGTTACCTTGTTCTATTTTCTTCTTTTGATACAATTCTTCTTCATCATTCTTATTCAATGGTAATTTAAAAATATTGTTTTATTTGTCATATATTTCCATCTGAAAAGTCACAATGATACATAACCACAATCCTTTCAAAAAACTTCACAGACCTTCATAATCACAATCCTTTTGAAAAGTCACAATACTTCATAATTAGCCAATAGGCTTTTAATGTGGGATTGCCCTTGTACTTTTTGCCTGAAACTTTTGTCTCCGCAATATAAAACTACTTTAAAAGCCACAAAATAACCTTTAGAAACCTGTAAAACCATTTTGCGACAGTTGAAAAATCTATTCACGTTAAGAAAATGATGTCCAACACTATATTTTTTTAATTTAATTTCAAAAACTCTTCTTATCTATTTTTTAATGAGTAACATAATTATTACTAATAATTTATTTGAATTAATCAATTTAAAAATTAAAATAAACAATAACATTATATAAAATAATAGCAAAATAGATCAAATTAATTGTATAAAACCTAACAATAATGATTTTTACATTTTAAAAATGTATATTTTTTGATAAATTAGTGTAAAAAGTTTATTTCTTCTTTAATTTAATTTTTTTTTATCAATAAAAGAAAAAATTAAATAATTAAAATAATTATTACAAATTTTTTTATTAATTAAAAATAATAATATTCTTGAGTGAATAAAATAAGAAAAATATAAATGCAATGATAACATTTAAAGAAAGTAAATTTTAATAATATCTTAAAAACTTTAAATAGTAAATTTAAGATTACTTTTTATACTAAGAATTAAATAAATACTTTCTCTAATTTTTTATTCTTATAAAAAATAACTATCATCTATTTAATTAATTTAAACAAACTTAGTATAATAATGTTAAGATTACTTCTTTTAATCAAAAATTAAATAAATATTTTTTCAATATTTTTATTATCATAAAAATTAAATATCATATATTTAATTAATTAAAATATCTCCATAAAAAATTATTAATAGAAAAGGTATGTTGTTGTTTTTAACTTTATCTTTTTTATTAATCAGTTTAAAAGTTAAAATAAACATTAATATTGTATAAAATAATTGTAAATAGATAAAATTAATTATATAAAACTTAAAACTTATGTGTTTTGGGTTTTAAAAAAATCTATTAATCAAATAAAGTATTAACATTGCAAAATATTATAATTACCAAAAAAATCACATTTTAATTAAATTAATATCATGGAATGAATAAAATAGAAAAAATCTAAATCCAATGATAATACCATCACATTTAAAAATATAAATTATAATAATATTTGAAAAACTCTATATACTAAATTTAAGATTAACTTTTATATAAATAATTAAATAAATAATTTCTCAACATTTAATTTTCATAAAAAAATAACTATCATCTCTTTAATTAATTTAATCAAACTTAAATTTAAGTTTTTTAATTAAAAATTAAATAAATATTTTCTCAATATGCTATTTTTTTCCTCTATTTGTTAATAAATTAAATAATCAAAATAAAATATCTTTTGTATTTTAAAAAATATCAAAACTAAAATAAATAATAATAAGATATCTAAATCTCTAGAATATTAAATCAAATAGATTTGTATGAAATAAAACAGATTTGTATTTGTTAGAGTAATAAAGTATTTTCTTATTAATTAAATCATATTGATTTAATTATTAACTCACTTATTATCTCTAGTTTATTTAAGCTAATCTTTGAGCATATCATAATTAATTCTTTATTAATTATTATCATGCAACCTAGGTTAGTTACCTTTTAGAGTTTTGGTCTCTTTTTATAAGGATTGATCTTTCTTTGTAACATTCATTCATTCAATATAATTTGCAATTCTTTTTTGCACATCAAGAATGTCTCATTTTTTGTGGGTCTCTGAATTCGAGTCTCCATAGTTTTTGCTTCTCTCTTTTTGTAATAGGTGTTTGAATGCAGTGATTCTTGGGAGTTGTGGGTTTGAGCTGTAGTGCCTCTCCCATTTGACTTTTGTAAGTCGTCCTGATGGATGCAACCTTGCTGATCTTTTGTTGTGTTGGATCATGATTGTGACCCTGAGTGGTCTACACCGTTGAGGTGTTTGGATTTATGTTTCTTTATCAATTGCTTTGATTATGCTTTTCACTGATCTTTGAGATTATGATGTGTTTTTTGGTGCACTGAGGTTTGTGCCAGTGGTTACCAGGATCGATGTGGTATCATGAGGTTGTTCCGTGATTACCCTGAGATGTGTGCAGAGATTGCACTGTGTACTTTTTACCATGCTACACTGGACTAGGTTCCTGTAGCAGTGGTTAGTCATGTTTATGATTGTTTTTGCTTATGTGTTTTAAATGCCTTTTTAATGCAAAGTAATCAATCATTATTAAATGCTTAAGTAATTAGAATGGATTGTTCACGTTGATTTATTTGGTTATGTGCTGCAGGGATTTACCTTGTTATATTTTTTATTAGAGAGATATTTGTTACTCATGTGATGTTTTACATTTGAGATGACCTGAGGGTCGAATGTTACTCTTTGATTCCAATATCATAGATAATAGACTACTATGTTGTTCAGTTAATCATATTGCATGATGATGCCATTTTGAGATGACAGTGTGTTTTATGATGTTATCTGGTTATTTGGTATTTGGACATACCTCTGATTTTGTTATGTGATGGATTTAATGCTATGGTTATTTACTTCATTCCTGCGTTGCTATGCCTTTTGCGAATGTGAGTGATGTAAATAGATTATTTTAATATAATTAAATAAATGGTTAAATTAGGTGATTTAATACATTTATTGCTTCGGCTATGTTATTATATGCAATTGCACTTGATCGTGTTGTTTAGTGTGCAAGATTTATATCCCTGGCAGTGGCACATGGAGTTAGTGGTTCAACCGTTCATATTTTACCAATGTCGCCTTTGTATGGTCGACGTATCCTTAATTAAATGTTTAATTTAAACCTTTCGGTGATTATTAAATCCGAACTCATTTGCATTATGTGATTAGACCTGTAAGCATGTCTGTGCATTTAGAGGTTCGCATTGTCGCGAAAGTTGTTAAGGTGATTTATGTGTTTTTGGGTTTTCGGGCTTTTTAATTGATTTATTTTAATTTCTGGCAGCTTTGCCATAGATGAATTCCTATTTATAGGAATAGCCTGTTTTCGTTTGGGTCGATTCAGAGTTTAACTAGATTGGCTGGTTAAATGCCCTAATTGATTATTCACCCGAAAAGTGAATAAATATCCAAAAAGGAATTTAATTCCTCACTTCTCACTTTTGAATTGGAAAGTTGGAGAGTAAAACCCAAAATCCTCTTCATGAGGATTTACTGTTTTGTTCGTTGTGGGAGCTACGGGCATGGGATCGTCGCGAGGTTGGGCTCATTGGATCCAGCTCAGAGAAACCTTGGATTGCCGCGATTTTCAGCTACTTCTGCGAGATATTTATTTTATGGTTCAAATTCCCGTTTTGCCCTTTTGGTTGTGAGGTAGGGCTTTCCCATTTTATTGGTTCTGCTCTGTTTCTGCTTTTGTTTTTGGTAGCCATTTGTTTGGAGGCTGAGAACTAGTGTTCCCCTCCGTTTCTGTATGCTAGTTCTACCCGGTTGGGCGGGTATGAACGTTTCTCTATTTTTTGAGATGAGGGTTTGGGATTTTATGCCGTTATGCTGGCCGTTTTTGCATACGGTGTCTGATTTCATTTATTTTTGGATTTTTGGAATTTTTGAACCCAAATGCCAAATGGGGTTTAATTTTGAACTTTTTCAAATTTTTGGGGTTTTTACCTTATTTTGCGTGCCGCCCTGTTTTCTCGAGTTTTCTTGGCACAATGTGGGTTGTGGACCTTGATGATCTGTTTGGATATCAGTCAGACCACTTTAGCACTTTTATGTTGCATTGGGATGCGTGTTACATCCGTACTCCCGACGTTGTGTTCGGTTGAGTGATTTTATATTTGTTATATTTTTGTTGGACCTTTGCTTTTGTTTCGTGAACGCTAGGATTCGTGTAGAATCCATACTCTCGGATTGAGGCCGATTGAGTGAGTTCATGATGTTTGGTCTTGTTACATCATTAGGATTCGTGTAGAATCCATACTCTCAGATTGAGGTCGATTGAGTGAGTTCATGATGTTTGGTCTTGTTACATCATTGGGATTCGTGTAGAATCCATACTCTCGTATTGAGGCCGATTGAGTGAGTTCATGATGTTTGGTCTTGTTACATCATTGAGATTCGTGTGGAATCCATACTCTCAGATTGAGGCCGGTTGAGTGATTTTATGATGTACGGTTTTATTGGCTTTGGGATTCGTGTAGAATCCATCCTTCCCATGTTGCTTTCAATTGGGTGTTTTCCTTGCATTGTGTTCTCATTCCTGTCCTTGTGTTATGATCTTTGTGATGGTGGTGCGCCACACACGAGTACGTGCGCGTACGTTTTTCGGGGGACTTGCGAGTCTCAACCTGCCATATCTTTTCTGGAAGTTTTGATCATTGGGGTTGGGTTGGGAATTTGCATGCCTACGGGCACTCATCGTTGGATGAGCATGGGTAGGGTAGGGTAGCATCTGGAGGGGGCTTCTATCTCACAGCTCGGCGTATGGCACCGGAGGTTGACAGAGGATAAGAAGTTTTAAGTAAGTGATAACTAAATAAAATTGTGAGAGTTAATAAAACTAAAGGTAATGAAAAGATCTACATTCGTGTGATGGTTCCAAGGGAGTCCCTTGAGAGTGTTTCCACACGTGATCCGAGCTTGGGCTTTTGGATGTCAAGCAACTCTCCAGGATGTCAGCCCCTACTTAGTAGCCTATTGAGATGTCTGACCAGGACTTGTAGTTATGCATTGTCTATGTCTTGGATTCAGTCATCATACTGCTTGGCGTGTGTGTTAGCCATGGTTGTTGTTTTGTGTGTGTGTGGTTGGATCATTATCTCCATCAGTACGGTGGGTGTGGACCTATGAGTGCCACGTGGTTGGGAGGCGTAGCTACCTTCACCACTGCTAGGGATCGGTGTACAGAGACGATCTTTTGTCCTAGTGCGACCGTTGCTGGATGTCTTCACTTGGTACTTCAGGTTTCGGAGTATGCTTTCTTGTGATTTATGCTTTCATTGGGATGCTTTTATATCATGTTTAGATGATGTTAGTTTACTTGACGCATTCCCTTATCATGATGTTTAGCATATTATTATATGACGTTATTTGATTTAGTAGTATATCTGTTGCTTACTGTTGTTTAGCATGTGATAGGTGATGTTATCTATTGTAGGATTATCTTTATGCTTTACTACTAGCATGTTAGATTTCCTTATGCTTATATTGTTGCATGTTTTAGTAGTGACATCCCTATTACGACAGTACTGACGATCTGGTCGGTGGCTTGGGATGTTACGCGCGAGGGATGGCCAGGACTCACGATGGTCTTATGATGCTATTGATGGTTGGGAGGAACCGCGTACTTAGTTTGGTTGTTTTGTTCCTGAGATGTAATTATGTACATTGTGATGTTGCTCTTGTTCTCTGCGATGTTTATATTCAGTGTGTTCTATGCTGTTGTAGTTTAGATGGTTGATGTTCTCCATTTTGTGTTGTTCTTGCACTCGAGTGTTCATTCCTCGAGCCTTTGTGGATCCGGTACTCCCTGGTGTGGAGGTTCTTTGCTCTATTTTGGTCCTTTTTGCTTCTGGGAGTGTTTTCGTGTTTCTATGGGCGACATTTGTTCAACATGGTGCGACACTTTAAAAAGTATCGCACGCCCATGCAAACTATGTCGTACGACACTGTAAAGTATCACATGGCTTCTTGAGAAATGTCGTACAACACTGGAAGAGTGTCGCACGCCTTCTTGAGAAATGTCGTATGATGCTAAAAAGTGTCGCATGCCTTCTTGAGAAATGTCGTACGACACTGGAAGAGTGTCGCACGCCTTCTTGAGAAATATCGTACGATGCTGAAGAGTGTCGCATGCCTTCTTGAGAAATGTCGTATGACACTGGAAGAGTGTCGCACGCCTTAAGGAGAAGTATCACCCTCCCATAGTAAGAAGTGTCGCACGGTTTTTGTGAAAAACCTACGCGTGCCATCAGCGAGCACTTTTCTTCGTGATCCAATCTTTTTTAGAGTGGTTTTGGATACCCTTTTGGGCATTCTTTGACCCTATGCTGTTGCATTTTGAATTCTGTCAGTTTCTCTTGAAATCGAGTTTTCATGTTTCTGTTTTAGTCTCTTGTTTCTGTTTTAGTCTCTTGGGGTTTAAAATATATCATTTAAGTATAAGTTGACATATATTTAATTCCTTATACTTAAGATATATTTTAATATATGCGACAAATCGTTTGAGATAGGTTTCAGACCTCTCAGAGATAAGTTATGGATTCTAGGAAATTCCAGGGCTTCAGAAATCCAGACTTAGCCAATTTTTAGCGCTTCAGGATTTCAGACTTAGCCAAATTTTGAGATTTTGCATTTTACCCCAGCTTGGTGTTTTGTTGATGAGTGGTCATTTCTTGTGCCCTCATCTTTTTGTTGTCGTTGTTGGCTTTGTTTGTGTGTCAGTTTGGTAGTGGCGTTCGGAGATTCGTTGGTTGTCGGGATTGTGTTGAAGTCTTCCGTTGCGATCGTTGTGATCCCTGTATGATGTTGTCATGTGCATTCATACTTGTAAAAATATATATATATATATATCTTGGCTTGATTTGAATCCTTGTTTCCAAGGATCTCCAGGCGGGGCATTACATGAGCTTTCATCAACTTCAACATGGTATCAGAGCTTCGAACTTTTATTATTGGAAGTCTTATTGGGAAGTAAGCTACTAGGAGAGGGAGGTGAATTGGGATTTGCACAAACTTTTAACTTCTTGAAACAAAACAAGTACACTCACTATTTCCCCATCTCATATCTTAAATCATATACCATATAGCCATAAACTTTAAAATTGAAATAGAGCTAACTATGCATCACATCCATAAGCATGAAAATAAATGTAAACACATAACACAAAGATTCGGTTACCTAGGGACCCTCCAAGGTGAAGATAAAACTGGGGTGGGGATGACACCCACAAATCTTCACTACTATAGTAGTAAAGTGTTCCTATTAAGGTTACAATGTTTGATCACTTCTAGTGATCTGCCTTGTGAGGGGTCTATCCTATTAGGAGCTTACAAGATTTATTTGGTCTACCTTGATTAAAAGATTTAAACTTATATTTAAGTAACCACTCTATTAAGAGATTTGACTAGGTCTAGTAAAACCATTATGTTAAGAGATTTACCCTAATCCACTTGTTAGAATATCTCAGCACTTGATCCTTTGGTTAGCACTATGTTGCTAGATTATGGATCTTCTCTTTCCTTGATTGATTTGATCTCCTAATCTGATATACTATATTATGCCCTTCACTGCTAAGTTGCTTTATCATATCTTTGCTTCTGCTCATCAAACTTACCCTTCCTTGCTCTATCCTTGACCTTCTTACGCATACACAATCTCACTCGGCATATACTATCTCTACTTTTCTCAACTTCCTTGTCTTTACTTAATATATATTGTGACTCTGTATGTACTAGAGTGCTCAACAACCTTAGACTTGTTTGGCTTGTAATGAAATATAAACAAATCCATGAATACTCAACCTTCATTAGGTGGCTCAGTTGCAGTGATGACCGACCAACTCTACTTAGAAAATGACTATGTGTTGGACACTCATAGGAGACAAGGCTTAGAGATCAACATTCATGCTCTTATTCTCTTCATGAGAGGTTTGGTCTTTTTTTTTAGGTCTTATTTTTTAGAGGTTTTTTATATTGGATATGATGGGGTCACTTTTTTTGTGCACTTTGACCCCAAATGAACCTCACTGTTGACTTCATAGCACCCAAAAACCTCTCTTTCCATATAAAATTTCTCCAATTTGGACACAATTGAATAGTAAGAGAAAAAATTGCCCCCTAATTTAACATACTTCTTGAGGTGATGATTTATTTTAAATAAATTAAAATAAATAAATTTTAAAAGAAAGGGGTGTTGCTCTAAAAAAATTGAAAAGAAAAGTACTTTAAAAAAAAAAATCATGTGATGTTGCATCATCAAAGTATGCTAACATCAGAAGGTACTGAAAAAGTTGCAAATTTTATGACATCATCAGTTTTTTGGCGTAGGTGCTAACATTAGCATGTTTGAGCCAAAATTTGACAACCTTCAATCCATCATTTCTTTGATTTGCTTTTTCATAGAGACCTATTGATAGTTTGGTAGCCATATCTTCATCATACAGAGGTATTCTTTGACAAATCTTAAATTGTCAAAAATATCTTTTTGAGCCCATCGTGATGGTGCAGGTTATTTGGACTTTTGAGTTTTTTTGTTTTTTTATGCAATCAAAGTTACATGTTCTATTTTGCACTCTGGGAGACATATCTTGAGCATCTGATCTCTGATTTTGGAATTCTTTATATCTTTGTAAAGGTCTTTCAAAGATCTTTCCAGTGATGTAATTTTTTTTTCCATATTTTTCTCCAAGAATATTCTATTCAATTTTTTGCATTTTTGTATTCTGGTGGATATCTTGGTTGTTTCAAGTTTAAGGATTGACTTTGTTGCTTCAAATGGTTTTTCATGGATTGTACTATCTATTGTATCAACCTAATGTCTCTTCTAGTCTATTTAGACATCATTTGTATGCATTCTTGCAAGTGCACTAAGATAAAGTGTCATATTCCTTATGTATTTTTCTTTCAGTTGTTTTGTCTTGTTTTGCCTTCTGATTCAAGAAGTGCCATCTAAGGACACTCGTATATGTTATTGTATTCTTGGGATTTAGTATATCATGTACCTTATTGTACATGCACTACTCTGATTAAAGTGTCATGGGGGATTGATGTTTTGCCTTTTTTTGCCATCTTCCTTTGTCTAGTGAGTTTCCCTTCTATAACATTAGCCTCATGACGTGTCTAAGATTAATCACCTCAGTATACAGATATATATTCTTTTGTGCATCTTGATCGTGGTTCCTTAACATGTAGTTCTTTTGGCCCACTTTTCCAATTTCTTGTCACCTCACCCTTGTCTACATTAGGGGAGGTTCTTCTATTATTTCTCGTGCTTCCTTGGTTCAATGGAGTGGGCTATGTATTCAATATTTGTTCATATGTACTAAGAAAAATGCAATAGTTGGGTACCTGTGCATTTTGGTGAGATGGATCATTTACCATATAGGTACTCATTGTTTCGTTCCTACTTTGGTTGTAGCCTTCCATGTTCGATTGATCAAATCTTCAAGCTTTGGTGTTTCATGACATCTATATCTTTGAGTTTAGTTGTTTTCCTTTGTGTACCTCCTAATTCGAGTAGTGTCTTCTAAGAGCATTCATGTAGATTACACTCTTCTCTACTTGGTCAAGTTCTATTTTAGTGGAGGTTCTTCAAATTAGTAGTTACTTTTTGACAAAACTTTGCAGCTTCTTATGCTTCAGTGGTGTTCTACATGATCAACTCTTTTGTTCCTATATTTTGAGACATTCTCTAATTTGGAGGCTTCTTGAGTCCTTCACAGAGTTCTTTCAACATTTTTTTCATCTCTTTTTGGAGTAGGTTTTTTCCCATGTAATTTTCTCTGTTTATTCTCTTTACAAAGATTTTTTTGTGCTTGGGTATCTCATCAAACTTTTTTTTCGGGACCCAAATTTACTTTCAATAGTAATAAAGTAATAAATTATTTTTCTATTAATTAAATCATATTGATTTAATTATTAAGTCAATTATTATCTCTAGTTTACATAAGGTAAACTTTGGGCATATAATAATTAATTCCTTGTATTAATTATTATCATGCAACCTAGGTTAGTTATCTTATAGGGTTTTGATCTCCTTTTATAAGGATTGATCTCTCTTTGTAACATTTTTTCATTTGCAATTCTTTTTTTCACATCAAGAATGTCTCATCTTCTGTGGATCTCTGAATTCGAGCCTCCATAGTTTTTGTTTCTCTCTTTCTATAATAGGTGTTTGCATGTAGTGATTCTTGGGAGCTATGGGGTTGGCCTTTCATCAGCTTCAATAGTATTAATTAAAAAATTATATTTTTAATTTTAATTTTAGCAATAAAATTAAAATATATCATTGTTTTTAATAATTAAAATAATTGATATAAATTGTCTATTTTATCAAATAAAAATACAAAAATTAGAATATAAATAATATAAGACTCATTTAATAAGATAAAACAAAAAGCCATCTATTTTTTATTAGTTTTTATTTTATAAAAACTATACATAAGTCTTGTCATGTGTTGAACCTCTGTCTATAAATATAGGGTCAGAGTATTCCAAATAACTGCAAATTTGAGAAGACTCACATACTGAAAGGTATTTAACATATTCATATAAATGAAGTTCAAATTGGGCTTTTTATTATCAATAGTTTGGTAGTTGTTTATTTTGTATAGTGTTAAGTAGCAATTGTCCATTCAAATTACTAATTACTGCTAAAATGGGACAAATGTTGCAAGTATTGATATTGAAGATTTCTGATTTTGTGCTTCAAGGCCCTTTGAATAGACTCAAGATATATTGTCAAAGATAACTCAACACATGGTAATATCTACCTATGTTTTATATTGTAATAATTTTTTGATTTACTATGTGGTATAATTTTAGGTTCAAATTAGTCCTCTCAAGAATCTTGCAATTGTTTAGAATTCAATTTTAGTAAGTAATTATTACATGAATGGTTGGATTTTTTGGGTGTACTAACCTTTACTTTCCTTTCTTTTTGAATTGTTTCATAAAGATTTAATGGATTTGTATGCAGAATGTTTTATTAGCATCTCTATGATTGATATCAATAGTAGATTGTGATAGACACTTGGTTTATTTGAGATAACTTTGATAAGAATTATTTTCCTCCAAATGAGAGTCTTTAAGTAGTGTTACTTTGATTTTATCTTCTTATTATATTTACAAGTTTGCAATTATGTGGAAAGATTCTGGCAGCTGGTCATCAAAATGTTTTTCATACCTCCTTTGGGATGAAGGGGAGTTCTATGTCCAAGATTGGATAGCAATATATGGGAAGGGTTCACTCGACAATTCTCAAAATATTAAACCATCAAGTGGGAAACTACAAAATATGAAAGGATGGTTTGGGTTATTTTATAAATCAATTTCTTTTGAACCTGACAGTTTATCACTTCCAATCATTAAGTTTCCTATGAATAAAGTAAAGAGTGTTGAAACTTTAAAAGAAAAATCACTCTTTCCTCAATACAGCCATGGAAAATGGAAAAGGAGACAAGAATACTTTGCCTTAGGGGCATCCTTCGATGTCACTATGAAGGAGAATGGACTTGCTGCTCCCTATAAATTTGAGAAGTAAGATAGTGCATGGCCATTTTCACTAGAATTTTCACGAGTCAAGCAGGTTGCGATACCCTTTCTTTTATTGTTTTTTTGATTTATTATGTCCATCAATGATGAAAAGAATTTGTGGAAAAGTAACCTATCTATTGAGCAACTCTATTGTTCATGCCATGACTATAGGAGCCAAGAAAGATCTTTGATTGGGGAAAATGATGCATGCAGTAGGAATTACCTAGATAATCTATTTAATTCTACATAGTTGAACATATAAGTAGCTAAGTTAAAACATGTACAAAATTTGGTTATTCCCTTGCACCTCCTATGGTGCAAGTGCTAGTTATCATCTTTTTGAAGAGTCGTGCAAACATTCATAATTACAACCATTTTGAAGTCCCATATCATTTTATCATTGAAACTATGTGAAAAAGTCACTTCCTTATTTTTTTCTCATTCATTTCCTCTTCCATTAATATGTGGGTTGAAGGGTTCACTCAACAGCTCTCAAAATATTAAACATCAAACAGGCAATTGCAAAGCATGAAAGGATGCTTGGGGTTATGCTCTAAATTAATTTTTTTGAACTCGGTAGTTTGTCACATCCAATCATTAGGTTTCCTATGAACAAAGTAAAAAGTGTTGAAAATTTAGAAGAAAAATCACTCTTAGATCCATGACAAATGGCAAGGGAGGCAAGAAGACTTTGTCCTAGGGGCATCCTTCAATGTCACAATGAAGGATAATGGACTTAATGCTTCCTATAAATTTGAGAAGCAAGATAGTGCATGGTGGTTTTCACTAGAATTTTCACCAGTTGAGTAGGTTGAGATACCTTTCCTTTTCTTATTTCTTGAATTATTGGGTCTATCAACCATGACATGCATTTTTGGTAAAGTAACCTATCTATTGGGCAACTCTATTTTTCATGCCATGACTATAGGAGCCAAGAAATCTCTTTGATTGGGGCATTTGATTGGGCTAAATGATGCATGTAATACAAATTACCTAGATAATCCATTCAATTTTACATAGTTGGACATATAGGTAGTTAAGTTAAAACATGTACAAAATTGTCTATCGGCTATTCCCTTGCACTTCCTATGGTGCAAATGCTAGTTACAATATTTTTGAAGAGTCACAACCATTCATATTTACAACCATTTTGAATTCTCACATTTTTTTATAATTGGAACTATTTGAAAAAAGTCACTTACTTGTTTTCTTCTTATTCATTTCATCTTTCAGTAATCCTTCTTTAATTCTTATCTTCTCCTCTTCTTCCCTCCTCTTTAAAATTCACCCCTCCCCACTTTATATATTAATTTGAAGGAGTCACATCTCTTTATAACATATTTGTTGACTATTCATTAGATCTAGTTAATTTATATTATTCTATATTATATTATCATGTTTATTACAAAATCCTATTAGAAAGTTAACATACTTTCTACAATATTCTCTCTTGTATTTAATTTTATTTGTTTATTCATTCATTGTAATTTTATTATTATTTAATTATTTTAAATCTTATACTAAATATTATTTTATTGATAATAGATTGCATATATTTAATTATTATTTTTTGTTTTATGTTTCAATAGACTTCGTTATTATTATTTCTTTATCAAAATTTTATTATTTTGTAAGAGGAAGAACAAGAAGCTCCCAAGTGCATTATTGGATATGTTTGCATTAACAATTTACTATATATGGTGAATTTTAATTCACAATTATCATGAAAAATATTCTTAATATAGTTTTTGATTTCTCCACTTAAAATAGCCTCAGAATTTAAGAAAAAAAAATCTTATGTTTCTAGGTTCTCTTTATTTAACAATTTCTTTACTGTGGCAAGATTCCTTCCTTTTCTTTTTTTTGAAGCACCCACAATGATTGTTCCAATAATTCCATAATAAGTTATTGAAATCTTTTTTTTTAAAAATCTATAGCAACTTACCCAATCCTTGTCTTGGTGAAAATAGCTCTAAACACTATTAAATCTTGCAATGTTGAAAGTGAATTTGGTAAAACTTAATGTGTCCTTCATAACTCTGTTATTTGTCAAAACTAACAACATATCAAAAAGAAACATTTTGCATGTAATGCACATCCTACTAATTTGATAAAATCCTAACTTTTTTGTCTTTTAAGTGCCCAAATAATTGCTTTTCACAATATCCCTTATAATAAAATTTATTATCACAATATAATAATATAAGTGGATCTAATATGTATATACTTGATAACAATGAGATTCTGCAAGACACCTACCTCCAAAACTATTAGAAATAAATAAGTTACATTCTATAAAAAATTATACTAAATATACTTATCATACAATCCAAATAAAACTATTCAAACCTACACTAAATATAATTATATGTAGTACAAAATATTTGGTTACATGTGATGGCTAGGGGTTCTATTGCAATTCCCTAATATGACATCCAACCAACCTTGGTCACATTGGAAGGAAGATGACCTTTCAGGCTCAAGTGATATTAAGTGTTGAATGAGTGCAGTGATCCATCATTTTAATTGAGTTTTGATTAGGAATATGTGTTTGGACGATGCAATGTTAATGACTAAAAATGAGGAAAAGATGAAAAGACGAGTTTCAAGATTTATAAATTAAAAGAAAGGAGAAAGATTGATTATGTAACCAAAAACATATCCTAGACACTACAATTTATTTGTAAAATTCATTTGAAGGGGGTTTGGAAGGACTATGTTGACATGATTGGATATCTAAACCCAAGACTAGGTTGATCTATTCCTTACACTCATAAAAATCTTAGTTGTAAATTTTTACGTGACATCCTAAACTTCCCAGATCTAATCTAGTGTGAGTGCCACCTATACCTACATAAAGAAAATAAGGAACTATTATGTAGAAGTGGGTTTGCCTTAGTCAAACCCTGATTGAAAAATGCATCTTAAAATAGAAATGAAATATTCATGAAAGGAAAGCTTTTTAATATAAACTAGAAATTAGATCTACAATGCAAATGCATGTACCTTCACAAATAGACCTGATATCATAATTTCTATGAAGATACTTGTAAGTTGTTTGAACATACTCACTATAGTTGTTAGATGTTGAAATGTAGAAAGAAATCATGGACACCCTTAATAAATGCATGGATATGAAAATACTCCTCAAATTATTAATTATTTCTATGTTTGATTGACCCATGCCTTGGGGAGAAATAAATTCACATTGATATTCATGTGATTCAAAGAAGATTATTTTTAATTGACATCTCCTCTACTTGGCCTTCATGTGGCAGAGAAGATTTCTACATTGAAGAAGATTTACTTCAAAAGTTGTCTTGGTTACTCAAAGTCTCACCCAATCATTTGCTCGGATGTAAAATTTTAAGAGAGAACTTGAATTCCAATTCCACCATGTCTGATGGAGGAGAGTTAAGTTTATTATCTACCCCTCACAAGCATTTCATCACTCAAAACTCAAGGGAAGTCAATGAGATTTTAGATTTCTTGCTTAATTATTGAGACAAGCCCAAATTTTAAATTTTGGGGCAAACTTTAGGGAATAGGCTAACTAGGTTGACATATTCCCCCAAAATTCATTAATATTTTTTCTATGGGTTCCAAATATAGAGAAAATGTTGGAATGGAAAGAAAAATTGAAGTAGGATTAGACACAACAAATATGAAATCCCAAGAACACTTAAATAGGGCTAACTACAGATCTAATTATAAGTGCTTACAATTTAGGACATAAAGTAAGAAAAAAAATGTCTAGAAGTATAGATATATCAAATACATATATTTAAAAAAATATCAAGACATATTAATCTTTAGCTATTTTATTTACTTAAAATTATTTTTATTTCACTTTGGAACTTTTTTGAATGGAAACACACAATCAAAATTACATTTCTTAAAAAGTATCAGTTAAACACAAGAGAAAATATGAGAGGGAAAAAATTATCTCTTGAAAAGATAACTTGGGGTAAGGCCAAGGGCCAAATTCATATGGGTTGTGCCTAGAAACAACCTAAAACAAAGTCTTATGGGCAAAGCCTAAGAACATGAGTTGACAAATAAAAGGGCCAAGCCCAAAAGTGGAACACCTTCAATCTGCTAGAGCAGTAATAGAAGGAGATGGAAGCCTTGGTTCATCTTTCTTTTCTCCCTAACAAGTTTACTATGTTGGTTTGGGATCTAGTAGCATTTGTCATGTTAGATAACTAGGGGTGTGAATCAATTATCCTCGGGTCCTTTTAAACAATCCATCATGCTTATAACCACTTAAAATTATCAATAAATCAACTTGATAAACACATTAATAAAGTTGACCCACTTTATGCAATAAAAAATTTTACACTTCTATACCAAGTATCAGCTTCATTATGGACTTATATAAATAATGACAATTTTAACATGTAAAACATTCAAGCACATATTAAAACCATAATTTTTAATGTGAAAACCTGATTAGGGTAAAAACTAATTGGGAGTAGTCACCCAAAAATATTTCACTCTTTTGAAGTGAACTCAGTTAAGAGCCAACCCTATCAAAGGTTACAAGCACAATTATTAGGTGTGAACCTTTTAGGGTATTTTCACCAAAGATCATCTAGACCTTTTCACCCTTCAATGAGTGGCATATCTAAAGGACTTACAAGCATTCAATAGACTGTCACATTACAAAAGGATTTATAAATAAAGATTGTTAAGTCCACTTAGTTAAGAGATTTTTGCTACAATGGTTAGAGAGCAACACTGAAATGATCTAATAAATATGTAACTCACTTTGCTTGTTCAGATCTCCATTCTACTCAAATCTTTCCTTTACGGACTAGCCATCACTCTAACATCTTCAACCACCTTCACTTTGCACTTCAAGTCTACTCGATATGATCAATTCACTCAACAACTTTTTACCACTTGACTTGCAACTCAACCTACAAAATTTACCTTCTTGTCTCTTCCTTATATCTTTTTGCCCCTTCATCACATTCATTAGATTTTGTCACTTAATCACTGTTAGAGTAAAAGATTTATTTTATTTTATTTATTAAATTACCTTTACTCCCTACTTAATATTTCACTTTATGCACATGCATTTCTATTTTATTATTAAATGCCATTTACCTATTAGGGTTTCCCTTTTAGGGTTTTTCGATCTCCTTTATTAGGATTGATCTATTGTATTTTCATTTGTTCTTTCACTCTGATAATATATTCTTACATATTTTCAAAGCCAGACCCTTGCCTTCTCTTGTCTTTTTCTTCTTTGTGATAAGTTCTTGCATGCAAGTGTTCTATTGGATCTGTGGATTTTTTCTCATCAAATCCTTCAATCACAATTGGTGATTAATCTTTCTAGCTCAAATACATTGAATCTAGACACTTGAGAAACCATTTTGACCTTGAATTGTGTACCTCTCCTTAGATTACAAAATATGCTTCAAATTTTTACCATTAGATCTTGGACCATGTTCATTCTAGTTGTTGATCTTGCTAACTAACTTTTCCTCTATTTAGAAACTTTTAGAACAGTCTATATCTTTGCTCGATGTCATCCTTTACTCGATCTTCCATAAATTATTCATCTTTTACAAAATTGTGTTCTTGCTTCGCCAAACACCTCCATCACTCAATTAATATTGCACTTGGTTAATATTGTTCTCACTTAGGTATCTTCTACTCGGTTAGCATTATGCTTGCTTGGTTAACACTAGCTCACTTGTTTGACCCTCCTTTCTCTTCATCATTTATCAACCACTATTTGTAGCTTGGTGTAACTTATTGGCTATTTAACTTTTCACTTCACAACTTCATTCATTTCTTTACCAACCAAATTAGCTTGCTTGAACATCATTTCAACTCTTCATTTAATCGTGTAAAACAATCAAACCAACATTATACTATCATAGAACAATCCATCAGTTGGCCAATTGATATCACACAATCAACATCACTTATTCATTCCATCTTTTAACTTTACTATTCATTTCTCTATTCAACATTGCACCCTTTAGATGCTTGCAACTTACATGAACTAGTGTGGTCAATTAGTTTGACATCAATGATAATATAACAACTGATCTAACTCTACTACATACAATTCCTAGCTTGGTTCTGACCTTGTTCCTTGTCAATGTCACTTATATCCATCAATCTCACCCTTTATGTATCAATATCAGTTGTGTCCAACAATAGCATCAGTGTATCGGTTTTATCCAACACATCCATGGGTATGATATCCTTCCCCATTGTCTTCTCTTTGAGAAGAGATTGCCAGTGTGAGCCAAGCAAAAGCATTGGAAAAGGAGGTACATCTTAGCCATTGCCACTAGCTTATTCATAAAGAAATAAATTGTATGCATTTGTTAATTTAAAAATACTTTTTGTGTTATTAAATATCAAATTTTTTCACATGTAAATTAATGTTTTCAACTTAAACATCACAATCTGAGCTTCAACTTATTTAGGTGACTTTGAAATCAGACTAATAGGCAGACCATATTAGAGAAACTAGTATAATTTTAGACAAGTCACCTAACAAGTCAATGCTTAGAGTGTGTTGTTTAGTCTTGCTATAAATTAAAGATAGATAATAAGAGTTTTTTTGTAATATACACCCATGAAATTGCACTCCACCCATTGTTTTTATTGTAAAATGTCTCTTAAAATTAATGATAAGAATGACATTCCACATCGTATGAGTTAAAGACTTGTAAGTAAAACTTTATAATATGTTGTGTGTCCAATCATTTGTTTAAAATAAAAGATATATTTCTTTTTGCTAAGATACTGGTGAGACTACTCTCCTTTACTTTCATTGTGAAATACCCCTCAACATTAATCATAAGAATGATAATCATCACATATCCACTGTACATAGAATAAGTTAAGCACTCACCATACACTCACATGTGAAGAAGAAGTTCTAGATTATGTGAAGTCAAGTGAAAGGCAATGAAGGCAACAGTGCACAATCCTCCTCTAGTTCAAGCTAGAACTATCGATTCCACGTTGTTGATTTTGAGGGAGACCCAACTGCCCATATTCTCTCTACAATGTGACATCATGACAGGCGAGCTTGTCACATTAGATGAATCTCCCATTGAGAAAAGCGGATCCAATACATTCTCTAGATTATCCGATCAGAGGAAAGAACAGATTATTATTATTATTCAATGGATGGTTATTCAAGAAATCAAGAAAAGATAAAAGTTTGAAATAGATGATGATGATTAAGACCGTGGTGGCAGAAAAACGGACTTGAAACACAATGTACCGTCCAAGCTTGACCATCGTCAACCCACCATTAACGCACAAGGATCTTTGTCTGAGAAAAATTGACACAATTCTTTCAAAAGTGACGTTCACTTATCATGAGATGACGTAGTTTTCACCACAAGATTATAGATACATCACACAAAATGGTAGTTCATGGAGCTTAGGATTCCATGTCTACATGCCCATAAGAAGGAATTTTTTCTAGTAGGATCCTATTGGGTTCTTGTCTCTAAGACTATGACAAACTTAGGCACTATTGAATTTGTAAACCATCACTTGGGAAACGCTCTACACTTTGTAAACAACTTTATTATTTGGTTGTGGCTGTTGGACATGGTGGGGAATTGAAAATGAATGGTTTAAGATTTGTTGGGTGAGGAACGGTCATTTTTAAACATCACATACTAAGGGAGAAATCAAGCTTGGAAAAACAAGTCAATTTGTACTCTTTAACACCTTCAGCCTAGGAATCAAGCCTTAGTGTGTGATGTCTAAGCCGTCCAGAACTAGATTATATTATATTTTAGTTTTAACTTGTTTAGTTGACTTGTGTGGAATTTCACTAGTTGTTTTCAATAGATCGTATAGAAGAACTTCAATTGAAATTTAGAGTTCAGCTCACAATTTATTGGGTAAGACTAAATAACATACTCTTAAGTGTTGATTTGTTTAAATAGCTTATCTAAAATCATACCAACTAACTTCTTCAATAGAACCTATTTAGTAGATGAATCACCCAAACAACTCAAAGTTTGGAGTTTTTTTTGTTTAATTCAAGATCAAATTATCAAAGAAATTTGAAAGATTTCTACCTAAATAAAAATATTTGGTACTAGATTTGTTTAAAAATGAACGACTTAAACATCACACACTAAGGCTTGATTCGTAGGCTATAAGCATTAAATAGACAAAGTTGACTTATTTTTCCAAACTTAATTTCTTACTTTATGTATGATGTTTAAGGGTGGCCGCAAAAAATACATATTCAAGATAATAAAGATTGATTGGCTTTGTGACATATAGAGTGTGAGGATGTAGTACTTGTATTATTTCTTTCACTTTAGATTAAGTATAATTGGTACCTTCACATATCCATAGAATCTATAAGTGAACTTCTTCAACTATAAGTTTTTTAAATAAATTACTTTCTCCATCCTTATAAACTTTACAATTATTTACCATCAATTAATATTAATATGAAATAATTATAATCATATACAAATTCAAAAAGATACATATAGTTATTTAATGTCTAATTTCAACATATGCTTGATTATTTCTTTACTTCTTACTTGATCCTGCAAAGGATGTGGCAACATACATGTTCTCGAAGGTCATAGAACTTATATTATTGTACTTACCATGGGCTAGTATATTGTTTTGGTCTTATTAGGGCCTCTTTTTTAAGAGGTTCGTTGATATTATATTTTGTTCCCCAAGATTTTAGGGATCACATTCTAAAAAATATTTAAATAAGATTATATTGAGAATAATAGCTTTGTAAAATTTTACTACATATCAATAATTAATTTAACAACATACTAAATTAAATTAAATATTCACAATTTTGTTCTTTTATTATTTTTATTAATACTTGATCATAATATATTTTAGTGTTAGACCTAGTTTATTATTTTTTCCTTCTATAATATATAATAATTTATTATTTTTATCTATGATAATATATAATCTAAAACTTTTTAAATTACTTTTACATTTTCATAATCTTATTCATTAGCATATAGTTTATTTAATGTTTTTTATTAAGTAAATAGATTTTTTATAGGGGTTCCTGAAACCCATCAATTAACTATAGAAAACTACTAAAAGTTTAGGTCTACCAACCAAGCAACAAAAAAAAATAACAGGCCATGCCCGACCATCAAACATAAATAGCAAACATATGGCCAAAAGCCAAGGAATAAACAAAAAATAGGAGCATCGATTAGGGCACCAATTCTTTCACCAACTTCATTTTCTTACGCTCCAACTCTCCCATCTCCAACTCTCCCATGGCCTTAGCCTCATCAATCTTCGATTGGCTATCATTTGGAACTCCTCTTTCCTCTTCCTCTTTTCCACTCTCCTTCTTTTGAGCAATCTCTCACCCTGCAAAGACTCATCCTCATCAGCCACCCTAGCTTCCTCTTTGTCCTTTTCCTCCTTCCCCTTTTTTCTTTCCTCCATCATCGAGTGTAGCTAAATGATGTTATCATTAAGACCTTTTATTATGTTGAGGCTCTGGTTAGCCAAGCTATGGAGAGAGCTCTCCATCCTTTCCATTCTTTTTTCAATCTCAAAAACCCTTGCATCCAACTTGCCAATTCTGACATTCCCATCCCCCCCTTCCAACCTTTCTTGCCCCTGCATCCTGAGCTTAATTTCTTCAATTTCATGGAAGATCCATTTAATGGATTGGAAATTGGACACCAAATTGTTGTGGGCATTGTTTAGGAGCTCTGTCCCCATTTCCCTCATGTTGTCACTAAGAATCACCAAAGTTGAGTCAATGAGCTCCTCCAACTAAATTTATCCATCCCGACATCAAGGGCTTTAGGGGTTATGAACCTCACCTAGAACCCCCATAATATTAGAATTTCCCCTTTTTATGTAGAAAAAACTTGATGATTTATCAAGTTAAGGATCTTAAATAAGAATTTGGTTTTTTCAATAATTAATGTATATGGCCCTACTTTTACCTCTGACAAGAGGAAGTTATGGCTGAAGTTAGGGACACATTTACAAGCTCTCAATCAATTTTGCATTATAAGAGGAGATTTCAATGCTATAACCTTGTCTTTGGAAAAAAAGAGAAGGATTGAAAAAACTACCTCAAACCTCTGTAGATTTCAATCACTAGATAAGTACCAATGCCTTGGTGAAAGTTACCTTAGTAGAAAAATCTCTTACTTGGAACAAAAGAAGGAAAACCTTTAATCAAATAGTAGAAAATTTGAATAGGCCTTTTACTTTGGGCAATTTTCTAGGTCAAATCTCCCATCTTAGCTTAGAGACCTTACCATTTTAAGGATATGATCATTTTTCAATTCTTCTTAAGATGAATATGGGAGAAGCCCTAATTAGAAACCCTTTCAAATTTAAACAAATGTGGATTCTAGACTCCTTTCTTTTACGCCTATTGGAAACCTAGTGGAAGGAAGCAGAAGTCTCAAGGTCCAAAATATATAAGGTGGTGTAAAAATAAAAAATCATTAAGAATTAATTCATACAATGGGAAAAAACCAAGTTTGAAAACATCTTTGATCAAAAAAGAGGAAGTAGAGACAGAACTAGAATAGGTAAACATGGAAGTCATGGTAGTAGGTATGGGGGAAGAACTTTATATCTACGAAAAAAAACCTAAAAATAAAGCTATAAGAAATTATAGCCAAAGAAGAAGTCTACTAGAGGTAGAAATCTAGAGAGTTTTGGGTTAAAGAAGGGGATAACAACACAATTTTTTTATAATAGTACAAAGCTAAGAAGGGCTCAATAGAAGGTATCTAGGATCTAAATCAAGGAGGGAACTCATTTGGAGGATCCCTTAGAGGTGGCAAAGGAGGCCTCTTCCTTCTTTGATAATACTCTCAATGAAAACTCCTCAAAATTAAATTAGCAAGAATTCCTCAAAAACATTCCAAATATTGTTTCCTCAAATTAGAAAAAAAGCTCTCATGGCAAGATTTATTAAATTAGAAGGAGAAACAACACTAGATTAGATAAACCTAGATAAATCCCCTAGACTAGATGGCTTCCTACCTAGGTTCTTCCAAAAATGTTGGAATTTCCTAAGAGAAGAAGTTACTAGGGCTCTAGAAGGAGTTTGTAATTCAGGAGGGCTTCTCAAGGAGGTAAATCACACCTCCTAGTTTTTATCCCTAAGAAAGAATCTCCTAAAAATTTTAAGGATTATAGACCTATAGCTCTTTGCAATAATTTGTATAAATTACCAATGAAAACCATAGATAGTAGGATTCAAAAGCTATTACCATCTCTCATCAGTGAAGAACAAAAGGGTTTTGTCCATGGCAGATCAATATATGATGGGGTTGTTATTGCTCAAGAAATTATGCACTCCCTACAATCCACTAGAAAACTTAGTATGCTCATAAAACTGGACATAAGAAAAGTTTATGACAAAGTAAACTGGTACTTCCAATGCAAATATCTCCAAGCATTTGGCTTTGCTAAAACATGGATTACCTTAATCTTCCATTGTATCTCCACACCAATATTTTTAGTGCTAATTAATGGATCCTTGGAATGATGTTTTTCTCCCTCAAGGGGACTAACACAAGGGGACCCGTTGTCTCCCTTCATGTTCATCCTAATGTCAAAATCCATGGGAAGAGCATTCCAAGCTAACCATTCAAACAAATTTCTTAAATGAATTCAACCAGCTAGGGATGATGAACCAACAACCCACCAACAATTTGTGTATGACACAACTCTATATGGGGAAGCCATCATTTTAGAAGCTAGAAACATGAAAAGAATTCTAAACAATTATATGGATGTATCAGGTTAGGAGATCAATCTAGCCAAATCAAAAATCTTCTTTTTCAACACCAATATCTCATTAGGGGTATATATCAGAAAAGGAACCTTTCCTTTCAAATACCTTGGTATCAATATGGAGACAAGGAGAAAATGTTCAGCCAGTTGGGATGGTTTAATAGGAAAGATAAAAGAAAGGATCCAATCATGGAAAGGAAAATGGAAAAATTGGGTAGGCAGATTAACCCTACTAAACTTAGCTCTTGCCAGTATCCCTATCTTCCACCTTTCACTCTCTAGCATGCCAACTCAAAAAAGAGATGCTTTGAAAAAATAAGTTTAGGGACTTCCTATGGAAAGGAATTGATAAAATAATAAAATTTAACTAATTGCTTGGGAGAAGGTCTATAGGCCTAAGGAAAATGGAGGTTTTGGGATTAAAAACATTAAAGATCAAACCTTAGTCCTTAGGCAAACAATTTTCTAGAGAATGTTCAAGAACCCACACTTGAAATAGGAAAGAATACTATACAAAAAATACCTTGATCCAAATGACTGCCTTAGTCTCCTTAGGACCAAATCTCCCTCAGTGAGATCTGGTATATAGAATTTCATGATTAGTTGTAGATTCATTATCTCAGAAAAAGTTACTTGGAAAGTAGGGAAGAGAGATAAGGTGAGATTCTAAATAGACTCTTGGAAAGGGTGTTTGATTACTAATAAGAAAGGAAACTTCCATATTATAAGAGAAGCCTTGGAGAGTTCTTGTGGTCCTTACCTTTGTAACTATGTGGTTATAAGCAAATCATCTCCTAAAGGTTGGAAATGGAAATCCTTCCATAAGTTCAATGTTCCCTAGTTAGATAAGGATTTTCTTCTATCCATCCTTAAAAATAGGACATTTTATTTATCTAGCAAAGATAAATTGATTTGGGAAGGCTCTAAATCAGGGGATTTTACACTAAAAGAAGGTTATAATTACCTTATGGAAATGTCAAATCATCCCAAAATATAACAACTCTTCCAAACACTATCTGGTCTCTCTTCTTATCCAATCCTATTCTAAACAAAAACATCATTTTTAAAGGGTTATGGATAATTTATCCTTCCATAATTTTATGGGAATTATGGGAGGAAACAAACATGAGGAACTTTAGGACTATGAGAATGGATTATCAATAGCTAATAGTGAAAATAGAAACCCTAATCATTGAAGCTATCAATAGTATGGTCTGGTGTAATAGGGGAACCCATATCCCTATGACTTAGTGGGATGGATCTATGAGAAATAGATAGCGAGGACTTAAACTTCCTCCCTTTATAGGAACATGGAAGAATAAGAAATAAACATAAATGTGAGTCTGGGATCCACCCCAAAATGATTGGGTGAAATTTAATTTTGATGGAGCCTCCTAGGGTAACCTGAGAGTTGCTAGCATTGGTTTTTGTATTAGGAACCATAAGGGAGACATTTTTCTTAAATGTTGTAAATATATTGGTATTTCTTCTAATAATGAGGCAAAATTTAAAGCCCTTGTAGAAGGCATGTGGCTATATTCAAAATTTAATTTTAAATATATAGAAATTGAGAGTGACTCTACAATCATCATTAATGCCCTCTACAAGGGCTCCAAGCTAAATTGAAAATTAGAATCACTACTAGCAAAAGCCTTAGATATCCTCCAATCATTCAAATAGATAACCATTAACCATATCTACAAAGAAGGGAACAACTTTGCAAATCAACTGGCAAACGAAGGAGTTGATGGAACTAATAAAAGTAGTATCATACAAAGCATCTGGATAGGTAGCTAAACTAGCTCAAATAATATAAATGAGGACATCCTAAAACTTCCCTCTTTATGACCTTTGTGACATCAATGGAAGAGAAGCATTAAATGCATCATCCTAAACATAGCTACTTGGAAATTAGCTTGGGATAGCCTAGTAGATAATTTGGCTTATGAAGGAATAGATGGGAAGAGCAAAACCTTTGTTTTTCCACCCTAACCCTTCTTGACTTGATCCCTTAAGTAAAGCATAGGTAAGCTTTTAATATATTCTATTTATTAAAAATAAAAACATGTTTTACAATCCACAACTTTAATCGATAATTTTAAAATTCAAGCCTAGTATGGGTGCGGTTGAGGATCCCATCTCACAAAATTTTGTTCTTACTTTCCATTTATTAACCCCTGTACTCTTGGGTTCCCAATGACAATGTTATATGGGTAAATTTTATCTCTTCTCCCAAGAAAAATTTCTTCATTAAAATTTATTCTTGGATGTACTTTCAAATTGATGTTGATTAAATACTTCAATAGAGTGGCAAGCACTATCATGCATCTAACCCTCTAATCTTTGTGTGAGCCATAATTGCATTTATCTCCCCGATAAAGGCTAATAATTAGTTCATCCTTTCCTTCTATTTATTAAGGATGTTAGCATGAATACTAATGATACTACATTAGGGGAGTATCTTAATCATTGGAGACTATTGATATGTTTCATTCATGACTATGTTTGTCATTGATGTCAACATAGTAGTAAGTTCGTGAAGATTGGCAGAGTAGCATACATAGATCTTAGTTGTACGAACATGATTTTGAGTGTTTGGTGATGCACATGGACATTTTTAGTACAGTTTCCTGATGAGGAGGCTTAATGTGCAGCACGTAAGTCAAAGATGTATGGAAGTTGTACTTGATTTATTGAGAGCAGTATAGAGACAGAGTGCTTGGAAAGCAGTTTTTGATGTTTGTGTTATATCTTTCATTTGAGATGTAATAAGAAGATGTGTGGTTAGCTAGTAACAAAGGATAGTTTGATGGTGATGTTAGCAAGTGCATAGGTCCTAAAGTCGCATGTATGAAGTCTTCTATATACTGTGAGTTGACAATGTTATTTTAATTGTAAAGTAATTCATTGTCTTATTATAATTAATTAGGAAAGCCTCAAGGCTGACTCAAGGAATTATTTTGAAGATATGGTATAAAGGAAAGATGTTTTCCTTTTTTGTAATGTGTTGTTATTGTTGTACAAAGTGCAAAGTGCAAAAAGGAGCAAAGTGTTTGTTGAATGTGAGTAAGCAAGCCAAGGGATTATTGGATGCAAGTTTTGTGATCTAGTTACAAGATCAAAAGGAGTAGAAGTCTGGTTGATATGACAGTAGAAGAGGAAGGAAGTACTATTCATTTCTATTATTCTATAAGGAATACTACAGAGATCATTTGGGTAGTGGGTTCATTGGTCTTGCCCTTGAAGTTGTTTGGGCAGTGGGTCCAGCTATCCTCCACAACTCCTAACAAGGTCAGCACAACTCCTAACAGGGTTGGAATCTCCTAATAGGGATTCAAATTCTCTTAATATAATCCATCCTCTAACAAGGAATATTTATATTAGTACATCATCTTGTGGGTACCATCCCCATCGAGCTTTTCCCGCTGATCAAGGGTTTCCCTAGTTAACATATCTGGTGTTATTGTGCATGAGTATATTGTTGTGGTTTTTAATTATATTGCTCATATGGTTAAGTTTTTTTAAGTTTGATATTTTTGATAATAGTTGGATAATTAATTCACCCCCCACCTTTAGTTATATTAGTGAACTATATATTCTAACAATTGGTATCAAAGCATCGAGTCCTTGAAGGATAAGCTTAACAACTTTGGGAGATTGAGGGCAAATCTTTTTAGAAAGGATAGTCCTAGATTTGATTGTGTAGACACCTAAATCCTTTAGAAAATAAAGTATTTTTTATTTTCTGAAAAAGTCCCTGATGACATCATGATTTATTAATTAATTATTTAATTAATTTATTTATTTATTTTTATGCCATTAAATCCCTTTATCTTAATTAAAAATATTTAATTAAGGAATCCCTCCCAAAAATGTTTAAATCTTATTTAAACATTATTTCCTTACTTATTAATTATTTAATTAATAAATTGACCAAAAATATCAAAATAATTTTTTTTTTTTTTTTTGCCCACAACTTGGCCAATTTCCTTAAGACCACTAACCTCTTCCAAAATCTTCTAATCCTTCTTTAATTTCGATTAAAGGCTAATCCCATCATTTCCTACCCCTAATCCCAACTCAAAATATTTAATTAAGATTAAATATTAATCCTCATGTTTATTAAAAATATTTTAATAAATGTCCCTCAACCCAAACCCTTGAAATAAATAAAACTTTATTTATTTCCTAAAAACCTTATTTATCCTCATCCTAGGAAGTTCTAGACTCTTCTAGAAAGTCTTCATCCTCATCCAAAGCCTAGACTCTTCTAGAAGATGTCAATCCTTATCTTTGACCCTAATCCTAATCCCCCCCCAACCTTGTCACATTCCCTAAACATGGGTTAAGACTTGCTAACCTAAGCCAAAGCCAACAAATATCTCCTCCTTCACCCACCCTCATTAAATGCCATCCACTTGCCCATCTCTAACAAGCCTAATCTAATCTTAACCCAAGCCTAATCCAAGCCTTAATCATTTGCACATTCCTAAGTCAAGATTAAGACTTTCTTAATCCAACCCAAGTCAAAATATCTCAACTCTCTCACAAATATCCCAACCATAAAATTTTATGAAGCCCACAAAGCCATAAATGACTCTCACAAGCTCATTCATTGCTCTTACAAGCCATTGTGAGGGTCTTTATGAGCTTTGAGCCTCCTTTGTTGACCCCTCAACCCCTCTTGCTCTAACCAATGACCCTATGACATGTGTCACTCCCTAATTGACTGTAAGGAAGCACAATCCATGTGCTCTCCTCTCATTCAATCTAAACCTTCCATAAGCTTTCTCCCATCCTTGCATCCTAGCCCTTGATCCCTCAAGCCCTTTGCTTATTTAAGGAATCCTCTCCCAAGCCATTTTAACACAATCATCCATAGTAACAAAGTAATGCCATTTTGATCATGAAGTAAAGCCATAATGCCATTTTTGATAAGGCATTTTACATCAAATCCATTCACCCAAGCAAAAATCCATCAAGAACACCATTGAAGCCTTTGGAGAATTCAGCATACATCCTATCAAATTAGACAAAGCTACTCAACAAGAGAGCTTCTCATTGAGAGAGCCCATTAATGGCTCATATCCTCAATTGAGAGCTCATCTTAGTCTATCTTGAAGTTACGTTTATTTATTTTTGTGAATACTTTTGATTTGATATTTAGTGTTCTTTGCATTACTAATCCTTGTATACATTCTGGCACACCCGGTGGGATCCTGCATGGGTCATGCTTGTTATCATTTGTAGTCAAAATTGCATGTTTTGTACTAACTTTGGCTAATTTTCATGTTTTGGTGATTGGTAGGGGCATTTAATCAGGTTTTGCAAGTCCAAGGAAGCAAGAAGAAGATGAAGCAAGAGTTCTTTCCAAACATTCTGATGGGATTTAGAGTGTTTTCAAATTTTTCAAGCTTATAGGTGGATGGAGCACTTGGAATTCTTCTTCCTCTTCTTGTCTATATTCTTCTTCTATTCTGTCTACTTCTTCTTCTTCTTCTTGTGGGATCTTGGCCAAAAAAAAATTTAAGGGAGCAAAATCATACACACCGTATTTTAGTGCTTAAAATGAACCCCCAAATCATACTTAAATCCATTAAAAAACTAAAAATTTGCAAAAAAATCTATTAACAAACGAAACTAAATCAATCCAATCATTTGCATCCTTCCAACACCAAGGTTTTAGATGCATTCATGCAAAGTTAGGAACACTTCATTTTTGGAAACTTAAAAAAAACTTCAAGTTTCCATTTCAAAAGGTTCAAAATCAACACTAAGTGCACACAAAATTCTAAATCAAACTCAAAGCATCAATCAGGGATAAAATGAGCTTCATTTGCAAATATTTTAAAGTTCTTTTAAAATCTCATGAAAACTAAGAGTCTTAAATGGTTGCCAAAATTGTCCTAAAAGCTTTGTTATTTGTTCCAAACAAATGTCATGTTGTAAAATCTTGAATGTTTCCTAGGTTTTTCATGCATCAAAACAATCTAGGAATATCATTTTTGGGCTTAAAACATGCAAACTAGAACACAAAATCTTGAATGAAAACCAAAGTCCAAAGAGTCTTTTTTTTTTTAGTCAAAAACAATCTTGAATGATCTAAATTGGAAAGAAAAGCATCCCTATTCCTTCCTCTTTGAATTTCAGTTCAAACAAACTCAATCTTGAATGATCTAAGGTTAAAACAAAGCACTTCAAAGTTCTTAAAACAACACGCAAAATCTCAATCTTGAATGCTCGAAGAAAAGAACTTGAATGTTTAAATACTCGTCTTTGAATGCATGTTGCTAAAATCACTCTTGAGTGCCATGGATTAAAATCAAGTTTGTTTTTTTTCATTGGAATGCATAACAAATCCAATCTTGAATGCCATGGATCAAATAATCATTATCATACATCACACTTCATCTTTTGGGGCATAAAAAGAATCCACAGTTTAGAAACTTTCTAAGTTATAAAAACAAATAAAGACACTTTGAGTGAGTTTGTTGTTGGACTCGCCCTCTTTAATCACCCATCATTCTAACCATTGGTTGCAATATCAACGCCATATATAGGGATCGGTCTACCTAAGAAGGTGTTAAATGCTCCACAAAAATCAAACTCCACTCACTTGAATTTTTATTGGTTTTTCTAAAATAGAAAATTTCTTGAATGCACATTAGTCTCACTAACACTTCATTTGAGCATAAAAATTGAACAAATCTTGACGTGGAGGGCCTCCAGGTGCACACTTGAAATTGAGCTTTACACACATCTTTGTTTTGGCCTTAAAATGAACAAACACCAACTCTTAAATACCTTAAAGGAAATAAATTAATATTTGACATGGAGGGCCTCCGAGCACGTGGGTTTACTTTCTTGTTGACCCTAACTCTCCTTTGTGTATTCATTCTTCAATCACTTCTCTTTTGTTGGCACATTTCAAATTGGAATTAAACCTTTGCATCTTAATCACATGTGTTTTCAAAAGGTCTAGATCAGAAAACTTAAGCGTCAGTTGGAAAAGAACTCTGTCTTTTAGCCCAAGATCATCCAAGTCTTCTCTCCCCTTGTCGTCTTTCAAGCCCATCTTGGGTGCATAAGATTAGGATCCAAAATCTTGTTTAAGTTTTAGGAGGCCTGCTCGAGGATTTCATCACCTCTTGGGATGACCTCAACTCCAGCATTCCAGCAGAGTATAAAGATTAAGAGGTGAATCCAAAGACACCTCTCTTGGGATCAAAATTTTGTCACTCGAGCTAAGCCTCAAGGAACTTTATACCCTTGAGAAGTGAAACAAGAGAAGTGGGTTACCACTCCTCTTGGCTGTGTGACATCTTTTTGGTTTCATTTATGGATTTGGGCCTCACGTACCTTGCATATATCAAGGACTCCCTAGCTAAACCAAATTTCATCCTTGTAGAAAGCTTCCTAAGATGTTGGTGTGTTTGACGTGCTTGCTCCAAACTTTTGTTTGCTTGTTTGTTCATAGCTCTTGAATGAATGTTTGCCAACTTTGGTCAAAATCCCAGAAAAGAAAAAATCTCCTAGCTCAAGGCATACTTAGCGTAGTCACTACCTCATCAGAAAATCATCCAAGCTCCCCTGCCGCAATTGAATCTATCTAGCTCTTTGCTTTAGAACAATCCCAAATCCAAATTCCATCCAAATCATCCCCCTAGCCAGCTAGAAACCCAATCCAAAATCACCCAAGCCTTTAAGGAATTGTTATCCAATCAATCTATCCAAATCCCTCAATCTCCCCAAGATTATTCCTTTGACAGAGCTTTGTCTAGGGTAATCTAGCCTTGTCACTTGTCATCCGTCATCACCTTAAGCTAAAGGTTGGGATCCACAAGTGGTCAATCTCGTGTCATGCCATAGGATCATTTGTCTATCCTCAAGTTGACACCAAAAGCCACCAATCTTGCACATAGGAAAGCAAAACTCTCACTTTTTGACAGCATGCCCTTGAAGTCTTCCATCCACAAGAAAGCCAAAAATCTCCAGCCAATCCTCCTTAGGTTTGTCATGCAGCTTTGACTCTCCCTAGGAAATCTTTCATTAGCCAATCTGAAATCTGCGCTTAATCCAAATCCAACCATGAGCTTCCATGTTCATCCATATGCAAGACCCCATCCCCATCCAACTCATCATCAAAACATGAAATCCCAACCCTATCATGATGAGTTTGGTCACATTGTCCTTTCTCCCGCTACATCCTATTCCAATGATGATGAAAATCTTGTTGACTATGATGGGTATCTTGAGAGCCTTAGATGCCTTCCACCAACCATCCCCCAAAATCCAAGCATTCCTCCAAACTATCTAGTCATGCCATCTCATATCCCAGCTTCTCCTCCATCACCCAATCAACCAAGCTTCCAATCTTCCACCCCCATCACACCAGCTATTCTTTTCAATCCACCACCTCCACCTCCAACACATGAGTCTCCCCAGAATCTCCTAGAGGAAATACAAGAAAAGCTGCCTCCAACAGTCGATAAGCCATGTCATTTAATCCAACCATGTGAAGTAGTTAGTGCTGAAGCTTCCTCGTCTATAATATCACCTCCATCTCCCATAGCTATCATCCCCATAACATCCATCAAATTGCTTAAAATCTTTCCACTTCCCACAAGCATCAAAATCCCACCACCTGTCAAGTCCCTCCAAATCCTATCCACATCACCTCCAAGCATTTCTCAAATCTCACATAATGACCCTTATGCATCCATCTTCTACTCACCCATCTCCACTACCGAATCTCCCATCTATCCATCCACTGCCTTTGAAGAATCCATTCCTTCACCTCCTATCGCACCATCCACTCCAATCCAATCTTATCAAGATCCTGCCCAAAAGCATGTTGACATCCCCCAAAGAATAAAAGAAGATATCATCGTACCATGTCTTCCATCCATAGTGCAGTCACCATCCCCTCCATCTCCAAAACCTCAAGCCATACCTCCTCTACTGCAGGATATCTTTTCATCCCATCAGCTAAATCAAGATCCTATCCTACCATCTCCTCCACTCCATGCTTCCATCTTACCACCTATCCAAGCTATTCCACCATCTATAATCTACCCTCTTGGTTCACTTACATTCATCCATGGTGGCCCCCTCTCAGCAGAAGAATTAAGAACAGTATCTCTCCATTGTAGTACATCTAATAAAGCACTTCTACCATTTTCTACAAGCAAAAAGTTTCCTCAGCTCATTCAAATGCTCAATTGATGGAATTATCAAGGTCAAAGTTTAGGACCGCAAGAGCAAGGAATCAGAGAGCCTATTATTGCACAAAAGAATCTAGGATTTCATGGTCTTGGATATGTATCCAAAGGCTCACCATCTAAAAGTGTTGGTACACACCATCCCCAAACCAAGCCTATCTCCAGGCCCACCATTCTAGCCTCCCATCACTCCTTCAAGAAATCTTATGTCATCCCCCCTCCACGATCTTTGCAACCCAAAACAACCTACTATATCCCCCCTTCATCTACTAAATCCATTTTGGGTTCCCATGTCCCAAAATCTACCATCCTCCTATCAGCCATCATAAAAATCCTATTCCCTCCATTCCTACACAAGATCAACAAAGGGACATATCAAGGCACATCATCCATCATCATCCCCCTACATGCTCTTCCATATCCTCTCCATCTCACAAAGCTTCTCCTAACCATCTTCCCAAAGCTTACCACAACAATGTGAATACCAACTTCAAAATGCATAAAGCTAAAAATCCACATCCTAGGCAATCATATGTCTATTCTAAAAGACATACTCCAAAAAGGCAAAATCCAATCAAAGAATGCAAAACAATGCAAAAGCCTATGGAAAGAAAATCCAAAACCATGTGGATCCCAAAGAAAAAATTTGAAACCCAATGCATAATGGCATCCACCGTTGCTAATCCCCCATCCAGTGATTCATGTCCCCCATCTCCTAACTCCATCTTGGGTGCCTATATCCCTAAGCACACTTCCACAAATCCTCCATCAAGCCCGCATCTACCATCTATCCCCCATATGCTCTTTTCACACCCATCCCAACATGTGCCAATGTTGATCTTGCAAGCATCCCAATCTTATGCTCCTTTCCAGCCTTTTCATCCCTCCATCTCCTACCATCAATCCCATCTAATCTGATCTATTGCATAAATCACACATTCGGTGTACCAACAACTAGCAACAAAATTGAACATTCCAATAGCCAGTGAAAAATCCCAAAAAAGCCAAAAAAAGCTCAAGAAAGCCAAAATCATTATAGCTAAGTCCAAAGTAAAAAATTCAAAAAAATAAAGAAAAATAAAGCGTCCACTGGCGAAAACTTGGCAATTCAAGCGCCTTGGACAAGTACCACGATGAAAACTTGGCTAACAAGCATCATGTGTAATCCATCCATCCCTAGCTTAGCCTATCATCCTCATGCTTTTGGTCACATCTTGCCTTCCAACTCCATCTTCCAATTTATCCACCTATATTTCATCCTCCAGCTTTTATCTATCACTATCCACTTATCTTCTGCAACCTCACCCCATCATCCTAGCTATCATCCATCTCCCTAGCACCTTTAGCTTTTCCATCATAGCTTCAATCCTATCGCATCCATCATAAGACCTCCTTCCGCATGTCATCTTCTGACTAGGGGTACTGTATTCCTTGGAGATCTTGTCTTGTCCATCCTCCCTTGTCATTGGTATCTTGCTCTAGGCTATCTTCATGCAAATACAATGTCATCCTCTCATTAGCCATTCACTCTAACACCATCTATCAGCTCAGCTACCACCAACCTTAGCATTGTCCCCATCCTTGGTCACACATCTATCATCATCATTGGATGCATCCTACCAAATCCATATCTTTCGCTATCACCTCATCCTTAGCTTCTGCATCTTCCACCAACTTGAGCCATCTCACTATCTTATCATTCGGACCTCTTGTACAGCTTGTAAATAATCTTGTGTCCAATGCTTGTATCATACCTTGTATCATAGCTTGTATATCCAATCTTGTCAAAAACAACTTGTACGTTTGTACCATATCTTGGTCTGTTAGCTTGTACATCCTCTTTAGCTTAGTACAATTGTATCTATCTAGCTTTCATGTTGGTTCATCCTTGATCAACATCTTACACACATTGCACAAATCTTGGTTAGCTATTCCAATGCATCCTTTAGATAGATCTCCTATCATCAAAGTGTTATCCTTCTCATTTCAGCTTGCCAAGTGCATCACTCATCCAAATCCACCAGCTTAGGTGCTCTCCAATAGATCCTTGCAGGATATAGCTTTCCTCATGTTTGATCTTGGTCCGTTAGTACCTCGTCCTACCCATCTCATTGGCAAATGGTTCTCTTTTGGATTTTTGCTTTCTTTTGATTTGGAATCTTCCCTTTTGGGACTTGAAGTATTTTCCAAGCAATCTCCTTGTTCCCTCCTCACGGTTGCCACAATCTTCCATATCATGGTATGCTGCGAATGGGGCAATTTGAGAGTAAGGTATTGATCAGGTCTTTCATTTGTTTTTTTTTTTTCTTCTTGTGGGTTACCCAATGTCGATTCCTCGATTCCATGTTGTTTCCTTGGGGTTTCATGTGTGCTACTAAGGCAATCCTTGCATGTTTGTTTTGAATCAATCTGTTAGTCCTCTGTATGGTTGGTGACACGGCCTTGATGTTCTTGGTAACCTTGACAATTAACCAATAGTCCTATAGCAAATCTAGTGCTCAACTACATGGTGGTACTTCTCTTTGAAGTATCCCCCTGCTTAAAAAGCTTCAATGGATTCCCTTCATCTCCATTATTCCCCCGTCCATATCCAACATCTATCTATCCTACCCCAGCTTATGCATCAGTATCTCTTTGAATCAATCTTCACTTTTAGCTTTAGGGATCCACAATCCTAGTCTTAAGGATCCACCAATCCAATCAATCCATCAAGCCTCATCTTTCAAGATCCACAATCCTAGTCCTAGGGATCTCCGAAACCCATCTTCTGCCAATCTAACTCTTTGAAATCCTATTGCATCAGCTTTATAATCCCCTCATCCTTCTCCCTACCCTGGATTCCTTTTTATAGCGCTCCGCTCCTTCATCCTCCACCTTCCCTAAAGTCTTAAGCTTGCTTCCTCTTGTGCATCTGATTCTCCTTTATCATTCTCCCATAGTGAGAGTTTGAGCTAATTCAGTCCCTTCTCTTTGCCAATCTGAGTCTCCTTTCTTATCTCGGATTCTTGTATTTTCAAGAAGCCATCGAGCCTCATTTTCTCTCCCCACCACCTTCTTGAGGGGGCATCTCATAGTCTAGTCTTTCCTTCTTATCCAAGATTGGGGCAACTTTGTTGCTAAAACATCTTCTCCATGTCGTTTATATCTGAACTTCTTTGAAATAGTGTTGTTTCAACACTATCTCAAAGAGGGGCAAAATGTAGACACCAAAATTCTCTAGAAAATAAAGTATTTTTTATTTTCTGAAAAAGTTTCTAATGACATCATCATTTATTAATTAATTATTTATTTAATTAATTTATTTATTTTTATGCCATTAAATCCCTTTATCTTAATTAAAAATATTTAATTAAGGAATCCCTCTCAAAAATGTTTAAATCTTATTTAAACATTATTTCTTTATTTATTAATTATTTAATTAATAAATTGACCAAAAATCTCAAAATAAATAATTTATTTGTTTTTTGCCTAAAACTTGGCCAATTTCCTTAAGACCACTAACCTCTTCCAAAATCTTCTAATCCTTCTTTAATTTTGATTAAAGGCTAATCCCATCATTTCCTACCCCTAATCCCAACTCAAAATATTTAATTATGATTAAATATTAATCCTCATGTTTATTAAAAATATTTTAATAAATATCTCCTCAACCCAAACCCTTGAAATAAATAAAACTTTATTTATTTCGTAAAAACCTTATTTATCCTCATCCTAGGAAGTTTTAGACTCTTCTAGAAAGTCTTCATCCTCATCCAAAGCCTAGACTCTTCTAGAAGATGTCAATCCTTATCTTTGACCTTAATCCTAATCCCCCCCCCCCAACCTTGTCACATTCCCTAAACATAGGTTAAGACTTGCTAACCCAAGCCAAAGCCAACAAATATCTCCTCCTTCACCCACCCTCATTAAATGCCATCCACTTGCCCATCTCTAACAAGCCTAATCTAATCTTAACCCAAGCCTTAATCATTTGCACATTCCTAATTCAAGCTTAAGACTTTCTTAATCCAACCCAAGTCAAAATATCTCAACTCTCTCACAAATATCTCAACCATAAAATTTTATGAAGCCCACAAAACCATAAATGACTCTTACAAGCCCATTCATTGCTCTTACAAGCCATTATAAGGGTCTTTATGAGCTTTGAGCCTCCTTTATTGACCCCTCAACCCCTCTTGCTCTAACCAATGACCCTGTGACATGTGTTACTCCCTGATTGGCTATTAGGAAGCACAATCCATGTGCTCTCCTCTCATTCAATCTAAACCTTCCATAAGCTTTCTCCCATCCTTGCATCCTAGCGCTTGATCCCTCAAGCCCTTTGCTTATTTAAGGAATCCTCTCCCAAGCCATTTTAACACAATCACCCATAGTAACAAAGTAATGCCATTTTGATCATGAAGTAAAGCCATAATGCCATTTTTGAGAAGCCATTTTACATCAAATCCATTCACCCAAACGAAAATCCATCAAGAACACCATTGAAGCCTTTGGAGAATTGAGCATGCATCCTATCTAATTAAACAAAGCTACTCAACAAGAGAGCTTCTCATTGAGAGAGCTCATTAATGGCTCATATTCTCAATTGAGAGCTCGTCTTAGTCTATCTTGAAGTTACGTTTATTTATTTTTGTGAATACTTTTGATTTGATATTTAGTGTTCTTTGCATTACTAATCCTCATATACAGATGGGACCAACTATGATAGTTGGAAGGAGAAGATGAAGACTCATCTAATGTGTATGGGCATGGGTTACTGGCTCTTGATAAAGAGTGGGAAGACAATTGTCAAAGAAGAGAAGAATGAAGAATGGAGTGGAGCAAAGAGAGATTTTTTCATGTGTAACATGAGAGCTAGAGAAGCATTAATATCAACTCTTCTAGAGAATGAATATAGTCAAGTAAAGTCACTTGAAACATCTCATAAAATTTAGAAAGAATTAGAATCTATTTTTGAAGGAGATAAACATACTAAAAGAGTAAGATTGAATATTTGGATATGTGCATTTCAAGATGCTAACATGATGGAAGATGAATTTATAAGAAGTTATGTTGGTAGGATATCAGAGATTGTTGTAGGAATTAAGATATATGGTGGGGAAAAGGAAGAAGATGAGGTTGTATGGAAGATCTTGAAAAATTTGGCACCTCCATTCAAACAAGTAGCTCATATGATTTAACTACTTATACCCTATACTACAGAGTTTTCCAGTGAAATGTTTCTTGGAAGATTAGAAGCAATAGAAGTAGGTCTGAGACAATCAGGAAAACTAAAAAGAGTTGAGACAACTTTTAGTGCCTTAAATGTTCGGCCAAGGGTGTATAGAAGTGCAAGTACACATGGAGATTATGTTAGTAGTAATAGAACTAGATCTAATGAAGACAGGAAAATTGAAGAAGGTATAACACTTCTTGTGAAAAGAGAAAAAGATGGTAAGAATATTTTTAAATGTTGTAAATGTAATTAGTTTGGTTATTATGCATCTAAATGTCCTAAAAGAGAGAAAAAGTATAAAGGAAAAATCAATCCTAAGAGACCTAGTACTTTTTTGTATGCTAATTAAGAAGAGTCCTCTGATGAAAAAGGTTAGAGTGAAAGTGATGATGAGCTAGGATTTGTAGCTATTAAGGAAGATGAACTTGATAAAGAAATTAGAGAAGAAAAGACTCTAGTTTCCCAAGTCGAAAAGAAATATAATTGGATAATAGACATTATTTTTATACATTACATGAATGGTGATATGAATAAGTTTGTTAAATTTAGAAACTATGAGGGAGGTATTGTTAGAGTTGGTAACAATGCAGTCTATCATATTACATGAATTGGATCCTTTACTTTAGATGGAAGAACTAACATTGATGATGTTTATTTTGTTGATGGATTAAAGCACAATTTGTTGAGTGTTGGACAGTTAGTGGACAAAGGGTATCAATTGCAATTCATAGAAAATACTTGCACTATCAAGGATAAGGATGGTAAGATGATTAGAACTGGAACTAAGTCTAGAGGTAATGTATTTTAGTTGAATCCCACTGAAATGACTTGTTTGGTTGCTAAAGTGGATAACAGTTGGTTATGGCATAGGAGATGTTGCCATATAAACTTTGATAATATTGTGAAGGTTAGTAGCATGTTTGTAGTAAGAGATTTGCCTAAAATAATAAAGCCTCTACTAATGTGGTTTACAAAGAATGTATTTTGGGTAAGCAAAAGAAGGTATCTTTTCCTAACAAAAATTTCACAACCATGGAGAAGTTGGAGATTGTTTACACTGATCTGAGTGGTCCCTCTAGAACAAGAGGATTCTATGGTGAAAGGTATTTTATCATTTTTGTTGATGATTTCACTAGAATGATGTGGGTTGTATTTCTTAAAGAGAAGTATGAAGATTTTGAGAAGTTTAAGCTATTTAAGAATAGAGTTGAGAATGAATCTAGTGTTAAGATAAAATGTTTGAGATGAAATAGAGGAGGAGAATTCACCTCTAGAGAGTTTAACATGTTTTGCAAAGAGAATGGAATCAAAAGAAAATTATCTTCACCTAGGACACATGAATAGAATGAGATTTCATAAAGAAGAAACAGATTAGTAGTAGAGGAAGCAAGAATGTTGTTGTTTGAGAATGATGTATCCAAGAGATTTTGGAGAGAAGAAGTCAATACTACAATGTACACTATCAACAGAGTACATATCAGAAAAGGTATGAGCAAGACACCTTATAAAATATGGTTTGGTCATTTACCATCAGTTAAGTATTTTAGAATATTTGGAAGCAAGTGTTATATTAATAGAGATGATGATGTTGGTAAGTTTGATCCTAGAAGTGAGGAAGGTATGTTTCTTGGTTATTCATTGAAAAGAAAAGCATACAAATGTTTTAATTATAGAACTAAGACAATAGTTGAGTGCACAAATGTAAAGATTCACAAAAAGTTTGGAACTAAGGAAAATATGTTAGATTACTATTTTGATGAAGAAGAAGATAACTCTGGAATTGTTAGACAAAATGTTGAAGTTTTCTTTGAGACTAACAATGATCTGTAGAATGATGTGTTGAATGTTGAGCAAAGAGGAGAGTAGAGGTCTGAACCTAGGGATGAGATAAGAGTTGAGATGTCAATTCCTACCCCTAACAAGAATCTAACAAAGAATCACCCTCCAGATTAGATAATTGGATGCAAAGACAAATGTGTGATGACAAGAAATAGAGTTAATGAGGAGATATGTTTGATTTATCAAGTTGAACCTAAAAGTGTAGATGAAGCATGTAAAGATGATCGTTGGAATCAAGAAATGAAGAAAGAATCAGATTAGATTGTGAAGAATGAAACATGGGAGTTAGTTCCTAGACCTAAAGATAAGAATGTGATAGCAAGCAAATGGGTATTCAGAAACAAGATGAGTGAGCAAGGTGAAGTTGTGAGAAACAAGGCCAGACTTGTATGCAGAGGTTACTTGCAAGAAGAATGCATAGAATATGAGGAGACATATGTCCTTATAGATAGAAAGGAAGAAATAAGAATGTTCTTGGCTTATGCAATGAATAATAAGTTCAAAGTATATCATATGGATGTCAAGTCGGCCTTCCTAAATGGAGAACTTGAAGAAGAGGTATATATTGAGAAGCCTGAAGGTTTTCCTCTGACAAGAGAGAAAGATATGGTATGTAGACTAAAGAAAGCTCTATATGATCTGAAGCAAGCACCTAGAACATAGTATGCAAGGTTGGATAGTTATTTGGAAAAAGTTGGATTTAATAAAGGTGTGACATATAGTAACTTGTATTTGAAAGAAATTGAGAATGGTTTGTTGATAATAGTAATATTTGTTGATGACATCATATTTGGAGGTAATGATGAAGCAAGTGGTAAGTTTGCTGAAGAAATGAAGAATGTGTTTGAAATGAGCATGATAGGAGAAATGAATTTTTTCCTAGGATTGTAGATTGTGTAGAAAAATGATGGTATTTTCATCTCACATGCTAAGTACTTGAAGGATTTGTTGAAGATATTTGGATTGGAAAGTTGTAAGCTTGTTGGAACACCTATGATAACTGGTCACAAGTTATCTAGCAAGGATGAGACACCTATAGTTGAGTAGAAGAAGTATAGATCCATGATTGGAGGTTTGCAATATTTGACTCACACCATACTAGATATAGCAAATGCAATTGGGATTGTAGGTATATTTCAAGTTGATCCTAAGGAGTATCGTAATGCAATAATAAAGAAAATATTTAGATATTTGAAAGGAGCATCTGAGTATGGAATTTGGTATGATAGATCAAGTGATTTCACTCTATGTGCATATACTGATGCAGATTGGGCATGTAGTATGGGTGATAGAAAGAGCACCAATGGTGGAGCATTTTTTCTTGGAGATAGATTGGTTTCTTAATTGAGCAAGAAACAAGATTATATCTCATAGAGTACATCAAAAGGAGAGTATATAGTAGTAGCAAATAACTATGATCAAGTTATGTGGATCAAGTAGTTGTTGAAAGATATTGGAATTGAATTTACAAAACATGTTATCATATATAGTGATAACATAAGTACTATAAGTATGTCTAAGAATCATGTATTTCATTCTAAGACTAAGCATATACCTATTAAGTATCATGTCTTGAGAGAGAAGGAAATAGAAAAAGATATTAGATTGGAATATGTTAGTACTAAAGATCATATTCCATATATCTTTATGAAGCCCTTACCTAAAGATACATATGAGTACTTGAGAGGTATGCTTGGGGTTATGCCCTTGCCTACTTCTAAGTAGATGATGCAGAAAAAGCATCAGTCTAGTGGTACAAAGCACTATTGTTATACTAGACTAAGTGTTGATGCTTCCTATATGGGGTTGTATTTGTGATGAACTGACTCATTAAGGACACTTGATATTTGGTCTTGAATAGTGTCTTTGGACACTTGAGTTGGTTGATGACTTGGAGTAGTAAATTGACATAATGAGGTCTTTGTCATTGATGTCAATGGGGAGAATATGCATGAAAAACATCTCCTAAGTATGTGTGGGGAGAGTGCATGGAAATTTCTACTTAATTAGGGAGATTTAGAAAGATTCATGTAAAGAAGGAGGAATATCTCTATGGGGGATATATGTTGCATGAAGAATCTTGGTGTATGGTGAGTTGTTTACTGTGAACAACTATCACCGATCCTAAAGAAAAAGAAGAATAGAGTAGTGTTCTAGAGGATTTCAGATTTGATTGATGAAGAGGATTTTAGAAGATGAGAACATCGGCAGTAGTAGCACAATATTGTCTTGGCATTCATGGAACTTAGATATTTCTCATCGATGTTGTCATCAATGCCAAAGGGGGAGATTGTTGGCATAAATGCTGATGATACTACATTGGGGGAGTATCCTAAGCATTGGAGTATTGACATATTGCATTCATGACTATGTTTTTCATTCGTGTCAACATAGCAGTAAGTCTATGAAGACTAGCAAAGTAACAGACATAGATCTTAATTGTATAGACATGGTTTTGAGTGTCTGGTGATGTGCATTCATGGACATGTTCAGTACAATGTCATGATGACAAGGCTTAATGTGCAACTCATAATTTGAAGATGTACAAAAGTTGTACTTGATTTATTGAGAATAGTATAGAGACAGAGTGCTTGGAAAGTGGTTTATGATGTTTGTATTATATCTTTCATCTAAGATCTAATAAGAAGATGCATGACCAGCTAGTGATAGAGGACAATTTGATGGCGACATTAGCAAGTGTGTAGGTCCTAAAGTCGCACATGTGAAGTTTTGTATATACTGTGAGCTAAAAGTGTTAATGTAATTATAAATAAATAAATTATATTATTATAATTAATTGGGAAAGCCTCAATATTGACTCAAAGAATTATTTAAAGATATGGTATAAAGGAAAGATGTTTTCCTTATTTGTAATGTATTTTTATCATTGTATGCATTGCGAAGTGCGGAAAGGAACATAGTGTTTACTAAATGCGAGAAAGTGATCCAAGGCATTATTGGATGCATGTTTTGTGAACTAGTTATAAGATCATATCGAATAGAAGTCTAGTTGACATGACAGTGAAAGAGGTGTTAGGAATAAGGTGTTTCAACCTTGGATAATTCCTATTCTTATTAATTGTTTTGTAAATGTATTTTATTCAAATAATGTAATTAAGTGTGAGTGTACATGTCTAACTGGCATGTTGATGTGTCACTCCACTTGCATGTGTTTGCATCTTGAATTATGATGGATTCCTGTGATAGATTCCTATGAAAAATTCCTATGATAGATTCCTATGATGGATTCCTATGACGTGTAAGAGCTATCTTTGGAATATTTAATTGTGTGTAACGAGATCATGACTAAAAAAGTTATGACAAATTCTTATAACGCATAAGAACTATTTTTGGAAGATTTAATTGTGTGTAAGAAAATTGTGATTGAAACAATTATGACAGATTCCTATGACACGTAAGAGTTATCTTTGGAAGATGCCCTAATAATGGAAAGCACGTTATATCAACACTTTGAGGGCTCTAGATAGTTGTGTGAGGAAGGTGTGTGAGTAGTGAATTGTTGGTTGCTACTAGATAAGTCTTCCATGTCCTAAAAGAGCTTGCACTACAAGTATGTTGTAACTGTTGAGTTGGAGATAATACATTGTGCAGGGTTTGGAGGGGTGGGGTTGTTTTATGGAAAGGTTTTTCCCCACTAGCATATCTTTGTATTTGTGTATTATTATTTCTTTATCTATTTTTTGTATTAATGGTTGATTGCAATATTGTTGTTTTACTAAAAGTGAATCTAAAATTGTAAGGATTTTAAAAGAATTTGCACAATACTTTCATAAAGAGATTAGTGTAGGAAGTTGTTTCTGCACCTGAGTTTCCTTATAAGTGGTATAAGAGCTTGATCAACTTTTGATCCTAGTTATTGGGTAGGTTTTTTGAGCTAATCTCAAGTTTGAGTGGGAGTTTTATGCAGAGCATTTTGAATCTTATTTGAAAATTGAGATGGCTAGTTCATCATATGGAAGAATGAAAGTGGAGAAATTTAATGGCAGTAATTTTGAGTTCTGGAAACTCAAGATGGAAGACTTGCTTGAAGATCTTGATCTATGGGAGGTGACTTCACTTGATGTGAGACCCACAACAATATCTCAAGAAGATTGGGATCTCAAGGATAGAAAAGCTAAGGGTCCCATTACACTCTATCTAGTTGATTCAGTTCTCCTGAATGTTCTTGATGAGAAGACCACAAACAGTTTGTGGACATAGCTTGGGTCTATGTATCAGGTCAAATCTCTAGTGAACAAGTTGTTCTTGAGGAAGAAGTTGTATTCTCTAAGCATGGAGGAAGGAGGATCTGTTATAGATCATCTAAATGCTTTTAATTTTCTAATTACATAGTTGACATCATCTAGTATCAAGATAGAGGAGGAGGATCGATGTATGACCCTATTATGTTCCTTGCTAGATTCATGGGACCATCTTGTGATGGCTCTTGGAAGTACTTTAGTCACTTTCAGAATGGATGATGTGGTGCCTCATTGTTATTTGAGGAGACGAGGAGAAAGTCATCAAATTCAGCTAAGGAAGCTCTTGTTGTTCGTGGTAGATCCAACAATAGAGGCAAGCAAAATGACAACAAGTCTAGAAAGGGTAGATCCAAATCCTGTGGAAAATCAAAGAATCTTGGAAAGTCTAAGGCAAAATGTTGGAGTTGTCATAAGACAGGGCACTTCCATAAAACTTTAAAGAGTTAAAGAAGAAGAAGAAGGCCTTAGATTCAAGTTCAAAAAAATCTCAAGAAGATGGCAATGCTTTCATTGCAACCTTGGTAGTGCATGCATCTAATGATGTGTGGTTGATAGACTCAAGTGCTTCTTTCCACATGATCTCTCATCAATGCTAGTTCTCAAAGTATGAAGTTTTCGACGGTGGAAAGGTGTAGGTGATGATTCTCACCTAAAGATAGTTGGACGATGACGAGTCACTATCAAATTCCCAGATGGACGAGTAAAGGGGATCAACAAGGTAATGCACATCCCTGGTTTGGCATGAAACCTATTATCTATTAGTATATTGAATGATGTAGGTGTGCAAGTTATTTTTTCTAAAGATGGATGCAAGATGATGAGAGGAGCTATGGTGCTTGCTAAGGGTACTAGGAGAGGTACTCTGTTTTAGCTTGATGCATGCATTTCTCAGTGCAATAGTTATTTTGTTTCAAAGAAGAGAGCAACTATCACTTCATCCCCACCATTTGAACGAGCAGTAAAGAAGACTGTGGTTATTGGTTATGATGGTAGTGTAGCATGTGTACCTAAGGGTGCAAACACATTGGAAGGAAAGCTTCCTGTAGAAAAGACAATGTTGTGGCATATGAGATTTGGCCACATTGGTGAGAAGGGTCTCAAAAACATGAAGAACAAGAACATCGTTGAGGGGTTAAATGACTATAATCTCAAGTTTGACTTCTACAAACATTGTGTATATGGTCAAAAAAATATGTTCAATTTTACTCTAGTTCTCAAAAATCTTCTAATGTTTTGGATCTTATACATTTCAATGTATTTGGTCCTATAAAAGTTCCTTCAATCTCCAAGTCTGTATTTTTTGTATCTTTCATAGATGATTATAGTAGAAGGACATGGATTCATTTCCTGAAAATTAAGACACAAATCTTTAGTCGGTTCAAGGAATTTAAAGCCCTTATAGAGAATCATACTAATAAAAAGATTAAGTGTGTGAGAATTGACAATGGTGGTGAGTTTTTCTTAGCAAAGTTCAAATAGTTATGTAAAGAATGAGGTATCACGAGGCATAAGACAACTCCTTATACCCCACAACAAGTTGCTGAAAGAATGAACAAGACACTAATGGAGAAGGCTATGAGTATGCTTAGTGGAGCTGGTCTTGAACAAAAGTTTTGGGCTAAAGCTATGGCCACTACTTGCTATTTAGTTAACAGATCTCCTACATCAGCTCTTGTTGGTAAGACACCCATGGAGGTGTGGTCTAGTACGAAGCCTTCAATTAGACATCTTTGTGTTGTTGGTTGTGAAGCTTATGCACATGTTCCAAAGGAGAAAAGATATACGTTGGAAAATAAAGTTATCAAATGTATTTTCATCTGATACAGTGTTGGTATGAAAGGATACAAGCTTTGGGACCCTGTGACTAGTAAGGTGTTGTATAGTAGAAATGCCAGATGAAAAAGAAAAGAATGAAGATATTGTTCAGTTGCCTCCTACCCTTGAGAAGACTGAACATAAAGACCATGTTGGGTCTAGTGATGAGGAGAGCTCTAGTAGCCTTGATAGTTCAAAAGAAGAGGAAGAACAACCTCAACCTTAGCTCTTGAGGAGATCCACAAGAGTAAGAAAGTAGCTAGAAAGGTTTGGTTATTCTATGTTAGATTCCAATTGTGCCTTTGCTTTAATTACTAACACTGATGAGCCTAGATCTGTGAAAGAGGCTTTGGATATGGAAGATGCAGGTTCTTGGATTGAGGTCATGGATGATGAGATGGCTTCATTAGATTAAAAAAACACTTAGGACCTTGTACCTTTGTCGAAAGAATGAAAACTTGTTGGTAGAAAATGGGTGTTCAAGAAGAAATTCTATGCAGATGCCAATGTTGAAAGTTACAAAGCTAGATTGGTTGCGAAGGGGTATTAACAAGTAGAGGGAATAGATTATGGTGAAATATTCTCTCCTGTTGCAAAGTTGACATCCATTAGATTCCTGTTATCTCTTGCTACATCATATGATTTAGAGATAGAACATATGGATGTGAAGACAACTTTCTTTCATGGTGATGTGGAGGAAGAGATTTATATGTCACAGCTTGGGCACTAATTGTTAAAGGTAAAGAATCTTTGGTTTGCAAATTAAAGAAGTCTCTGTATGGTTTGAAACAATCTCCTAGGATGTGGTACCTTAATTTTGATGCCTTTGTGTTGTCAATTGGATTTTTAAGATCAAAATCAAATCATTGTGTTTACTCCAAAGTTGAAAATGATCGCCTTCTTATTGTTGCATTATATGTTGATGATATGTTGCTATTTGGAAAGCATAAGGGTATGATTTATGATTTTAAATCTCAGTTGTCAACACAATTTGAGATGAAAGATCTTGGGGCAGCAAGGTACATCTTGGGTATGGAAATCAATAGAGATAGGTCTAACAAAAAACTTTGGTTGAGTCAGAGTAAGTATGTGTAGTCTGTGTTGGACAGGTTCAACATGGCAGATTGTAGACCATTGTGTGTTCCTATTTCTATGGGAACAAAGTTATCTATAGATGATTGTCCAAAATATCCTAGTGAGGTGGAGGACATGAGTAGAACACCTTATGGTAGTGCAGTTGGCAGTCTTATGTATGCTATGGTTTGTACTAGACCAAACATTGCCCAAGCAGTGGGAGTTCTAAGCCGGTTTATGGCTAATCCTAGATGGGTACATTGGGATGCAATTAAGTGAGTATTTAGATATTTGAGGGGTACATTAGATTACTCCATTTGTTATCATGGTAACTCTTCTGGAGCTCCACATTCAGTTTGTATTTGTGGGTTTGTGGATTTAGATTGGGCAGGTGATATTCAAAGCAGGAGATCCATCCATGCTTATGTATTCACTATGTTTGGTGGTGTCATCAGTTGGATGAGTAAGCATCAGCCTGGGGTTGCTTTGTCCACTACAAAAGCTGAGTAAATGGCTGCTCCTCGTGCTTGTAAGGAATCCATTTGGCTTAGGAGATTGTGTTCTAATATTGGTGTTGATGCAAGATAGATTACTATTTGTTGTAATAGTTAGAATGTTATTTTCCTTGCAAATAATCCAACTTTTCATGCCATAATGAAGCACATTGATGTGCAGTTTCACTTTGTGAGAGATATGGTGGAAGATGGAAAGGTAAATTTGGAGAAGGTAGATACTATAAAGAATGTTACAGATGCATTGACAACACCTGTAGGCACAGAGAAGTTCAAATGGTGTTCAAATTCAATGGGCCTTTTGGTCTATAGTGGTTAGTTCTTGTTATCTTCCTATTGCTCTTACAAGGTGTTCAACAAGTGGGAGAATGTTAGGAATAAGGTGTCTCAACCTTGGATAATTCCTATTCTTATTATTTGTTTTGTCAATGTATTTTTTTTTTAAATAATGTAATTAAGTGTGAGTGTACATGTCTAGCTGGCATGTTGATGTGTCACTCCACTTGCATGTGTTGGCATATTGAATTATGATGGGTTCCTATGATAGATTCCTACAACCCATAAGAGCTATCTTTGGAATATTTAATTGTGTGTAAGGAGATCATGACTAAAATGGTTATGATGGATTCCTATGACGTATAAGAACTATTTTTGGAAGATATAATTGTGTGTAGAGAAATCATGACTGAAACAATAATGACGGATTCCTATGACATGTAAGAGCTATCTTTGGAAGATGCCCTAATAATGGAAAGCACATTATATAAGCACTTTGAGGCTTGTAGATAGTTGTGTGAGTAGTGAATTGTTGGTCGCTATTAGATATGTCTTCCATGTCCTCAAAGAGCTTGCATTGCAAGTGTGTTGTAACTGTTGAGTTGAAGATAATACATTATGCAGGTTTTAGAGGGGTGGGGTTGTTTTACCGAAAGTTTTTTCCCTTCCAGCATATCTTTGTGTTAATGTGTTATTATTTATCTATCTATTTTTTGTATTCATGGTTGATTGCAATATTATTGTTTTACTAAAAGTGAATCTAAAATTGTAAGGATTTTAAAAGAATTTACACAATAGTTTCCTTAAGAGATTAGTGTAGGAAGCTATTTCTGCACTTGAGTTTCCTTACAAGAGGAAGGAAGTATTATTCATTTTTATTATTCTATAAGGAATGATACAGAGATCATTAGGAAAATGGATTCATTGATCTTGTCCTTGAACCTATTTGGGCAGTGGGTCCAGTTGTCTTCCACAACTCCTAATAGGGTTGGCACAACTCCTAACAAGGTTGGAATCTCCTTTAGGGATTCACTGTCTCCTAATAGGGACTATTATGTACTGAATGTTGTTATAAAATTCTAACAGGGGCCATCCTCTAACAAGAAATATTTATATTAGTACATCATCTTGTGGGTACCATCCCCACCAAGGTTTTTCCTTTGATCAAGGGTTTCCCTAGTTAAAATATCTGGTTTTATTATGCATGAGTATCTCATTGTGGTTATATTGCTAATATGGTTAAGTTTGTTTAAAGTTGATATTTGTGATAATAGTTGGATAACTGATTCACACCCCCCCACCCGCCCCACCAATTATATTGGTGGACTATATATATTCTAACAAAGGATTTTTGTCTTTTCTTTGCATTCAAAAAACATGGATACACCTATTAAGCTTACTTCTCATGCTCGTCTCATGGCCTTTGATCACCCCATTAAGCTAGAAAGAATCATGTAGTTTGTCTCTATAAGGAACAAAGTAATTTGGAGAATTGTTCTCCAATTCTTGGGAACCCAATACATTAATTTTCCTAGTAGTTTTTGTTCAAATATAGATATTGTGGCTAAGCTTATAGAAGTTATTCACCATTGTTTCTTTGATAATGAGTTTATTGCTAGTCTCTATTGTGAACTATTTGCGAAACAATTGCTGGGAGATCTTGATATTGTTCTTGTAAATATTAAAGGGGACAAATTACAAATCCCTTAGCAACTAGTTACAATATTCTATACATTAGAGGTGTACCAGTCCCCACCTACTTGATAATCTTTATTGAAGACCCAACAAGCTTTTGGGAGGATAGGGAAGTTTATCATAGGAACATAAGGTTCCTCCTATTCTTCTTCTCTATTATGGACCCCATCGATGAAGACTAACTAGATCATTACTTTGAAGAGGAGGGGATTATGCATGTGTGGCCATTGAAGACCTTTGTGAGGTATTTAAGGAATATTAGTATCTTTGGCTCAATCTTTTTAGTTTTGTAATCGTAATTTTCTCTATTTGAACAATCATTTTAAAAGGATATGTTTTTGAATGTTGAAAGAACTCAAACATACTATATTTTCGTAAACATGGATATAATTTATTTTAGTTGAACCAATCTCGACACTCTTAAAGTCACGTTTAGACAACATGGATATCAAGACTTACGAATGTAGTTTACTTTTATTATCTAATTAATAGTCTTTCAATTTTTGTAGCTTCCATCCCCAAGTTTGTTTGAAAGGATATTTCATGAAACTAAGCAAACCATTTTCAATTTAAAGAAACATGTTGTTGGGTTTTACTTTTCTTTAGTTCTTTAGAAACAATTTATGTTTTTCTCATTTCAATGCTCCTTTCTTTTGAAAAGGTTGAAATCTTGAGGTTATTGCTAAAAATCATGCTGGGCACTTTTTGAAAATAATAATGGTGTATTATTTTATAAAAAAGGGCTACTAAAAAATATTGAGCCAGACCAGGAATGCTTCTTGCAATGCTAAAATGTTCTATTTTTTATTTCAAAATTTTAGTATACATGCTTACTTTTATTAATTAACCATGATAGTTTTATGGACTAATAAGCAACATGGTTAAAATATAGTTGAGGGCCTTCATAAGGTAACCCTATTAATCAATCATTACTATAATATGATCGTTATGTTTCCCACTAGGGATTGAAAGGTCCAATTCAATCAAAAAGTAGGGTGTTAAGCACTGATTGTGAGTTGGTTTAATCTTTGCTCTTGTTTAATTTGGGAAATTTTTAAGAATGTGACTGACAGCGGCCTTAACAAAGAAATAAGGCTAAGGTCTTGTTAAAATATTTCTTATCTAAAGAACATGGATTTCCTTTTCAGTGATAATTTTGCTTTGATCAATTTTCATCATGTTGCTATTGTTAGTATCCAAACTAGATACTAAGTAAGGATTTCTTTGTTGGGGAAATATAATGGTAATCTTTAGTCTATTTACTTTTATTTACTCTTTTAAATCCTAGTGACTCCTAGCTAGATGTAGAATGATTATTACATTAAAATGCTCTAACATAACTTCCTAGTCCAGAAGAAGGTTTGTAGTGGTTGTTTTGGTAGGTTGTCTTTAGAATATATTGGGACTCATCTTTAGTCATTTTTTCACTGCAAGGATCTCCCTCACTATTCTTTTTCATACACCATGTTAAAGGAATTCACTTCACATTTTTTTAATGTATTACTCTCTAAATGATAGATCTATGTAATGTAACAACTTAATCTCAATAACATATTTCTAAAGCACTGTAAAAGAGAGCATGCCCTCTTCAAGTCCTTCTTTAGGGCATTTGTACTTGTACAAGATTTCAATCCTGAGCTACACTAGGGGTTTTCTTAACCTCATTTTTTCCCCCGATGCATGCACTTGAATGTGGTATATGTAAATATTTTGAAATTATAATAAAATGGGCACTTGCTTCGTATCAATAAAAAATACTATAGTATAAGTTTAAAATTAAATTCATTTATATGAATTTGTATCTACATATCTATATTACTTTTTTATTATTTGATTTTTAATTAAAATTTAAATATAATAAGAATATAATAAATATATTTATCTTTATAAAGTATAATAAAATTATTATAATTATATTATAACTAATTTCTACAACAAGTATAAGCCACTACATGGAACTTGTTTCTATTTTGCAATAAGTACATTATTAAAGATAACAGATTTCCACAATCCATGATAATAAGATTTATGCTTCTGGGTAAGATTGTGTGAGAGTTTTTTTGCATCAACGTTTCGGATCATACTCAATGATCCATCATCACATTCTTAGCACTCTCATCCTGATGATGGATCATTGAATATGATCCGAAACATTGATGCAAAAAAACTCTCACACAATCTTACCCAGAAGCATAAATCTTAAGTACATTATTGATTGTCTTAGAAAAAATAATAATAAATAATTACTACGTAAAATACTTCAAATATATGAAACTAGACATCCTTCAATATATAATCAACTCATATGTAACCATGTTGAATCAATATTCAATATCACCTTTTTTTCTAATCAACTTGATACCTCTTGCTAGGTATCTATAAATAACAATAGAATTCCTTAATATGGAAACATATTCAATAATTCTATCGAATATTATATATGATGCCATACATGTCTTTAATACTCACATCACCCACTAGAAACCAACAAATTATTGTAACCTTCATCAACTCTTAGGTGAGTCTAAATCACGTCACTAATTGAGTTAACAAAAATTAAATTTTTTGACTAAGCCAATTCTTGAAGAGTTTGGTTTTCTTTGGTCAAGCCTATTGGTTGAACAAGTCAATATTGACGAACAAATAAAAAACATAGCAATGACTACAAGGAGCTCTTTCAATTCTTAAAGGAAGAATGGGCCTCCAACCTCCTCTCTAAGAAGTCGAATGAGAATGCACAAAAGTTAGTTTAGTTGTTATAGGTGTCTCTTTTTTGTGGTTAAGGTTCTGTGTCGACCCTTGGGGTCTTCAAAACTATTTATTTTTTTATACTAGTTATGGCACTGCACAACCTGGTTATTATTTGAACAATGATATTAAGCACGTTGACTTAGCTAGCTTTTATGCTTTAATTTACTCTTGCTTGTTTTTTGTCTCTAATAGAGGCAAGCAATGGTTGCTATATATCTGTTGTGAGTGTGCTAGTTGCTATTAATGTACAATCTATGTGCTTTTAATACTCTAGTTCCTTTGTACCATGGGCCAACATCGTCTCGCTACTTTTATTTAAAAATGTACATATCAATAAAGCATGCAATATGTCCAAAATGACAATGCATGCTAATTTAATGCAACTAGAATGCCCTTGATGCTATAATGCAAATACTTTAGCATCTAAATTACAACATGTTAAACACACCATCCTAGTACATCTCATAGTTCACTTTGAAATAATTCCCACTTTAGTTGGCTCAAAATGATTAGTAAGAAATGACAAACAAGGACATAATTCTAGAATTTAAATCTAAAATTTGCAGCCCCAACCCCACTAGCAAATTTGAAATATGAATTAAAGTGGTAGACTATTGCACATCACATTGAAACATAGAAATGATACTATTTACCAATTTCTATGTACTAACTATATAACTTAATAAACTATTCAATGCACAAGGCACAATCTAATTAAAATGTTCAATTGAAGTGGACATAAAGAAATATGTACAACATTTCTACTATGACTATTATTATTATAAAATATATGAATCACTATTATTATTATAAAATATATGAATATTGTAAACCACTATTATTGTAGACTTCTTAACCTAAAAATATAAAATCTCTCTCCTCTCACCCACTAAAGCCCTCCTGTATCAAATAATGCAAATTCAACCCCACCTTTCCTTAAACGATACATTTAGCTTATAAACATGACCAGGACTCAATAATGGAAAAACAATGTACACGTGTCAGCGCAAAGCTAAAAGGACAACAGACTTGACCGGCTACTTCCGGTACCAGGTTGCCGCGTACCCTTAAATGGGCCACACTCTGTGTAAAAGGTACATTATCTGGAGCCAAGTGGTACTCGCGGTGACCAGTGTTCGAATCCTCGCAGGACGCGCTACTAAAGGTTAGTAAAATAAATCCCATTTCCGCCTTTTTGGACAGGGCCGACATTGTTTACTTTGTGCTAAATCTTTCAAATCACGCGTAAAAGTATGCAATATACTATTATCTTTTTGGCCTTCATTCGCTGTGCTGGCTGTACGGTTCTTTGCCTGTTTGGAATGCTAATATGCTTAGGGTTTTGTCTCTCTTTTTTTAATTGAATAAAGCTGTAATAAAATACATTATGATTTTGTCTCTTTGCATTAACTGTCGTTCCACTTTCATTGAATTTTGGAAAGTTGCGATTCTGATCCTTTTCATACACCACTTTAAATCTTTAAATTGTTTAGTATTATGCTGTACTGCTAATTCATGGGGCCGTCAATATCGCCGATGAGATTTGCTGTAGCATGCTTGATTTCTTTAGCTTAAAGTGTCTTAAAGCTTGAAAGTTTAGATTTAGTTTTCAGCGGGAGGCGTAAAAGTCGGTTAGGGATAGGGACGGCCTGGGGAAACTTTAAGCTGGGAAGTGTTTTATATAGATCTGTGAATCTGGGTCGATAACCTCAGGAAACGTAGTCCATGTTGAAATTTTTTTTTAGAAGTTTTTAAAACATTATTTATCACTTCTTGTAAGTTCCAGAAATATATATTTAAGAATACAAAACTGTAAGATGCGGATAGATTGTCAACGCAAGAAATATTATATACAGTAGGAGCAATCTTTTCAACGGCTCAATTTTTTTATTCCATCACCATTTGAAACATCAAAATCCAGAGGTTACTTTATGTGAAGCTTTGAACTGTTTAGCAATTACTTTTAAGTTTATATGAACTTTTGAACAGTTAAAAGTTAAACACTTACTTTATATAAAGCTGTCAACAGTTGATTTTGCTTTTACACAGTTAAAAGTTAACAGTTACTTCATATTAAGCTTTCAACAGTTGATTTTGCTTTATGCAGTTAAAACAGCAAGGATTATGGTCCTTTGTTACTTTTTAAGTGAAAGATTTGGTATCATTTATAAGTTTGGTTTGGTTTAGTTTGGTCCGTTATTAGATAAAGGAAGTATACTTCATGTTATTATTTTTACAACTAAGAATTAAGGAAGAGGGGTATTCATTTCTATCAAAGTTATTCAAGATTCGATTACTTATATGTATGCTTTTGGAAGTTTAGATTCAAAGAATATGATTATCTATTTTGTCAAAGTCATTCATTCTTGTCTTATTTCTTATTGGAGGACTATATATCAGATCAATTGTGCTCAAGTAGTTAAGAAGTCTTATTTTTTATTAAAGGACTATATATCAGATCAATTGTGCTCAAGTAGTTAAGAAGAGAATTTGTATTGAACATTACCTTGAAATGATCATATTTTGATCTTTGTGGGCACAACAAATTCTTTGATGTAAATAATGACTACCTAGAAGCTAAAACAACTACCATGCGTTCTTAATTTGCATACAAAGAAAATCAAATATCTTTTTCAAAATTTGATTTACCATTGTAAAACTTAAGAATGGACAATATGTCAAAACTACTATTATAAATTTTTAATTTGTAGAAAAAGAGTTTTTTTTTCTCCAAATTTTGATCCCTTGTTTTAAACCTTAAGAATGGACAATCAATACCCTTCCCTTATGAATGTCTACCTAACTAATGTGAGTTTTGTTGCACTATGACATGTAGAATCAAATACTTAATGTTTCAAGGAGAAACACCAAACACTCAATCCTCTCTTGATATAAGGTCATCTCTCATGCTAAGCTTGCAAAGTAAGATTAGGAAATGACTCCAAGGTTCCTTCTTAATCATGGACTTCATTGTGATATGTTAGGGTTATCACAAATGAACTTACACTATTCGTCTAATGGATATCAACTCTTTGCACTTCTAAAGATTTGGCTCTACAATGTGCAATGAAAATACAGTTCAACTTTTCCACTTAAACCCCAACTTAAACTTCTTACCTCTATTTACTTCACTCACTAAATTTTATGATGTGATATGTTGGTTATCACAAATGAACTTACACTATTCATCAAATGCATATCAACTCTTGCACTATTAAAGATTTGGCTCTATAAAGTGCAATGAAAATATAGCTCAACTTTTCCACTTTAACCTCAACTTAAACGTCTTACCTCTATTTACTTCATTGAGTTTTATGATGTTATATGTTGGTTATCACAAATGAACTTACACTATTTATCTAATGGATATCAACTCTTCCACTTCTAAAATATTTGGCTCTACAATGTGCAATGAAACTATAGTTCAACTTTTCCACTTTAAGCCTAGCTTATACTTCTTACTTCTATTTCTACTTCTACCTCTACTACTATAGTGAGTGCAAGGAATTGTGGATGACTTGGACTCCACTCATCTAGTGCAAGTTTTTAAGGGACGCTAGAATGATTTTCAAATTGACATCTCCTCTTCAAAGTGCAAAATTATGGTTTTAGATGAAATTAAGATCATATATGGCTAGTTTTTCATCAGATTTGTTTTCATCAGAAAATTAAAGGATGACAGATATTGCTCTTGATGAACAGTTGGAAAAAGCTGAAACAAATGATGATGAGGTGCAAGAAGATGAAGTACAGATTGTTGATATAACAACACCAGATCAGAGAGAGGACAAGGATAAAGGTTAGCAATCAATTGCAGTTGCAGGTTCCGAGCCCCAAGATGATGACATGGTAGAAGATGAAACAAGAATAAGTGTAGTTTTAATAGTTCATGATGAAACCAATAAAGATCCCCGAGTTGAGGTTAACTTGTAGATACTAGAACAGAACACAACATTGGCAAGTTTGATGGCTACATAATCCGAGGAATCATATTAACACAAAAGCCAATCATGGAATTTGTAGCATCCTATCAAATAGATGCAAATTAAAGTTTCAACATCAATTGAAGCTAAGTGCATTCAATCATCAACTTACCACACATGATGCTCTTACAACCTGAGTTGGCCTATACAACCTGAGTTGGCCTAGTGGTGGAGAACTTGTACTCTTGAAAGAGAGGTCACAAGTTCAAATCCCACTGGGGGGTAGGGTATGTATGCCTCGTTTGTAGCGCCAAGCGCCTCTCGAAAAAGAGTACGAGGTAGTCCCATATCACTATCACCATATGTAAACCCAAAAACTATGGCATAGTGTCGTGGACTATAAAAACCACCTTACCTTACCTTACCTTACCATTAGCGAGAAGCCAATGACCTAGATTTGTTGATTCATTCAAGTGAGCATCCACAATGACTTCCATCCAACTAAACTACTTCTAAACAACATAAAACAAAATCCTAAACTATGGGAGGAAATATGGATCACCATGTACTAATACAAACTTGATCACAACAATCCACCACACAAGACACAACAATGATAAGTAGAGCAAATTTGACATTATATAAGCAACAATTCTCTAAAAAGTCCTCCTTTACAAATGAGAGAAGTTCTTCTTTTATAGGAAGCTCAAATATAATGAATGGCCAAGATTGATTTGAAATCAAGGGCCAAGATTAATCCACAAAAGCCTATTTAAGGTTTCATAACCACCCGCTACAAATATTAAATGCCCATCCAATTACAATAAAGTGCCACCTTGTGGGTCAATGGAAAAAAATACACTATCTTCATAGGCCAATGAGAAAATTCAAATCCATAACAACTGGATAAGGATCTATCACATGTAGAGCAATGAGAAGAGAACACATTGTAGACAACACCACCTCATTACTTTGAAAAATATGTTCCTTATAACCACTTGTAAATAGTTATATATATTTTGATAATTGCAATAAGACTTAGAAAATCATCGCTAACATTCCATTTTAATTTTCAATAAAAATAATAATTTAATGGGGTAATACAAATTTGATTGGAAAATATTTAATTGATTACCATTTATGATGTATTTTCCATGAGCTTTAATTTACCATTTGTTAAAATCAACGCCATTTGAATTTATTTTTTGATCGGTAAGAGGCCGAAGCCAAGTTTAATTATCATTGTTATTATTAAGCTTGAGTAGACTTGAACCCAAGACCTCCCATATAAGAGGCTCACAATTTACTGTTGTGTTGTAGGCTCTTGCCTACCATTTGAATTAATGTAAAAATGGATAAATTAATTAATTCATATAAAATCAATCCATAATTTGCAAAATTGAGGTAAATTTAAATCTCATCTCAATTGAAAACCAATTTTATTTTATCTTATTTTTATTTTCATCATTTTCTCTGTCAATTTTTTTAAAATTTTCTTTTGAAGGATATAGTTGAAAAATGGGTCTTACATTAATTTGAAATTAGTTTCTTTAGAAATATTTAATCCAAGACATTTTAATCCCCCATACTCATACATTATTTTCTAAGATCATTTTGCCTCTATTTTTTTTATGGAGTTCCTCCACGAAATATTTGTAGCTATCTGATATGGGAGCACAAGCCTTATGACTGAACCTCTTCATCTAAGAGCCGAGGACTTGAGGGATATCCATTCTGCCAAATTTGCCTAGTGAGACTTCATCAAGGGTGGCCTCTTTAAGAACCTTTCAACTTCACCAGTGGACCAAGGGCCATTGACTTGCCTCGAATTTTGGACCCAATGTCATAAATATAAAAAAAACCACATCATTTGAATCTAACCTCAAGGCTCAAGTTCCCATTTTAAAGGTACAAAGATCATTGCTCTAAGATTGGATTGCACCTCCAAAGCTTGAGATGAGATGATGCTTCCTACACTTGCCTTAAGATGAGACACAAGTTTTATAGGTAGCAAAAGGAGACTCAACTCTTGACGAGACACAAAATTAGAGGCAAGGAAAAAGGCTTAGCTCTAAGATGAGATGAAATTAACACACATAGGTAGAAAATCAAGTGTCAACTCAAGATGAAACAACATTTACATGAGTGGCAAAATATGTTTTGGTTTGGTGAGGCAACATTTAAATTGGTAGTGAAACGCATCTCAGCTCACGATGAGGCAACATTTACATGGACAGTGAAATATGTCTCTACTTAAGATGAGACAACATTTACATGGTGAGCAAAATGTGTCTTAGCTCAAGATGTTTTTTATACTTGACCTAATTTAGCTCTTCTTCTAACATCTTCCCCAATTTTGTTTCGTCATCCAAACTTTTAGTCTAAAAGGAAAACCATCCCTTCCACTTAAGTCCAATGCCAAAAATCTTTAGAATTGAACTACTACAATAGCATTAAAAAACGAAATAGGAAGATTGTGCGAAAACCTCACAACCTTAACCAATATTTAGTTATTCATTATGTTGAAAAAGTACATCCAAACATTGCTGTTCTGCCCACAATTGCATTTCGTTTGTTATATACATCAGAGAATGCTCGGCGCTTCTAAGAACTCTTTTCTTTGATCATATCATTATTTTAGATTTGGAGTCCATCGTCCCAGTTAGGGTTTTTGGAGTCCAACCTCGAAGTTAGGGTTTCTAGGTCGTTCTTTTTGTGTTTGAGGAATTTGTTTAGTTTGATTTGTTCTTAAAGGCGTTTGACTTCATGAACATTCTCGCGCTAATATAAAAATGCATTCTCGCGCTAATATAGAAATGCAGAGAAGATAAGTGGATTAGTTTTTGGGCACTCTCTTGGGAACCCAGCTTTAGAATGTCTAGTCGGCTAGTATGCTAATATTTAGAGGTGCGAGTTCAGTGCTTTCTAAGTCCAGTCTAGTCTCCAGATACCCTCTCTTCATTGGTTTTTTTGCACAGTTTTGTGACTCCTATTAAGCGGGTTTGAATTTGAGCCGTTTCTTTAGGGTTTCGTTTTTTCCTTTTAGCTCCCAAGTCTTTCTAGTTTGATTTCAGGTAGAGAGAGAGAACAATTTTTAAACGTTATGGACGCTTATCATCAAGCTTCCAGGTTTGCTTGTTCTGTGGAAGAGGCTCCACTTAGTATGAATTCTCACATAGGTAAACCATCAGATTATAAGAGCAATGAGACTGATTTACGTCCTACACAAAATGAAGGTCCTGAGAGCCGTAGGGTAATTGGTAACGGCAATTTTGCCGTCGGAGAGGGGATAAGTGGGGGGCAGAGACAAACTTTTGTGGGTTTACTGGATATCTACGTACACCATGCGAGAGACATTCACAACATCTGTATCTATAGCAAGCAGGATGTATATGCTAAGCTGTCTCTTACAAGCGATCCGGAGGGAGCATTATCAACTCGAATAGCGAACGGAGGTGGAAGGAACCCGGTTTTCAATGAAAATTTGCAGCTCAAAACCAACAGCCGAATAGATGAATCTCTGAGGTGTGAGGTTTGGATGCTAAGCTGTGCGAGGAATTACTTGGAAGATCAGTTATTAGGCATTGCCTTAGTGCCCTTGGTGACCTGTGTAGGTAAGGGAAAAGTGACTCAGGATTTCACATTGTCTTCAACCGACCTTTTCCATTCTCCTGCTGGAATAGTTCGGTTGTGTATTTCTTACCATGGATCAGTACCCTCAGATTATTACCCTCAATCAAATGATGAAGCAGTATTGGTCTTATCTCCATCCTCCATAAGTTCAGAAGCCTTTATGTTGGGTCAGGAAATGGAGAGTACACAGCCTACCAATTACAATGAAATTGAGTTCCCTGACCTACGAGTTGCTAGCGAAGACCATCAAATGGTTTCTGAATATATCCAAATGGCCTCAGATGATCCAAAATCTGAGAGCTCTCCAAAGGGGGATATAATGATAGCCGACCCAAATGAAGATGAGCCAAAGCCTAGGAGCTCTCCGAAGGGAGATATAATGATAGCTAACCCGAAGAGAAATGAATTATCAGGGGCATCATTTTCACCGCTGGGTTCATTTCCCACAGAAGATGATTATGAAATGACCACAAATAGGACAAGTCACAAGTGTGCAGAGCCTTCAACTGCTGTTGCTAAGGCTGACAAATCATTTGATTACAAAACTGACCCAGATGCAGAGCACTCACCTTTTACTGTTGTCAGCTCTAGTAAAAGTAATACAAGTGTAGGTCAGAAGGATGTCTTTAGTCCGAAATTCATTAGGCCTGGTGAAATTGAGCATCTTTCCACTGGTAGAACTTCTTTAAAGGATAATGGGATTTCCTTGAATCAGGAAACTTTGGTTTCAAAGATTTCTGTCAAGGAAGGTAGAGCTTCTAGCCATCAATCAATGATTTCTGAAGGGGGAAATGAGATGGCATTTTCAACTCCTCTTGTAAGTTTAAATTTTGAGAAAGAACAGCCGGTGGTGCAGCAGCAAATAGTTGACATGTATATGAAGAGCATGCAGCAATTCACAGAGTCACTGGCAAAGATGAAGCTCCCAATGGATATGGAAAGCCAGGAGTCTATTGATTCTGCTAAGTCCGGATCAGGGCAGAAGAATGCCCAAGCTTCGAGAAATGCAAGCTCCAGAGTATTTTACGGCAGTGGAGCATTTTTCTAAGATTTGAAGATGATGGTGAAGATATTTTTCTGACAATCTGATGATACTTAAATTTTCAAGAGTTTCCAATGATTCAGACATTCACAACCACGTAGGTCAATAGATTTATTTTCTTGCATTGCTTTGCATTTAGAAATCTTGTGCTGTAACAGTTTTTTTTTCCTATAGCAATAAAAGTTTTTATGTTTTTTTTTGCCTTGCTCGTACAACCATATGATCAATTTTTTTGATTCAATCTAGCACAGGGAGGTTTTTATAATATGTGTATTTAATTTTTTATGGTGGAGATCTCAGTATTCGTAGAATCTGGTCTAATTTGGAAAGCGAATTAATTACTATGTTTTTTTTAAACTTCTGTGCAATCAATTTCAAGCTGCAGACTTTATTCTTTGAAGATTTTTAGTTTCTTTAAAGTTTTGATAATTAAATTTTGGTGGTTTGATAATGATATATGTGGGTCACTTGTTATGTTTTATTTAATCAAATTTAACTTATAAATTTGTGCTTGTCAGTTTTTATCGTAATATAGTATTTTATTTTTGAACAAAAAAGTTACACTTGTATTCTTCTGCGACCTATCCTCATAATTAAGAATATGGGGTTTGTACTAATTCTATATATACTTATGTTACAGAGAGATTCCTCCCTTCCATATACCTATGTTACACAGGGGTCCCTCCTTTATTTTAGGTTCTTTAGGAAATGTTTGGAAACATGTTCTCTATCATCCATCTGTTCTTGTCCTCCAAAATCTGTGGAACATTTTACTTTGACATTAGCTTATAGTTTTAAGTTGGCACTAAATTAAATGTGTGTTTCTTGTATGCATCAAAGTGTTGCAAACTTGTGATTAAAAGTTTATATATGTATATGTGTATGCATATACATATAGATATATATAGAGAGATTTAGGTCTCTTAGTTCTCTCTTTCTATATATGTATATATAGTATATATAAACACACAAACTGCTGTTTCTTATTTTTGGCATTTTAAGAAATGTCTCAAAACATGTTTCTTGTTGTTCCCATCCCCAAAAACACCATGGAACATAGATATATACGCATAAATCAAATACTTTCATTTCATTTGGTTCTCATATGTAATATGACTGGAATTTTTCTTGTCTCAATTGTCATTATGACACAATTGGTATACCAATATTAACAATGTACTATAATGTTTAGTGGCTTCTTTGCAGTCATTTTTGATGTCCTACCAAGTTGAGGGATAAAGGACATTCGTCATGATGAATTGAGAATCTGATGTTCCAGGGCTAAATAATAATAAATTTTTAGCATTATGAGAGATTGCATTGTATGGTTTAATGTTATTTTTTATAATTTTGTGTCAGTAGAAACTTGGTTTAACTACAAAATTGGGATTTGTTCTCATAATGTGAATTAATTAACAATTTAGAAGTGTGCTAGCAACCCAATTTTAGGATTTGAAAGAATGCTAGAGCAATATAAAATATGAAGTGCCCCAAAAAACTTGACTAATTTGTTGAATCATTGGTCATTTTCCAAATGATGCTAAATTTAAAATCATCATAGAAAATCTAGTCACAAGCATAAAAATAATAAACTCGTGCTTTTAATTTCGATTTGTTTTGATAGGTACTTTTTTTTTGAAGAAATTGTGATATATTTTTATTTAAAACATGAAATTGCATGACACTTCATTTGTCATTTTTCTATAATTATTTTTTCTAACTTTTTCAAATGTCTTTTCTTTATATTGTTGTTGGCATTGTTGTATTAGATCTGGTATTTCTTTTAAAAGTTTTATTTACCTATCAGTTTGAAAAAAGTCTCCTCTGATAAAAGTCTTTTTGAACCTCTTCATATCTCCACAATTTGTTAATTAAATATTTTCAAGTTGCTAAACATTAGTCTTATTACAAGTTTCAGTAAGTATTTTCAAGTTGCTAAACACTAGTCTTATTACAAGTTTCAGTCTTTCAAGATGGTTTCATAACTACTGTCGGATCTCAATGAAGTTTTCACAATCAATGAGATCTCTAACAAAGCTTTAGTTATCCCTAAAACTAAGTTTCCTTAAGATAATTTTGAAACCATACTCAAGACTTTGACAAGATTCTCACAACCATTTTGACTTTTCTATCTTATAATTTGAAACTTCTAAGGACTCCAAACAATACAGAAAGATGATAGAAATTGTCAAAATTCAAAAAAAGTTAATTTGTGAATTTGGAAGACTATTGTAGAACCTGACACAGTTTCAATTACCTTTTCAACGTCCTACTCACAAGTTACTCTCCAGAGGAGAAATAGGCTTAACTGAAGAAAAATAAACGCAAAGCGGGAACCAAAAGAGGTTCTGAAACCTCTGCCAGGTTCGGCGTGCTTTCATCAGTTAGCAAAGAGTCGTTTCTTCATTCCCAATGGCCCTTTTAAAAAATTGGCGCCTAGGAAGTCTCACCTATCCAATTTTGAATACTGTGAGAGATGGAAAGATCAATAAGTGATATGGTGCATAAGGTAAAAGTAGCAAAGATGACTTTTCTCACGAAGCAATTGCCAAAAAATTATTATGGAGGGTGTTGAACACGCAGAGTAGGCGTTGCGAAAAACAATGGACACGAAAAGAAAGTAATTTACTCAGGAAGCTTCTCAGATGCAGTAAACTGGTAAGCTCATACTCCTCATACTCCTGTAGTCGCATTCTCCATTCGAATCAAACATTTTTCAAACAAATTCAAAATCAGAAATCGTGCGCCCTTGTTACGACTCTCCCAAAATTTCCCAGATTCCAAAAACACGAGTTTGAGCTAAAATTCTTGGGTATGAGCATTTAATAGGTGTAAACAACATGTTTATACTAGGGCACATCAATTTGGGTGAATTCCGGTAGAGAGTTGAGTTGTCGAAGCAAATATGTTCCCCGTCGCTTAGAGGTTATTTGATTTCCACACAAGAAACATATTGAATTAATAGGTATAAACAACATGTTTATACTAGGGCACATCAATTTGGGTGAATTCCGGTAGAGAGTTGTCGAATCAAATAGGTTCCCAGTCGCTTAGAGATTATTTGATTTCCACACACAAGAAACATATTGAAAAAAATTAAGATACTTTTTAGACTTAATAAGGAAAATCTTTTTAAATGATTTTAAATAAAAGATATTATCATTTTTTATTTTTTTTAATCGGTAAACGGTCGAGGCCTTGATTAATTTTATATAAAATAAAAAATTTACAAAAGTTGAACTCCATTTAAACAGGCACTGGTAGGAAAGAACAGAGAAGAAAACCTTCACTCTAGCCTGGGATGCATGTCTTATATTATTACAATTTTAAAAGGGGCATACCCTAGTGACCACGATAATTAAAAAGTATTTTACAAAATATAGGGATCACAACCCTTTGAAAATATACATCATATCTGAAAGATATGCTTACAAAGCTAATCAAATTGATATTTTGAAGTCTTGTCCAGAAAGGACTTTTATCATCCAAACATCCTTTGTTCGGATTAGGCTAGGAAAAAAACATGTTAGCGAACAAACAAATCCACAAGAGTGAAATTATGTTATCAAACAATATTTATACAGAATCCATACCTTGTGTGTAAAAGTCCTAAAAATATTACCCAATCTATAATATGCTATCCTAAGATGCACTTCATATTAGATAATAAAGTGTCAACAAACATGAAATAATTAACAAAACATAGCCCATTATAACAATTTGAACCTAGAAACATAATAAAAAAGATAACACCTAAAGGGGAAGCTCCAAATAATCACAAGAGAAATGAAAAACTATATATTAAATTAACTAAATCCAAAACCAACTCAGCAAGGGTTAATTAAAAACCTCGATCTACTATTTCCAATATTTGCTCTCTTTTCAAATAAGAGAAGCCCTTGCATATCAAAACCATTAGCAAATAGCAGTGTTCCTAACAATTGATATACAAGAACAGTCATTATGTCGGTTCCATCATAACCATTACCCAAGGAGATGTAATTGTGTCTACAGATCTATTCCATAGCTAACTAAATCCCCATATAGCATCAACTCCTTACCAGGAAGCATATTTCAAACTTTTAATCAGAGTCATTACCAGGTGCCATTTAAATTGCTAAAGTCTGAAAGTAACCATAGGGGTACTAGATAATAATGAATTGATAAGCTTAGCCCCAAACTTCTCACTATAGCATGTCTTCGAAGAATATTTGATAATTTGAGATAAAATTCCTATCAATACTTATAGGCAATTCCTTTCCGCCACTCAATAATATGTGACAGAGTCACAAGGGAAGGGTAACAATACCGGCTAAGGAATAGATTATATGCATATCCCATTTCAAATAAGAATTTGAGAGTCCCCAACCTTTCCCTAACTGCTCATAACCCAACTGAATCATTTTCTCGCCAGACATACATTCAATTCAACATTGCTTGTTGAATAGACCTAATCGAGATGAAGTAAAATATAGACTAATATGTGCTAAACCCTAATTGGAACCATTTGAGATCTTAGCTGAAAATAACTTTACTCTAAAAACCCATACACATTCAAGAAACGTGAATTGATACCAAAGCATAAAATTATATAATATGAACCAAATCAATGAACAAAAAAACCTTCCACCATACCTAGAAGGCAGATTAATTATCAGCATACCTTTGTATGAGGCCAGAGTTAAAGAACGCAACACGGAAAGGATAAAGTATAAAATAGAGAACAATAACATCAGAGCCCACAATCAAATTAACAAACTAGATCTATATATTGATAATATAAGATTCTTTACAAAACTATGCTAAACATATGATACCACTATAGCCTGCATTCTTTAATACATATTTTTGTCGAAAGTTCTTTAACACACATTACTGCAACTGCTTAATACATATACCCTAGACGAAAATGAAAGCAAGTGTCTTGACAAATATCTAGTTATCAAAAAGGAACTGAGATCCCGACCTTCCGCAAACCCTACCTAGGAAATACCATAATGACTTTCGAGATGTCATTGGGATTCTCCACCAGGAAATTTGGGGGAAGCTTGAAGCCGACCTTCACTCTGCTTGTTTTATTTGCATTGGGGGTGCAGAATATGAGGGCTTCCAGGTTATCAAATGAGATGCCTGGGTGAATATAGGCATGAAATACATTTAGATACCTCGTCAACCATGACCTATTCACTCCAACTACTATACCCCTCTAGTGAGGAAGGAATTTAATAGCCGCCTCCATTTTGGGCCACTGGGTGTAAAATTTGAGGCTTTCTCAGACGATCAAAGAGTGTCTATGATATGCCATGTCCAGCTTGGAGGATCCTAGAGGGGATGCCATATACCTCTCAAGGAGCGAAATCCTCAGTTTGCTGTCAATGCTCCTAATTGTGTTTTCTAGCCCCTTCCACCATGTGGCTTGAAAAATATCATTGCAGAGTTGAATAATTAGGTCATGCTCCACCTTAGTTTTGGTTAAACAGCCAATGAAGGTTCCAATAATGTTGTTGTTAGTCCACCAAGTATAACTGTAGTCAAATATGCCTTCACCGATCACCCTTCCCATTGCAATCCTTGTCATGTCATCTAAAGGATTCAGGATCCTATTCCAACGTTTTGGTTTTACCGAACCATGAAAAGCCATAGTCCTAACTTCTTTAGTGTGGAAAACCATAACATTGGTGTCCATGGCCATTGAGATGGAAGATGACATCGGGTATGAACAAATCCTATAATAGCACAGACGAATTTAGAAGCAATTAACGCGTCTCATCATGGAGCTGACACCATTAAGCCAAGTCATGCGGGAAGTAAAGGATGAGTGTTAATTACTAATCAAAACTCCCATCATGAAATGGTAATGTGAGACACCAACATTTTGATCTGATTCCTAGCTCTATAGTACTAAGGATATCACTTAAAACTTTGTTTCAGCCACCATCGTACAAATTATAATTGATAATAATAAGTACCAATATATAATTCGAGAGAGAAATTAAAATCCTATATAATAATTGTGGTACACTTATGCTAATGGACTAAGCTATACTCTAATGTTCTAATCATCAAATTAAATGAACGAATCCTTAATTATATGAATGTTAATAGCATCCGCCCCTTTATTTGCTAGCTGATCTGCTTTCAGCTTACCTTCGCGATACATATGACAAATTTGATAATCCTCAAAACGATCAAGAATCTTAAGAACAATGTCCAATCTAGAATTAATGGCCTAGTTAGGAGTAGATCACATCCTAATCGTGTTCAAAATGATCTGCGAATCTCCTTTAATAACCACTTTGGTAATCCCAACCTCCAAACATAGGAGTAATCTCGCTTCCAATGCCTCAAGTTCAGCCAGGTTGTTGGATGTGGGTCTAATGGCCATCGCTTTTTTAGCTAACCAATGACCAGAATCATTATTGATAATGCAGCCAATTCCTGCTATCCTCGGATTACCACGAGAAGCTCCATCAAAATTAAGCTTAGCCCATCCCATCGGGGGAGGGGACCATCTACAATTAGCCCTGTCTTCTTTGCTTTTCTTCAGATAGACAAGGGGGGGATTGATCAGGTTAACCCAATTCTTTTTCATAATCCCATCCCAGAAAGAGAAGGAACCTTGTTCTTTCATACACTTTTTGAGATGTGAGTTAATGACTTCCATGATACTAGCCTCAATTTTTAGAATTAGCTCCTTAACCTTCAATTTAGCATTCTGAAAACTGCGTTGATTCCTTTCCTTCCAATTCTCCCAATATACAACTAACAAACCAATATTCCATAGTTTGCTATAAAAGCCTTTAACCAAATTGTTGGGCCAACCAATAAGAAGATCCCTATAGGATTTTGGGAGAGGCGCAGACCAACCTAGCTTAGATCTAAGCCACTCCCAACAATTAAGCGAATAAGGACACTTATAGAGCAGGTGGTTAGAATCCTCATAACTCTATTTACATAGCACGCAACTCGAAGGACCTTATAACCCAAATTTGCTTAGCCTTTTAGCAGTTAAGATCTTATTTTGGAAGGCTAACCATAGGAAGAATCCATCCTTAGGGAGACACGCCCCATCCCAACAGAGCTTGAGTGGGATATCGATACTATCCTAGCTATAAGAGTATAGAATTGCATTATAGCCATCCTTAACTCTATAGTTACCATCATTGGTAGCTGCCCAGATAAGCTTATCTGATTTATCCGATTGCTTGACTACCTTGTCTGAGATAATCTTGACATAAGCTTCTACTTCTGCTTGTTCAACACCCAAGTCTTCCACCAATTTCCAAACCCATTTAGCCACACCATTATCCGAAATCTTGGTTTTATATTTACCAACTTCCTTACCCCATCGAGAGATTAAAACTTCCTTTATTTTTTTTGGATAGGGTTTGGAAATCAGAGGGGGGTAGCCATCCCATGAATCCTCCCAAAATAAGGCCTTATGACCTTTGCTAACATCCCAGGTAAGATAATTACCTATGACATCATGACAACTTAGCATAAAGTTCCAGCTTTCGGATCCCCTTGGGGGATTAATCATTCTAAAAATAGAAAAGGGGTCTTCCGCATTGAGATATTTGTTGTAAAGTATCTGAGCCCATTTATGGTCCCTTTCATTGTATAGTTGCCAAATCAGTTTTGCACCCAAGGCTTCGTTTTGCCATTCAAGGTTTTTAATACCAAGTCCACCCAATGCTTTAGGTTTGCAAATATTTTCCCACTTAATTAAAGCCAATTTTTTGTCTTCATCACAGTCCTTCCAAAGAAAATCCCTCAGTTTAGATTCTAGTTTATTACGGTAACTTTTAGAAAGAGGGAGGCAGGACAGGGGATAAATCGGAATGGCAGAAAGTACCAAACCAATTTTAGTGACTTTACTTGCTTTAGAGAGCCATTTGTCTTTCCATCCCCCAATCTTGGCCTCCAATTTCTCAATTATGTTTTGCCAAACTTTGCAAGATTTGGAGCCTTTTTTGAGCGCCATTCCCAAATATTTGCAAGGTAATTGTCCTTTTCGAAAGCCCATCATCTCACAAATCCTGTCTTCTATATCTTCCTTAGTGTTTAAAAAGAAAATCTTGGATTTATCCTTATTCACTCTCTGACCTGAAGCCATCATATACGATTTTATGATGGATTTGAATTCAAAAGCTTCCGCAATAGTGCTTTGTCCAGGGAGAATCGTATCATCAGTGTATTGTTGATGAGTGATATTCGACATGTTCCTAGTAATAATAATACCAGAAAGTAGCCGATTTTGCTGAGCAGCTGTTAAGGCTCTCCCAAAAGCTTCAGCCATAATGATGAAAAGAGAAGGTGATAATGGATCACCTTGTTGAATATCCCTAGAGATTTCAAAGAAACCTTCAAGCGTGCCATTGATAAGAATAGATATTTTGGGCGTAGATATGAATTTAAAAATGAGATTAATCCATTGATGGGAGAATCCAAAGGCTTCAAGAACCTTGCACAGGAATCTCCAATCTACCATATTGTACACTTTTTGAATATCAAGTTTCATAAACATACATGGTTCTTTGCTTTTGTCAACCAAATGAATTGTTTCTTGTATAGTAATAATACCATCAACAATAGATCTTCCAGGAACAAAGCCTGTTTTCTCCTCAGAGATCAATTTAGGCAAGAAGCCTTTAAGCCTATTAGCTAAGATCTTAGAATAGATCTTATAGATCGTATTACATAAGGCAATAGGCTTGAAATCTCCTACAGTCTTAGGATCATTAGTTTTAGGAATTAAAGTGATAAAGCAAAAATTAATTTTCGATAGTAGAGCACCTCCATTTCTTGAGGTTTCGATGGCTCTCCATAGATCGATCCCAATAATGTCCCAACATTTTTGGAAGAAAAAGACCTAAAAACCATAAGGTCCTGGTGATTTATCAGGGTTCATGCTAAAGACTACAAATTTTACCTCCTCCAAGGAAATTGGTTTATTTAAAAGCTTATTATCCTCATCTAAGATCAGTTTAGGAATAAATTTCAACATCTTATCTTGTGCCACCTTATTAGATCCTTCGTAATTGTTTAATACGTTCTTAAAATGAGTTACGAAGGTATCCGCAATCTCGCTTGGCTTTTCCACTTGATTACCCAATTGATTTTGGATGCTAGTAATTTTATTCTTAGATCGAGTTATGAAAAAAATTGGTATTACAGTCTCCTTCCAATCATTTCTCCCTAGATTTTTGTCACCAGAAGGTTTCTTCTTTTGATAAAATAAGCTCTTGTTTAGCTATTAATTCTTTCTCTAACTGATAACTTTCATTGTTCATGCCATTCTTTATGATATCCATATTTAGGTTTTTGAGTTGGTTTTCAATTTCTAACTTCTCTTTGAAAATATTATTGAAATGACATTTATTCCAATTTAGGATATGCTCTTTAAGTAATTTTAGCTTAGAGACAAACACAAACATCTTAGAACCTTCTACTTTATCTTGCTCCCACCAAATTTTAATGTTTTCAATGAAATCCAAATCTAGGAACCACATTTTTTTGCATTTGAATGGGTTCCTGGTGGGTTTATGAGGTTCTGAGAGTTCCAGTCGAACTGGATAATGGTTTGACCCGGCGATAGGTAGAATTGTTGATTGAAAATTATAATTACTGTTAGCTAGCTCGCCTAAGATAAAAAAACCTATCTAATTTCTCTGCGGTATGTGCGAAGTCATTTCTTCTATTGTTCCACGTGTAATTCCCATTGTTGATGCGAACATCTATCATGTCATGTTTACTTACCCATGTTTTGAAGTCTAACAAAGATTGCAAAAGGTGATGGATACCACCAGTTTTTTCTGATAGGTCTAAAATGGTATTGAAATCACTGTCTATTAAAAAGGCATTATCCTTAAATTTTTGGATGAAACTATTAATCTCATTCCAAACCTTCTTTTTGTCCAAGAGATTGATAGGACCATACACATTAATAAGAATAAATTGCAAATTAGACTTTAAACTTTTAACGCTAGCATTAATCCAGTTAGGACTATGACATAGACAGCTAAGAGATACCTTCCTAGGATTCCAAAAGACGCCTAAACCACCTGATGCTCCCACAAATTCTTGGAAAAAAGAATTCCATAAGCCTAACATTTTATCTAATTTAATTACTTCATCCTTATTAAGCTTAGTTTCTTGAATTATAATAATATCAGATTCAAAGGATTTGAGGTTTTTTTTTACTAACCTTTTCTTTCTAGGGGCATTTAGTCCCCTAGCATTCCATGTTGTTATCTTCATTTTTCTTTTGCGAAGGCTCTTCCCCTTCCCAACATTAAAAAGTTGATCTATTTTCTGCTTCTCTCTGCTAAGTCCTTATGCTTCTCTTAGGTCCTTCAAAGATCTTCTACCTCTTTTTCCTTTAATCTTACTGAAGATAGGAGAGCTTAAACTATCTTGATTTCGCTGAATCCTAAGGAATTTTGTAGCTTTCCCGATCTTTAAATCACATGTCTTCTTATGGATATCATTCCCTTATGTATTTTCAGATTCTAACTCACTTATGATCTTATTAATGATATCCTTTTGAGTATCTTCTTCAATACCATTCATAATCCTATTATCATCACTATTTCCCACATCTTCTGCCTTCCTGCCAATACTTTGATCTTGTCTTCTCACTTTATCCTCTGCCTCTATACTGCTCATATCTCTTCTAAGGTCATCACAAGTATAGTTATTGCCCCTTAATTTTATGATTCTTTGGATTAGATCTGCCTTTTGAGCCTCTGAGATGTTGTTAATCTCTTCAAAATTAAAAACTTGAACTAATCCATCTGTTAACTGCTCCAGATTCTCATCTCTTGAACTCAAGTCGAATAGATCTGCCTCTATATTGTCTTCTCTATTTAAGAATTCTTGAACCGTTTTTGTCAAAGAGCCCTCACACTTATAATCCTTCTCTTTATAAGATTGCTCTATTTGGGTGAATGGAGAACTTCTAACCTCAGATGGAGTTTGCCAGAATTTGGAAGCTTTATAGTGGTTTTCTTTAATTGGAGTGATGTCTGACAGAGCCAATATCTGGCACTATCTTTCTGAGGATATTTCCTTTATGTGAATATCTAGCTCTTTTGAATCTGATTTTGCTTCAAATAACATAAGATTTTCAATATCTTCAATATTGGCATTTTTAGGAACCCCAAAATCTTTGTTTTGCTAGTCAACACATGTCAGACTGGCTTTAATTGTAGTGTCTGTACTTTCAAGTGACCTGTTCTTGTTTGGTGTTAAAACCAACTCATTTACCATCTTTTGTTTTTGTTTGCTATATGCTGGAGAACCTTGATTCTTTGCTAATCTTTCTGGATGTCCCTATACTTGTGTATACCCTTGTTTTCTATTGGTTGATCCATCTTTGACAATTGGGGAATTCGACTTCAAATTCTAAAAAATAACAGATTTGAGTCTTGTTTGTGGTTCTGGAATGCCTTCAGTAGGATCCTTACTCCTTTGAGAATTTGTGATATCTTGATAATGCTTATACACCATATTAGAGGGATCCAAGCTACACAACTGAGCCCTTGATTTCCTTCTTTGTTCTCTGAGCTTGGGGAATAACCGCTAAAAGTTTGAGGTGCTCAGAATAACTTCAAGATTTGTTTTCTTACCCTTTTCCATCTTAATAATCTCTTAGACCTCTCCTTTGAAGAGGTGCAAATAACAATCATATGAAGCTTTTTTTGTAACAATTTTCCTCAATTCTAAGGATAATTGATTGAATTTTGTCTTAATGAGCAATTTAACATTATTATCATCCTGATAAGAAGATTCTATTCCTAAGAGATCTCCCAGTCCAAACCTTACAGATTTAAGGATCTCTATGTGATTTAGCTCTGGGGGCATGGATATAATATTAAACCAGAGAGGAAACATGATATTAAGACTTTATAAATTAAAATTAGGAGACCAAGCAATGAATTTAACGACTTGTCCATTGAAAAAACACACAGATGCTTTGATAAATTATTTTTTAGCACCTTCATCTTCACAATGTAAGTAAAGAACAAATTTTGAGAAAAAAGAAATACTTACTTGAGATCCATAGTTTTCTTCTAACCAATTATATAGAAAAAGAAAATCTTCTTTTGGTCCACACCAGATTGCATAAATTCCTCATTTTTGACAATCATTCCAGGTGTCTTCAATATCTTTTCCATGAAGGTAGATGAAGGGAGCCACCTCTTTGGGGGAATCTGAACCCTTAGGGTTTAAGGAAGCCCTAGTTATTAATAGCTCCGATTGACAATGCGGAGGAATGTAAGAACCATGATGCTTAGGGCTGCCATAGGGTAAATTGCCAGCTCTAATAAGGGTAAGAAATTAAAAGGAGATGGATTTGCCCTAACTAGATCTGCGAGATGCTTGATTGGCTGATCATGAATTGACTAAGCATATTTGATTAAATGAAAGTATCTAAATTGCTCCTCTAAACTATCTAATGTGAAATAAGTCAGGGGGTGTTGGTGGAATGACCGTCCAGGGACATGGTCTGAGGAAACTCCTTGCGCTACATTGGAGGACCTCAACCTCTACATAGGAGCATTTTGTTGCTTTGATATTTGACGCCTAGACTTGTTAGAGCCTTCTGCTTTCTCTAATGCAGAAAATCTGTTTGAGGTTTTAACCTCGAAATTCATTCTCAGGTTCTTCTGCACCCATTATAATGCGGCTTTGTTCTTCTTTTTTTGCGTGAATGTAGTGGTTCGCCATTTTTGACAATCATTTTCCTGCTCTGCTAAATTTTCAAGTTCGCACTTCACTATTTTAAATTGATTTTTAAAGATATTATCATTATATATATATATATATATATATATATATATATATATATATACATATATATATATATATATATACATATATATATATATATATATAGACACACACACACACACATACATATACACATATACACCCACACACACATATATATATAGACACACACACACACACACACACACACACACACACACACACACACACACACACACACATATCTATATATATAATTATTATTATTTAAAACTAATTTTTCAGTAGAATTATTTCTAGTCAAATAAAACTATTACACATGAATTGATTAAATAATAATATAATATATATTATAATAATTCATAATGATACAAAAACTAGAAATTAAAATAGATTTTGATACTAATTTTATAATTAATTTTTAAATAATAATAATTTTATATATATTAAAAATGATAATATCTTTTATTTAAAATCATTTAAAAAGATTTTCCTTATAAAAGTAAGTCTAAAAAATATCTTAATTTTTTTCAATATGTTTCTTGTGTGTGGAAATCAAATAAACTTAAATTATATGTAAATATAACCAAGTGTTGGGTATGTGCAGGATCATGGTGTACCAAACTATGGTCTTAAGTGGCAGTGAAAAATCAGCAAATCAGAGTTATGTCAACTTGACACATAATTTTAAAGTGGTTATGGACTTTATATCAAAAAGTTGTAAGAAAATAATCTGTAAGAAATTGAATGTTGTTTCTAAACTACTAAACCTTATTAGGAGAAAAAAATTATTTATTGGTCAAAAGTTTAGATTTTAATGCAGTACTACGAAAATTTCAAGGCGAAAATAAAAAGTAGGTGTATGTTTGACCACCTTAATCAAAATCAAATGATAATATTTTTTTAATATAATTATAGATATAAAAAGTAGACTCATGCCCGGATGTGACGCATATTTTTATTTCAAATAAATAATTAAATTTGAATTTTATACCAAAATATTTTCAGAAAAAAACAGTCCTGTGTCTGACCACCTTAACTAATAGAAAATTTTGCCATTTTTTTTTCTTATACTAGGCGAAGCATAGAATGTGATGCAACTTTTAGATTTAAAAAATGTTATATCGTTTGAAAGTTATAGCTATTTTTCAGTTAGTATGTCAATCAACACTTTACAATAATCTTCATTCATAATTAACTAATAAATACTTATCAAACTTAGAATTTGACAGAAATAATATCAATGAAATCTCGAGAGCGATATTAAAAAACCCTTTTTGTTTCATTCAATTTCGATCAAAATAACATTGTTAGATGGCTGCCAAAAGTCTGAGTGTCATTTAAACCCTCCTCAAACACGTTTTTTGGGTTTGACCGGGCAAGGTTGGTAAATACCAGGCCTAATCGGATATCCAATTAGGCTCAGTGACTTCCCATGCCTATTTGATCTGAGATTTTGAAAGGCAAGTCTTTTTCAATTTTAAATATGGAGGGAAACAAATTTAAACGAAAATGAACATAAAACAATAACTTTAGACAATTTTAGAAGAAATTATATATTTCGTGACTATATGAACATTAATATTATAATTATTATTACATTATACTAATATATATGATTTTTATTATTAAATATAATATAGTTTTAAATATAATATAGTGATACATATAATATACATTATTATTATTAAATATATATAATAGTATTATATGACAAAATTATTCTATATATTAATATATATTGTTATTATTATTAAATCTAAAATCTAGTAACATATATGATTATTATTGTTATATAATCTAATAATATATTATTATAATATTAAGATATACAATATAATATAATTATTAAATATAATATTGACATGTAATGGGTCGAAGGGGGTCCTAGGTCACACTACGACCCCCTTTGACCCATAAGAAAGATGCTAACATGTCCCTAAGGGTCCTAGCACCCCTAGGGAGATATGTCGTCATTTAATGGGTCGAAGGGGGTCATAGATCAACCTATGACCCCCTCTCACCCATAAGAATGATTATAATATGTCCCTAGTGGTCCTAGGACCCCTAGGGACATATGTTGTCATGTAATGGGTTGAAGGGGGTCATAGGTCAACCTATGACCTCTTTTGACCCATAAGAACGATTCTAATATGTCCCTAGGCGTCCTAGGACCCCTAGGGACATATGTCATCATTTAATGGGTCGAAGGGGGTCATAGGTCAACCTATGAACCCCTTTAAACCATAAGAACGATTCTAATATGTCCCTAGGACACCTAGGGACATATGTCATCATTTAATGGGCTGAACGGGGTCATAGGTCATCCTATGACCTCCTTTGACCCATAAGAACGATTCTAATATGTCCCTAGGGGTCCTAGGACACCTAGGGACATATGTCATCATTTAATGGGTCGAAGGGGGTCATAGGTCATCCTATGACCCCCTTTGACCAATAAGAATGATTCTAATATGTCCCTAGGGGTCCTAGGATCCCTAGGGACATATGTCATCATTTAATGGGTCCAAGGGGGTCATAGGTCAACTTATGACCCCCTTTGACCCATAAGAATGATTCTGATATGTTCCTAGGGACCCTAGGACCCCTAGGAACATATGTCGTCATTTAATGGGTCAAAGGGGTCATAGGTCTTTGACCCATATAAATGATTCTAATATGTCCCTAAGGGTGGGACATATGTCGTCATTTAATGGGTCGAAGGGGATCATAGGTCATCCTATGACCCCCTTTGACTCATAAGAATGATTCTAATATGTCCCTAGGGGTCCTAAGATCCCTAGGGACATATGTCATCATTTAATGGGTCGAAGGGGGTCATAGATCAACTTATGACCCCCTTTCACCCATAAGAATGATTCTAATATGTCCCTAGGTGTACTAGGACCCCTAGGGACACATGTCGTCATTTAATGGGTCGAAGGGGGTCATAGGTCTTTGACCCATATAAATGATACGAATATGTCCCTAGGAGTCTTAGGACCCCTAGGGACATATGTCGTCATGTAATGGGTCGAAGGGGGTCATAGGTAAACCTATGACCCCCTTTGACCCATACGAACGATACTAATATGACCTTAGAGGTCGTAGGACCCCTAGGGACATATGCCATCATGTAATGAGTCCAAGGGGGTCATAGGTCAACTTATGACCCCCTTTGACCCATAAGAATGATTCTAATATGTCCCTAGGGGCCCTAGGACCCCTAGGAACATATGTCGTCATTTAATGGGTCGAAGGGGGTCATAGGTCTTTGACCCATATAAATGATTCTAATATGTCCCTAAGGGTGGGACATATGTCATCATTTAATGGGTCGAAAGGGGTCATAGATCATCCTATGACCCCCTTTGACTCATAAGAATGATTCTAATATGTCCCTAGGGGTCCTAGGATCCCTAGGGACATATGTCATCATTTAATGGGTCGAAGGGGGTCATAGGTCAACTTATGACCCCCTTTCACCCATAAGAACGATTCTAATATGTCCCTAGGGGTACTAGGACCCCTAGGGACATATGTCATCATTTAATGGGTCGAAGGGGTTCATAGGTCTTTGACCCATATAAATGATACGAATATGTCCCTAGGAGTCTTAGGACCCCTAGGGACATATGTCGTCATGTAATGGGTCGAAGGGGGTCATAGGTAAACCTATGACCCCCTTTGACCCATACGAACGATACTAATATGACCTTAGAGGTCGTAGGACCCCTAGGGACATATGTCATCATGTAATAGGTCGAAGGGGGTCATAGGTTGGGGGTCATAGGTCAACCTATGACCCCCTTTGATCGATATGAACCTTTCTAATATGTCCCTAGCAGTCCTACGACCCCTAGGGACATATGTCGTCATGTAATGGGTCGAAGGGAGTCCTAGGTCAACTTATGACCCCCTTTGACCCATATGAATAATTCTAATATGTCCCTACGAGTCCTAGGACACCTAGGGACATATGTCATCATGTAATGGGTCGAAGAGGGTCATCAGTCAACATATGACCTCATTTGACCCACAAAAATAATTCTAATATGTCCATAGGGGTCCTAGGACCCCAAGGGACATATGTCATCATGTAATAGGTTGAAGGGGGTCATAGGTAAACCTATGACCCCCTTTGACCCACAAGAATGATTCTAATATGTCCCTAGGGGTCCTAGGACCCCAAGGGACATATGTCGTCACGTAATGGGTCGAAAGGGGTCATAGGTAAACCTATGACCTCCTTTGACCCACAAGAACGATTCTAATATGTCCCTAGGGACATATGTCGTCACGTTATGGATCGAAGGGGGTAATAGGTCAACCTATGACCCCCTTTGACCCATAAGAACGATTCTAATATGTCCTTAGGGGTCCTAGGACCCCTAAGGACATATGTCATTTAATGGGTCGAAAGGGGGTCATAGGTAACCCTATGAGAACCTTTGACCAATAAGAACGATTTTAATATGTCCCTAGGGGTCCTAGGACCCCTAGCGACATATGTTGTTATGTAATGGGTCGAAAGGGGTCATAGATCAACCTATGACCCCTTTGGACCCATAAGAATGATTCTAATATGTCGGACCCCTAGGGACATATGTCATCATGTAATGGGTCGAAGGGGGCCATAGGTTAACTTATCACCCATAAGAACGATTCTAATATGTTCCTAGGGGTCCGAGAGACATATATCGTCATGTAATGGGTTGAAGGGGGTCATAGGTCAACCTATAACACCCTTTGACCCAAAAAAATGATTCTAATATGTCCCTAGGGGTCCTAGGACCCCTAGGGACATATGTCTTCATTTAATGGGTCGAAGGGAGTCATACGTCAACCTATGAGCCCCTTTGACCCACCAGAACGATTCTAATATCTACCTAGGGGACCTAGGACCGCTAGGGACATATGTCATCATGTAATGGGCTTAAGGGGGTCACAGGTCAACCTATGGCCTCGTTTGACCCATAAGAACGATTCTAATATGTCCCTAGGGGTCCTAGGAGCCCTAGGGACATATGTCATCATTTAATGGGTCGAAGGACCTATGACCCCCTTTGACCAATAAGAACGATTCTAATATGTTCCTAGGGGTTCGAGGACCACTAGGGACATATGTCATCATGTAATGGGTCGAAGGGGGTCATATGTCAACCTATGACCCCCTTTGACCCATTTGAAGCATTCTAATATGTCCTTAGGGGTCCTAGGACCCCTAAGGACATATGCCATTATGTAATGAGTCGAAGGGAGTCATAGGTCAACCTATGACCCCCTTTGACCCATAAGAATGATTCTAATATGTCCAGGAGCTTAGGGACATATGTCATCATTTAATAGATCGAAGGGGGTTATAGGTCAACTTATGACCCCCTTTGACCCGCAAGAATGATTCTAATATGTCCCTAGGGGTCCTAGGACCCTTAGGGACATATGTCATCATTTAATGGGTCGAAGGGGGTCATAGATCAACCTATGACCCTCTTTGACCCACAAGAACGATTCTAATATGTTCCTAGGGGTCCTAGGACCCCTAGGGACATATGTCCTCATTTAATAGGTCAAAGGGGGTCATAGGTTTGAAAAATAAGAACAATTCTAATATGTTCATAGGAGTCTTAGGACCCCTAGGGACATATGTCATCATGTAATGGGTCGAACGAGGTCATAGGTCAACCTATGACCCTATTTGACCCATAAGAACGATTCTAATATGTCCCTAGGGGTCCTATGACCCGTAGGGAGATATGTCATCATAAAATGGGTCGAAGGGGGTCATAGGGTTACCTATGACCCTCTTTGACCCACAAGAATGATTCTAATATGTCCGTAGGGGTCCTAGGACCCCTAGGGACACATGTCATCATTTAATGGGTCGAAGGGGGTCATAGATCAACCTATGACCCCCTTTGACCCATATGAAGCATTCTAATATGTCCCTAGGGGTTCTAGGACCCCTAGGGACATATGTCGTCATGTAATGGGTCGAAGGTGGTCATAGGTCAACCTATGACCCCCTTTGACCCATAAGAACGATTCTAATATGTCCCTAGGGGTCCTAGGACCCCTAGGGACATATATCGTCATGTAAATGGTCGAAGGCGGTCATAGGTCAACCTATGATCCCCTTTGACCTAGAAGAACGATTCTAGTATGTCCCTAGGGGTCCTAGGACCCTTAGGGACATATGTCGCCATATAATGGGTTGAAGGACCAATGACCCCTTTTGACCCACAAGAATGATTCTAATATGTCCGTAGGGGTCCTAGGACCCTTCGGGACATATGTCTTCATGTAATGGGTCAAAACGGGTCATAGGTCAACCTATGGTCCCCTGTGTCCCATATGAACGATTCTAATATGTCCCTAGGGGTCCTAACACCCCTAGGGACATATGTCGTCATGTAATGTGTCGAAGGGGGTTGTAGGTGAACCTATGACCCCCATTGACCTATAAGAATGATTCTAATATGTCCCTAGGGGTCTTAGGACCCCTAGGGACATATGTCATCATCTAATGGGTTGAAGGGGGTCATAAGTCAACCTATGACCCCTGTTGACCAATAAGAACGATTCTAATATATGTCGTGATGTTATGGGTTGAAGGACCTATGACCCCTTTTGAGCCATAATAATGATTCTAATATGTCGCTAAGGGTCCTAGGACACCTAGGGACATATGTCATCATGTAATGGGTTGAAGGGGGTGATAGGTCAACCTATGATCCCCTTTGAACTAGAAGAATAATTCTAATATGTCCCTAATATGTCGTCATGTAATGGGTCGAAGGGGGTCATAGGTCAACCTATGACCCCCTTTGACCCACAAGAATTATTTTAATATGTCCCTAGGGGTCCTATGACCCCCAGGGACAAACGTCATCATGTAATGCATCGAAGGGGGCCATAGGTCAACCTATGACCCGCTTTGACACACAAGCACGATTCTAATATATCCATAGGGTTCCTACGACTGTTAAGGACATATGTCATCATGTAATCGGTCAAAGGGGGTCATATGTCAACCTATGACCTTCTTTTTTCACAAGAATGATTCTAATATGTCCTTAGGGGTCCCAAGAGCCCTAGGGACATATGTCGTCATGTAATGGGTCAAAGTGGGTCATAAGTCAATCTATGACCCACTTTGACTGACAAGAATGATTCTAATATGTTCCTAGGGGTCCTAGGACCCCTAGGAACATATGTCGCCATGTAATGGGTCGAAGGGGGTCATAGGTCAACCTATGACCCCCTTTGACCCACAAGAACAATTATAATATATCCCTATGGGCCCTATCACTCTTAAGGACATATGTTGTCATGTGATGGGTCAAAGGGGGTCATAGGTCAACTTATGACCCCCTTTGACCCATATGTAGCATTCTAATATGTTCCTAGGTGTCCTAGGATCCCTAAGGATATATGTCATCATGTAATACGTCGAAAGGGGTCATAGGTCAACCTATGAGCCCCTTTCACCCATACGAACGGTTTTAATATGTCCTTAGGTGACTTAGGACCCCTATGGACATATGTCGTCATGTAAATTGTCGAAGGGGGTCATAGGTCAACTTATAACCCCCTTTGACCTACAAGAACGATTCTAATATATCCCTAGGGGTCCTAGGACCCCTAGGGACATGTCGTCATTTAATGGGTCAAAGGGGGTCATAGGTCTACTTATGACCCCCTTTGACCCACAAGAACGATTCTAATATGTCCCTAGGGGTCCTAGGATCCCTAAGGACATATGTCCTCATTTAATGGGTCGAAAGGGGTCATAGGTCAACCTATGAACCCCTTTGACCCATAAGAACAATTCTAATATGTCCCTAGGGGTCCTAGGTCCCCTAGGGACATATGTCTTCATTTAATGGGTCAAAGGGGGTCATAGGTCGACCTATCACCCCCTTTGACCAATAGAAATGATTCTAATATGTTCATAGGGGTCCTAGGACCCCTAGGGACATATCTTGTCATGTAATGGGTCGAACAGGGTCATATGTCAACCTATGACCCGCTTTGACTCACAAAAATGATTCTAATATGTCCCTAGGGGTCCTAGGAAGCCTAGGGACATATGTCGTCATGTAATGGGTCGAAGGGGGTCATAGGTCAATCTATGACCCGCTTTGACCCACAAGAACAATTCTAATATATCCCTAGGGGTCTTAGAACATATGTCATCATGTAATGGGTCGAAGGGAGTCAACCTATGACCCCCTTTGACCCATAAGAATGATTCTAATATATCCCTAGGGGTCCTATCACCCCTAAGGACATATGTCATCATGTAATGGGTCGAAGGGGGTCATAGGTCAAACTATGACCCCCTTTTACCCACAACAACGATTTCAATATGTCCCTTAGGGTCCTAGCTCCCCTAGGGAGACATGTCATCATTTAATGGGTCGAAAGGGGTCATAGGTCAACTTATGACCCCCTTTGACCCATAAGAATGATTCTAATATGTCCCTAGGGGTCCTAGCATGCCTAGGGACACATGTTGTCATGTAATGGGTTGAAGGGGGCCATAGGTCAACCTATGACCCCCTTTGACCCATAAGAATGATTCTAATATGTTCCTAGGGGTCTTAGGACAGTTAGGGACATACGTCATCATGTAATAGGTCGAAGGGGTTCATAGGTCAACCTGTGACACCCTTTGACCCATAATAACGATTCTAATATGTCCCTAAGCATCCTGGGACCCCTAGAGACATATGTCATCAAGTAATTGGTTGAAGGGGGTTATAGGTCAACCTATGACCCCCTTTGACCCATAATAACGATTATAATATGTACCTAGGGGTTTTAGGATGCCTAGAGACATATGTCATCATTTAATGGGTTGAATGTGGTCATAGGTCAACCTATGACCCCTTTTGACCCATATGAAGCATTTTAATATATCCGTAGGGGTCCTAGGACCCCTAGGGACATATGTTGTCATGTAATGGGTCAAAAGGGATCATAGGTCAACCTATGACCCCCTTTTACCCACAAGAATGATTCTAATATGTCCCTAGGGGTCCTCGGACCCCTAAGGACATATGTCATCATGTAATGGGTCAAAGAGAGTAATAGGTCAACCTATGATCCCTTTTGACCCACAAGAACGATTCTAATATGTCCTTAGGGGTCCTAGGACCCTTAGAGACATATATCATCATGTAATGGGTCGAAGGGGGTCATAGGTCAACCTATGACCCCCTTTGACCCACAAGAACGATTCTAATATGTCCCTAGGGTTCCTAAGACCCCTAGGGACATATGTCGTTATGTAATGGGTCGACCTATGACCCCCTTTGACCCACAATAATGGACATATGTCATCATGTAATGGGTCGAAGGGGGTCATAAGTCAACCTATGACCCCCTTTGACCCACAAGAACGATTCTAATATGTCCCTACAGATCTTAGGACCCCTAGGGACATATTTCATCATGTAATGGGTTGAAGGACGCACAAGAATGATTCTAATACGTCCCTAGGGGTCCTAGGACCCCTAGGTACATATGTCGTCATGTAATGGGTTGAAGGAGGTCATAGGTCAACCTATGACCCCCTTTGACCCACAAGAATGATTCTAATATGTCCCTAGGGTTCCTAGGACCCCTAGGGACATATGTTGTCATGTAATGGGTCGAAAGGGATCATAGGTCAACCTATGACCCCCTTTGACCCACAAGAACGATTCTAATATGTCCTTAGGGGTCCTAGGACCCCTAGGGACATATGTCGTCATGTAATGGGTTGAAGGGGGTCATAGGCTAATATATGACCCCCTTTGACCCACAAGAACGATTCTAATGTGTCTCTAGGGGTCATAGGACCCCCTAGGGACATATTTGTCATGTAATGGGTCGAAGAACTATGACCCCCTTTGAACCATAAGAACGATTCTAATATGTCCCTAGGGGTCCTAGGACCCCTAGGGACATATGTCATCATGTAATGGTTTGAAGGGGGTCATAGATCAACCTATGACCCCCTTTGACTCACAAGAATGATTCTAATATGTCCCTAGGGGTCCTATGACCCCTAGGGACATATGTCGTAATGTAATGGGTCGAAGGGGGTCATATGTCAACCTATGATCCCCTTGGACCCATAAAAATAATTCTAATATTTTCCTAAGGGTCCTAGGACCCCTAGGGACATACGTTGTCATGTAATGGGTCGAAGGGAGTCATAGGTCATCCTATGACCCCCTTTGACCCACAAGAATGATTCTAATATGGACATATGTTGTCATGTAATGGTTGACCCATATGAAGCATTCTAATATGTCCCTAGGGGTCCTAGAACCCCTAGGGACATATGTCATCATTTAATGGGTCGAAGGGAGTTAGGACATATGTCATCATTTAATGGGTCGAAGGGAGTCATAGGTCAATCTATGACCCCCTTTGACCTATATGAAGCATTCTAATATGTCTCTAGGGGTCCTAGGACCCCTAGGGACATATGTTGTCATGTAATGGGTCGAATGGGGTCATAGGTCAACCTATGACCCCCTTTGACCCACAAGAACGATTCTAATATGTCCCTAGGGTTCCTAGGACCCTTAGGGACATATGTCATAATGTAATCGGTCGAAGCAGGTCATAGGTCAACCTATGACCCCCTTTGACCCACAAAAATGATTCTAGTATGTCCCTAGGGGTCCTAAGAGCCCTAGGGACATATTTCGTTATTTAATGGGTCGACCTATGACCCCTTTTGACTCATAAAAATGATTCTAATATGTCCCTCGGGGTCCTAGGACGCTTAGGGACATATGCCATCATGTAATGGGTCGAAGGGGGTCATAGGTTCCTTTGACCCATATGAAGCCTTCTAATATGTCCCTAGGGCTAGGACCGCTAGGGACATATATATATGTACATGTATATAATATATATGTATATATAATATTTATAGATTATAATACTAATAAGATAATATATTATTATATATTATATATTGTAAAGTTGCATAGACAACATTTTGGCATGTTGTGCATTTTTTTTTGAAAAATATTGAAACTCAAGGGCAAGTGTTGGAACATGGTGAATATTTCAAAACAAACTCATTGAAACCTTAAAACCTCTTGGAGTTGACCATTTGTGGGATTTGACCATCAGGACCTAGAAGGGTCACTTGGCACATTGTTACAAATTTACTCATTTTAGTTTGTTACTTGGGTCCATCACCCTATCCTCTGCATCACTTGTATATTGTCAACATTTGGGACTGAAGCAACATGTTGCATTTGATTCTCTCCATAATCATCTTTATGTTCAAGTGCATCATGGTTCATAGTGTTTCTCCTTTTTGTTGGTTCACCATGGTTACCATGCATTATTACAACCATGCCAACTTTTCCTCCATTGTTTACCATGCTTAGAATCATTGGAAAAATTGCATATACTCTGAATTTTTAGTAGTAAGGTTCTCACAAAAAAATTTTACAATACTATACAAATAATCTTCTAAGCTTTGGTTAGCTACCATCTCCAAATGAGCTATTCTTTAATATGGTGATTTAACATCATTCTAATATGTTGAGCTCTTAGGTGCACCCCTTGAAACAAGAGTAAAATAGATAAGAATTTCTTTGCATGCAGTCTCAAGCCTCCCCAAATGAACTAGTCATTACCAAGGTGGTTCAACATCACCCATTAGTGTTGAACCCTCAGGCCCACCCTTCCAACTGAGAGAAAAATTGGTTCTTAGTCCAATAACATTAATGAAATATAGGGAACACTAGTGCAAAGCATCTAATCATTTTTCTTATCTTGATGTAATAAGGTCTAGGGATAGATCTAATGATCTCCCTGTGACTATCCACATTTGTAATGGACACAAGACTCCATGGTGCAACTGTAAGCCTTGGCCATCAATTGGTCCAATAAAGTGGATTTTTGGTAAATTCCATGTATTTTAGGTAAGTTTAGATGTTTAGAACATTATTAGGGTCCCTAGGAGTTTGTAGAGTCCATTTGCAATAAAATTTGTCTCAGTGCAAAAATTGCAAAAAGTTGCTTAGCAACTTTTGCAATTTTTTTGACAACTTTTCAAAATCTAACTCCTAATGGCTAGAACTATTTGAATCGTCAGTGCCATTAGCTCTGGGTGGGTGGGTGAACTCCAGTGACACTCTTGTTCTAGCCATGGAGACCATCCATCGTCTGCGGCCACCTCGTACTGAGGAGTCCCCAAGATTCTCTAAGTGCATTTTGAGGTCACTCTTCCGAGGGTCATAACTCGAAGCTTGTGAGGGCTATCGATGAACTGTTGAATGCTATAGGACGGTTATGTTGAGGCCTAAAATAATCTATGTCATTTTTGAGAGATCACATTCCATTTGCATTTGGCACAATGATCTCGCTCAATGCCAAAACTCACAGTGTGCCTCAGTTCATAGGTGCACCATAGCGTAAGTTTGACAGTGCTGATCTTGGCATTGAATCGTCAACACCATTAGCTCTAGGTGGGTAGGTGAACCTTAGTGACACTCTTGTTCTGGCCACAAAGACTATCCATCATTTGCGGCCACCCCATACCAAGGAGTCTCTAAGGTGCTCTAAGTGCATTTCGAGGTCGATCTTTTGAGAGTCATAACTCGAAGCTCGTGAGGGCTATCGATGAACTGTCAAATGCTACAGGACAGTAATGTTGGGGCCTAAAATAACCTATCTCATTTTTGAGAGATCACATTCCATTTGGATTTAGCACAGTGATCTCGCTCAATGCCAAAACTTGCAGTGTGCCTCAATTCATAGGTGCACCACAATGTAACTTTGAAACCGCTGATCTTGGCATCGAATTGTCAATTCCATTAGCTCCAGATGGGTAGGTGAACCCTAGTGACACCTTTGTTCCAGCCATGGAGACCATCCATCATTTGCGACCACCCCGTACTGAGGAGTCTCCAAGGTGCTTTAAGTGCATTTTGAGGTCGATCTGTCAAGAGTCATAACTCAGAGCTCGTGAGGGCTATCGATGAACTATCAAATGCTATAAGACATTGATGCTGAGGTCTAAAATAACCTATCTCATTTTTGAGTGATCATAGTCTGATTGGATTCAGCATAGCGATATCGCTCGATGCCAAAACTCATAGTGTGCCTCAGTTCATAGGTGCACCACAACGTAACTTTGAAACCGCTGATCTTGGCATCAAATCGTCAGTGCCATTAGCTCTGGATGGGTGGGTGAACCCTAGTCACACCCTTGTTTCAGCCATGGAGACCATCCATCATTTGTGGCCACCCCGTACCGAGGAGTCTCCAAGGTGCTATAAGTGCATTTCGAGGTCGATCTTTCAATGGTCATAACTTGGACCCTGTGAGGGCTATCGATGAACTGTCAAATGCTATAGGACGGTGATGTTGTGAACTAAAATAACCTATCTCATTTTTTAGAGATCACATTCCATTTGAATTTGGCACAGTGATCTCACTCGATGCCAAAACTCGCAGTGTGCCTCAGTTCATAGGTGCACCATAGCGTAACTTTGAAACCATTGATCTTTGCATCAAATCGTCAATGCCATTAGCTCTGGGTGGGCGGGTGAACCCTAGTCACACCCTTGTTTTGGCCATGGAGACCATCCATCGTCCGCGGCCACCTTGTACCAATGAGTCTCCAAGGTGCTCTAAGTGCCTTTCAAGGTTGATATTTCGAGGGTCATAACTCAGAGGTCATGAGGGCTATCAATAAAATTTTGAATGCCATAGGACAGTGATGTTGAGGCCTAAAATAACCTATCTCATTTGCGAGAGATCACATTTCATTTGCATTCGATATAGCAATCTCGCTCGATGCCAAAACTCGTAATGTGCCTCAGTTCATAGGTGCACCACAACGTAACTTTGAAACCGCTGATCTTGGCATCAAATCGTCAGTGCCATTAGCTGCGGGTGGGCGGGTGAACCCTACTCACACCCTTGTTTCAGCCATGGAGACCATCCATTGTCCACAGCCACCCCATACCGAGGAGTCTCCAAGGTGCTCTAAGTGCCTTTCGAGGGTCATAACTCAGAGCTCATGAGGGCTATCAATGAACTGTCAAATGCTATAGGATGGTGATGCTAAGGCCTAAAATAACATATCTCATTTTTGAGAGATCACATTCTGTTTGCATTCAGCACAACAATCTCGCTCGATGCCAAAACTCACAGTGGGCCTCAGTTCATAGGTGCACCACAACGTAACTTTGAAATCGCTAATCTTGGCATTGAATTGTTAGTGTCATTAGCTCCGAGTGGGCACGTGAACTTAGTGACACCCTTTTTCTAGCCACAAAGACTATCCATCAGCCACAGCCACCCTGTACCGAGGAGTCTCCAAGGTGCTCTAAGTGCATTTTGAGGTCGATATTTTGAAGGTCATAACTTAGAGCTCGTGAGGGCTATCAATGAACTGTTGAATGCTACATGACAGTGATGCTAAGGCCTAAAATAACTCAGAGCTCATGAGGGCTATCGATGAACTTTCCAATCAAGTCTCTTAAGTTGAGATATTTTGAAGTTATGTTGAAATTGAAAAGTTGTAGTATGAGGATAGTAACAACGTGAAGTGCTAGTTATCAAAGATTATGAATCTATGAATGACTTGGTGGTTGAGAATAGAATCCATGGTTGAGGAGTGGAGTCCTTAACTATGTTGAGATTAGATTTGAAGCCAAGAGTTGGTTTCAAGGTTGAAGGTGGAGATTAAAATCAAATTTGGAGTTATCTGAACCTTATGTAAGAGGTTAACAAGTGTGTTTATGTCATGATAGCACTTCAAATTATACATTGCATCCAAATTTGATAATAAAGGTTGTTAAAATGTTATTTAAAAATTATTGCATTTGAATCAAATATAAGAAACATAATCAAGATTAATGATATTCCATAAACATGAACAAATATACATGATCCACGATAAATTGAACAATACTAGATACTAAATTAATATGTATATCATTTTGCACATAAATGATAAAAATATATATCAAAATACATGTATCCATAGACAAAATTTTACACAAATATATATCAAAGATCATGTATCCATAGACAAAATATATATCAAAATACATAGATCCATATACAAAATGTGGCTGATCATGCCATTAGAATGTGTATAATATCAATGTTTTTGTATACAATGTGGCATATGCCATCTCAAAATGTCTCATGATGCATCCTACGACAACTATACTATCCTAGGGTGCTGGTGGATGATCAAAATGCAGCCTCTTCACTGCACTAGGTGGATCAGATGCCTCCTACATAAACAAAAAAAGAAAATCCAAAGTTAGACTACTAAATTTATATGACTCTACGTATCTAACATTGAATTACTCAAATGCATAATGATATTTTTTGTAATGGAGATTTATACTATCAAAATTTCATAATAAATACCTCTCTTGTCAACCTCCTGCACTGGTCAAGAGTCCTCTCGTATGCCCTAGGCAATGTTGGTACCTCTCTGATTGTGGGCTCTATATGTTCAAATATGTTTGTCAGATGAATCTACAATTTAAACTATAACATTATAATTCATAACATGCTAAATTTATAACATATTTAATCATGAATTCAAACTACAACTTACTATTGTAGGCTCCTCCTCAGGAGTGAGTGGCTGCTTCATCAAATCTACATAACTCTCCCATTGGACCTCATGTGCACTAGGAGTCTCCTATGAGATACAAAATAGTAATTTTTAATATCACAAAAATTAGTTTTGAATTTATTTATGAAGATAAGGATAATAAAAAATAAATGATACTTATACATACAATGGGGCTCTCAATGTGAATGGAAATCCCTGATGGTCTACAATGCAGAATCTGTACAAGCACATCGCCAGTAGCCACACCCTATATACAATAAAGAATGTAATTAAATAGGATTACCACAAACATTTTACAAGAATGCATCGATATTTAATCAAATAGAAAGCACCTAATTACCTTTCCTTTGTTAATGCGTGCTGGCTCACCCCTCACACTTTGTCCCCCTGAGACAGGTGCTAACTGCAAGATAAAAGAGAGATTAGCAACTACATATGCTACAATATCAAATAGAAAAAAAATGTGAACACAAAATAATGTACCGTAGATGTCTCAAGGCTAAATGAAATGGCCGAGAGCGTGGCATCATCAATTTGTCTGAGCTCCTTCTCGGTCATCAACTAAACATGAATGAAGATCACATACATATAAAAGTCAATATGGCTTAAAAATTAAAATTACTCTATTATAAAAATTAACTTTAAATCGCATATGTCATAACAAAAATATATATACACGTACTGACACTGAAGGAGTCCATGCCTTTGCATTCCCCTCCTCTCTCGCATCAAGGTCTATAGCCTCTATGTGTGTGTCTGGTGTATCCTCGTCTAATACAAAATGATACTCAGGAAGATCACTTATGGGACCCAGGCAAATATTCTTGAGCTAGCCGATGATGAACTGGCACTAGCATCATCAACACGAGGAGGTAGGACTGACCTAGCCTGAGATATCATTAGGCTACTCAGCCTATGAATGACTCTGATGGTCTGAGAGCTAGCCTCTATCATAATATCTGGATGTTGCACTCGAGGAGAGGGGGAGATATCAGTGGGGGGGACAAAAGTGCCATCTTTCTTCTACTGAGAAGAGGGTCTATCCTGAGGTGCTCCTAGTCCTACACCCATGTTGGGCATCATGCTCCAATAGTTCACTTTAAGTTTCAACACAAATTCTGCATATAATTTTTGAAGGAAATAAAATGGTATGTCTAAATTGCCATGTTGAGGTATATCAAAGACCATCTACCAAAGATCCCAAAATTTTGCACGTATGGTGTCATTTGTGCACCATTTAATTGATAGTTTGAATTTTTTTAGGTCAACTGGTAAACCTATTTTCAGGTTCGCAAAAAGGCTAGCCAAATTATCTTTGATTATGTTGAGGGCCGCAACCTCATCATAATCCAAACCATCATTACACATCTCGTGCATTTCATCACGCCAATGAAGAGCGACATTTTGTTGGTTTGTAAGGGTTTCAATGTTATCCACTATGGTGTTTAACGTGGATAACATAAGAGCCAATGCGGGTATATTATTATATGTTCTATGCAAACCTATCAATTCGGTGAGATTTTCATTTATCAAATCCTCGATTCAAGGAGGGTTTTGAGGGGGTAGAGGATCATTTGGTGGACAGTTTTGTGGGGGTACTAGATCGTTTGGTGGGGGGTTACGAGGAATATTGTTCCCTGCCTCAGTGTCATCATTCTGATCAACCATTCCTATTGAATTACAAAACGTAATATATATTAAAAAAAAACTTTAATTTTAACCTTTTTTTTCAAAAAAACCCTAGATTCAACTCAAACAAACAAAATCATCCTAAAATATATTGAATTAAAGTTAAAAACGAGTTGGAAAAAAAAAACATGCCTTAATATCTAATATCTGATATTCGATCATATATCCGATCGCGCTTGCAAAAAATTGGCCTCAAATAATGTAATAATGGGTCCGCGGGTCTGTGTTTTTTAAGTTTATGTTGTTCACAAGTATCGGATATTCGTTTCAATATTGAATATTCGATATAATATCAGATATCCAATATGCAATATTATATATAAATGCTAACATATAATATCTTACATTTTTATCACTATATTATATTTTATATATAATATATTACATTGCATTATATTTTATATTATATTATATTATATTTAATATTTTTTTAAATTAAATTATATATATTATATTACATTACTATATATTATAATATAATATATTTTATTATATTATTATAATGTATTATATTATATTATATTATTATAATTTATAATATATTATACTTTTTTATTATATATTATATTATAATATATTACTTTTTTATTATTATATTATATTATATATATATTATATTATATATATATTATATTACATTACTATATATTATAATATTAAATATTATATTATATTATTATAATATAATATTATTATTATAGTATAATATTATACGATTATAATATAATAATAATAATAATATATTATAGTATAGTAATAATAATAATTATAATAATATTATATTAAATAATATATTATACTATTATAATATAATATTTTTATATTATCATAATATAATAATAATAATATTATATTATAGTATAATAATTATAATAATTATATTGTTATAATATTATTTCGCTAATTATCGGATATCCGATATCAAATTGGATATCCGATAAGGCTTGGCCTTACCTTCTAGGTTTGGTACCTGGATAGGTGAAAAAAAGTCAGAGCGAATTCTGGAGCGCTTTTAGACATCTTCAAACTCTACTTTTTTCACATTGCCACTTTTTGGCACACCATGATCCTGCACATACCCTGTTAAGTGTTAAGAAGAAAAGGTGCTAGCATTAATTAAAATATGCTATGTACGTCAATACTAAAATCTGTTAGAAAATTTCAGGTGTAAAAAGTTTAGGCGATGGCATGGAGGATGGTCATGGCATGGGGATGGCACGCCATCCAGCCATAACGGTGGGGCTGGATAGCCATTGCCCATAAACCATTACTAGGGAGATCAAAATGAATGACAATAATTTGGTCATCACTTTGGATAGAGCAACCATTAATCAGGGAATATCATTGTTAGGGAATGGTTGGCTTGAGAGGGGTAAGTCTTAAGTACCCAAGATTCTAAATAAGTTAGATTCTAGAGAAGAGATCTTAGACATGGTAGGATTTATTCACCAATTAAGGGACGATGTGAATGCCCATGATTTTGAAGGATGGTGGTTTCTTTGTGTGAATTATTGTTATTGTATAACAGTATTTGGATTGGAAAACCTCATTGGTAATTAGTTTTCATTATATGATTGATTTCAAGCTATCCTCTAATTTAGTCCTCACATGTCTTCTTATTTGTTTTATGCCCTAGTATGCATAGGTAGGTCCGAACTTCATTCTATAGAAGTAGTTGATGATAACATCTAGATATATGATTACATAGTTATGGTACAGGCTAATCTCCAACAAAAAAGTACCAAAGACAAAATAGAATTAAACTTTTTTTTTTTCCAAATTCAAGAAAACATAGTGATTTTTTTCCAATTTTTTTGTTGTTTTTGACTAGAAACTATGCAGATCATGAAGATCAAATGTTGAAATTTTAAAAAAATCCATGATAAATTTAGCTTGGAAGTGGATGATATTTGTGAAGGGAGAGAGTTTCATTTATAGGCTAAGGGGTGATCAGATGGAGGGTCAAGCTATGAGGATAGAGAAAGGATGAGAGAGGGTTAGGATGCAAGGAGAGGAGAGCACATGGATTGTGCTTCTTTGTAGCCAACTAGGGAGTGATAGTTGTCACAAGGAATTTAAGTGTGAGAGGATGGGCAAGATAGTTGGTCAAAGGGAGAAATGAGGGAGGAGGAGTGTGTAAGAGGGATGTAAGAGGTATTAATGGCATGCAAAAACCATTAATGCTCTTGGATAGGGATGGAAGAGGATAAGGGAGACTTGTTGACCTTGACTTGGGCTAACAAGTCTTAACCCTTGCTTAAAGTTGTGCACATGTTTAGGAGGGGGATTAGACTTTGTTTAGAAAGGGGGTTGGGGGCAAGTGGCTTAGCTTTGATGGGATGTGTTAGTTAGGTGGCTAAGGGAGGTTAGTATGGGTGGATGGGTTGGATTAGGGGTACAAGTAGGGTTTAGTGATGTTTTAGGAGTTAGGAATAATTTATTAAATGATTTATTTAATAAAATAGGAGATGTGGGATTAAATTAAATAGGTGGGAGGATATATTTAATTTAATAGAGAAATAGGGATTTAATTGATAAATTGATTTTGGGTTATTATTTGATTTTATCAATTAGACTATAGTTAATTTAATTTAATTAATTAACTAGGGGATGACAATTAATTAATTAAATAATAAATATTTAATTAGTGATGTCCTAACAAATGACTAAATACAATTACCTATTTGTGTAATTAGATTTAAGTGTCTACATTTTTGCCCTCTTTGACATAGTGTTGGGACAACACTATTTCAAAGAAGTTCGAATATAAACGACGCAAAGAAGACCTTTTAAAGCAACATGGTTGGCCCAATTTTTGAGTAGAAGAGGAGAGAATGGACTATGTTATGCCCCCCAAAGTAGGTGGTGGGGAGAGATGACGAGGCCTAATAGCTTCTTGAAAAGTACAAGAATCTAGGGCGAGTAAGAGGATTGAGAGTGGCTAAGAGAGGAGGTGTAAGGAAGCTCATACACTCACTATGGGAGAATGATATAAGGGAAAACCTTGTGCATTAGGACAACTAATGGTTAAGAACATTGGTGACAAGTGGAGCGGGGGAGGGTGATTGGTTGGTTTAAATTGGTGGTTGGCTGTTATAAATTGTACCTAGGGAAGTGATTTGGAAGATGGTAGGGTTGGGGAGATTTATGATTTTAGGATTATGATTAGCGATGACTAAGATTATTATTGGTGTAGGAGCTATGATTGTGATTGATGTAGGAGCTATGATTATGATTGATATAGGATTGGATACTATGGAATTGATGTAGGAGATAGGATTATGATATGGATAAAACTGTTGGATCATGATTGTAGGACTGATTGGATGGGATGCTTTGATAGGATGGGATGCTTGGATAGGATGGGAGTGTGAAGTAATCCATTGAAGCTTGAGCATGGGGGTGTTCCAAAGGGGAGCACCACCATGTAGTTGAGCACTTATTTTGATATAGGAATATTGGGGATATGCCAAGGTTACTAAGAACATCAAGGCCTTTGTACCAATATTACATAGGAATGATTTGAAACAAACATGCAAAGATTACCCCAACATCACACATGAATCATGGAGGAATCAAAGTGGAAACGATACTGGGTAACCCACAAGAAAATGATATTTCCCAAGTACACCATGTAACCACAAGTGATCACATGTTTGGACTATGCAAGGGTCATATTCGACTGACTCACAAGCAGAAAAGAAGATGAAAAAGACCCGATCAAAACCTTGCTCTTGAATTGCCCCATTCACAACACACCATGACATAAAAGATCGCAACAACCTTAAGGAGGGAATAACCCAAATCACTTGGAAACTACTATGTAAATACACTAATAAAAATAAATAGAAGAAAGAATAAATCCATGATAAAGTAACCTTTTGCCAAAGAGATTAGGATAACTGGATATTGACAAGCCAATGTTAAGGACGAGGAAGGATGCATCGTGTAAGGACCTAGTGACAGTATGTTTGGGAGGAGGACAAAATTGGCAACTGTACCTATCTACAGACAACAAACGAGTGATACAAGGTTTCTTTATAAGACTCAAAAAATGTACAAGGACTAAACAATGGGTAGATGACACAGGAATGTATGATAGAATATAGTAAGAGGTGTGCATATGATGGGGAAAAGCTTAGGATATGAAGATAACATCGATGCATTATGTTGTTGTTACATGGGTATAATACACAAAGTTTGTTTTTGTTACCATAGTATGGTACATAGAATAATATTGTTGTTGCAACGATATGATACATAGACATGATACAAAGGATAAAATAAACATAATTTAATACATGTTGTAGGGTATAAAATACATCTGATATGGTACATGTGGTAAGGTACAAGGATAAGCTACATCTGATATGCTACATATGGTAAGGTACAAGGGTAGGATAGATATGCTAATCATGGTAGAATATGTGATTTAAGTAGGCTTTCTAAGCTAATAGATGCAAAAAAGAAATGCTTGGAGTGTGGTGGAGTGCAAGGATGGAATGCTTGGAACACTTTGAGAAATGTGAAGATGAGTGATGAGGTGTGTGGGGCAATGAGACGAGGGAAAGGCATGTCATTGATAGATGATAAAAAGGCTAAGTACACTTGGCACCTAATTGCTAGGTTTTCACTAGGGTACTTATCTAAGGCACTTCAATTACCAAGTTTTCACCCATTGGACGATTATTTCTTCTTTACTATTTTTTTTGTTTCTTCTATTTTCTCATTTTGAGGGAGTAGGATACATTGAGGACTTTTTTTAGGGATAGAATTTCTTGAGGTGAATGATGTTGGTGGGATAATTTAGGACCTCACCTTCAAGTGTGGATAGCTGATATGCTCTTGAACCAAAAGATGTTGTGACCACATAAAGACCAAGCCACATGGTCTTGAACTTGCCTTTCATTCCTCGGTCAGCTTGGACCTTCATGTTTTCTTTGAGGACCATGTCTCCTTGAAACTAGTGTAGATGGACCTTCCTGTTGAAGTTGTGCTTGAGGCGATTCTTGTAGACCATGAGGTGGTCATAGGCCTATTGCCTTTTTTCATCAAGTAAATCTAGTTGGGTAAGTCTAGCCACTCTGTGATCCTCATTTGATATCTAGCCCTACAAAGAAATGTGCAAGGATTGGAGTTCAACCTCAATAGGTAATACTACTTCAACACCATAAACTAGGGAGTATAGGGTTGTGCCTGTGAATGTACGAAATGAAGTGTAATAGGCCCATAGGGCGGGGTTGATTTGCAAATGCAATCATGGCTAGAGTCATTGACAACTTTCTTTAGGATTTTGAGTAGGTTTTTATTAGTTGCCTTTGCTTGACCATTACTTTATGAGAAGTATGGGCTAGAAAAATGTTGATGGATATGAAGGGAAGTGCACAGTTCCTCCATATTGAGATTTTCAAAATTACCACTATGGTTAGTAAAAATGGTAGCTGGGATGTCAAAGCGACATATGATATGATAGAGAATAAACTTGGATACTTGAACTCCTATGGCAATGACAAGGGGGACTACTTCTACCCACTTAGTAAAATAATCGGTGGCGGTGATTATCCACTTATGTCCTTTTGAAGAGAGTGGTGCTATAATACCAACAAGGTCAAACCCCCAACATGCAAATGGCCATAATGGCACAATAGGTTGTAGATCTTGAGATGGGGCTCGGATTAGATTAGCATGTTGTTGACAGGGTAGACACCTTTTTACAAAGTCACATGCATCATGCTTTAGAGTAGGCCAATAATAGCTAGCCAAAAGATTTTCTTAGCTAGAAGTATTTCGCTTGTGTGAGCACCACAGAGTCTGGCATGTACCTTTTTGAGAGACATTGCAGCCTCATTTTGGTCTAAACATCGGGAGAGAGTATCATGATAGCCACGATGATATAGGGTTTGATCTATGATAGTATAACATGATGCTCTATGAATAAGGTTTTAGCATTGGGTTTGTGTGAGATGGGGAGATAGGATACCATTTTTAGGTAAGCATGAATTTCATGGTACCATGGGGATTGGGGACCAACTAAGACACATACCCATGTTGATTCATCATTCTCATCTGTAGGCTTGTGTAGCTGCTCAACTAAGAATTCATACTGTGTAGCCTCCCTCAGGATCTCTAAAAATGAACTAATAATGGCCATGGCATCTGTAGCCTTATTTTGCAACTCCTTGTAAGGCTATAGTTTTTCATCTTTGGTTTGATAATCATCTAGGACCTGTTTGATGATAAGTTGTGAATCTTTGAAGACCTATAGCTCTGTGATGTTCCACTCAACTATTATTTTGAGCCTTGCAATAAGGGCCTCATACTCTAAGATGTTGTTGGTACACTAGAACTGTAGTTTAAAAGATTTAGGAATGTAATCTCCTTGAGCTATGACCAAGAGTATGCCGATACTAAAGCCATGTGATGTGTAAGATCCATCAAAGTATAATTTCCAGGATGGTTATTCTTCTATTAAATAGAGGTGTTCGTCTGGGAATTCCATAACGAGAGGGTGATCCGCAACCAAAGGTGCATCTGTCAAGTGATCTACTATAGCTTGGCCTTTGATAGCCCTTTTTTTGACATATTGGACATAAAATTCGCTGAGAAGCATGACCCATTTAGCCAAATTCTTTGTTAGCATTGTACGTGACAACATATATCTTTAAGGATCAATTTTGGATATGAGTTGCATAGTGTGGCTTAACATATAATGACACAAATTCTGAGTGGCAAATACTATAGCTAAGCAAGAGTTTTCAATTGGTGTGTAATTGAGCTCATATCCAACTAGAGTATGACTGATGCAATAAATAGCTTGTTCCTTGCCTATATCATCAAGTTGTGCAAAAAGAGTACCTAGTGCTGTTGGGGTAGCTATGATGTATAATATGAGCAGAAAGATTTCAACCAGAGGAACCAATATAGGTGGATTATCCAAGTATTTCTTGATCAGTTCAAAGTTGCATTGGCAAATAGGATCCCACCTAAAATTTTGATACTTTTTGAGTAAATGTGTGAATGGTTGGCACTTATTAGTGAGCTAGGAGATGAATCATCTGACTAATTGTAGTTTCCCTTGAAGAGAGTGAAGTTGTTTGAGTTTTTTAGGAGGAGCCATATCCATGATGACCTTGACCTTTTTAGGATTGATCTCAATGCCACACCATGATACAATGAATCCCAAGAGCTTTCCTGAGGTAACACCAAAGACACGTTTCTTAGGATTGAGCATGACATGATATTTGGTCAATCGATCAAACACTTCTTTGAGATGAGATAAGTGATCAAGGGCACTAAGAGATTTGACTAAAATATCATCCATGTAATCCTCCAAAGTTTTATGGATTAGAGTAAGAATTTTCCTTGAGGAAAAATTCACCCAAGACCAAGTAACTTAAACACAAGCACAAAATAGACAAGAGTATGATCAAAATAACTATATAGTATTCAATTCAATGTACAAGTACACTAGGAGTGCCTGTATATAAAGTCCTCTAAGATGCATCTAGAATGCTTAGGAATCAGCATCATGATAAATCATACAACTAGGTACATGTCCACCAGATATGGGTTATCCTCCATTAAGCACGGAAGTAAGTGCGATGATCTAAGGATAAGCCCACAATGGTATAACATGCAAATTTATGTTGTAGACAACATGTACTAAGTTAGGAGTGTGAATAACTATGTTGTCTACATGACAACTCAGTGAATGATGCAAACTCTAGTGTTGTAGAAACCATGTGCTAAATTAGAGTTGTGTACTCCTATGTTGTCAACATGACAACTTATAAAGGAATGCAAACTCCTAAGTGTCTCACAAAATAAATAATAAAATAATGTAAAATAATAAAATAATTCACTAACCTAAGTAAACTTAAGTAAAATGTAAATAGTAAATATCTATTTACACCAACACACCCTCTTAAGTGCAACTTAGGAGAATGCACTTAAGCTCACAAATGCATGATGGGTTCTGGCTACGAGGCCATGTTAGGTACCCATGTACAAAAGTAATACTCTACATAAAATGATGCAATGCAATCTCTCATAAAGTAGAGAAAGAGAGAAAAACTCATGGGAAAAACCCTCATCCAAAAAGAGAGATGAGTACAATAAAGAAGATGAGAGAGAAGAAGATTGCTAGCCATTTTTTGCCTCCCGCCAAAAATTTGAATTCAAATGCCTAAGCCCACCCAACAGTCACTTACCACCTTTAAATATGTAAATACCAATGGAAATACTAAAAAATAAACAAATGAAAAGACTTATGGTATTTCCTTTTTCCTTAGTTTGTTTCCATGGGTCCGCAACTTTCCTTGCCATCAAATCTTACCTAGATCTATGGCGAGCACTTTCTCGCTTCATCAAAGTGCACTATCTTTACATAATGCGGGCAAGTTCCTCGCTGCCAAATGGTAGGTGGGTCCATTCCCTCTTGTGGGCTACAGAAAGGGAAAAGTGTTGTTAGTTGAGTTGGCATACGAAAGACACTTCATTGGTCAAGTACTAACACAGATTGTCAATAAGCTATAGATTCTCATCGACCGTTAGATCTCCCAAGATCAACGATCAATGCTTCCCTGCTTTATGAAGATGCAAGGATGTTAAGGAATGCAAGAAAGTGCCTTGCTGCTGCATCTCTTTGTGGGGTCAGGTTATATTTTATAGGTTGTAGAGTGATGCCAGATGGGGCTAGGCTGCTGAGTGGTTCGTGGGCCCAAAATTTTTGGAGGGCAAGAGTAGTATAATAAAGGATCTTTCACGATCATTGATCTTACAGAGAACAATGATTAACACTTTCCCACTTTATGAAGATGCAAGGTATTTAAACAATGCGAGAAAGCGCCTAAAGGACATGCGTCCCTATGGGCTCGGCTAAAGAAATAGTACAAGAAGGCAGTGATAGTTAATGCTGGTAGTTGTGAAGCTGCCATGGTTAGGGTTTTAAAAGGTGGATTAGTTAGTTGCAAGATATGGTCAACCGCGTGGAGAATTTTGTGGGTTGGCAAATTGGAGTAAAATTATTGGCCCACGTGGCTCATTTTGGTTGCAGAACTTGTTTGACTTGCTGACTTTGCTAACTCATAAGCTAGAAACGAAGGGAACCAGGTTTACTTGCATAATCTGATCTTCATGATTGATTCCAACCACTCTTGAATGAATGCCGCACCTACTGAATCAAGGTGAACACTCCACCCCCCCAATTTATCCATCTACTTGGTTAGAATGGTTTAATGGCATCATTTCTATCTTCTCAAGGCCCTATTTCGGCAAGATTTTGGATTTCATTGTATTTGCCTATGTGCTAAGGTTAGATTTTCCCTAGATCTACATGATTAGTCTCTGTAAGACTTAATGGCAGTATTTGCAGGGTAACTTCAGTCAGAGAACATCTCAGTTATGCCTAAGCTATAAAGGCAATTTTTTTAGATTTTGTTAGGGTAGAACTCTTTTCTATTTTTCTTTGATATTTCTTTGTAACTTTAGTGTAAATTCCCTTTGCCTTTGAACTATATGAAATTCTGCCTTATCTCTTCCAACCATTGATGTAAAGTGTAAGAATTACTTACCTCTCATTGATGTATTGTGGATATCTACAATCTTGCATGACTGTATCTCTTTTGGTCTGTGAATGGTATAAGTCAATCTTCTCTTTCCTTATGTCATTTATTTGGGTTTTCTTATCTACATGCGATTGCTAGAGTAAAGCAAGTCTGAATGTGTATATCTTTCAATGTCATGATGGTTCAATAGTGCATGTATGGGTAGAGATTGGTTTGAAAACTCTATTTTGGTTCATCACCCCCTTAGGTTAGAGTAGGTAGATTTGCTTCTACGCATTTCTTCTCTCTTTTTCCTCTCCAAGAGTAGTTAGGTGCACTCGGATAGTAAAGGAAGCCGGCCTTCTCTAGAGATTCAACATCATAGTTCAAGTCCCATAGCTTGGAGGTTGTTTCCATGTTTCACAAGGTTCTCCTTAGGTAAAAGCTTTGGACAAGGGTGCAAACTTTTATAACAACAAAAACCTTAGATGAGGAAAAGATTCCTCCCAGAAGAAAGAAGAGAGAATTCAAGGGACTCCTCTTTTTGCAACATCCCACACCCCTAAGAGATCTTGCAAATGAATATACTTGATCTCAGTAAAGGGTTTGGTGAAGATATCAGCGACCTACTTTGCTATAGGACAATACTATAGTGTAATGATTTGCTCATGTATTAGCTCTCTAATATAGTGCATATGAACCTCGATGTGGTTTGTCTACTGATGCTGAACTAGATGCTTAGAGATCTCAATGGCACTCTGATTATCACAATGAACAATTGTAGGTTTGGGTAGATCAAATCCAAACTCCTCCAGGATATGATGTAACCAAAGGGCCTTTATAGCTACATTGACAACTCCTTGATACTTAGCCTCTGTGGAAGAAAGAGCAACATTATTTTGCTTCTTACTTTTCCAACAAATAGGGCTAAAACCAAACTGAAATATATAACCTCAAGTAGACTTGTGAGAATCTAGGTCCTCTATATAGTCTGAGTCTATGTATCCAACCAACTGAAGTCCTATACCTACTGCATAATGTATCCCATGTGTATGTGTACCCTTTATATAGTGCAAGATGCCCTTGGTGGCCTTCCAATGAAGCTCATGTGGTTCTTGGATAAAGCGTCAAACCATGCCAACTGCAAAAGCTATATCACGACATGTATGTGTCAAGTAGATAAGGCTCCCAACTAACTATCTTTATAATGTAGCATGAACAAGTGGAGTGGTGCACTTGGCCTCTAGCTTGACACCTAATATAAAGGGAGTAGGAGTAGGCTTGCAATCACTCATGTGAGGTCGAGAAAGAAAGTCAAGAGCATACTTGGGTTGAGAAAGTGTGATTCCTGTTGAAGACTATGTGATCTCAATGCCAAGGAAGTAATGTAGAAAACCCAAGTCTATCATAACAAATCTATCCTGTAGAGAGGTCTTGACACTAGCAATGATGGATGAAGTGCTCCTTGTAATGATCAAGTCATCTACATAAAGCACTAGTATCAACCGTGAGTCATCCTCCTAAAGAATGTAGACATTCGAATCAGAATGACACCTGGTGAATCCTATTGAGAGTAAGAAGGAATCTATTTTGGCATACCAAGCCTGAGGAGCCTGCTTAAGACCATAAATAGACTTCTTCAATTTGCAAAACATAGTAGAATCCTATATGGACCCTTATGGCTACTCCATATAAATTTTCTCATGAAGATCACCATTCAAAGAAGTACTCTTTACATCCATCTGGTGTACAACCCAACTATGAGTTGCAACATGTAACGCCCTGCTCGGGAACTCAAGAGAAATTAAACCTAACATGTTCCAATGTTTACTGAACTATTTTTTTAAAATTTTTTATTTTAAAGTTTAAACAACATCAAGATAACATTAATGCGGAAGCAATAAGAACATACATATCAAATACACATTTGCAATAACAGATACAGTTTCAATTCCTCAAGGATTCCTTTACGTTGAGTCACATTTAATAATTATTAATTAATTAGTTTAAGTTCCAAGTACAATGTCTCAAGATCATAAAGAAATAACAGATACATAATCACATAAGCAAATGCATAAGTATAAAAAATACAATGAAAGTACATCCAAATAATAACATCCACTGCACATGTCGCAGGGTATGTGAGAATAGATACAATACATCAGAATACATGATAACATATATACATCATCTGAAAAGAAGTCTCTGAGATAAGAAATAAGAATGATAAAAATACATCTCCTGCAATAAACATCCAACAGCTAGCAATGTGAAGGGGGAACCCAAATGGTAAGAAGACACTACCTCCCGACCACGTGGTTACCTAGTCAGGCTTCCACTCCCACCGTGCAGGGAAGATAATGAACGATCCACATACGGCTATTAAACATAAAACATTCCTAGGCAAGGTACCCCTAATAGCCAAAACTAACTCAAAGGTAACACATGCTACTCAAGAAGATAAAATAATCCAAAAAAAGAACACTCAATCCAATACCCACACCACATAACCAAACACCATACACAAATCAAGTATAAACCAAATACCAAGATCCTAAGATAAAGTCAATGAAAGATAATCATCTCAAGTCAAAAGCCACATGTACAAAGTACAACATCCATGAATCACCAATCATCATCAATGAAAGTAAATAACCATAATAAACACATCCGACAATAGATACACCACCAACAATAAGTACACCACTAGAGATACACAAAATCTACAGAGGAGACTCAGGCTACATACTAGGGAGTGTCATCAATTGGCTTCTTGAGTTACCCTGGACTGATCTCTTAATAGACCCCGGACCCTCAAGCGTTGAGTTACCCAGGACTGGTTACTTTGAACCCCGAACCCTCAACATCACACATATGGAAACTAGAAAGCCCTCTCAAGAAGACGAGGCACTCATCTCATTCCCATCCTTAGTCTATACAAGCACTAAAGACATGGGTAGATCAAATATCTCTAACTTATCTTTTTAGTGTGTTTTCCCCCCATAAATTTTACTTACTAGATTATCACTTATTACATAACTTGCATTAGGTTACCCTGGTACTGACCACTTTGGGTCCCAGACCCCTATGCAAGCCACTCCCAAGTCACATACCTAGACAACCTCTCCTAAATACATAAAAACACAGTTGTGTCCCATACCACAACACCCATAAAAATCAAACTCGGTTCCTTAACAGGCAACCTAATAACAAGATGGTTCTCCCATTCGAGTACACATAAAAGCTCCACAAATAAAACTCATAAATATAATCTCCAATATGAATGTCAAAACACATCATGACATCCAATCACATCAATAGTATAAAATAAATCTCACAAAACCTTTGGTGTACATCCTAGACTGGTCAACATCTAAACAACACCAAAATCCAAAAGCATAGACCATACAAGCAAAACAATACAATTTTATAGTTGGGTTTGATTTGAAAAGACATAATAGAGTCAAAAATAATGTTTTCAATTTGCATTTCAATGAACGTTTAAGTGTATAAGATTCTTAGTTTATACCACAAATCAACTCTATAAAATTACCCCATTTATTTATTTAAGTTATACAAAAATTAACACTCTACTAATTGTAAAAGAATCCCTCCGATTTTATTAGAATTAATATTATAAATTAAATAAATAAATTTACATCTTCGTTAAATAGCTTTTATTATTAATCATTCTTAATTAAAACAAATTTAATTAAGAACCAATAATTTATTTAATTACTAATAAAACATTATTAAATAAGATTAGATTTAATATTAAAATTTATTAATAAAATGAAACTTGTTCATAATTATTAATAATTAACATATATTAAATTAAATATTAATATCAATCCAAATTCCATAAAATAAAACAAATTATAATTGGCCGACGACATTCCAGCCGTGCGGCCTCTTTTATATATAAAGATTATCGCAGGTACTGTGATCGGCAGTACACTGCGCATCGCAGGTACTGCGATCTGCAGTACTCTGCGCATCACAGGTATTGCGATTTGAGAGGTAAGATGGGTATAATATTTTATTTATTTATTTATTTTTTTTAAATTTAAAATTATAATATTTCATAAAACGTTTTATTATTATTATTATTATAATTAAAAGATTTGTATATTTTATAAAATTTATTATATAACTTTCTTTTATCTCATATATATATATATATATCTTTTTTTTTTTACAATACTTCTTCTAGTTCATTTTAAAATATATATCTATTTTTAATCCATGATTGAAACTTTAGTCTAATAAACTTTAGTCTAATAGGAAAATAAATCGAACCCTTTGAATTTTCAATCCTAAGATTTTCATTTCCAAAAAACAAACCCTTCCAAATTTTAATTTCTTAATTTCTTCTTTTGATCCAAAGAACAGATTTCGATTTAACACTAATTCCTTTCAATTGTAGAACGAGGTTATCTAAATAGTTTTTTTTTCAATCCTGATTCTCAGAAGAAATCAAATCGCAAAAGATTCAGAAGAAGGGTAGCAAGATTCATTCAATAAAATTTGAGAAAGCAATTTCCAACAAGCACAAAGAAGACAAAGATCCGAAAGTGTTTGTAGAATGGTTCACAAACCCTACCTTGATCTGATGCTAACAATCTGGTGAAACCCTCTGTAGTTGCCACTGCTTTGATGGAAATCGCTCATGGAAGTGTTCAAGGAACAACTCCCATATAACAGTCTGCATATTTATCCCAAGTTTCTTCTCCTCTATATTCCACCAATTTGCTGCAAAGAGCTCTAAGTGGGTGATGGCATATCTTGCTTTGACATTGGAGTCAAAGTCTTGCATGGAAAAACATCTATCTAGAGCAATCAACCAATTCTCAGCATCATATCCAGTACCTTCTCCATTAAAAGGTTTGATCTTGACCCGTAATAGGTCCTTCATCTAGATGGATTGGCTAGACTGCCTTATGCTCTCTAGGTTCCTCCCTCTAGGACTCATGGACCTATCTCTATCTCCATGCTTTGAATGATGAGCTCTATCCTGTAACGGTAGGTGTGCTAGGATCTCCTTGACCAAGTCTCTAGTGACCGGTCCTTCTGTCTCAGCATCTTGCTTAACACTAGCATCCTCTCTAGCCTCTTCCTGAATAGGATCCCCTAAATGGACCAAGGAAGGAGTACAGTGACTAACTCTCCCACGACTTCTACCACATCCTGAGCTACGAACCCTAGCAATGGATCTAGAACCAGAAGTCATCTCTCCTACAACACCCAAACACAACAACGACATCTAATAATCCATCATAACCATAGGGTCATAACTAACTGACATAGAGCAATAATACGAAAAGTTTTATAAGTTTTCTAGTTCCATGTTCAGAATTTGTATCATTTCAAAGTTTGTTGTTCAACAGTTTGGTTTCAAGTTTGATGTCAATATAAGTTTGTCATTTACATGAGTTGCAAGTTTACTAATTGCTCAAGTGATGGCACACATAATGCCCAAAGTTCCCAATGTTGAAACGTGGCTCTGATACCAGATGTAACACCCCACTCGGGAACTCAAGAGAAATTAAACCTAACATGTTACAATGTTTACTAAACTATTTTTTTTTTATTTTTAAAAAAAGTTTAAACAACATCAAGATAACATTATTGCGGAAGCAATAAGAACATACATATCAAATACACATTTGCAATAACAGATACAGTTTCAATTCCTCAAGGATTCCTTTACGTTGAGTCACATTTAATAATTATTAATTAATTAGTTTAAGTTCCAAGTACAATGTCTCAAGATCATAACAAAATAATAGATACATAATCGCATAAGAAAATGCATCAGAATAAATGATAACATATATACATCATCTGAAAAGAAGTCTCTGAGATAAGAAATAAGAATGATAAAAATACATCTCCTGCAATGAACATCCAACAGCTGGCAATGTGAATGGGGAACCCAAATGGTAAGAAGACACTACCTCCCGACCACGTGGTTACCTAGTCAGGCTTCCACTCCCACCGTGCAGGGAAGATAATGAACGATCCACATACGGCTATTAAACATAAAACATTCCTAGGCAAGGTACCCCTAATAGCCAAAACTACCTCAAAGGTAACACATGCTACTCAAGAAGATAAAATAATCCAAAGAAAGAACACTCAATCCAATACCCACACCACATAACCAAACACCATACACAAATCAAGTATAAACCAAATACCAAGATCCTAAGATAAAGTCAACGAAAGATAATCATCTCAAGTCAAAAACAACATGTCAAAAGTACAACATCCATGAATCATCAATCATCATCAATGAAAGTAAATAACCATAATAAACACATCCGACAATAGATACACCACCAACAATAAGTACACCACCAGAGATACACAAAATCTACAGAGGAGACTCAGGCTACATACTAGGGAGTGTCATCACATGGTTGCTTGAGTTACCCTGGACTGATCTCTTAATAGACCCCGGACCCTCAAGCGTTGAGTTACCCAGGACTGGTTACTTTGAACCCCGGACCCTCAACATCACACATATGGAAACTAGAAAGCCCTCTCAAGAAGACGAGGCACTCATCTCATTCCCATCCTTAGTCTATACAAGCACTAAAGACATGGGTAGATCAAATATCTCTAACTTATCTTTTTAGTGTGTTTTCCCCCCATAAATTTTACTTACTAGATTATCACTTATTACATAACTTGCATTAGGTTACCCTGGTATTGACCACTTTGGGTCCCGGACCCCTATGCAAGCCACTCCCAAGTCACGTACCTAGACAACCTCTCCTAAATACATAAAAACACAGTTGTGTCCCATACCACAACACCCATAAAAATCAAACTCGGTTCCTTAATAGGCAACCTAATAACAAGATGGTTCTCCCATTCGAGTACACATAAAAGCTCCACAAATAAAACTCATAAATATAATCTCCAATATGAATGTCAAAACACATCATGACATCCAATCACATCAATAGTATAAAATAAATCTCACAAAACCTTTGGTGTATATCCTAGACTGGTCAACATCTAAACAACACCAAAATCCAAAAGCATAGACCATACAAGCAAAACAATACAATTTTATGGTTGGGTTTGATTTGAAAAGACATAATAGAGTCAAAAATAACGTTTTCAATTTGCATTTCAATGAACGTTTAAGTGTATAAGATTTTCAGTTTATACCACAAGTTAACTCTATAAAATTACCCCATTTATTTATTTAAGTTATAAAAAAACTAACACTCTACTAATTGTAAAAGAATCCCTCCGATCTTATTAGAATTAATATTATAAATTAAATAAATAAATTTACATCTTCGTTAAATAGCTTTTATTATTAATCATTCTTAATTAAAACAAATTTAATTAAGAACCAATAATTTATTTAATTACTAATAAAACATTATTAAATAAGATTAGATTTAATATTAAAATTTATTAATAAAATGAAACTTGTTCATAATTATTAATAATTAACATATATTAAATTAAATATTAATATCAATCCAAATTCCATAAAATAAAACAAATTATAATTGGCCGACGACATTCCAGCCGTGCGGCCTCTTTTATATATAAAGATTATCGCAGGTACTGCGATCGGCAGTACACTGCGCATTGCAGGTACTGCGATCTGCAGTACTCTGCGCATCGCAGGTACTACGATTTGAGAGGTAAGATGGGTATAATATTTTATTTTTTTATTTTTTTATTTTTTAAATTTAAAATTATAATATTTCATAAAACGTTTTATTATTATTATTATTATAATTAAAAGATTTGTATATTTTATAAAATTTATTATATAACTTTCTTTTATCTCATATATATATATATATATATATATCTTTTTTTTTTTACAATACTTCTTCTAGTTCATTTAAAAATATATATCTATTTTTAATCCATGATTGAAACTTTAGTCTAATAGGAAAATAAATCGAACCCTTTGAATTTTCAATCCTAAGATTTTTATTTCCAAAAAACAAACCCTTCCAAATTTTAATTTCTTAATTTCTTCTTTTGATCCAAATAACATATTTCGATTTAACACTAATTCCTTTCAATTGTAGAACGAGGTTATCTAAATAGTTTTTTTTTCAATCCTGATTCTCAGAAGAAATCAAATCGCAAAAGATTCAGAAGAAGGGTAGCAAGATTCATTCAATAAAATTTGAGAAAGCAATTTCCAACAAGCACGAAGAAGACAAAGATCCGAAAGTGTTTCTAGAATGGTTCACAAACCCTACCTTGATCTGATGCTAACAATCTGGTGAAACCCTTGCTAATCCGAACCCTTCCAAGCTTCCAAAGATTTCTTTGTTCCCCTTTCCAAAAGTTTGTTCCCTCAAACCTGTGTGTGTCCTCCAATCTGTGTCCCCAATAATGACCTGAAAACCTTCTAATATAGAATCTAATCACCTTTTAGGGTTTCTATCTCTACCACTCTAAAATAGAATAATTACTTTATTTAATTAATTCATTCATGCACAATTAATTTTTCTTTTTAAATTAAAATATTCTTTTTATTATTCCTTCATGCACTTTAAGTGAATTGTTAAATTACTTTATTTAACTTTACACTTTACTTTGCTTTTAAAATTAATTTATTAACTTTTTAAAATCTCATGCACACTTTCTTAGAATATCTTTATTAAGTTCACATGTTTTTTATCTTTTAAATTAATCTCTTATATTTAAAACTCATTCATGTGAACTTAAATCTTTTCCATAAATTAATATCTTTTCCTTTTGAATATATTTTGAACGTTTAATTTGATAAATATTTATTAACTTAAATAACAATAATATTTAGCATTTATTTAAAAATGAACTCTAAATATATATTATTATTAAATTAAATAAATATTATCATGTTCTAAATTTAATCTTAAAACTTTTATCTTTCATTTCAATTCTTCATATTTAATTAATTTCTCAATTAATTAAATATAATTAAATATTCATAATATCATAATAATTCTCTATTAAATTAAATTATTAATTTAATCTATTAATTAGACTTAATTAATAGAAAATACATCAAACACTCACAAAACAACATACACATAAAATACTCACGGGTTTAAAAAGGGTAGACAGTCTGTTACGAGTCCTCCTTGCAGGACAAGTATTATAGGCTTATGGCTAGGATTGGACCTGATCATTATCTTCCCATTCTCACCATTTGAGTATTTGTAATAGGGCACACTCATCCTGGCAATTCAGGGAAGTTGATACCCGGTACCTGCATCCTACATAAAAGACGAGCATGTACATGTATATAATATATCTAAAATAAACAGACAATGGTGGGGAGTGGTTCATCGTGTAGATCCCGACTAGCAGGTGACTACGACTCCCTCCCTTAACCACATCAAACACATCAGACAAAAAGATAAAATAAACACGTGCACCATACACATGCAAGTATGGGGTAAGTATCATCAAATGCGTACATATAATAATGCATCTCTATCAATACAACATAATCATCATTAAAGACATCATGTTAACATTTTTATAAAAGAAACCACATTTACTAACTAGGATCATCAAAATATCATTAACAACACATGAATGAAATCAACTAAGCAACAATTATAACCGATATATTTGTAATTCAAGAAATGAAATAATATCATAATATTGTAAATCCAGTATATCTAAAACTAATCAATGCATAAAATCAGCCTAAGGAATTTGACAATGATAACAGAAATGTGAACTAGGGACAAGCATTACACAACAATAGCTATTGTCAGGCGAATGGAGTTCATCTTGGCAACTGGTGCAAAAGTCTTTGTATAGTCAATACCTGGAACATGTGAGAAACCTTTGGCAACTAGTCTGGCCTTATGCTTATCCACACTTCCATCCATTGCAAATTTGGTTCGATAGATCCACTTACATTGAACCACTTTTCTTCCCTTAGGAAGGGGAAATAAGTCCCAAGTGTTGTTTTTGATCAAAGAGTTATATTTTTCCTCCATAGCCTTGTCCCATTCTAAAATCCCTGATGCTTCCTTAAATGACCATGGATCTAAAGAAATGGCTATATATGCATGTGGAAATGACTTGTACTGTGACCTTGTCCTCCGAGTGTCTAAGGGATTCCCTACCAATGAACCTACTACATCAAGGGTCTACTATGCCCAATGAGGTTTAGTGGAAGAAGAAGTATGAATATCCTCAACTATTTGTTAACCCTGCAAAGGTGGTGTTTTGCAAGTCAAAGTTGAAGGAATGTCCTCTTCCGAGTCACTATCATCACTATGATCACTATCAATAAAGGAGGAAGAAGGAGGAGTTGAAGAAGCCAAACTTGGACAAGTTTCTTCAAAGTAAACACTCCTCTCATAAAAGATTTCTTGAGTCTCTAGAACCATTAGTTTATATGCCTTGAGATGGTCAGGATATCCACCAAATATGCATGGTTTACTTTGTGGTTCTAAGGTCTTTTGGTTTTGTGGAGGTATCCTTGCCCAGGCTAGACAACCAAAAAATTTGATGTGCTTTACACTTGGTTTTCTTCCACACCATGCCTGAAAAGGTGTAATTCCATCTAGGGCCTTATAAAGACTTTAGTTTTGGATGTAGTTGGCACAACACATGGCTTCTTCCCAAAACACTTGATCGGGAGACTTATGTTGAAGCATACAAGTGGTCATTTCGTTAAGGGTTCTATTCTTTCTTTCAGCAACACCATTCTACTGTGGCATGTATGCAATTGAATGTTGAAGATAATACCCTCATGTGTGCAAAAGTCTATAAGCCTAGAGTTGACATATTCCCTACCATTATCTGTTTGTAGGATCATGATGGCTTTCCCTAATTTTTTCTCAACTTGAGCTTTGAAGGTGATGAAGTTATCAAATACTTCATTCTTATGAGCAAGAAAAAAGACCCAAGTGTACCATGAAAAGTCATCAATAAAGGTTAGAACATAGCAGGCCTTACCAAATGATGGTACTGGAAATCAGCCAACTACATCACTATGAACCAATTCAAGAACAACAAATTCCTTCCTAGACTTCCCCTTGTCATATTTCTCTTTGGGATGCTTGCTTGCTTCACAACTTGGACATACACCCTCTGAATATTTGACTTGAGGTAGACCAATGACCATTTCCTTGCTGCTAAGTTGTTGAAGGTAGTGATAATTGAGATGTCCAAATCTCTCATGCCATAGTTTAGTTTGTGTGTTTGAATGAGTCAACAAGGCAAGCACCAAATGTGAGAAAGAATAGTCTTGTCTCATGATTAGCCTTTCCAACTGCTATCATAGAAGCATCTTGGAGATTTTTCACCATAACTGTATTGGGGAGGAACTCTACTTTGTTGCCACATCCATAGTGAGTAATCTGATAGATGGAGAGAAGGTTGGTTCTAAGGTTAGGAACATGAAGAACATCCTTGAAGATGCCATTTTCGAACTCAACATTGTCTTTATCTTCTACTTCCACTTGAGTATCATTGTCCACATAGATGTAAGGTACATTTGATGGTTTTAAACAGGAAAACTACTCCCTTGAAGCACCCATATGATGTGTTGCTCTTGAATCAAGAACCCATTCCTCAAATTTTTTTTGTAATTACTACCAAAGCTTGTCCCTTGCCCTTGGAAGTGGTTGAAGAATCCCTTGTCCTTATATGCATTTGGTACATCAATTTTGTGTTTCCTCATTATGTTTACTTATTCATCAATTTGCTTATCCTTGCACTCATGTTCATTATGACCATTCCTCTTATAATAGGAACAAGTTTTCTTCTCCTTTTTGTTGGAATTGTTCCCCTTTTGGTTATTTTTTGAAGAAGACTTTGTTTGTTGTGAAGAAGATTGTTGAGCGAAAGAAGGTTGATTTGAGGAAGATTTTTGTTTTGAGGAGGCTTGTTGTGTGTCATCTTGTGGCTTAGCCTTCCACTACTTCTGCTTCTTGTTGGAGTTTTTACCACTTGAATTACCTTCATTTGCTACCAAGGCTTTGGTCTTGGAAGACTTGACAATTCACAATTCCCATACCCACTAGATTGTCATGTATTAACATCAACATTTAAAAAAATTTCTTGAATGAAGGCTTAACATAGGCACTACCCACTGTTAATTTGTGTGTATTAAAACTAGAAACAAAAGGGGCATATTCAGGTGGAAGACGATTCATAATGTGTTTGATCATCTTTCCATCCTTGATGGGTTCACCACAATCCTTAAGTTGTGTCCTATACATGTCTAGTTGGGTAAGATAGTCTTTGATGGTGTCAAAATTCGTAGGATCCAACTTGAGAAGTTTTTCCTCTATGTTGTAAGCCATGTCTTCATCTACTATCCCATACAATGCTTCAAGTTTAACCCATACCTCTATTGGATTGGTAAGCTTCCTAATGTGAAATTTGACAGAATTAGAGATATTTTTCAACAAGCTTCCTAGGGCCATCTCTTGTTTGGATTCCCAGTCTTCTTTCTGAGCTTCATCAACATCAACATGAGGTTTCTTTGCTGCACCAATTACATAACACAGTAAACCTTTTTCTACCAATGGTTCTTTAATGTTTTCTTTCCAAGTATCATAACTATGTGGAGTTAACTTTGAAAAAGAGCCCATAATGCAAGAGCACAAGATTAAGGAGACACAATACACAGTAGACACCCCCACCTTTTCATTCAATCAAAAAATCCCCCCTCAAATGAATGATTTTGGCACTTTATATATAGTGCATTTACAATAGGCCACTTGCTAAAATGGACAAAGTGGGCTTCTGATTTTGTTGATTACAACCTTAGTATAGAGTACAAATTTGGAATTTTATAATGTAGCTCAAAAATACAACTATGAAGCAATACAATGCAAAATAGGACCTATTCCTAAAAGTGGTATTTGTGTCCATGCAAGCCTATAATCGGACTGTAGATCTGAAAAGTAGATGAAAAAATATACACTTAAAAAAAAAAAAGAACCTGAAAAGGAGTCCAGATGAGCCTGTAAGATGTGTTTGAAGTTGCAAAATGCAAGATTAGATAGGTACAGTCACCAAAAAATGCTTATTTTGACAAATTCGTGCACCAAAACCAGAAAAAAGCTGCACCACTAAAAAGTTTAGAAAATTTTTACCCAAAATAAAAAAAAATTGTACTAGATTTAGAGTCCAGATGACTGGTTTATGGCCTCTCAAATTTAGGCTACCAAATCAAAACTATATCTAAAGAGGGGTCTAAAGAGGAAAACACTATGTTAAGTTTGACGATCAATTGGCCGTCGCAGTAGTACAAAAATTCCTCTCAATGATGGTCAAACGACCATCAAATTTAGGCTAGTATTTTTCTCATGTTAGCGAAAATGTAGGCCCTGTTGACATGGCATGGATGTAATGATGATGTCAGCTATAAGGTCAAGTATGACCAGTGGCATAACAGTCTGAGTCAGCTTGCACAAGTAGTATGAAAATCCTTGTTGGATTGTACGAATGAAATGACCTGGCGCACAGAGTATGTTGACTACGCTCAATGATGTGACGTTGGGTTGTAAGGCTGGCTGATGTGGCTTTGGCCACGTGTCGGTCAGTTATTGGTGACAACAAGGATCATGTGGCACATCTGAGGGTCACCATGTGTTGATAGTTTATGGAGCTGCATGTTAGGCTAAGGATGCCAGAGACTAAGCTTAGGGGCCAAAGTTTCTCACACTATCAAAAATGAGAATGTGACCGCTAGATTTTGGAATACGTGTGCTAGACTATTTCATGGCTACTGGATTCTTTTTATGGGCCAATTTTTAAATTTATTCCTATTGAGAAATAGAGTTATTGCTTATGTGCTAGAGAAGGGTGTTCAATGAAAGTTATTCTTAGTTGCCAGTTTCTTGTGGGGTTAGTCCCACATGCTTGCGATAGTGGGAATTGGAAGTTTTTAAAAGCAAAGGGCCACTCTGATAAAACAAAACCAACTGCCAGCGTGTTGAATGTGGTACATGTGTCATGGACTTGGGCAGAAGGTGTTGTAAGTCGGTCCAATGTGGAATATTCTAGTGTCGTTGGTGGGATTTGCTAGAATGTGATGCCAACAATATGAAGTTTTCCAAACCCACTGAATTTAAAAGAATATTCCACTCAAATATTCTCTGTAGGACTTCAGTGTGATTGCCCAGTTTTGCAAAAAAAAATTCTGTACATGCCTGACTAGGCAAGATATTCATTTTTTTTTTGAAAAATTTAGAGAAATAGCTGATCTGAAAATGAATTTAAATAGATCAAATAATGACCATACCAGATTTGCAAATTGGGCCTTCGAGTTTTGATTTGCAAAATAATTTTGCCTCACAATTGACTTTGGCCTAAGGTAGACAAATTTATAGTCGATTTTCATCGAATCATCACTCTAGATGCAATGGTGAGGTTCACTTTGGTTCTAGACACTCCCGATTGCTATATATGCTCCAGATCTGAATTGGGTCACTTCGAGAGATGAAGCAACAAGGTCTCCAATGGCTTTGTGACAAGAATCTGCCTCAGCTCTGATACTATGTAAGAATTTTCTTTAGGGAAAAATTCACTCAAGACCAAGAAACACAAACACAAGCACAAAATAGACTAGAGTATGATCAAAATAACTGTATAGTATTCATTTCAATGTACAAGTACACTAGGAGTGCCTATATATAAAGGCATTTGAGATGCATCTAGAATGCTTAGGAATCAACATCATGATAAGTCATACAACTAGACACATGTCCACTAGATATGGGTTATCCTCCATTAAGCATGAAAGTAAGTGTGATGATGAGAGGATAAGCCTAAAATGGTGTAACATGAAAATTTATGTTGTAGACGACATGTGCTAAATTAGGAGTGTGAATAACTATGTTTTCTACATGACAACTCAGTGAATGATGAAAACTCTAGTGTTGTAGACACCATGGAATAAATTAGAGTTGTGTACTCCTGTGTTGTCAACATGACAACTCATAAAGGTACATAAACTCCTAAGTGTCTCACAAAATAAATAATAAAATAATGCACTAATCTAAGTAAACTTAAGTAAAGTGTAAATAGTAAATATCTATTTACACTAACAATTAGGTCATGGAAGATGACTGTCATGGCACATTGATATGTTGCTTGAGCATTCTTTAATCTGAATGACATCATGTTATAAAAAAATGTTGTCTTATGTTGGTCTGCCTTTGCTATCGAAATTTGATTGTATCCAGAGAGACCATACATGAGTGACAATAGCTCATGGCCTGCAATGAGATCAACAATCATGTCTATGTTTGGTAATGGGAAATCATCCTTTAGACAAGCCTTGTTGAGATCTCTAAAGTTTGTGCAAATCCTAATATCACTAGAAGGCTTTGTGATGGGTACCATGTTGGAGATCCATTTGGAATAGTTTATCGGGCGAATGATCTTTTCCTCTAGGAATTTTTCTAACTTTTCTTTCACCAGTAAAACAACTTTGGGGTGCATCTTTTAGAGCTTTTTCTTGACATGCTTAGCCTTTGGATCCATAGCTAAATGGTGTACTACTAGCTTGAGGTCCAAAATTTGACATGTCTTGATAGGACCATGCAAAGCGACCAATATTTTTACAGAGGACTTCAATGAGGAGTTCCAACTATTCAGGTGGTAGAGATGTCGCGATGTATGTGATCTTTGGTACTTTGGTGAAATTGATATTGACTAGTCTAGTTTCCTTTGTCAAGAATGGCGATGTGGCAGGCTTGTGATCTTGTGGGGGGAGGATGAAATCTCCATCTTCGAGTGCTTGCAAGAGGTTTTAACCATCAGATGTGTCCTTTATTTTCTTTTCATTTTTTGGTTCATCTAATGGTGCTCCAAGAGAGTTTTCACGAGAAGATGACTTTTCTTTGCTTGTTTTCTTTTTTGTTTCATTTTTTAGTTTAATTTTGTGATTGGAGAGTTCCTCCTCCCCAAAGTAACTTGCTAGATCCAATTTGTAGACATAATATGCTGATGGCGGTGGTGGTCATTTATGTGGTGTTTCTATCCCCATGAATTGAAGGAGTGTGTGCTCTGTAGAGAATTTGTCAACATGGACAACACTTGGTTGGTCCCAATCAATGAGTTTAGGGTGAGTGAGTGGTAGGTCTATGAGATTTAGGGATGATTGGTAGAGCACAAAAGCTCCTAGGATAATTTCATCAAGGAAGATGTCATCATAGGCTTTCTTTTCTACTTCCTTAGGAATGTCTTCAACATCAATGGGACTATTTTGGATGTTTTTTAAGGCATGGCCTTCATTCATGGTACCCCTAGTTACAGGGGGTCCATAGCCTAAGCCTTTCTTTTTCTTTTCTTTGTATGCTTCCACAGGTTGCTTAATGCTTGACTTCAGATGACCTAGATCACCTCCTTGATAATCCCATTGTTCAGAAGCAAGGTGGTGTGACCATGGGTATTTTTGTTTGAGGTTATTGAGAAGTTCTTCACTTTTCAGAGTTGTCTCTTTGTATAGCCATGTACTAATGTCCGAAATAGTTTCCTCTCCATTAAGGATACCTTTTGTAATAAATGTGGTAGGGCCAAGTTGCTTGAGTTGAGGGGTTGTGTTTGGCCTTGGTCTGTAATGTGTTGAGTGCCTTTGAGTATGTGGATCAAGTGGCAAAGAACTGACAACAAAAGAATCTGTGAGACTATACTCTCTGCAACCTTGGTAGTTGATCTTAACTATGGAAAGGTTGGAAGCTAAAATAATATCTAGATCATGGCAAGTGCTAGAGGAACTAGCCGTGGTGTGGCCAATTGTGATTCCAGGACAATGGTTGGTGTATGAAGCTTTGATCGCATTGCAATAAGCAAAGGGTTAAGGATCTGCATGGATTGTCTCAGTTCCATTATGTAGAAACTTGATGCATTGATGATATGTGGATGGAATGGATTTAATGGCCTGAATCCATGGTCAGTCAAGGAGAATGTTGTACAAAAGATTAAGATCAACTATGTGACAAATTATTTCCTGAGTGGCTAGGCCGACTCTGAGAGGTAGCAAGATGGTTCCTTTAGTGGTGCACTCCAAGTTGTCATATGCTTTGATGTCAATGACCTCATTAAGGATATCTTCCTTAGTGTATCCTGCTTATTTGATGAATTTTAAAGTACATAGATTTAGAGCTGATCCATTATCTATCATGACCCATTTGAACACGAAGTTAGAAACCATGACAATGATGCAAAGTGGAAGTATATGATTATGTTCAACTGTTGGGATGATAGAGGCTTTGAAGGAAAGAGCACATGATGTGGAAAGGTGTCAGTGGGGACATGTGACTCATAAATAGTACTATTGAGGATCTCTTGATAAAGTGGGCTTGTTCGTAAGAGATCTAGAATGGAAATCTAAGCTAGTGTATTTCCAAGGTGTTATAAGATATTATATTGTGGTCCTAATGGGGGCGGTCTTGATGAAAGTGTTCTCAACGATGGTGGTCTTGATGGTGTAGATATAGATGGGCCAGCTATATAGAGTCGAGCTTGTCGAGTAGTAAGTGCACATTGGCCGTCTGGGCCTTTGATATTTATAACATTGATAGAGGGCTCAACCTATGAGATGCATCTGATAAGGTTTCCATAGTCTAAGTGTGTTCAGGAGTAGTTTTGAGACTTAGCTCGGTTATCTTCTTATTTGTTTTGAGCATTGTTGGGTTTGTTGACAAGAGTGTTTGTAGGTGTCTTACCTGTGTTTGTGTTATGGGGAGGAAAAGCATTTTGGTATATCAGTAATCTTGCATTTGGTGAGGCTGGTGCCTCCACTGTGATCTTTTTTTTATCAATAAGGTCTTGGACTTAGTCCTTGAGTTGCATACATTTGAGGGTTAACATGATGGAATTTGCAAAACTCATTATCCTTATACTAGGACGCCCTAGACTGATTTGGTTCCAACGGTTGTGTTTGTGGATGTCGAATAAGATCATACTTGGCTAGTTTTTCAAATAATTCATCAAGAGTCTCCCTGAAAGGGGTGTATACATGAGGTTGTCTCTGAACATGGGGTTTGGGTCTAGCCGAAACTGTGATAGCATTGGTCTAATTTTGATGCCTAGGTATTTTACATTGTGTTGATTGTTCTACTAGGTTGCTGCTGATAGATTGTTAGTTATTGTTGGTAAGGTTGTTGTTGAAAAAATGTGGTGAGAATGTTAGCTGCTTCCTTGATGACATGAACATGCCGATTGTCGATGACACCATTAGTAACTATGTCCTTATTTTTATTCCAACAACGTGGTTTGTTATTGCTTGGACCTTGATCCTGGGTGTTTTCTTTGTAAATTTTGATGACACCATCCTTGATGAGCCATTGCCTAAGTCCCATCCCTTTTTCCTTAATGTCTTTATATGTTTGTAGACAGTTCATAACCATGTGATGGGCAAGACTAGGATGTGCATTGTTAATGAACATTTTGACAAGGTGATGTTTAGGGATAGTACATGAGATTCTAGTTGTGAGAGTTTGCCACCGTTATAAGTATTCTTTGAGACTTTCTTCTCCCTTTTGCTTGGTATGCACTAGGTCCACTACAAATAACTCAATTTTGACTAGATAAGAATATTGATCCACAAAGGCCTCAGAAAGATTAGCAAAGGTCTTAATGGTACCCTAGGGTATACAAAAGAACCATTCGAGGGCAGAGCCCCCTAAGCTTTTTGGAAAAAGTGCCATGAGGAACACATCATTATAGACAACTTCTTGGTAGTGCATATAGAATTCCTTAACATGTATAATTGGGTTGCTTTTCCCTCTAAATTTATCAAACTTGGGGATCTCAAAATGTTTAGGAAAAGGTGTCATCGTGATGGTTTTTTCAAACGGATATGGGCAATCATTTTCAAATTTGAAAGTTTTTGAGTTTGTCCCATCCTTGAGGGCTTTGAGAGTATTTTTCATCTCTTCCCACCTAGAGTTTATGGGTGGAGCAATAGGTGCCCCCGGTGTGGAATATGTAGTAGATGTTGAAGGTTGATATGAGAAACCTTGACTGCCATATGGTGGTGGCTAAAAAATAGCTTGTACTACTATGGGGATGGATGTTATGGGTTGTTAGAATGTAGTTTGGGCATACTAATGCATCTGCTGGGTAGATTGTTGTTGGGGAATATAGGTGTGAGCTTGTTGCTGTACTAAATAATTTTGTGAGGATGCTTGGGCATACTACTAGTGTGATAATTGTGGTTGAAAAGCTAGTAGTGTAGGTAAGACCTAGTCCATGCTTTGAGAGTGTATACCTTTCCCAATATATCTTGGTTGTGCTCCTACTTGAGAAGGTAACTGATTATTAATAGGTAACAGGTAGTTGATGAGAGGAAGAGTGTTCACAGCTAGGTATTTCGATGGAGGGGTGATTTGGCTATTGCCTAAGCGTTGCATAGAAAAATAGTTGGTAATGGGTGGTAATGAATAGACTTGAGGAGGAAGAGATGAATGTGACTGAGATATGGGCATGGATGCAGTGCTGAAGGGGATACTAGTGGTACGCCCTCGTACCATACCAAAACTCTAAGGTCCTAAAGGAAATGAGGCCAAAGTACTTTGGCTAGAGACAAATGGATTGATAGTGATGTTGGGGGGGATGGAAGATGAAGTTTTCGACCCTAATGGAGGCATTCTTGTAGTGTACTAGGATGTAGGTTGGATGTATTTTGAGATGGAAGGGAAAATGTAGTGTTACCAAGTGAAAAAGGAGTATATTGCAAAGTAGGGATATGTGCAGTGGAAGTAGATGTAGATGACACACTTGTGGTTGGTTGGGATGTAGTATGAACTAGGAGTTGAGTGAGGATGGACTAAGTGCTTTGTGGAATGGGAGCAATGACCTGGGTTGAGGGGATATTTGGGTCTATTGGTTCTTCTTGTGTTGGTTGGTACCCACTATTTGGTAAAAAGGAAGGATCATGAGGAACAAATGACCCTACGGATGTTGGTTACCATCCAAACAACGAATGTATAGGATCTATAATGTTGAGAGGCGATGGTCGTCCAAAATCAAAGGCACCAACATTGTCTCTTAAGAAGTTTTCCATGATGGTCTCCCTATTTCTATCTATGATGACATTAACAATGATTGCATGTCTAGGTTGGTTCATGAAAGCATCAATATCTATTGAAGAACTCGTTACCTTAGGAGTTTTTGGTAGTGGATCCGGTGGTGTCATGGAAACTATGGGGTATGGCTGAGCCCGAGTTATGTTACTACTCAAACTAGGATCCATGTCCTTCTCTTTCTATTTGTTCTTACTGAAACATGTGGTATGTGGCATTAAAAGATGATTTTCCTAAGGATGTAATGCAAAAGGATGATGATAAGTGTATGTGAAGAGATGATTTGTCTAGGTGTGACTAGAGTGGAGGGATTTCCTAAGATGCAAAGGAGGATGCATGAATTTTTTTTTAGTCATATCTAGGAAGCCTAAATGATATGGTACTAAGTGAAGGAGATTGTGTTTCCCTTAAATGTGATCTTGAAAATGTGATGGTGATATCAAACCCTAAGGTAGCCTTATGACCTTTTGGAAGACAAATGGGGATCAAGTGTGTATCTCAACCTTTTGCTTAAGGTGATGTAGGATACAAATGACAATTTATCCTAGACAATGCTTAGTTTGAGGATAATTATGATGGTGAGATGGATGGAGAATTATTTTGGGAAACAATGCTTAATGAAGTGATGCTAATTTTTTTCTAAGTGTGGAGTAAATAATGGAGGATACTAGGGTTTAATGATGCTTAATTTGGAGGATTCTTGAAGACCTAAGTTTGATGACAAAAGGAGAAGGTGGTGATTCTATCAAATGCTTAAATGGGATGGTGGATTTATGTGAAAGACTAAGCCTATGAGGAGATAAGTGCACAAGTGTGTGTGGAAAAGAAAGGACCTAATTAGAGTAGGTAACACTAGAGTTATTGATAAGGCTATGGTTGACACCTTGTCAGAGAATTAGGTTTTGAATTTTTTAATCCCACTTAGTTTGTTGTGCAACATTCACATCATTTGTCTCAACTTGGTCTAATTTAGCGATCCTTGGGTTGGGGGTATACTTCTTGTGTTCTACTTCTATTTCCTTGTAAACTAGCATTTTTGGAAGTTTAGCCTTTTTAATTGGTCTTGGTTTGGCCTGACATGAGATAACTCTAGGAGATTTGTTCACAACTATATGATTTTATAGGCAATGACTACACTAAGTATACCTTTTAACCTTGGATTGAAAACATAAAATAGTTGAGGAGTAACTAATTTTCAAGAGAATAGTGTGTTTATGTGAAAGGGGCAAAGTGGTTTGGGTGTTTCTTTAGGAGGCAAGTAGTAAAGTGGGGCAAACCAAGCTTAGGATTGTTGTGAATAAACTTGATAACAATCCTTTTGAACAAGGGTAAGGATGACCTATTTTGATGAGAAAGGTTTTTGTTCACAAATAAAGTTCTTGGTCAAGTAAGATATGTAACAATGGTATTTTGAAAAAGATAACTTTGGACCAAGGAGAGAGAGGTTTTCTTACAACTAGACTTTGTTAATGACTATTTTTTGAGATAACAATGATAGTTTTGAAAAAGATAAAGTTGAACCAATGAAACTAATGTTGTTGCGAATGGACTTGCTAACAACTATCTTCGGGATAACAAGGATAGTACCCTTTTTTGATGTGATGGATTATGAGAAATAATTTCTCAAAGGACAAAATGACTTTGAGAAAGACAAACAAATGATCTCTTTAGAAAAAGGATTTGATAGTAATCATAACAATTGTGTAAGTTTTTACAAATATTTTTCATAGGTCTTCTGCACAAATAAGACAATTCAAACACACTCTTTATCCCTAAGGTCAAGTTTTCATTGCAATATGCTATTCAATAGCCCACAACTTGATGTCTCTTGATTCTAGTGCAATATGTCCCTCTAATCAAAGAGGTGAGTTGATTCAAGAGTCAATCAGCAAATGATACACATCAAAGAATCTTCAAGACATGGAAAATAGAAGTTCCCCTTCTATAGGAACAACGACCCTTGGAGATGAAACCCAAGTAGCCTTATACCTCTACCATGGGAGCACAATGGTGAGTAATTTTTGAGAATGTTGTTTCCCTTGCACTGTGAATGAACATACCATTGAAAAAATCATGATGATTAAAATAGGGTTGTAAATAGGCCTGTGGAGTCTCACCAAATGATTGTTACGTATGCGATCCACTTAAGGATCTATTTTGGACATGCTGAAATCATGGGAAAGTTTTCCCACCTCAAGCTACACCTAGAAACAAACCGCCCAAACTTGGGTGATAGAGCAAGAAAATTTACCTTTCCCCTCATTTATATACTAGCCAAATTTCTACCAATTTGAACTTCTCACCAAAGGGGACACACTTTCCATATGTGGATGAACTCAGTAGAAGCACTCCTAGGTTGTTGTGAATGATCTTTCTAACAACTTTCGATACATGCATTGTGTACTTTAAGGTCTTAAGTTGAAGAAAATAGAATAGACCAAGATGTGCTGGAAGAAACAATCTCAAAACATGCAAGGCACGTGATTCATTTCTATTTGGATGCTTTAGTGTATCCTAATAGACTAGTTTTTGAAGACACATGATCTTAGCATTTCATTTGTTCATTTCCAACTTCATAGCGATGGTCAACAAAAAAGAAATCTAGTCAAAAAAAAAAAATCGATCGTGAAAGCTTTGAAAAAAAAGGAATAAGAATGAGTTTATCTTTAGATCATTCAAGATTGAATGAATTTCATTTTAAGCACCAAAGTTGAAGTGTGTTGGTTTGCAATGTTCTTTAATACCCTAAATCAAATCAAATGTTTATTGTTTTTGTTCTTTTTAACCTTTAACATTCAAGAGTGTGTTTGATCATGCATTCCAATGAAATATTTCAAATCCCTTAAGACATTTAAGAGTGTGTTTATCATGCATTCCAATGAAAACATATATTTTAGTCCATGGCATTCAAGATTGATTTTAGCAACATGCATTCAAAAAAAAAATTATAAACATTCAAGTTGATTCTAAAAAAAAAACTACAAAAACAAAACAAAATATTGTTGGTTAGGTTATCAAGATGCTCCATGCTGCAATGCTACAAAAAAAATCAAGTTAATTAGTTACCCAAAAAGTCTCCAAAATGAAAGCTTAACTATGGGGAAAAAAATTAACAATTTTTGTTCTTTTTTATAGGTAGTGATTACCAAATCACAGAGATGACAAACTCAGATATGCCAAAAAAATGTAGATGCTAAAACAGAGGTCACTGTGAAACCTACAAAGATGACAATATAAATGCCAAATACAACAACCTACTATGGAGATGCTAGTTCTTAGGTAGAGATGACAATTTGTAGGCACAAATGCTAGAACACGAAGATAACAATTCAGAGAAGACAAAATAACAAAGATGCTAAAATGTGGAGATGACAGTTTGGAGATGAGAAAAAAACAAAAATGATGGTGCATCTGCGTAGATGACACTGTGCCTAAACAAAACTGATAGTTGCAGGATTTTCTAGAATTTTTTGTTTTTTGGGTATATGAGGATATGTCTTCTTTCCAAATCCATCCTTTAACTTGCACAAACAACTAGAACACCATGAAACACACTCAAACAACAACAAACGTTAGATCATTACTATGTAAGAAAAGTGAATTGAAATGGTTTAAAATAGGTGAATGAATGACCCATAGTGGGCTCCCATCGAGTGTGCCAAAATGTATATGTATAAAACTAGTGTTGAAAGGAATACAATGAATAACCAAAGCATTCAAAACAATAGATTTAACTTACATATATGATTGGACAAAAGGGAATTTAAATACCAAAGTAGCCTAAGAATGTGAAAACCTTTTAAACCAAGAAAACTTCCCTTTGATGTGTATATGTGTCCAAAAGATGTGACATGTTCTCAAATGTTACTCAAGCTCCAATGGGGGATAGGCTTAAAGTGTAAGTTTGGATGGATTTTTCCATTATAATGGTATTTTGATAGTTTTTAGGCTTTCAAAATAGCATGATAACTTTAGCTTGGAAGTGGATGATATTTGTGAAGGGAGAGGGTTTCATTTATAGGCTAAGGGGTGATCAGATGGAGGGTTAGGATGTGAGGATAGAGAAAGGATGAGGGAGGATTAGGATGCAAGGAGAGGAGAGCACATGGATTGTACTTCTTTGTAGCCAACTAGGGAGTGACACTTGTCACAAGGAAGATAAGTGTGAGAGGATGGGCAAGATGGTTGTTCAAAGGGAGTAATGAGGGAGGAGTGTGTAAGAGGGATGCAAGAGACATTAAGAGGGATGTAAGAGGTATTAATGGCATGTAAGAGCTATTAATGCTCTTGCATAGGGACAAAAGAGGATAAGAGAGACTTGTTGACCTTAATTTGGGTTAACAAGTCTTAACCTTTGCTTAAAGTTGTGAACATGTTTAGGAGGGGAATTAGACTTAGTTTAGAAAGGGGGTTAGGGGACAAGTGGCTTAGCTTTGATGGGATGGGTTAGTTAGGTGGCTAAGTGAAGTTAGTATGGGTGGATGGGTTGGATTAGGGTTAAACGTAGGGTTTAGGGATGTTTTAGGGGTTAGGAATAATTTATTAAATGATTTATTTAATAAAATGAGGGATGTGGGATTAAATAAATAGGTTTGAGGATTTATTTAATCTAATAGAGGAATAAAGATTTAATTGATAAATTGATTTTGGGTTATTATTTGATTTTATCAATTGGACTATAGTTAATTAAATTAATTAATTAACTAGGGGATGACAATTAATTAATTAAATAATAAATATTTAATCAGTGATGTCCTAGGAGATGACTAAATATGATTACCTATTTGTGTAATCAGATTTAGGTGTCCATAATTAAAGATAATCAAGACTGCCCACTTTATGAACATGATATAATCAAGAGAAGACAAAGCCCATGAAAAGATGACATTAAACGACAAGCTATAAAAGGGGCTAGAGAAAGATCTAACCCAACTCAACCAATTTTTTTTAAGGTTTACCTTTTGTCTCATCCTTGTGGGAACAAAATGTCATATCAGACGAGGATTGAGGTGATTATGATTTCTTACTTTTGATTGTAATCCAAATCTCTTCTAGTGTAGCAACAAGATTCTACCAAGAAATTGAATCCAACATAGAAATACCATACCCTTAGAGGGAAAACTTGTAGTAGCATTGCTATCAACCAACAACTGATTGGAAACAAAAGAAGTACTAAGTTTACTAAAAGATTCCTCACATTCATGAGAGCAATCAACATTGATAACTTCAACGTCATTAACTCTAGCAACACTCACAAACTTTGGAGCATTGCCATTAACAAAAGCCTCAATAGGATTACATAAGGAATATCACCAAGATCCTTGAGGCATGCTTGCCTCAACATCCAAAGAACCATGCACAACCAACTAATGTCATTATGTAGAACCTAATTAGACTTGGAGGTTTTTTTTTTTTGACTTCTTTCATTGTTATTTTCTCGTAGATTTTTCTATAGGGGTTTGGGGATAGAATTCAATGATGGGGTTAAGGGGCAATGCCACTTGTAGGGTCTTAGGGCAGATCCCTAAGTGTACCACCTTTTTTTCTACAAGGAAAAGTTAAGAGATAGCACCCCCAAGACCAAAAATGATATTATAATAAAAGACATCGAATTTTTTTTTCCATTAGATGACATATTCTAACCATTATTTTGTAATCGACATAGGTCTTGTATAAAATAGCTTGAGGTTTGAGATTTTGTAACAAAATGATGATTTAGTAGCTTCTTATAGTAGTATTGAGTTGCTAAGGGATTGCAAATTGTAACTAGGTGTAATTATTGGATAATAATATTGGACTCACTATTTAGCAGTCATAGCCCAAGGATCAAGTGAACCACATTAAATCTTTGCATTTTCTATTTGATTAGTGTATGCTTTTTTCCTTAGTAATTTTAGTTATATTTTCACGTAACAATTATTTTTGTCTCTCTAATCCTAACTAGTGGTACTAGAGAAGGTTGTTTCAATTATCATGTATAGGAATGTCTCAAAGTTGAGTGGGAGTAATGACAAACGAGGGTAAGCCTTAATGGGTATAACTGATAGTTATGGAAAATGCAAATGGAGGACTATTTTTATCAAAAGGATTTATGGTGGTCATTGGTAAGAAAATCCAAGAAAGAAACAAGTATGTCAGACAAGGATTGAGATATTTTGGATAGAAAGACACTTGGAAGTATTAAGAGGAAGATCAAATAAGAGGAAACATTTCTAGAAATTGTGGGAAATTACGATGGAAGTCAAAGGAAAAGAGGTCTCAGTCCATAGGACTAAGGGATTGTTGCTACTATGGGACACTAGGTCATAAGAAGAAAGATTGTTGTTCTCAAAAGAACAATGAAAGAGACAATTCAAAGAAGGAAATAAGAAGACAAATATTGTAAGTAATAAATCTTAAGTGGATGTTTTTCTCTTTTGGTAAAAAATGTTGATGATTCATGAGTTTTAGATTTAGGGATTTCATTTTGTCCTACACCCCATAGAAGTTTTTTTCTTGATCATGTTGATGAAGGGTACACCCCCTGACAACATAAACACATACAAAAATAGAAAAATAACAAGTTGTGAGAACATAAAGTTGGCTTCTTATTATTTCCAAAAGTATGAAATTACAAATTTTAAAAATACAACATGCAAAGACACATGCAAATTTTCCTTTACAATATTTTGTATACCAAAGTCATTACAAAAAATCTAGACTTGCCCCAAACAACTATACAAGCCTTCTTTATGTAGACAATTTTCCACTGCCCAAGAAGGTTTAAGAATTTTCACCCAAGACCCTGAGGTTGACAAAACTAAATTATTTTTATTTTTTCATATTTTATTATATTAGAGTCAACCTAAACAATTTTATTTTTATAATTTCATATATCATAATTTACGATGATCGTAACTTATTAACCAATGCTCTGATTGATTATAATTTTCCCTTTTCTAAATGAAACTTTCTAATGTACAATACCTTACCATGTACACATCGTCAGTTGAGAGTTAACTTCATTTTGGAGCCTCTAAGGCATTCAAAATTAAGTTCAAAATTTTTGTACCAAAAAGTCTTAGTAACTTTAACAATACACTTGGTATTGAAATATTGAAATGAAACTACATTGGTAAGATGATATATCTAAAATGAACCTACATGAATGAAAGTAGAACATTTTGGGCTTGAATGACCAACTTACTAAAAAGAGTGAGATTCTAAAAATAACCCTTATTGAAAAGACAAAACATAAATACATATTTCGGGTTATGCAAGATTTCCCTTACACTAAGGATGTTACATTAGACACTTAGGGTAATTTTAGAAGTGACCCTATCATGTCTTAGGTGTTTAAACAAAAACGAATAAAGCTAAGTTCCTATCTTGTTAGCCATGATGAATCTTCTATAGGTTTTCATTTCCATTTGACCATATATTATTCGTATGTCATGTTCCTTGTGCTTCTGCCAACATGACTAAATAGTATATCCTCAATCTCCTTTGTAGCTGAAGTAGTTGCTAGAATGCTCATTGTACTTCTATGACCTCATCTTCAACATTTCCTTTATGATACTTTTCCAAATATGAAATGTTAAATGCTAGTTAAAATATATAATTTAGTTGGATATTCTATTTCATAAGCATTTCCTGAATCATGCTTCTTTAGTATCGTGCATGGTCCAAGCTTATTCATTTTCCACTTATTATATGTTCTCACTAGAAATCACTCATTTATCAAATGAACCATCACTTCATCTCTAACCTTAAATTACTTGTTTCATATCTCATCATCCTTAGCTTAGTACTGTGTATTCATTTTAGTGATACACTTCTTCATCTCCTTATGAATTTTCTTTAAACACTCCCCAAAATCTTTAGCTTCAACATTACTTGTTTCCTCTTTGTCCAACTTCTTTAATTCAGAAGCATTTTTAGGACTTCTTACATATATTTTATGGAATGATGATTTACAAGAACTCTTATTGAAAAAAATATTGTATACAAATTTTGCCTATGGTAATATCAAATCCCATCTCGTTGAGTTATCTCCAACCAAACATCACAACAAATTTTTCAAACTCTTATTCACCACTTTTGTCAATGTATTAGTTTGTAGATAATGTGATGAGCTGAATTTCAAATCCATCTTTAACTTCTTTCACAATGTGCACCAAAAGTATCAAACAAAATTGGTGCCTCAATTTGAAACTATTCTCTTTAGTAGACCTTGTAGTACAACCACCTCTCTAAAAAACATGATTAACATCATTAGTCTTTTTGCTTCGAACAAAATGCATCATCTTTGAAAACCTATCAACCACCACAAAAATTGAATCATGCCCCTGCCAAGTTGTTGGATATCCAAGAACAAAGTCCATACTAATACTCTCTTACAACTTCTTTGATATAGGTAATGGCTGATACAACCTTGTGTTCTACTTTGTTCCTTTTGACATCTGATGTATTTTGCTACTTTGTACAAAATTGTTGACATTTTTCTACAAGTGGGGCCAATAATAATTCTCACTGACTAATCCATTTATTTATCATGACCAAAATGTCCAACCAACCCCCCAGTATGCTTCTCCTTGATGAAAACTCCTTGGAGTGTTCAACTATCTTCCTTTCATTAACATAGCTTTTTGGATGATGTAATCCAACCACCTAGATTTGTCTTGAGTTAGGTTTTGTACTAGTTTTCCAAGCTTCACTAAATTCAGAATCCTTTGGATACAAACTCTTGAGTACCTTGAATCCAACTACCTTGATTTACATCTCTATTAGCAAAGGCTATCTCTAGCTAAGAGAATCTCCAACCATGTTAGAGTTTTCACTTGTGTTTCAAAACAAATGTATAATTTTGAAAAAAATTAACCCATTTCAAATGCCTCTGATTCAACTTTCATTGGCTATTGAAATATTACAAATTTTGATAATCAATGTACAAAACAAATTCCAACCCCAATCCACCCCCGACCTTCGCCTCCTTGCCACCCATGTTTCTATGTTGTATGACATCCCAGATCAGCTCACTCCCCTTCCCATCCCACCCCCCATTGTCACCTATTCTTTTCCTCTAACATTTACAAGCCATCAGACTTATGAGATGCAACATGACAGTTGATGAGGAGGATTTTTAGGTTGATCTCTTCAAGCTCGATACCACAACCCTGGGCCCTTATCTCTCTACACTCTTTAATAGAGTGGTTTGTTTTGGTTTTCCAGACTCATGGTTGAGCTACATTATTCACTCGACCCATAAGACTGGGTTGGATTCCAACCTTGGAAACTATAGGACCATCATGATTGGGCATACATTTGTGAAACTTTATTGAATACTATATTATCTAGTGAGCTTGATAGGAGAAATTGTAGGGCTAAGGGCTAATCAGGCTTCAGGGCAGACTACCAGAGCATGGATCATATCTTGAAACTACAGGCTATTATTGAGGAGGCTCAACACCACTCATAGAAATTCTACTACTATTTTGTGGATTTTTGTAAGACTTTTGATTCCATCCCTAGAGTGGCCCTTTTTTAGAGATTTAGAGATATTGGTATTTCTAAGATCTTAAAAATGATTATCATGATGTTATATGAGATGGTGATAGGTAGAGTTAGGACCACTAAGGGCCTCTCTAACCCTATCTAGAGCACCATTGGGGTGAAGCAAGGTTTCCCTTCTCTTGCCCACCTTGTTTAAGATCTACATTGATGAGCTCAACGCCTTTCTTAGTGACTCCTCACTTCATGGTGATGAGTGTCATCTACACTTGGTATTGATCTCCATCCTTCTCTTTGATGACAATGTGGTTCTTCTTACTTCTTCTCCTAAGGGTCTTCAAAGGCTTTTGGATAGATTTGCATCTTTTTGTGGCATGAGATAGCTGGTTGTGAACTTGAAGAAGACTCATGTTATGGTCTTCAATGGTTTGAAGACCTCACATCTCCATTTTCACTTTTAGGGTTGGGAAGTTGAGATTACATCATCTTACACATACCTTGGGGTTAAGTTTTCTATATCCCATTTCAACTTTAGATCAACCATTCATCCATTCAACCTCGGATCAACAAAGGGTTGGGTTCCCTTGCCATGCTTGAGAGACAGTGCTTCAAACACCACTTTTAGGACATAATGACTAAGCTATCTCTCTTGGATTCCTTAGTAAGACCCATAATGCTTTATGGTTTAGTGGTATGGGGCCTTTCCATTTTGGACTCAAATTGGGCCACAATCAAGCATATCCAAACTTTGCTCCTCCATCAAATTACCAGATGTCATAGATCTACCCTTGACTGTGTTATTTTGGCTAAGTTTGGAGCCCACCCATTTAGGCTTGCAACCATTTTTGACCTAATCTGATTTCTCAACTATCTTCAAGGATTTTTACACTCAGTTGAAGGCCAACATAGATACCCTTACTTAGCTTACTACTCTTCAATTGCTATTGTAGACTTTGATCTAGCCACTAGAGCCTATTGTTGGTATGCTCAGGGTACTATCCTCTGCTAAGATCAGTTGGGATCGACATAGACCATCTCCCTCCCTACCAATTCTCATTGGAAAATCTTGCTCATCTACTCTCCTCTTAGCATGAGTTGAATAGGTTTTTCAAACTTGACATCTACAAGTAGTATATTACCTAGACCTAGGTTAATCATCCTGGGGGTCTACATCTAAGGATGACATTCTACACAGGGCACTTAGATATTCACGATGGGATTATTGTACACCTTGACTACTTACATAGACATTGGACACATGTCCTATGTATCTCCCTTGGTTTCTTCAGGGTGGGCTCACATTGACTATGGATTCGGGCCAGTCACTATATTGATAGAGAGGATTGAGTAGACTTTGTAGCTTAGAGGAGGCAAAATCTAAGACCCATTTCCTTTTTGGATGCCCCATATGCTATGAGATTAGAGGGAGATTTTATTATCTGTTCAGAGAATGTAGATCCCTCTCAGATTTCTTTAGGTACACAAATCAACATTTCATTGTACTCTATCTTTGTGAGTCCTTATAGCCTCATGCCCACACTTTGCAACTATCATTACCGACAAGCTAGACCCATGCACAACTTATCAAGACCTTCTTCTCACCCTTAGCTTTAGTTTTGGGTGTGAAGTGACCATGTGGTTTCTCTAACACTAGCCATTTCAGATCAATGAGACCCATGGTGGACTTCTTCACCAACGACACCACAAGGCCCTTGGTAGCCACTGACCATATCAATCATTGTTGGATTTTTTCCCTTAAAGATGGATACCTAATCCTTTCTATGATGTCCCCTGCTTTCTTCTTCATTTTTTGTGCTTGTTCTTTTGTGGACACCATTTTATGTTCCATTTCTTTGCTATCTTCTTGGTTGTAAGCTTTTAGTCCCATAGACCCATGTTGTGGTCTTTTGTTGGACATTAATAAAATTATCTTATCTTATCTAATGCTTGAACTATTGCATAACATTCTTGATCATAAATAGAATATTTTCTTTTGGCATTAATTAACTTCTCACTAATATTTTCTTTTTCCATTACCACTAACAATAGATTTATCTTGAAACACCTAATTAAAAATTGAAAGTCTGATAACAAATTGTTCTGCAACTTTATGTTTTAACAATTCAAAACTAGTATCCATTCGTGAAGTCCACTTAGACTCTTTTCTATCTCATCTCATTGTTTGCATCAAGGGTCCACATACACTAGTAAAACTCTTAATATAATTTATGCCAAAAATAAGAAAATCGTGAAAATACCTTACCACCCTAGCACTCCTTGGAGTAGGTCAGTCGAGGATAACATTTACCTTCTCGGTATCCATTTGTAGACCTTTTGCTAAAACTAAAAATCCCAAATACATTAACTCCTTCACAAAATTCCACTTCTTTAAATTAATCAACAAATTTTCCTCCCTTAACTTCTCAAGCACCCTATGAATATGCATTATATGTTCTTCCAATGTCCTACTGAAGATCAAAATATCATTTAGTTAAACAATGAAAAACTTACCTAGAAATTCTTTCAGTTCCTCATTCATGAGCCACATAAATTTTCTTGGTGCATACTCATACAATTCCTCTTTTATCTAAAAGGAAACTTCCATTTGTCTCCTTCTCTAGTTTGAATATTCTAATATTCACTCTCTAGATCCATTTGTGTGAAATGCACAGATTTGCTTGAAAAAAACCATAATAATATCCATCCTTGACAAAGAAAATCTATACTTGATTATAATTTTGTTAATGATTCAAATATCTATACACATCCTCCATTCTCAATTCTTCTTTGGTGCTAATATTACAAGTACAACACATGGCCTTGACTTTCTTGAATCAATATGTTCTGCAAAAACTCTTTTACTTGCCTATTTAAGTCTTCACTTTTTGCCGAGGTCATTATGTGTGTTTTCTTATTTGACAAATTGACTCCTACAATCAAGTCCACCCAATGATTGATCTTTCTTAGTGGTGGTAATCCATCTTGCACATTATTGGATGCAATATCCTGAAACTCCCCTAACAAGTCCACAACTTCTACAAGTACATCTTACTTTTTTTTTAATTATCAAATTTTGGAATTAAAGAAAAATATGTATGCTCATGTCTGATACCTTGTAAGATTTTTCTTCCATCAACTAAACCTATTCTTACATTACTACATTACTACTTCCGAACAACATATGACATGCATCCATAGGCTTGATGTCACATGGTATCTCATCATGGTAGCTCCCACTAGTGAACCTTACAAGAAATTATTCATTGACTAAGACCTTGCACGGTTATCCCGGGCTTAGACAATCTAGTATGGATGCGAGTCTCTCTTTCTCTCTCTTACTCTCTTGAGTTTTAATTTTTTGGATATATCCTCTAAGAAAAAATTGGCACTGCTCCGCTTATCAATAATCACATCAAAATTCTTATTCTCACACTTCTACCTAGTATGAAACAAGCTTCTACTTTGTTTAGGTTCATTCTCTTCACTTACCAAGACTCTTTATATTATCTAGGACTTCTTCTCTTTTAACATCTTCAAAATGTGATGACTTAGCATCTTCATGTACATGGGCAACTCTTATCTAGCTTTCAACTCTCCTATCTATCCTTCCTTGGCATTAAGTGTAATGTCCCCTTTTTCTGAGACATTAGAAATGTTAAAGGTGTATTATACATAATATTAAAATTGACTTGGAGAGTGTGGACTCAAAATATAAGAGGTCAATTTAATGTTATCAAGTGAGAAAAAAGTACAAGTGGAGATAAGATGAAATGCCAGGAGGGAAGTTGAAGAGTCACAACTATGGGGACAAAAAAAGAAGAGACTCTTTCATTTGATATGGTTGGATTTATTATTTAGATTTTAGTTCTCTCTTGGGAGAGTAATCAAAAATTTTTAGCTTTCAACTAGTATGAGGACGTAGCCCCTCATGCCAGCAGACAGTGGACACAAACCCATTATCCTTAGAGATGTCACATAAGGTGTCTCACATGTGCCTATAGGTTCTTTTCTTAAATTTTTCAATTTGATTGTGAAATTGTATTTGGGATTGGATTTTGGAAGCCAGTTATTTTATTGTCGTTGTATAATACAATAATGTTATTTTAAGGAGTTCTATGAGAATTTACTGATTTTATATTGTGGGTTTGTAATTCATGTTTATATGCTTGAATCTTGAATCATGTTTTGAGAAAGAAGATTAATATCTATTGGAGAATCTACTAGATTTTAATATGTTTTCATAATGCATCTACCTATGTTTAAGTGTTGAATATCAGTTTTATATCTAGTGGGATTATTTCCTAGGATTTATATTACTGGTTTTACAATGCAACTTCACATGTTTATGTTCTGAATGTTAACTGGGAAAGAAATTTGTTAAATATCTGATTCAAAACATTTTAGTGGTATCAAAGCCATGAACCTACCACCCTATTGGGTATAGTTAGGTTTCATTAGAAATGAAGTTACAAATTTTCAAAGGGATTAATATGTATTTACAATTCTCAGCAATGTATCTAAAAAACAAAGGTGTAATATTGGATGACTATTGTATTGGAATATTATTTTTTTTTCAAAACATTATTTCACTTTTAACATACAGTGGTAGTTGTGTTGTTCCGGGGGGAAAGCTTTCATTAATAGTTTCGAGAAGAGTGGTCTCCATAATAGAGTCTTTGTGCAAAGAAATTGCAGAAGGTTTGAAGTTTCTACGAATACTTGTGTCGTTGAAAGCTACTTGGCCCTAAATTGAGATTCAAATTCACTACCATGATTAATATATGATTGGAAGTTGCATGCAACTCAGGGATAGTTTACCCGGTGAACATGTACTTGCAGGATATTTGGTGGAAGTGCATCCATTTGGATGCAACTAAGAGTGTGGAGTTTGCAAGGAAATTGATTGCAAAGGATATGTTGCCGAGAACTATATTGTGAACAACTCTGCATCAATTTCGGAGTTCTAGATTTCTTGAATACCCATTTCATATTTAGAGTACTAGATTTTTTGAATTCGTACATGTAGGAGGTGGAGAGTGTGGATATCACCAATAATTTTCTAGAGGTTTTGTTATCGTGTGTTATTAGCAAGTAGTATAACTAAACTGGAGATTGATTGTTTCATTATGCCAAGTGCAGTAGCATCTGTGGAACCAGTATTCAAAAGCCGCACATCCTTACGGGAAGGCCAGATTAACCATTGATAGAGGTGTGGATGAGATAGGGCCTCAGAAAAGAAATCTGTCGATAGCAAGATCCCTCACGCACAGAGCCCAAAAGTGGATGGCATTTCTAGATGTCACATCCATCTTTAAGAATTTATAATATAGGATGGACATAAGCAGTTCAACTGTAAGAAATTCAGTGGGGCTAAGGAACACGAGTGTTAATCAAAATACTAAGCAAGAGTCAGCAAAGACAAAATGCCATGTGTGTACCAGTACTAGGGAATAATGAAGGATAGTAGTCATAAATATTGGGGATGGAAAGACAAGTATTACCCTACCATAAAATATTTTTAAAAGTGTCATAATCATAGCTAGAAGGGATCAATCATTTTGAGAATGCTTCAGTGATCTCTTTTTCGGTCGAACTGTGGATTAAATTGTACATAGAGCCCTTGTAGATCCTGGTGGGAAGCATTGTTTGGCTGTTGTGCTAGGTAACAAAGATTATGGGTGGGACTTGTGCAATGGATGAGCATTACATGCCAGAGTAACGTCTTGTGCAATCATCTTTGAGAATGTAGAAGCAAGGATCTTGTTAGAGAAGGATGTTAGTTGGAAGGCTACATGACCTGAGGTAAATACAACTGTCAAGAAGGGGTCATAAATCAATGGAAATTACAAGACAGTAGTCATAATCGAGCCAAGTGGACTCTATGCCCTGAGAAATTCATCATAACCATAGAGAATACAGGTGAATTAGGACTTTATCTCTTTTGGTAGATTGTTGTCTATTTCCCATACGTAAACAATCTCTACCTATTCAAATTTTTATACCGAGTATTGATAGTGAATGAATTATTCACCTAAGACATGCTCAGAATGCATATGTTAAAATAGGCTTGACCAATGCTATGCAAGGGTGCCAGGTGTAATAAGAGTCATAGATAATAGTGGAAGGAGTGCCAGTTCCATAGTCTAGTGTTGGTTGGTTGGTGATTGAGCCAAGCTTGGTGTGCATGTGAGACATTGGAGGTCACATAGTTCTTGCTACAATTGCAAATTCTAAGCAGAAGTGTGATTGTAATTGAAATAGGGGTTGTGTTTAAATCAGATAAGCCTGGGGATACAAGAACTGAGGGTACAAAGGTCTTGGATACTAGAGTTTCGTTAGAATTTTAGGCCATCCTCAAAGTCAAGAGTATATCCTTATTGCAACAAATAATAATGCTTCATCGATTTAATACAATAGGGTAGCCGAGGTTGGAAATTATTTTGTGGTGTGTATGTGGAAATAACCCCAACCAATTCATATGAATCACTATATCATTAGGGAGACTGCCACAGTGTAAAATCATTGATGATCACTGGAGATTGAAAAAAAAAAAGAGTAGTGTTGTTTCATGCAAAAAAGCACTCTGCAAACTAGAGATCCATCTCTGTTAGCTTGAAATTGCAAGATAGGAAATAGTGGAACTACACACATATAAGATTCTATATTCAGTTTGCATAAAATTGTGAAGTTAATAATTTGAGGAGCTTTTGAAAATACATTTAATTGGGTGTTTGTAAAGATTCTAAAATTTATGATTACCACCATTACAAAAATTGGAGTTAAGAGAGTTCAGATTTATGGCAGATCTGATCAACTTGTAAGAATCGTAGGTGTTATGTATTAAGCTTCAAGAATCTCACAAAGATTCTATTGGCAAACCTTCAAATATGAGATTAAGTAGTATTGGTAACAAAGATTTCAATCAAGTTAGTGACTAACATTTAGCCTGAAAATAGTTGTGCAAGAGAGTGTTACAAATCCTAATATTGACATGGAGACTTAGGCATTTATTTATAATTGTCAAAGATTTATGTTGTTGTAAATAGTGTGTCATAGTGTGACTACTATTTCAAATTATTTGGGATTAGTTTATAAATAGGGCAATACTAGATTACTTAAGTTGTGGTTCCAACCTTGCTATGGTTTGTTGTTGCAGAGCTATTGCATATATACAAGATAACAACATTCAGCAATGGGAAAAGATTTTGATAAGATCAAGATGGGTACTATGTAGCCACATGAGCAGTTAGCCCAGAATTCCAAATATAATATAAGAGCATAAATAATCAACATTTATGGGGAGTATAGAGAACTTACCATTCATGGATTACTTAGAGCTTCCTCTAGAACACCAAAATAAGTTGGATATGATAAAAAGAAAGTACTTTGAATTGGTTTAGGATCTCCTTGAAAAAGGCCAGTGTAAAAATTTGTATGAAGAAATTCTAGCAGGAGAAAATCATTTAATGAAGGATCTTGAAAAACAATTATCAACCGACTTTGATTTATAGCCTTCTCATGATCCAGTAGATCATGTTACACAAGGTGTTAGTTTCTATATTGGTGAATTGGAGTTTAGAGTTGATAGGCAGAATGATGAGATAGTTTGGACACAAGGTAATAGTGTTGGATTAACTGCCAATGTTCCCCTTTGAGATTTGTGACATTGGTTAACCGCCTTCTATGTTCAATAAGTCTAGAGGTTGTATCAGGTATTGATAGTTTGATCTTTTGGTGCAACAACAACTCTTGCTTGTAACAAGTGATATCAGAGCTTGGTAATAGTTTCAAATCTCCTTGGGTAATGCTAAGTGGGGGTGGGGGGGATTGTTGGACTATTCACCAACATTCCTCTTCAAGATTTGTGACATGGCTTAACTGCCTCCTATGTTCTATAAGTTTAGTGGTTGTATCAGGCATTGACATGCCAATCTTTTTGTGCAACGACAACTCTAACTTGTAACACACAAGGTAATAGTAGGTTAGGGTCCTTTTATGATGAGACCTTATATGAAAATGATAACGTGGCAACACTTTGGCCTTTGCATAAATCGAGAGAACAAGGGAAAGAATACCTATGATTTTGAGAGAGGTGATGAATCATATATTCTCGATGTCCATGACATGGAATTGGAGGAACAAACTAAGATGACACTACAAGACAATGAACCACGTCAACATGACAACAATGAAAAGCATACCTTAAAGAACTAGTTGAAGGCTAGTGAAGATATGGTTATGGCCTCTTTGGTACATTATGACAACACTCATAAAAAGGTTGAAGATCTATACAAGATGGCTCAAAGGGGAGTGGAAAGAGATTGACTTGTTGCTGATTTGCGGGTGATCAAAACAACTATTGAGACTATAAAATTAGATTATTTGTATTTTATTTCCGACAGAGATAACATTCTTAAGGTTGCTGAAATACATGTTGATCAGCTGGATAAAGAAATGAGTGAGATTATGGAGCTCAATGGAGAGCTTAAGGATACTCATGAGGCATTAGATGTGTTGGCTTCCGGATTTAAAACTTTTGAACAACCTAGTGAAAAGAATATTTACACCTAGGGATAGCTAACTCCCATCCTCAATGTACCTATTCAGACACTAGGGCCAACTATAAGGCTATTTAACTCTCCTCTTTAGGCTCTGCAAGACCTAGGCAGGTGGACCTCATATTCTTTATATGGTACCAGTGTAAAGGCATATAATTGAATCTAGATAATAGATAAAACCCTTGAATTTCTATGTTTATGAAAGCATTCATGAACATGAAATGGCTAATAACAAGTCACATGAATCCAATAAACTAAGCGAGGGAAACTTCCTTTCAGTTCTTAAATGTAAAGGGAAAAGATATTTGATTAAAGATTTGAATCAACATAACCTAAGTATGCAACAAAAAAAACATGTAATCTCCAAGCTAATCAATGCCTTATCCATTAGGCATCAATTGAATCAAAACATACACACAGATACCTAAATATACTTATATACTTAGATATAAGATCTATGTATTTACTTTGTAAACAGACATTTATTTTCATAAAAATTCTCATACTTATTGAATATCCTCCTAGTGAAACCTGTAACCCTATCCATGTAAATAAGCATTTACATGGCTCTTTGTTCCAATAGAAAATCTATCTAGGTATACAACCTTAAGGGATTGCAAAAGGGTCTAAGCTCTTTGTTCTTAAACACAAAACATTGCAGACAATAGAGGAAGGAGATTAGAATGAGAATGAAACAAAGAAAATGAAGCATTTGTATTAATCTCATTGAAACCAATAAATCATCTGTATGCCAAAACTCAAAGAATATACAATGAATGACTGTATCTTATGGACACTTCAAAAGAAACTACAACATGTTATTCATAATAGAGAAAGTACTGAAGAAATATGGTCTCATAGTAGTTGGGAAATTTCTCAAGAACTATAACTAACTATGGTATCACAGTAGTTAGAAAATTCTCCAACACCAAAACTATTATAATGAGAAGAAGAAGGCTCCCTGATAAGATTCTAATTTTTACATGTGTCATGCTAAAACTTCTTCTTTCTATTATTGTTGAACTTATCTCCTCCATCTACTAGTAATCCAAATTGATTTAATGTCATTACATAGTATCTGATATGTCCATTTAAAGAAATGAGAAAACACCTTATGAAGGAATGTCGGATATCAAATTCAAGGTATGCAAAAGTTTTACAATCTGATTATGTTTGTCTTGTTCCACCTTTTTCATGAAACTCCAACCACCTCTACTGAAAAAACATTCATTCTTGCAACTATCCTCAAAAACATCCAATTCTTCCTTTATGGTTATTAGAGCATCAAATATTATCCAAAGATCATCCAAATTTGATATTATTTCTTCTAAAGTAGTAGATCTACATTTGCACTAAGGATGCCTATGAAAACATAATGCTACTTGTAGCTCTTTCCAATGAAGACCTATTCAAATATTGATTGCAGAAATGGAAAATTTAGACTCTCCTGCTTCTAGTGGTATATCATACTCTATGTTTTTGACAAAAATAGTGCCTCTGAAGTGCAGTTGAAAAACTAGGCCCCCGACCATGAATTGAGTATTAAATTGAAAATTTTAAAAAACCATATAGTATAAAGTATATAACATATCAAATTTATTTAAATATTTCAAAATTTTAATTTTTGATGCATTGAAATATCTCTAAACTTTAATTTTTTATTTATTTTCCCATCTCCCCAATCCATAGGCACCATGTGTTGGGTTCCCATTGGTTGAACTGTACTCAAGCGAGACCCACACACTTAATGCAACATTTGAAATTTGAATTTTATGCCTCCTGATCATGCTTTAAATTTTTCCCTTATGATCTCTTGACATCATCTCATCATAGCATCATAAACTTTCAAATTACATCTCCCAATCTTACGCGATCGTAGCATTGTACGCCACTTTTCTCCCTCTCCTAACCTTACCATCCCTTTGATTTTCATAGCTTCTTACCATTAAATTTTACTATCTCCAATCATACGATACCCCTAAGTTTATGTCTTGTCGTAACATCTTAGCCTCCATTATATTTGCTTCTGAACTTATGAAAATGTTGTAACATCATGGGTATCCCCACTTGCTTCTTCCAATCTTACGAAGTGCTCGAATATGCCACGTGGCACTGCCAAGTCATTCTTTTTCAACTTTGCTTCCCTTGGTCAAAAATTCATTGACTTCATTGCCAAATCTGGCCACAACAGGTCGCTCTACATATTAGAAAGCCTTAACTAAAGGCTCGTGCCTCAAAGACTTCTTAATACATGACGCTTGTGTATATAAAAACAAGAAGGCTTTCCCCAACCATCAATGTGGGATAACACAAAATTTTGTGACTTCCTCATTGTATGAAGTGCAGAGGTGATGGCTTGACTAGTGATTTCTCTGAGTCAACATAGGAAAAGAAGAAAAACAAGAGCCCTATTTCAACATGTGCCTTTCTTTCCTTTGTCATGATTTATTGTTCCCATGCCATTGTCTTTGTGCTCTCTTTGGCTTGCAGTTGATTTGCTATGCCATTGGTGTGGCTCCTTCTCTATCATTGGTTGTAGCTCAAGTGCTTCCCTTGCTTATTTGCATGGTTTGCCCTACATTTCCTCAATGTGGGGCATTCTACCCTTCTCCCTCCTTGTTGTAGCCTCTTCATTGGTTGTCTCCCTTTTGCCATGGATTTCATTTAACTCGGGTGGAGCTCCTCCCGTGGTTTGCACTAGCATGTTTGGCTTCCCTCTAGCCTCTCCTCTATCGTGGATTGCTCCCCTCTTCCCATAGACTACTTCCCATCCATGTCATGCAACCTTCTTGCATGTGTGATGAGCTTCTTTATATTAGAAATGGCATGAGAAGTTTTAATAAGGTTGGGAGGACTAAATTTAATGGGCTCTTTCCTCTCACAAATGCGAGTCTGATTGTAATGGGAGGACCATTGCTATACAATAAAAGAACCATATCAAAGATCCTGTTTGACTTCCTCTTACTACCACCTGAAGATCTTATCACCATCTCAGTTTCTCATTGGGCTACCATCCAATTGCATAAGCATATAGTCAACGTTGATCACATATGGTCAGATACCCTTACAATATGTTTCTTGCACAAATTGTAATCTCCTCCATGTAGAAGTAAATTGAAAACTATAATGCATCATGCTTTCTTCACAAAACAATCATTCTCTAAATATTTTATGCATTATGGCTTGCAGGCCCATTTTATCACTTATATGCAAATTGAGATTTTTATGCCAAGGGGTCATCTGATTAGCCTTAAAAATTGACTAAAATAGATAACTAGTTCTAAAAACTAGGGCATTAGTTCACTGCCATGAGGGGAATATAATTTTGTGATTTGGGCTCATGATGAATAATAGGGCACATTTGGCAAGCGGTTGAAGTTAGGAACTCAAAATTATAGAACAATGAACATCAACAAAACTATGGTTTTCATAAATGGAATTGTCTTGGGAAAGTGTGTAGATAGATTGGTCAAGACGTCATTAGGATCATCATCATTATCGACATCATTACCACCACTATCGTGGTTATCATTGTCATCATCATCATCATCATGATCAGTAGAAGCATCATGACTAGGATCAGTAGCAACATCATTTGTATCAAGAGCATCATTTACTAGCTCTAGATTGTGAATCACTTCTTCCTCTTCCTCAGTATCTTCTTCTTCTATCACATTATACTTTATCGGCCTTCCCCTTGGATCATGTCTAAAAAAAAGACCGACCTAATTTATGAGGAACCTTTGAGTAAAATACCTACTCACATTGGCTTGGAAGAACATAGGGCTCATCCCCAACTAGCTCAAATAACCTTGTATTAAACATTGGAAATCCATTCACATGATCAATAATAGTTCTATTGAGATCATTTTGATTGAGTCATAGTTTGTACCATTTGATGATGAAAATAACTAATTTGAAGGAATTAAACTCATATTCAAGTATATCAACAAAAGTGCCATAGTATCGATTTTGAGATTCTAGAGGATGTAAGTCAATTCTAGATGAACTATTGGTCACCTAGAAGACTTCGCTTATCCCAAACTCACAAGTTCTCTTCGTGTCATCTAAATCTTGGATGCAAGTTTTATAGAAATTGCATAACATAGCCTTGTGGATTTTCACCTATAATAATGGAAAATATGTATAAATTATTGCATCATGAGTTCAAAAACATACAATTGATTAACAAACTTATAAGTACCTCAAGATCTCTTAAACCATATGTTAAATCTATTTCTTTTTGTGTAACATTGAGATCTCCATTACAATGAGATTTTTTAACCAATAAAGAGATAGATTCCTATTTTAGTCTATGACTAGAATATTGACATCATTCAATCCATACCATCATCTAGTCTTGATTGTTTACAATAAACAAATGTATTACATCCCACTCTTTACCAGCTGTAATAGATGACTTACAACATATTTACTTTGAAGATTAAGAATTAATTAACCATAATAACATCTCTTTATTTATTACCTTTCACTTTTCTAAATCTATCATTCCCCACCAAGTAATCCCCTTCAAAAAATTTAATGGAGTTGAGATCTCAAATGCAATATATATGGGTATTTGCTACAAGATTAGGAAGATATTGAGTGATGTACACCATCATCTAGTATACCATATATCCCTCAATCATAGAACCCTTGAGATGTTCTCTTTGTCAAACCAAACCATTAAAAAATTTCAAGTGTCTCTCAACCATCCATATTCACCTAGGCTATACAGGTCCACACAATTCAATCTCCTCAACTTGGTGTATGAGGTAGTGTTCTTGTTCATTGAAAAAAGTTGAAGGTAAACACTTTTGTATTTCACACATTAGTAGATGAATTCTTTTCTTCCAGTATTTTATATCTTATTTATGGATTTCTTTAGATGACAACCACCTACAAGGGATTCAAGATAGAAAAACATATAAATATGAGACTTAACAATATATTACTTGTTTGGCATATTGAACAAATGTCACTGCTTATCTCATCTATTTTCGAAGACCATATTTCACATTTTTGATATTATTGTCAAAGTTGTTTGGGAGTGAGAGGGGTATCACATAGTGCAATAATTATCAACTAATCATTTCATTCTTTTATAATGTAATACAATAAAAATTGAATGCAGTTTTACAAAGATATTTTAAATATAAAAGATCATGACTTACCTTGATTAACATATTCCAATCATGCATTTTCAGCCCTTGGCCAAATTCAATTTTATTTGATATGTTATTTCTTATATTTGCAAAAAATCCTATAGGAAATCAATTTTTTTGTCTGACTTCTTTTATGGCATTACTTTGTTGCTCCATTAATAACCAAGGAAGGGAACTTGCATTAGTCCAATCTCCATTTTTATTTGAGTCTCTAATATTTTTCATTGCATGAAAGAAACCATGAATGCCACTACAAATTTTGGCAAGTTTTTCTTTGTCATGCCTTCCATCCAATATTTTCCGTAGTGTCTCTATTACATTCTTTTCAATATACATAATATCAAACAAATGCACAATTTGTAGGTTCTCATAGTATGGCAACCTACTAAGTTATTTGGGGTAACCTTTTGCTCCCTTTAGAAGGTAGTCGGTATGGATGCCTTGACAATCTTGAATCGTATTATATTCCAAATTCCATAGGTGAGGTATCATTCCTCATAGCTTTGATACAGTCTCTTCTTTCCCATTGAAAATATGTTTTTTGATACTTCGATATTTATGATTTTTTTTGGAGGAAGTGCCTATTCTCATCAAACACCTACTTTCTTAAACTTTTGGAATGAAAAGATTTCATCATTGGACCACACATTAGACATACAAACTTTCCATTTGTTTGAAGACCTAGAAGATAAGGATACAATTGGATTAAATATGTTCATTTTTGGAATTAGTATTATCACATACAACTAGATTTCAGCATAACATACCACAAAAATGTGTGAACCCTGGGGCATCATTAATTTTCCACAAAAGAAGTGCATGGAGCTGAAATTGTTTCTATCCAATTGCTCTAGAGATATCATACATCGTGAAACCATTCAATAACACCAACAACTCACCAATAAGAGGTGCAATATATACATTCATATCTTTCACTTGCAAACTGGCACACTTAAAGAATTTTTTTAATAGAACATAGTGGTACAATCCATTTGAACTCGTCTATCATAGATTTAGGGTTATGAAATCCCAACTGGGGGTATCTATCAATCTACATTTCATGACACTAGTAAAAGGTTATAAATTGCATTCAGAATCTCATTTGAAAACTGATCAAATGGATTTGTCATATGCTCAAATCTAGAACATAGAAAGTGTCTGACCTCTAGAATGAAATGCACAAGAAATTTTCTTAGTATAGTTAAGTTGGTCAAAGTTATATCTGGTCAAACATGACCTCCCAAAATTTAGGGCAATTTGCATCAGCATGACATAGATAAGTACCCAATGTCAAGGGATTCAATAACTGGTCAAAATATATTGAAATAACATAAAAAATGAAAGATAGGTTCTCTAATATATGCACTAATTACTCCCAAAGTGGCTTGGTCATGAAACACAATCGGATGCGAGATATTCAAATGCAAACTAGGCCTTTTGTTGTTGTTTGGCACTTAGGCAAAAAATGTAGAATTGAACATTGCTCAATATGGAACTTTGCAGAATGACTTAGAATGAGACTTTACCATTATAGGACACATGGATATGTTGAATGCAAGGTGTTAGAAACATTAAACACCTCTTAGATCTTAAAATGATGGCCAAGTACATATGCAAGAAAAGCACATATAAGGGTTTAAAATGAACTCAAAAGTTTGGAATGGTACTCAAAATGGGAACACAATTTTGAGTCCCATCAAGATGATGCTTTGATTTCCCTTTAGAAAGAAAAAAATTAGTTTAGGATCACAAATCATTCTCAAGAACATGAGGATAAAGAGAGGCAGGAGTTTTTCCACGAAGTAATTGATGAACTTGATAGCATTCAACATTCACATGAGGTGGACAACTACTCCAAACAATCAAGTGCAAAAACTTTAGATCACATTCAGATTGTAGATAACCCTTTGTTTGAAGTAGATGTTAATTTGACTTCCAATAATCCCCTTTTTGTGATAAATCAGGGAACTCCTTTTGATTACCAAGAAGAGGATGATTTGGATTTCTTAATATTGGATCTTGGTATAGCTCCTAGCAGTGAGTCTTGGTCATAGGATGGACGTGGTGAATTGACTATGGTTGTTCAACATTGGATTAGTCAAAATAGGATTCCCAATTCAACACCATATAGGAGTTGGTTGGATTACATACATTAGCCTTTGGATACATTTTTGTGTAGTTGTGATGAGAGTTATGTTTCAATCTCAAGGATCAATTTTCCAGCTTCATTCTTATTTATAGTACCTATGTACCCAAATTTTTTCTAGTTTGATGATGATAGTATGGTATTTGATGCAACCAAGGTGTTACTTTCAGTTTTTGAGTAGCTTGTTTATTATGCCATCTATTTAGGTAGGGTTGTCACCATATTTTGGGTAATGCATAGTTCATTGATATATTTCTACCTTATCATATCATTTGGTTATGACAACAAGGTTTTGGATCCAAGTTTTGATAGTATATGGCTATGGCTTATTAAGGAGTTGGTTATAATTCTACTCAGTTTGAGATCATATTTGAGGCTAGTAAGAGTTGTAGAGTCTATAGGTATAGTGAAATCTTATAGATCTATATGGGATCTAGGAATATGGAAAATGGATGGGTTGTAGAGTGACACCTTGCTTCGTAGTATTGCAGGAATTGTTTTCAGATTGGGCTTGAGGGCTACCTGCATATTTTTATGGGATTTTGGTACTGATTTCTTGAGGACAAGAAATTTTAAGGAGGGGAGATTTGTAATGTCCCCATTTTCTAGTACATTAGAAATGTTAAAGGCTTATTATATATAATATTAAAATTGACTTGGAGAGTGTGGACTCAAAATATAAAAGGTTAATTTAATGTTATAAAGTGGTAAAAAAGGACAAGTGGAGATAAGACAAAAAGCCAGGAGGGACGTCAAAGAGCCACAGTTGTGGGGATAAAAGGAGAAGAGACTCTTTCATTTGATATGCTTGGATTTATTATTCAGATTTCAATTCTCTCTTGGGAGAGTAATCAGAAAGCTTTAGCTTTTACCTAGTATGAGGATGTAGCCCCTCATACCGATAGATAATGGATGCAAACCCATTTTCCTCGGAGACGTCACATCAGGTGTCTCACATGTGCTTATAGGTTCTTTGCTTAAGTATTCCAATCTAACTATGAAGCTATATTTAGGATTGGATTTTGGAAGTTGGTTATTGTATTGCTATTGTATAATTCAATAACATTATTTTAAGGAGTTTTATGAGAGTTTACTGGTTTTATATTGTGGGTCTGTAATGCATGTTTATATGCTTGAATCCTAAATCATTTTTTGAGAAATAAGAGTAGTATCTATTGGAGAATATACTAAGTTTTATTGTGTTTTTTTAATGCATCTACCTATGTTTAAGTATTGAATATCAATTTTATATCTAGTGGGGCTATTTCCTAGGATTTATATTACTATTTTTACAATACAACTTCACATGTTTATGTTCTGAATGTTAACTAGGAAAGAAATTGATTAAATATCTAGTTCAAAAAATTTCATTAAGGGCATTTATAATCTCTATGACCATTACTATAGTGAGAACATGTCCTACAAAAGCCTCTTCCTAGTCCTTGTCCTCTTCTTCTTTCTCTTTGGTCCCTATTATTCTAATCATGGAAATGATTGAAATTATTTCCCTTATGCTTATGAATACAACTTGCTTCATCATTCCTTTTTTGGTCTTCATTTTGGCCTTAATAAGACCATCCACTAGATCTTCCACCACAACCTCTTCCACTTGACCTCCTTTTAAACTTCTTGTTCAATTTTTCTCTACTCTTAAGGAAAATGTATATGTTTCTTCAATATTGGTCATTTTAAATAGACTCCACTTCTCCTAAATACTTGGTCTCAACCTGTTAAGGTAATGAGTAACTTTCTCCTTGTCAACTTCCACATGACCTGATGTAATGAGGACTCGATAGAACGCCTATGCATACTCTTTAGCAAATGAAGTCCATCTTGTGATTTTTTCTTTTTCTTTTTTTTATTTTTCTCTATTCGAATCTCCTACTACTAAATTTTTGCATGTCCGTCTAGCTTGACCTTCACAAACTTAACTCTTTCAGGATCTTTGAATTCTTCATACTTGTGCTTTTGAGTCATTTCTTGCACAATAAGAAAGTCTCCATCCCCTATTATTTGTTTATTTTCCTAAGGACCAATATTAATGGGATTCAATCTTAGGAAGTTACTAACCCTCCTATGCATCAAAGAGAGGATATCCTCATTGACGAGCACCTTAAGGTGAACTCTTTTGGATCATCTATTCAAGACAATTCTAAGTCTGGGGAGGAGAAAAAAGGATCTGAATCTTTTGATGAAGAGAACTTCTCTGATAGAGATATTACAAGGAAGATGAGTAAAAGGGTATTGAGAAAAAAGAAAAAGGAAATGCTCTAAAGAAAGCCCCTAAAACTAATAAGTGTGGGGAAGAAGCAGAAAATCTCTAAAATAGAAGCCTCCTCTAATGAAGATTATAATGAGAATGATGGAGAGATGAATTTAGAAAAAGATAAGCCAATGATGTAGAAAAGGAAAAAAAAAAAATTAGTCTCGAGAAGTCAGTAAAAGTGCAAAAAAATCTTCGAGGGATGTTTTGTCTCCTTACAATGTTCCAAGGTTTGATAACTCCATTCCTATCCAAGATGATATCCCTAATTTCAACCCCCCAAGACTAAGGAACCTAAGAATGAGAAGCCTATTGTAATATGGAGATGTTGAAGATAAGGGCATCAAGATAGAAGATTAATATAACCACTAATGTTTTGTCTCCTTACTATGATATGAATAGTGATATTAGGAGAAAATGTGTATTGGATGTTCTCCACATCTTAAGATAAGAGCACTGGAAATAAAAATGGACATCCAAGAGGCCGCTATTATTGTTAAGGATGTGATGGATAAGGTTTTCATGAAAGTGGAGGACAATGCTAATATGATTGGGAAGGGGATGGACACTAGTGATTTTAAAGGGCTACAGAATATGGTCTTGGCATTGGAAAGTAAGGTCTCTAGCATTGATTCTTCTTTGAAAAGAATTGATAATCAAAGTTACACGATCCTAAAGGCTTCAAATGACTACATTACGATCCTCCCTAGGAAGCTAGAGAACCTATATATGGATAGGACCTTTATTCATGTTGTGAATAATAAAGACTCTCATACAGATTCTAATGCTAGCCATAAGAAAATACAAAGAAAAATTATTTGACTCCTACTAACGAGGTTAAATAGATAAATAAAGAGACTTGGGAGACTTAAAAGCTAGAGCTTGAGATAATAGAGCTTCTGAAATGCCTAGATTAGCTATCATTGGCTTTATCTATTTGTGTCTTAGTTGAGTTTGAGTTTTTTTTTTTTGGTGGGCTTAGCCCTTTTTGATATGCTTTCTTTTTATCTGGTTGGCTTTTTTCTTTTTCCATGCTTAATTTTTTAATTTTTATATTTTTGATGTTGGGCTTTAATGGTTTCTATTACTAGTTTTTTATTATAGATGGTTTCTTCACCCCTTCTAAACTTGTTTTCACTTAAATAATAAACTTACTAAAAATAGTAATCTTTTGGAAATAACAACTCTGCATTGACATAACCCTTATTGAAAAAGAAAACATAGAAATATTTTTTTTGGGTGACTCAAGATGCCATTACATCAAGATTCTCCTACATCATATGTCCAAGATGATTTTTGGCTAGTTTATTTGAGAGATAATGAACCTTTTCTGATTGTTGAAAAGAGAAGAATTAAGATCAAGTTGCAGAATGAAAATATTGGCTACTACAAGAGGTAAGACATGTTCCAAGACTGAGTAGAAATATAATTTCAACAAAGCAATTAGGTGATGAGGGTTGGATAGTTCCTTTAATGTTAAAAATTGAAAGATTTCAAAAGGTTTCTCACTACTAGAAAAAGGTGTGAAAGTAGACATCTTATATCATTGTATAGGTCATAGTGTTCCTTCTACTTTAATTCTTATATAAAAAACTCAATATTCAGGAACAATTATTGATATTGAGCAAGAAGAACATCATACAATTAGTATAGAGTTTGAAACAATATTATGTCACAACATGCTTGGTCACATTAGTGGAAAATGTATGAAATTAATTTTCTCAAAGAAAGATTTACCAAGTCTAAATTATGTTAATATGAACTTTTTGTGAAAGTTGTGTATAGAAAAATAAAGAGCTAGTTTTGTGAAGAGTGGGAAAGAAAAGAAAAATGAAAAATTAGAGCTTGTGTATATAGATGTATCAGGACCAAGGTGATGCAGGAGCATCTTGGGTTTTCTTGCAATCTTGCATGTTTGGAGGGATTTTGGTTAAGTGTTGTGGAGCTTGGTAGATATTGGTGCTTGGCATGGTCTGGGAACTCACCATGGTCTTTGGTTGCTCGACATGGTCTAGGAACTCGACATGGTCTTTGGTTGCTCGAAATTGTCTAGGAACTTGGTAGGGTCTTTGGTTGCTTGGAATGGTTTGGGGACTTGACATTGTCTTTGGTTTCTTGGCATGGTCTATGGAGCTCGACCTTGCTTAGGAATTTGGTGCTTGTTGCAGGCCATGTACTAATTTTTCAATGAGTTAAAGGATGTAAATTTCAAGAATTGAAGAGGGCCTAGAGTACTAACTATAGTTTGAAGTGTGAGTTCTAATTCAATTGAAGCTAGGAGATATTGTGATTTTACTCAGATATTGATTTTGGGCATTTAATTATTGTTGCAGTCTGACTTGCAACATTTAATTTATTTATTTTTATTTAATTTATGTTCTGGGCCAACTTGTGGCTCAGATTGGTATAATTAGGGGTTGTGGGGAAGTCTTTAGGGATTATTCATCCATCGTGGAGAAGAGGAGGTGGTAGAGGAGAAATTTTTTAGAAGAGTTAGTAGCTATGGATTGGAAAACAAGGAGATTGCTTGGTGGGCTTGCGAGCTCAAGTTGAGATCTTCCTTGGGGGTTTCTACCAAAGTGTGGATCTGGACTAGCTAGTGTTTGGATTGGATCTTGAGGGATCTTGCAGAACTATTACTTGCTTTGTATTTGGCCATAACTGGGAAGGCCTTATAGCCTGACACATTGCATGTAATCAGTTATATTTTATAAATATATTATTGTAATTAGTATCAATTCTTGCATTATTGCTTCTTGCTAGTGTGTTTCCATTATGTGGTTATTTGATGAGGGCTAGCACATCTCCTTTGGGGTTTCTCCTGCCTTGCACTACATTAGATGGTATCAGAGCCAAGATTGTTCCTGAGTGTGTTGATAGATTTCCAAAGTTGAGGCAATTTACACTAGGATTTGTAGAAAAGGTTGATCTTGTGGCTGATTGATCTTCTAGATTGGTGGATTTGTTGCTTAGGGTTTGCTAAAATTTTAGAAGATGCCTCCAAGAAGATTGAACTCTAGGGCAATTACTGATCTTAGTGATACTGTAGAAGAACGGATCTCAGAGAAGGTTAAAGTAGATTTCAAATTTGAGATGGAGGAGGTTAAAGCCAGTTTTAGATCTCATATAGCATTAATGAAGAGTGACATAGCTGCTAGAATTATAAGTGCTTTAGGTGGCGTACCTAGGCATGTGGGTACTGAAGGTAGTTATGAGGAAGTTTTCAAAGACTTTGAAGTTGTTGGATTGAGTGGTGAGGATAGAAATGATCATGTGGAGAGACTTATTGGAATTAGGGCTAGTTAGTTTGCTTGACCTAGATCTTAGTTGAAGCTAAAGCATAAGATTAAGGTTTCTAATTTCTTGGGTACTTTGAATCTTGAAGACTTGATTGATTGGATTGGTGAATTGGAAGATTCCTTTGAGCTATAGGATATTGAAGATCCACTTAGAGTAAGATTGGCACAAACTAAGTTGAAGGGACATGCTACTCTTTGGTGGAAGGAAATGTAAAGGGACAAAGAAGAGGAAGGTGAAATGAAGATCACTAGGTGGAGATTGATGGTGACTAAGTTGAAGGCTAACTTCATTCCTGCTGATTATGAAATTGAGTTGTTTAAAAGGTTGCAGAATCTAAAATAGAAGGATATGACTGTGAAGGATTATACAAAGGAGTTCTACAAGTTAACTCTTCGGTCTAGGCATAGAGAATTGTCAAAAGAGAAGGTAGCTTAGTACATTAATGGTTTGAGATTCAATATTTAGGATGATGTTGGTATGCTGAATATTTCATCAGTTAAGGATGCTTATTATTATGCTTTAAGAGTAGAGGAGAAGCTAAAGAGGAAGAATCAAAGTATTTCTTGAGGGAAGGAGAAGCAAAATAGTTTAGCGCAAGCTAAACTGAAAGTAGAAGATGAACCAAAACCTATTGAACAAAAATGAAGGATAGGTGGGGGTGGATTCAAAGGTAATTGTTTTAGATGTGGGAAAGAAGGGCATAGATCTTTTGAATGTCTAATTGGTAGAAAAACTACTATTGTGAATAATGTTGTAGTTCAAGACAGTTAGCCTGAGCAAGTGGAAATTTTGCTAGCTTTGTGAGTACTAATTGGTGAGAGAGCATTGGATTCTTGTCAGAGGACTAGTTTGTTCAAAACTTCTTGTAAGTTTGGTGGTAAAGTCTACAAAGTGATTGTGGATGGTGGTAGTACTGATAACCTTCTTGTAAGTTTGGTGGTAAAGTCTACAAAGTGATTGTGGATGGTGGTTGTAAGGTGAGCATGCTTTAAAAGTGAGAGAGCAATGCCTTGTTAATTTCTAGATTGGGAAGTATAAGGATCAAGTGTTGTGTGATATTGTGGATATGAAAAATTGTCATGTATTACTTGGTAGACCTTGGCAGTATGATTACAGGGCTATGCATGATTGTATTAGAAATGTGTTTACTATTGAGAAAGGTGGTAGGAAGTTTTCACTAAATCCTGTGCAAAATGAAGAGCTTGGTTAGAGGAACCTGAGTATTGGCAGCTGAGTTGAGTTGGAAAATTTTGAGAAGGCTAGAGATCAACATGGAAAGTAGACCTATGGAACACATGCTGTGGATGTAAAGAAGAAGAAAAAAAAAAGGGAAAGAATGTACAAGTTGAAGACTTGGAAGACATGTATGTGAAGAACCAGTTTGGGATTTATGTGCTAAATCCCAAAAGATGTTCTTCTAGTTACTAGAACATCTTTTTGAACCTAAGGTGTCTGATACAAGAGCATTTTGGATTTTCTTACAATCCTGCATTCTTGGAGGGATTTTGTTTAAGTAATATGGAGTTTGGTAGATACTAGTGCTTGGTATGGTCTGGGAACTCAACATGGTCTTTGGTGCTTGACATGGTCTAGGAACTCGACATGGTCTTTGGTTTCTCAGCATGATCTAGGAACTCAGATGGTCTTTGGTTGCCTAGCATGGTTTGGGGACTTAGTAGTGTCTTTGGTTGCTTAGCATGGTCTAGGGACTCGGCGTGGTCTTTGGTTGCTCGACATGGTCTATGGAGCTTGGGCTTGCTTAGGAATTTGGTGCCTATTGCAGGCCATTTAAATAATTTTCCACAATGAGTTAAAGGATGTAAATTTCAAAGATTAAATATGGCCTAGGGTACTAACTATGGTTCAAAGCACGAGTTCTAATTCAATTGGAGCTAGGAGATATCACAATTTTACTCGGATATCAATTTTGGGAATTTAATTATTGTTGCAGTATGACTTGCGACATTTAATTTATGTATTTGTATTTAATTTGTGTTCTAGTCTGACTTGTGGCTTAGATTGGTATAATTAGGGTTTTGGGCAAGTCTTTAGGGATTATTAATCCATCATGGAGAAGAGGAGGTGGTAGAGGAGTAAATTTTGAAAAGAGCTAGTAGTTGCAGATTGTAAAACAAGGAGATTGCTTGGTGGGCTTGCGAGCACAAGTTGAGATCTTCATTTGAGGTTTCTACTAGAGTGTGGATTTGGACTAGCTAGTGTTTGGATTGAATCTTGAGGGATCTTGTAGAACTATTACTTGCTTTGTATTTGGCTGTAATCGGGAAGGCCTTATAGCCTAGCACATTGCATGTAATAAATTATATTTTATGAATATATTATTGTAATTGGTATTAGTTCTTGCATTATTGTTTCTTGTTGTTGTGTTTCCACTGTGGTTATTTGCTAGGGGCTAGGATATCTACTTTGGGGATTTTCCAGCCTTACACTACGTCACAAGATATCTTCCCTCGATGGTTCTCTTTGTTGTTGCAAACAAAAAAGTATGGATTTATTTATTCAAACAAAAATTGGATGTATTTGAAACTTTAAAAAAATGGAAAAGTTTGGTTGGGAATGAAATTGGTAAAAGACTAAAATTACTTAGATCTAATAATAGTGGTTAGTATTGTAACAAAGAGTTTGAAGATTATTGTCCCTCTAATGGTATTCATAGGTGTAAGACTATTTTAAAGGATTTCACAAGAAAATGGAGTGGCTAAATGCATAAAAATGAAAATAATAGTGTATAAGGAGTGTTGGTATAAATGAGTATTTACTATTTACACTTTACTCAAGTTTAATTAGGATAATTCATATTAATATTAGTTATCATATAGACACCTATGAGTTTGAATATTCATATGAGTTGTCATGTTGACAACATCATAGTTTGCAGTCTAATTGAGCACATGTTGTATACTACATCTCTTTATGAGATACATTTTTACATTCTTATCCTCACGTTGTTGCACGTACATTCATGCATAATGGAAGATGATCCAATCTTGGTGGACATGTGCTTAGTTGGTATGCTTATCTCTTTGCATGACTCCTAGTCATCTTGATTTCCTTTATATATGAGACTCTTCTATGATGTATTCATCCAATTATCTGATTAGTCCATTCTCATTTGATCATATATTGTCTTTGTTGTGCTGTCTTGAGCTTCTAAATCTTTGCATTTCATTCTTGCCTTAGACAAATTCTTATATGGTATCAGAGTTATACCAAATTCTTATGTGGTACCGGAGTCATAGGAGTTTCATGACATAACAATTGGAGAGATTTTTTTTGTAGATCAAGATTGGAGCTGGCTAGCACAAATCAAATGTTGGCGTCACATTCAGAAGATCAAAAAACCCCCAAATCAACTTTTGTTTCATCAAAATCAGACATCTGAGGCAAAATCTAGTGTCATTTTAGTTTTGGAGGTGCGATGACGATGATTCAAAGAAAACTTGCATAGGTGATTTTCAAACAATGATATCTCCCTTATACAGACTCCTTTTTTTGAGTAATTCTTTTTTGTTTTGGGGTAGAATTTCGTGATCTACACATTGTTGCAAGTTATTTTCAATCCTTTTTCTTGAATTTTTCTAAAAATTGATAATCAAGATTCTTGCAACTTCAAAGGATTCATTCGATCTCATATAGACACATATCCAGGTGTTATTTTTTTGAAAGTGCATAATTTTTTTCTACTTTCCAGATCTAGTATCAGGTTGGAGTAATTTTGAGTGGACATAGTACTTTCAGAATTTGGTCATTTTTGGTCTATTTTAGCACTTTTAATTAATTAGATCCTTGGGAGGTCTTGTATCTTATCTTGTTGCGTCATATATAGTTTCATATTTTTTGTTGTAACTATCAAAACCAGAAGTCCCCTTTGTTCATTTTGACAAGTGGCAATTGTACATGCACTTAGTATAAAGTGTCAAAGCATCTCTTTTGGGGTGGTTCTTTTTTTGCATTTTGGAGAGTACAATAAATTTTTTTTTTTCTTGAGATAAGCACATCATGGGTAAAGTCATGGAATTGACAATCCATCTTGCAATTGTATTTTTTATTGGGGATAATTATGTATCATGGGCAAAGGGAATCATTACATATTGGAGATGGATAAAACCCTTGCCTAATCTTTATGGACTTATTTCTAAGCCCAAGTCAAAGTTCAAAAAGTTAGCTTGGTGTGATAGGAATATGCATATAAGGGGATTCATATCTTATATCCTTGGTCCATCTTTATTCTTTGAAGTTGATAGCAAGATAGAAGGTATTATGTCCCTACTCATATGTTGGATTATTAGTTGGGAACACTTTAGAGATCCTCGTGTTCCCCCATTACCAAAAGATCTAGATGCATATTCTCTCCTTCCACTTGATGATGTAGATAATATCCCATATGATCATCATACCTTATCGAATATTCAAACTTTTTATGATATTAAGAATCTTGATGATCCAAAGACTCCAGTTGCAGCTACTAATTCTCCCACTGATATTTCATCTATTTTTTCTCCTAATGATGATTTTATTCACACAACCATGGATTAGACTAATTCAGTGCAACAAGATGCTCCTTATCTTCTAGACTTAGTACCATGGGATGGGTACTCAGGAGACATTTCTAGTTTTTTTGTGGAGTCCTACATTATAGATTTGGGAGATATTATTCATGACATTCATCTTCTCTTTGGTGGAGATGATCCTTCTTCAATTGTTGTGAGAGAACACTCTAACCCTCATCTTCATTCTCTACTTGATCAGTCTTTTAAGGTTGACATGATCGTAGATCCTTTGATACAACAATTGGAGGAGGTCACTTTCTCTTTAGAGGATATATTTGAGTCTTTGATACATGTTCTACATTCATCCTTAGTTGATCATGATTTGTCTTTTTTAACAAAGCGACATATTACACATAATTTGGAGGCACCTTTCAGTATTGAAATGGGGACATTTGAGCATGATTAAGAGATTTCATACATTTTGAGGTTTCTTCCTGTAGATGGGAGAAGCTTCATTGATACACCTTTGGTTCTAATTCTTCCTAAGGGGAAGAATGTTGTTCTACATTGAGCCTAAAGCATCTACCACAGGTGTACATTGTACATTGAGGGGGGACTACTTGGTCTCTCTTCCACTTCTTCTCTCTTATGGGGGGATATTTTCTCTTATTTTCTTTTATTATACATATCTCTCTTTTTGGAGGGGGTTTTTCCCATGAGCTTTTCCCTCTTTCTCCACTTTATGAGAGATTACATTGCATATATTTTTCACTTGCAATTTGTACATGGGTACCTAACATCGCCTAGTAGTCGGGAACCATGTTGCATTATTCTCTACCTTTTCTAAGGTTAAGTACATTTTCCTAAGTTGCACTTAAGGGGGGGTGTTGGTGTAAATAAGTATTTACTATTTACACTTTATTTAGGATAATGCATATTAATATTAATTTTCATATAGACACATAGGAGTTTGCATATTCATAAGAGTTGTCATGTTGACAACATAGTAGTTTGCACTCCAATTAAGCACATGTCATCTACTACACCTCTTTATGAGATACACTTTTACATTCTTATCCTTGATTTTTTGCACATACATTCATGTACAATGGAGGATAATCCACCCTTGGTGGACATGTGCTTAATTGGTATGCTTATCCAATTATCTGATTATCCATTCTCATTTGATCATATCTTGTCTCCCTTGTGCTATCTCTCAAGCTTCTATATCTTGGCATTTCATTCTTTCCTTAGGTAAATTCTTACATGGTATCAAAGCTATACCAAATTCTTACAAAGAGTATGATGTTTGATGTTGGGCTACCCTTAACCATGGGAGAAAAGATTGTTAATATCGTTGTTTATTTAAACAAAAAAGGTCCCTCTAATCCTATTGGGTTGTCATATTCTAGAAGAAGCATGAACATGTAAGAAGGTGAGTTATCCTTTTCTCATAACTTTCAGATGTGAAACATTTGCGCAAATAGATTTTCAAAATAGAACTTTGTTGGAACCCAAATCTAAGTAATGTGCATTTTTTAAATATGATATTGATGAATTATGCTATAGCCTTTGGAATTTTGAAAAATATAAAATTGTAAGAACCAAAGGTGTCATTTTTAATGAGAATGTGTTATAAAATATATATTGCAACATAATGAGAAGAAATAAAATGGTTATGTGACTTACTAGATAATACTCCAAAAGATCCTTTAGTGGTCCCTCATGCTCCACAACAACAACAACAAATACCACAAACCCTAATGTTTATTTAGACAATCAAGAAGGGTAAGTAGAGTTGTAGAATGATTTTTTTTTCCTTTTTATACTTTATTTTATTACTAGATACTAGTGAACTAGAAGGATATGTTGAATCTATGTAGGCGGACACAAAGATTCAATGAGAGTCTATAATGATAGAATAAATGCACTCCTTGTTGAAAAATAATATTTGGTCATTATGTAAGTTATGTGTAGGTAAAAAGGTTTTACAAAATAAATGAGTTGATACACTAAAGATGAGGGTGACAATAACAAAATATTTAAAGTCACATTAGTTGTAAAAGGATTTGTATTGAAAAAGGCATTGATTTTGATGAGTTTATTTCTCTAGTTTTTTAAATCACTTCTATCTTTATTGTTTTAAGAATTGTGGCTACTAAAGGTTTGCATTTGGAATAATTTGATGTTAAAACAACTTTTTTCCAAGATGATTTGGATGAAAAATATATATATCAAATGACCACAAAGATTTTAGGTTAAATGTAAGGAGAATTTAGTATGCAAATTGAAAAAAAGTTGATATGGCTTGAAGCAAGCACCTAGGTAATGGTATATTATATTTGATATTTTTATGAATGAACATGGATATATTTTATGTCATTCAAACTAATGTATTTATTTTAAGTGGTTGGATAATGACAACTACATTATTTTATGCTTATATGTTGATGATATGCTTGTCGCAAGGTCCCACATGGATCTATTGGAAGTCTATTGGGAAAGTGATATACAAAGAGGGGGCAGGGGAGGGGGGGCATGAATTAGAATCTATAAAACTTTTAATCTTCTAAACAATTATCTAAGTGATATCTTTCACCACTAACCCTTATCTCATCAATATCACAAATCATATAAACATATATTATAATGATGTAACAAATCTAATCTACTAGTCATACTCATAAATATAAAAGTAAATGATCAACACATAACACAAAATTTGGTTACCCACAAACCCTCCAAGGTGAAGGTAAAACTGGAGTTGGGATGAGACCCACAAATCTCCATTATTGCAATAACAAACCTACAATTTTTGATCACTTCTACTGATCTACCCTATGAGGGGTCTTCCCTACTAAGAGCTTACAACACTTATTCAATTTACCTTGATTAAATAATTTAAAACTTACAACAAAGTAATCACTTTGTTAGGAGCTTTACATAGGTATGTTAGGACCACTTTGTTAAAAGATTTACCCTGATTCACTCTGCTAAAATGTATCAGTACTGGATCCTTCCATTAGGACTATAATGCTTGATTACATATCTCCTCTTTCCTTTGTCTAATCCTTCTATGATTTGATATAACTTTTTTCTCCACTTCACTGCTCTGACTAGTCACTCTACCTTGCTTTACCTTCAAACTTTGCTTAGGCATCCAATTATTTCTTCTTGCACATACATTGTTCTCATTTTACACTAAATAAAAATAGGGTTTGGATCATCCTTATATAACCAACTGAAGAAGGTTCTAGATCAAGATCAACAATCCAAATTTCTCCCTTTTGCCACTTAAAACTTCAATTTTTCTGATTGGTTAAACACCTTGCATAGGTAATAATGATCCATCTCAAAATGCATAATCAACCCCTTAAATTATTCTTTGATTATTAAAACATGCAATAAGTTGGCCAAAAATTGTTTACCTAATTGTTTGTGCAATTCAAAAAAAAAAATGTTATAGCTGCTTCACTTAGCACTTGAACACGTTAACACTCGGTCATTACTAGTTCTTCATGTTGTCCCTCAGTTTATGAACACTTGACATTCATTGTATAACTTGGCATGAACTAACTGTGTTGCTTGACACAAACTGACTTCTATGTTACTTGACATGTATAGGAGCACTTAGTGGCCGTAGAATTTATTGGCAATAACAATTGCTCAGCCTTAACTAAAATATGAATAACTATTGTCAGGATTAACCATAGATAGAAATAACAGTTATATACAAATATAACCAATATTAGAAAATAATAGATCGCACAAAAGAGAACACAAGACGCCAAGATTTAACATGGTTCACCCAATCCCTGGGCTACGTCCACCAACAAAAAGTCCAATATTATTATTATTCAATGATTACAATCTGCAATTCCTTACGACTCAATATCATTACAAGAAGCTACAATATCTCCATACATTATGAAATACCGAAACCTAAGCCTTTTTATACATGCTTTTTATTACTTACAAAATTAGGGCTAGAAGAAGTCATCCAATAGAAAAATAGTAGCCGATGCTTTTTACAATATAAGGTCATTTGTGGGTTCAGGGGCATTGCCCCAAGACCCTACAAGAGCTCACTTGGGGCACTACCCTTAGGACCCTACAAGGGCACTGCCCTAAATCTCAATAGAAATAATCTTGGGAGAAACCGTGCTGAATAAATCTTCGAGTTTGAATAGGCTCCACTTCAAAATAATTATAAATACATTTCTCGGCCTTGATAGAATGACTCGGTCGTAGTGATGACCAACCAAATATACCTAATAAATGTTTGCATGTTTGACAACAATAGATAACAAAAAATAGGGATCAACAAGATCACATTAAGGCAGTAAAATAATAGTTAGCACATTCATTTACTATGAAAGATTTGGGGGCAAAAAAATAGATCCTTTGTATGGAAATGTTTAGAGATAAAAAGAACAAAAAATTGACTCTATCATAGGCTTATTATGTTAAAAAGGTCTTGCAAAGATTTATACAAGGAACACAAAAACTATCAGCACACCTTTGTGTAGTCATTTTAAATTGACTAAGCGGATGTGTCCAAAGACACAATTAGAGGAGGATAAACTGTACAAGGTACCTTGTGCAACTGATAATAATATTTTCATAAATGTAAATGGTTAGATGTTGTCATTCATGACAACACTATTATCATTTAAGGTCACTTATGTTAAGAATAAAAATTTGGTATGTTGTGATGAAGAAATTATTTAAGTATACTTAATTGAAACTATCATCAGTCATTCAATTTAAGTCACAGAGCTTAACTAGAAGCATACATATGGAGACAATTCTGGAATATGGTAAACCAAGGAGTATACATGATATGTTTATGGTCACTAATTTTAGTATATCAATTGGAGCAAGTTTTGGTTGAATACCATGAAGTTAGTTTGTTATTGAAAAATTAGAATATATGGTAAAGAGTGGATAATTAGACTAAGGAATTGATTTTTCTTGACATTTCAAGAACTTAGTAATGTAGGGACAGCATCTTACATGTTTACCCTCACTTAGAAAATTGTAATACTAAGTTTTGGAAACATGTAACACATTTTGTTATTTAGTTCGATTTAACAAAGTTAAGGAAAATGGTATATATAAGGACCTTTTTTTTCTATGTGAAGACAAACAATAATTCTATGGTATGATTATGTTATGTGAGTTTTGTTTATGTTGTTATATGTATGATTAGATGGTCAAAGTAGATCAAAGGTTATATGGCCATTATGAGATGCAAGGAACAAATAAGGGCTAATAAGAGATTGAAGATATCAATATAGTCAATTTTTGGTGTAGTATCTATACCACTAGTATTGATTGTAAATCATTGTATGAGTAGTGGGCTTCTTTTCTATTAAAATGTTTGATAGGGTTGAGGCCTCTAACAAAGTCAAGTCATCTAAATGGGTGTAATAGAATTTTAACAAGGTCAAAACTAATGAAGGGTGCTCCCCTTAATACCATAAACACATAATAGAAAAAAAGAAACAACAACAAATGCAAGAACAAAATATGGACGTCTTATTTTTGTCATAAATGTAGAATTATAGAATTCACAAGTACAATATACTAACCCACATGGGCACCTTGATTATAGTAATTTGCAAGACTAAGCTACGAACTACCACCTAGAGTTGTTCTAGACAATGTTAGAGCCTTTCTTAAATAGACAATTTTATATCGCCTGGGAAGGTTCTAGACATTCAAACTTAATACATAGGGCTAATAGACCCTAACATTACATATAGATTTGGCCAAATATATCTTTGATAATTATTTTAGAAATTTTGGATAGCCCAAATTTGGGAGGCCATAACTTTTGAACCCCTACTCCAATTTAATATTATAACCACTTTTTGGAAACATGTCCATCTCTTGATCTATAGGTTTGGAATGGTGCAAGTGCCCTTCCATTGAGTTTTTGGACCTCATCTGAGCACTCTAAGGCCTCAAACAATGAGCTTGAAGATTTTTCTCCTAACTTTTCCATCAAAAATCTGCAATAACTTCTCTGATACTTAAGCTAGAGCAATGAGATTTTATGGTAGGCTTGTAATTCTAAAATGAACCTTCATGTAGAAAATGAGAACATTCTAAGATTTTATGATAAACTTACTAAAAATAGCAAGTTCCCATAAATAGTAATCCCCTGTCTACTAGTCCTTATTAAAATAGAAAAGGATTAAAACACAAATATTTTTGGGTGATGCAAGATTGCTCTTACACCCAGGGTGCTCCTACATCAAAAATCTTTGTAGGGTATTTTTGATTAGCACTTCATTTTGTAGATACCATCCCCACTTAGATTTTCCTTTGGCCAAGGTATTCCTAGTTAACAAAATGTGGTGTTATGAGTTTCTTTGTGATATCATCGTGATTATTCACTTTATTTATTTATTTATTTATTTATTTATGCATGCATGTTTATGGCTAATTTCTTAAATCCAAAGTTTGGAAAAAAGTGTTGGAATATTGATTCACTCCCCTCTCAGTATTCCCTATTTCTAATAACTGGTATAAAAGTTTAGTTACTTAGAAGAAGTTTAACATCTAGAGGGAGATGACAATGTATTCAATATATTTGTAAAGAAATTATGAAGGTACACTTGAGGAATTTAATTAGGCTAATGATGAGGAAGAAATATTGAAAATCAAACTCAAGGATGCACATGATTATATCAAGTAGCTAAAAGATCAATTTGATATAGCAAGGGAAAAAAAAGAGAGGTAGTTGAATAGATCAAGGATCAGATTTGGTTACCAAATTGAAGAAAAATATCAAGTTCTTAAGCATAAAATTGAAGCCACATTACTTAAATTGATTAAAATTCAAGATGAGAACAAACCCAAAAATGATATGAAAGATAAGATTACTAAACTAAGCACTCAACTTAACAAGGTGAAATTAGAGGTTGATGCTCAGAGTTTAAATACAAAGAACTTGAGCAATAGAATAGTTTTGTGAAAGGTGAACTTGTTCTTGAACAACTATACATTTTGATAAGTTATATTCAAGTAGTGATAAACTTGATGAGTAGTTAATAACATAAAATACTAAAGGAGACATGAAATACATTGGATGTGTTGAAGGTGAAGCTTCTAAAGAATTCAAGATATTGATTTAGCATTAATATGCATAGGAATGAAATCAAAAAATTGATTAAATCGAGTAACCTAAAGAATAGAGAAAATCATTCCAAGGAAGATATTATGGATGTAGCAAGTATTAGTACATGAAGAAGGATTACAAAGGTAACATTGATACAAAACCCTTTTCAGGATATTGTGTCAATTTCTTTCTTTATAGAAATAAATCACATGAATGCAAAAAACTAGTCATAGACCTAGTGTAAGAACAAATGAAAGATCTAACGTGACAATTAGAGGACCTTTATGAATGAACAATATCATCAATAATGGAGTTACATGCTACAAATGTAATAATCTTGGACACATAATCAGATATTATAGATTGCAAGTAAATCAATTTGGACCAAGGTATGGAAACTCAATTATTACATGCCAAATTCACAAAAATTGGGGACATGTAACTCAACTTTGTAGATTGAATAGATTTGTGAACACAACGAAAACACCTAATGTCAGTAGGAATAGTTATGGTGGAAGAAGAAATAAAGATATTGACAAGACACAATATGAGAGCATTGATAAGACATTTATGAGAGAAAGAAGTATTGCAAACACAAAAGTGTGGAAAGAAATTGAATGTGTATACACAAAGAACAAAGTGGATGTAGTGTCTACATTATAACTTCTACTTGAACCTATAGCTATTATAGCTATAGGGAGAGTGCTTCACCAAAAAAGTATTATATCCCTCAATTGATGAGTTAATGTATGCAAAGCTATCAACTTATATGTAAGGCATATTGTATCTCAATTCACAAATATTTATTCAAAAGCATTGAGGTCAATGTAAGTTTTAGCATATTCTATGATTATATCAACTTTAGGTACTATTAAAAAATGCATTTATAACAAAGTTTTTTTCTAAGGATTTAAAAGGAAAAATTCAATTATTTGTCCCCATCGAGTAGTTTGAGACTTTAGAGAGTCTTGAGTGAAGGAGCAAAGTGATTTGAAGACATTTACAAAAAATTTGGCTAATGCTCTAGTGGAGTCAAGGTGAGGTACTTATCATGCAAAAATATTAAGTACTTATTTGTAGTTATTTTTGAAGCTATCTAATCATGGAAAAACCTTAGTTATATAATGTTATGGAAGGGGCTAGGTGTTAGTTCAAAAAGAACCCATTTATATCTAGAGGATGAAATTGTTAGGGCTTTTTTAGAAACCCTAGGAGGTTTCTTACATGTTGAGAATATTGTTTCTTACATTTACTACAAGATAGAAATAATTAGCAATGAAGATATTTGGCCAGACCTTAAACATATATACTACTCAATTAAAATCCTAAAACTAAAATTTGTGTACCTTGAAAACATGAACATTTTACAATTTGTGTATAGTGAAGAACTTGAGGAGTTGGAGTAGACCATAATTGTGTTGAGTAGGATACATAACTAGATGTTTTGGTTGCAAGATAAACCAACTATGATTACTAATGAGTTAGTGTTGGAGTGGTACTTGCAGCCACTAAGGTGTTCAAGAAAGAAGTAGAAGACAACACTAGTACTAAGTTGGATAATCTGGCATTAGGTAAAGTGATGTCAGGATCATCAATAAGATCTTAGGTTATAAGATGCACTATAATACAAGACAAAATTCAATCTCAGGAGTCATGTAGGTATCCTATAGGATGGTAATTGAAAGAGAGCACTTTGATATTTTTTTTAAATGAGGCAACAACTATTTAATAAATTTAGGAGAATTAAGCATGATAAGCAACAACCTTTTAGATTTTGGCTATTTATTCTACACATCTTCCATATTATGCACCCACATGCATGAACTAATTACAATTTAACTATGGATTTGATTATCGATCATTAGAATATGCAATATTGAGGTGATATTACTATAGATTTGTTTGGGACGTTCAAATAATTCCAAAAGAAATGAAACAAAGATTGTGATTCCCTAAATTAGTTGTAGAGAAATATGTAGATGCAATATGTTTCATTGCATAAACAAATGTAACTTGCATGGAGGCAGTGGAACCAAGTGAGACATTCATCCTTCTCATGGGCTATGAGGTAGACAAATAAATAATTGAAGGATATGGAGATGTGATGGTTACATCACCTAGAATCAAACAATGTGAAAGATGGGACTCTTATAGATAAAAGTTACCAGGTGAGAGTACAATTCTACAAGGAAGAGAAAAATAAAGAAGATGGTTGAAAGGATTTCTATACAAGAAGAGATAAAAGAAGAAGAGTGGACAGAGATTAAGAGGGCAAGAGAAGTTCCCTCTAGGACCAAAAGCTTGAAGGCATTAGTAGTGAATATGTGAAATAGACTATTTTAGAGACAATTGATTCACACAAAGTTCCAGATGTTAAGATTAAAATAGTAGAGGTTATACCTAAACCTCATAGTATATCAAAGAGATCTACAAGGACTCCACCTTAAGCATGTTGATTTGTGGTGATTGGTTAGGAAAGTACTATAAACTATAATTATTATTTTTGATTAACTTGTGAATCATTTTCAATTTGACTCATCAACGATTCCCAAGGTTGATTCATCAAGTATGTTTAGGGTTCACTTGTTAAGCTGACATAAGCCATGTAATATTAGCTTAGGGTAAGGATTTTTTTAATGTAGATACATACATACATACATACATACATACATACATACATACATACATACATACATACATACATACATACATACATACATACATACATACATACATACATACATACATACATACATACATACATACATACATACATATATATATATATATATATATATATATATATATATATTCTTATAGTGATTTGAGTTGTAAGGGAGATTGAGGATTGTAACACATTGAAGTTACTAGATAATAATACCATACTCATTATTTGGTGGATGTTTCCAAAGTATTGGGTGAATTAGTAAAATCTTTATATCTTCTATTCATTTGTGTGCTTTATTCCTTTGTGATATTGGTAATGTTTGTATGCAACTATTATTTTTTGTCTATCTAATCCTAACAAGTGGTATGGGAGGAAGGTTCTTTCAGTTATCCTCTGTAGAAGAGTCTCACGATTGAGTGAGATCAATGACACATGAGGGTAAGCTAAAGGTTGAAAAATTTAATGAGCAAAACCTTCAACTATGGAAGATGCAAATGAAGGACTATTTTTTTAGTAGAATTTATTATAACCATTGTGAGGAAAATCCATGAAAGCCTAAATATGATAGATAAGTACTGAGATTTTTTTGAATAGAAAGGTATTTGGAAGTATTTAATAATGTTTGACACAATTGATGGAATTTAATATTATAAAAGAAAAGACAACTAAAAGTTGATGGAAACCTTAGTAAAACTAAATAAAATGCCTTCCTCTTCAAACAAGGTATGTCTTATGAAACATTTATTTAATATGAAAATGGTAGAAGGTGGGTTTGTTGTTGACTTTGTGATATTAAGTTAACTTCTGTAAATGTTCATTTTGATAAAGAAATTAGGGCTCTTTATCTGAAACTTGCAATCACTTTGTAATGACAATGAGTAACTTTGTTTCTAGTTCCAATACCTAAAATTCAATGATTTAATTTGTGTTATTATGAGTGAAAACTTGTAGGAAAATATCAGGTGGATCTACATTATGAATTATTTTGAATGCACAAAGTAGGGGCAAAATGAATGAGAGAGTGTTGGTGTAAATAAGTATTTACATATTGCACTTACTTAAGTTTACTTAGGTTAATGCATTAGTTTATTATTTTGCATTATTTTATTATTGAGACACTTAGGAGTTTGTGCACTCTTGTGAGTTGTCATGATGACATCACAGGGGTTTGCACCTCTTTTAAGCACATGTTGTCTACAACACAAGAATCTTCTACACACATATGAAACTTTGTCATTCTTATCCATTCATCTAGAATGTTGGATAAGGTGCTTAGTTGTCTTATCTTCTAGTTGTTTCTAGAGACACTCTAGGTGCTTCTTAAGAGGCCTTTATGTATAGGCACTCCTAGTGTACTCTTATCATGGCATATTGAATAAATCATCATTCTAATCATACTCTCTTTCTCTTTGGTCTACTGTGTGCTTGTGTTTGAGTTCTTAGTTCCTGGGTGAATTTTTCCCTTAGGCAAATTCTTACATGGTATTAGAGAAACTTAGAGATTTTCTCATCACATAGCCATTTGAGACCACTTGTTTCTTTCGCACCTTAGCCTGAATCCAGAGTACTGTAGAAATTGTGAGCGTCTAGAGCCAGATCTAACCTCACCATTGCATCCAGAATGCTGAACTAATGAAAATCGACTATAAACTTGACTACCTTAGCCTAAAGTCGACCGCAAGTCAATTTTTTTTTGCAAATTAGAACCCAAAGGCATTGATTTGCAGTTTGGGTATGGTCATTTGCAGATCTTTTTAATTTATTTTTCATATGTAGTTTTTTTCTCTGCATTTTTTATTGAAAATTTTCAAAAAAAAATTGCCCTTTCGAAAACTTAGCAGAGAAATTTTTTTAGCAGACCCGAGCAGTGACACCCTAAATTTTCCATTTGGAGGTATTTATTTTGTCACAGGCAGGCAATATATTTCTTGGCCTTGACGTAGCATCCATATGATAGAGGCCATACCATTAAATTGATTAGTGTCCGTCACTAAAAATTTGGCACAACCCCATCGGCCAGGACATACATTGGTCGACGACCAAAGTCCGATCACTTTTCCCAAAGCCAACCTGATTTGTTATTGTGTGCTCTAAGCGCTTTTTTTTAAACAACAATGTATACTAAACCCGCAACAATGTGGGATTATTGTTGAATAAAATTTGGTGCACATCAAAGGAGATTATGGTCGGCACAAAAATATTTTGACCACCTGTTCTGTCTTCTGGCACGCATTCAATATTTCAGAAGTCACCGCCCATATTTTTGACAGCTGTGGTTTTCCTCCTTCTGCAGCATTCAAATTTTTTTTGGCTCATATTTGGTGTTTTCCAACAAGCAATGACGAACTCTACTTGCAGACAGTGGTTTCATTCTCCCACTTGTAGTCTTAAACAATTTCGGCGATGTTTGTTTTTGCCGGCCCCTGCCTTCCAGCTTTCTAACGTCAATTTTTGTCCTCTGACTATTGAATATTTTTGGTGCAGTTTTTTAATTTACCACCTACTATATTGATTTCTCACCTATATGCCAGCAGGAGCTGCCATGCAGTGGTATTTAGTATCACTTGCCTCAGACACATAGAACCATGGAGATTTTGACAGGTTTGTCCTCCCACCTATGTAGGACAGAGAAGCCACGTAGCTTACTTAGGTGACACCATGCTGTATTCTAAAGACTGCAGACACACTTGTCCACTTGGATAGCCATGTCAGCTGCCACTTGCCCTTTTTCCATGTCATCATACGACACCTGACATGTGTTCATCCGTAGAACACATCCAGCCAGCTGACACATCACCAAGGGGACTATCTTTTTCACTAACATCATCATTTTATGCGATTAATTTTGATGCCCATGTGACTGTCATTTCTAGGCATTTTACAACTATAGTGATGGTCGTTTGATCGTCAAATTTAGCATTGTAGTTTTTGATCTAGACCCCTCTCTAGATTGCTTTTTAATTTGGCAGCCTGACTTTGCGAGCTCGTAACTCAAACATCTGGGCTCTGATTCAGGCATAATTTTTTTTGAAATTGGGTAAAATTTCCTAAATTTTCTAGTGGTGGTATTTTTTTGGTCTTGGTGTATAGAGTTTGTAGAAATTACATTTTTTGGTGATTGTACCTACATAATCCTACGTTTTGCAACTTCAAAAGTTTCATACGAGAACATATGGTCACTTTTTCAGGTTTTGTTTTTTTTGAAAGTGTGTATTTTTTTTTTTGTCTACTTTCTATATCTGAAGTTAGATTCTAGGGTTGTGTGGACCAAAATCTCACTTTTAGAATTAAGCTTTTTTTGACATTGTAAATCTTTGATTCTTTTTCAGAATCGTTGTAAATCTGAGGTACAATGCTTAAGTGACAGATTTAAGCCTCATAAGGTAGTTGTAAAAGTAAAATTAGAAAGTCCACTTTGTTCATTTTGACAAGTGGCCCATTGTAATCACACTACTTATAAAGTGCCAAAAAAGCATTTTTTTGGGGGGGCTCTTTTGATTGAGTGAAAAGGGGGGGGGGGGGGGGGGGGGTGTATTGTGTTTTTGTGTCTCTACTGTGCTCTTTTTCATTTTTTGCATCATGGGTTTTAAATGTCCTCCTCTAACTTCACACAACTATTCTACATGGAAAGATATTGGATGGAGTAGACTAATGGAAGAAGGATATAGTATTTATATTGATGGTACAATTACCAAACCTACTGATGCTAAAGAACTCATTGATTGGCAAAATCAAGATTGATAGGCTTTAGGTGTTATCAAGATTTTTGTACAAGGGGATCTTCTCTTTAACATTAAAAATTATTCAAACTCTAAAGAAGCTTGGGGAAAACTTGAACAGTTGTATGGTAAGGTAGATGAAGAAAAGGGATTTCAGATTGAGGATGATCTACTTCTCTTGGATCCTAAGAATTTTGACACAGTTTAGGATTACATCATGAAAGTCAATGAGTATAGGGCACTTCTTAAAGATTGTGGAAATCCCATGAAGGATGATAGGTTGATTCATCACATCTTGGAGAGACTACCTGCTGAGTACGCCAACTTTGTTTCGAGTTTTAATACTCATAGATTGACCATGGGATCTACTTACCACAAGCCTTCCTTTGATGCATTTGTAGAGATGTTGATTGTTTAACAATATCACTTGGTGGATTTTGGACTTCTCAAGTCATCAAAGACCAAAGCTTTGGTGGCTAGTGATGATCACAAATCAAGTCAAGGGGGAAAAAGCAATAACAAGAAGAAGCAGTGAAAGCAAAAAACACAATCTGAGACACAACAATCCTCCTCTCAATAAGGAAATTCTTCCAACAAGAAGGGAAGTAATGAAAAGAAGGAAAAACTCTTTTTTGCATACTGTAAAAAGCCAAATCATGACGAGCATCATTGCAAGACAAAAAAAATTGATGAGTTAGAAAATCTACTCAAGAAGAACAAGATTCAAGTGCTAGGTACTTCTAAGGATTCAACTCCAACCTCTTCAAAGGGTAAAGGCCAAGTACTTATGGCGAACTCAAGTTCTTCTTCAGAATGGATACTTGACTCAGGTGCCTCCTACCATATGGGTTCTTCAAAGGAAGACTTTTCCTCATTGAAGTAGTCAAAGGTACCACACATCTTTGTGGGAGATGATACTAAAATGGAAGTTGAAGGGAAAGGACATGTAGAAATGGAAAATGGGGAATTCAAAGATGTTCTCTACATTCCAAATCTTAGCTCCAATCTCCTTTCAGTTTACCAAATCACTCACCTTGGAGATGGTCACAAAGTTGAGTTCCTTCCAAATTTAGTGATCGTGCGAAGTCTACGAGATGATTCATTGGTTGCAGTGGGAAAATTCAATGATGACAAGAGGCTTTATTCCTTCTCCCAATTTGTGCCTGAGATTCCTTCTCAAGCCTTGTTAACTTACTCTACTTCACAAATCATTTTATGGCAGGAGCAGTTTGGTCACCTTGACTTCTACTCTCTTCAGCAACTTTGCTCTAAACATATGGTCAAAGATCTACCCAATATCAACTTTTCTAAGGGAGAATTTTCATCTTGTTCAATGGATATGAATCTCAAGGAGAAGTATGATAAAGGGAAGTCTTCTCAAGCTCTAGTTGTTCTTCAGCTAGTTCACATGGTATTAGCAAGACCCTTTGTAGTGACTTCAGTCAACCAAGGTCGCTACATACTCACATTTGTTGATGACTTCTTGAGATTCACTTGGGTCTTATTCCTTGATCATAAGAATGAAGTGGTTCATAAGCTTCAAGATTTCAAGACTCATGTTGAACACAAGTCAAGGAAAGCCATCAAAGTACTAAAGATGGATAATGAGAATAGATATGTAGACAGAAGACTTAAGAACTTTTGTAGAATTGAGGAGATTGATCTTCAAAACTCACCAGCATTTAGTCCGCACAAGATAGATGTTGTAGCTATGAGGATTAGGACTCTTAAGACCATGGAAAATTGTATGATTAAGGCCAAGTCTCTCGATCCTACATTAGAAGTTGAAGCCATTAGAAATGCTACTCACATACTTAATAGGTGTTCTCATCCAACCTTAGATGGCAAGACTCCTTTTGAGGCATGGTGCATCAGAAAACCAGTTGTGAGTCACCTTAGAGTCTTTGTTTGTCCAACATAGGAAAACATTTCTTCCAAGAGTTTGATGGGGACCCAACCCAAGCACATAATGGACACAACAAGAAAAGGGAAATTGTATTAATTGTGAAAATAAGCTATTAAATTCAGTACAGAGAAAATAGACTTCATAACATGCCCTATGGGCTTACAATAACATAAATCTGGAGATAATTTCTCCTTTCAGTACCTCCTCTCAAACTCCACTCCGAACTACCTTTTACAATGCCAGAAATGTCCTTAAATAGACCTCGAAGGGTTAAGGACTAGGAATACATTCTAGAAAGTGCTAGTAGGCATCCACTGACCAAATAGAAGGCTCTAGAATCTGTGTTAGAAGTCGACGCAAATCTAGAAGAATCCAAAAATGGTAACCAAACTTTCAGGAGGCATAACTTTTGAACCGTAGCTCTGATTGACGAACTGTTTACATTTTTGGAAAGCTCTCGAAGCACTCTATAGCCCTGTAAAACAACTTTTCTTGTCCCCCATTTTTAAGCCCTTTTTGAGGTCATTTAATGCCCCTAACCTAACTTTGAAGCATTCTTTGGAGGTCTCTAAAACTCAAAAAACTGCGATAACTTTCAAACCGTGGGCCCTTTTGACCGGATTCTTTTTTGGAATGCTCTAAATTACAATTACATTCATCTGGCCAATTTACACCTCATAGTTCACCAAAATGATGGCTCAATTACATACTCCTATTTATTCGACATTTACACGTATCACAAGGTGTTCAAATACTCTATCCTAGAACACTGATAGTGGAACTGTGAGAGTTGGAACCTTTATTTGACCCAAATGGGTATCCAAAAATGAAAACATATGAAATAGAAACTAAGTCTAAGTACATTTTTTTGGGTGACACAAGATTGCCCTTATACCTTTGGATACTTCTACATCAGAGTTGCAAGGCACCGACACCTAGGCCTTGTACTTTCATTGATTATGAAGACAATGCAAAGGCTTACAGCTTAATAGATCTAGAGACACATGAGATTTTTGTGGAGAAGGATTTTCACTTTGAGAAAAGTTCTCCCAACTTGTCCTCTACTCCTCTCCGCACATCATACACAATGGAAATTGATAGTGACACTAGCGATAGTGCTTCAACAGTTTTAGCTATGTGGGTTTCTATCGATAGTTTTAGTGAGAGGTCACATCAGTCCAGTCCACATGCTTACATTTCCACAGTGAAAGGTCCAACACAACATGGTACATCTCATCTTCGAGCTCTAGCTTCAGTTGACTTGGGAGAAAGACACTAAGAATTATGCTTCAGCACCTCGACACGAATCCAAACGATCTGCAAAAATTGGGAGCGTCTAGAGCTAGATCTAACCTCACCATTATGCTCGAAGTGTCGATTATCTGAAGATCGACTATAAATTTTCCTATGTTGGGTAAAAGTTGATTGTGAGGAATTTTTTTTGCAAATCAAAACCCCGAGGCCCCGATTTGTAGTTTGGGGTATTCAGAATATCCTACGAGCATCACAAATTGTGGATAGATAGCAGTCCAACACTTTTGGCCCCAACCATATCTCACCGGCAACCATACAAAACTTGGCTGAGAGCCTCGCACACCAGCTGCACCTCCTATTCTGACAACTATTCTTCAATATATCATTGAGTAGAGTTTTTTTTTAAATAGCTCACAGAGCTACCACCCCACGCATGTGGGAGTATAACTCCAACATCCAAAAACTATGAACTCGACCTACGACGTCATTTTTCTCAATTTTGGCATTGCGATTTGGATAGTCAAGCACATTAGTCGCACCCCGCACAACGCAGTCTCATTTGCCACAGTTTAAATCCCAACCCACTGCAGACAAAAATTAGTGTCCTGCGAGACATTTCTGGCATCATTTCTGGTATTACCCTCCATTGTGTAGGTTGGACATGCAACAGATTCAAAAATGACCACCTATCATCGCAGTGATCGCCAATCAATGCCATGTGGCACAAAGTAATTTGCCACATGTACAACCCATTCAACCTCCTCTATAGACATCCATTTAGCATACAAATTTTTTCACGTCATTGTTCGTACATTTTTGTACATGATGATGACACCATGATGTCACGTTGATGTCATCTTAGGCCAAAGGGATGCTGACATCATCAATTTGATATCCTAAATTTGGCACCCATTTGGACATCATTTTTAGGAAAATTATAATTTCTAAGATGGCCATATGACCATCAAATTTAATCCTATCATTCGCTGATGCAACCCTCTCCAGATTGATATTGGTTTTTGTAGTCTGACTTTGGGAGGCCATAACTCGGACATTTGTACTCCAATTAATGTGCAATTTTTTTTGAAATTGGGTAGAATTTTCTAAATTATTCAATGGTCATCTATTTTTTGGTTTTGGTGCAAGGATTGTTTAGAATTTGCATTTTTTGGCAATTGTGCCTACATAATCCTGCGTTTTGACTCTTCAAATGCTTTGCATGGGCACATCCGTAGTTGAAAATAGGTTCTATTTTTTTTAAAGTGCATTATTTTTTGTCTACTTTCCAGATCCTCAATTAGATTATAGGATTTTTTGGACAAAAGTGTCACTTTCAGCAATAGGGCCTTTCTTTACTTTGTAATGCTTCAAAATTGTAGCACATTGTAAAGTTTTAGATTTGTACTCCATTAGGAAGTTGTAATAAGAAAAATCAAAAGTCCATGAAGGCCAAAATTGGCTAGTGGCCCATTGTAATCGCACTACTGATAAAGTGCCCAAAGCATCTATTTTGGGGGGGTTTCTTGATTTAGTGAAAAGGGGGGGTGTTCTTGGTGTTGTGTTTTCTCTTTTCTGCATTTTTCTTTCATTTTCTGCATTATGGGCAACTTTAAGTTTCCTAAATTAACTCCTCATAACTATGCTTTGTGGTCAATCAAAATGTTGTATCACTTAATGCATAATAGAATTTCACAATATGTAGATGGTACTCTTCCTAAACCAGTAGCTGATAATGTATCAACAAGTGAAATTTCTGATTGGGTAGCAATGGATAGGAATGCCCTAGGTGATATATGTTTGGGGGTTGATGACAAGATCATGTATCAAATCAAGAAGTGTACTACATCCAAGGAAGCTTGGGATACCCTCAGAAACCTCTATGGTAAAGTGTTTGAAGAGGATGTGTTCAAAATAGAAGATGAGCTTGTCTCCTTAGATCCTAAGTCATATGACTCCATATAGGATTTCATCATCAAGGTGAATGAATTAAGGACAAAGCTTACTAATTGTGGGAGTTCTATAAAAGATGACAGACTGATCTATCTCATACATAACAAGATTCCATCAAAATATTCCACATTTGTATCTTCTTTTAACACCTCAAACACTACCTTAGGGTCAACCTACAAGAAAGTCACTTTTGATGAATATGGTAAACTATTGGATGATGAAGAAAATAAGTTGAAATCAATGGGGATTCTCAAAACACCTCAATCCAAAGCATTGGTGGCTAATGAGGGTTCTCAAAATTCAGTTGGACAGTCTTCAAATAAAGGAAAGGGTAAAACAAAGTGGAAGAAAGACAAATCAGAGGATGTAGAAAAGACAACACCACAATCCAATCAACAAGGGAATTCCTCAAATTCCAACAAGAAGGGGGACAACAACAATAAGGAGAAGAAGAAGTGCACTTATTGCAAGAAATCAGGTCATGAAGAGCATGTGTGCTTGTGTTTGAGTTCTTAGTTGTTGGGTGAATTTTTCCCTTAGGCAAATTCTTATAGAGAGGAAACAATTCTATGAATTATGGTAATGTTGAATTATGATCCGATTTAAGTTTCAAATTCAATTTGATTTTTTGACTATATGCAAAGATTTTGTTCTAGACTAATAAATAAAGTCATAAAACCTTCAAGGTAAGAAGTACTCAATATAAATTTATTTGTAGATAATCCTTATTCTCAAGGCCCACAAAGAATTTGTGCTCAATGTATATATATGCTTATTATACCTTGAATTATTTAATTATTATAGGTTGACCAATTATACATATACTGCAAAAGACACAAATCATTTATCACCACTAGTTGATATGAAAAAAATGCTTCATTAAGGGATTTGATATCTTCAATACATATATATGTACACACACACACACACACACACACACACATACAAGAAAGAGGTAAGTACTAATGGGATGTGACCCCTCGATACAACTCTACATTCAAACTAATGTGACCACTTCATACATTTTCTAATCAACTGACATGATAATAAATGAAAAGCTTTGGCGAACAACTCAACTCATAAACTAGTCAACCCAACCATGTTTAACTTTCCATCTCACGTCAACTGTGACAAGTCATATATTGGAAGAGTAAATGATTAGATGAGTCTTTGGTAATGATAACATGCCTGACATAATAATCACAAGTATTTTCAACCATTAAATATGCCACAACATGCATGAGTAATATATATTTGAGGGACTTAACAATTATTTGAAAGTGAAAAGGCATATACTTGATACACACACACACACACACAAATATATATACATAAATATATAAATATATTAAATTATATATTTATATTGATATTTAATCAAAGAGTTTTTTCTAATATATATCTTATGTTTTATCTGACATAAGCTATAAGAAATTACTAGAGATATCATGAGGAAAATCAAAGGGAAAGAGCTCTTAATCTAGGACCAAGAGATTGTTGGAACTATGGGAAATTGAGACACATGGAGAAATATTGTTGGTCTTAGAGTAACAATTAAAGTGACAAACAAGAAGGAAATAAAGAGCCAAATGTGGCAAGTAATAAATCCAAAGAGAATGTTTTGCTTGTTTTTAAGATTATATTGATGATTCATGGGTTTTAGATTTAGGGGTTCATTTCATGCTACACTTTATAGAAGTTATTTTGTTTATTATGTCTAAGGAGATTTTGGGTTAGTTTATTTTCAAAATAATGAACTATTTCAAATGGTTGGAAAGAGAAGAATTAATATTTAAATTGTAAAATGGGAATCATTAGCTACTACAAGAGGTAATATATGTTCCAAGGTTAAGCAAAAATTTAATTTGAGCAAGGCAACTAGGTGATCATGGTTGCTAAATTAGTTTAAATGATTAAAAATTGAAGGATTCAAAAGGCTTCTTAGTAGTAGCAAAAGGTGTTAAAGTAGGCTCCTTATATCTTTTTACATGTCATAATGTTTCTTCTACTTTAATTGTTTCAGAGAAAAAATAGTGTTCAATAAAAATTATTGTAGTTGAGCTTGTTGAACATAAAATAATCAAATAGATTTTGAAATAACACCATGGCACAATAGGCATAGACACATGAGTGAAATAGGTAACAAATTATTTCATTCAAATAATGTTTTACTATGTCTAAAAAGTGTCAATATGGATTTTTTTTGAAAGGTGTGAATGGAAAGAAAAAGAGGATTTTTTGAAGAGTGGGAAGGAAAAGAAAAATGAGAAACTAGAGCTTTTGGATATAGATGTATGGGGACATGCTCACGCATCTTCCCATGACCACTTTATATTATGTTACATTCATTTATGATGCAATTAGGGAAGTATAAATTTATTTCCTTATACATAAATATGATGTATCTAAAACTTTTTTAAATGGAAAAGCTCAGTTGAGAATAAGACTAGTTAAAGATTGAAACATCCTAGATTTGATAATGGTAGTGATTATTGCAATAAAGAGTTTGGAGATTATTGTTCCAATAATGTTATTTGTAGGCATAAAAATCTTTCAAATACTCCACAAGAAAAGGAAGTGTTTGAATGCATAAACATGACAATAATAAAGTGTATAGGGAGTATGATGTTGCATTCTCAACTACTCATAAATATGTGGGTTGAGGCTATTAATATTGTTGTATATTTAATCAATAGAGGTCCCTCTACTCCTTTGGATTGTGATATTCTATAGGAAACATGGACAAATAAGAAGGTGAGTTATTCTTTTATTATAAGCTTCATCTGTGAAACATTTGCGCATATAGATTTTGAAAACATACCCAAACTAGGACTCAAATCAAAGAAATGTGTATTTCTTAGATATGACATTGATGAATTTAGCTATAGATTTTGGGATTTTGAAAATTATAAAATTATAAGTAGGGGCTTCATATTCAATGAGAAAATGTTGTAGAAAGGTATGTTGTAGCAATATGAGAAGAAAGAAAAAGATTATATAACACTAGATGACTTCAAAAGAAAATGTTCCAATAGTCCCTTATGCTTTGCAACAACAACACTAACAAATACTACAAACCCAAGTGAATGTTAGATAATCAACAAGGCTAACTAGACCTTCAAAAATATTTTCACCTCTTTATAGTCTATTTTATTAACAAATTCTAGTGAACCGAAAGGATATAATAAAGTTATGCATGCGGTTACAAAGATTCAGTAGGAGTCTGTAATGATAGAAGAAATTGAATCCTTGCTAAAATATTAGACTTGAGATTTATGTACATTGCCTCCATGAAAAAGTGCTTTATAAAATAAATGGATTCATATGTTGAAAGAAGAGGATGGAGGTAAGAAAAGATGTAAATCCAAGTTAGTTATAAAAGGATTTGCATAGAAAAGGGCATTGATTTTGATGAAATCTTTTCTCCTATTGTTAAAATGCCTTCTATTGACACTGCTCTAAGTATTGTGGCTATTGAAGATTTACATCTAGAACAACTTAGATGTTAAAACAATATTTTTTCTTGGTGATTTGGATGTAGAAACATATATAAAACAACCACAAGGATTTGATGTCAAAGAAAAGGAAATTTTAGTGTGTAGACTAAAGAAAAAATTATATAGATTGAAGTAAACATCTTGAGAATGGTATATTAAATTTGAGATTTTTATGAATGAGCATGGATATATTCGGTGTCATCGGACCATTGTGTTAATTTTAAGAGGATGGATGATGACAACTACATTGTTTTATGTTTATATGTTGATGATATGCTTATATATAAGTCTAACATGGATAACATCAAGGGATTGAAACAAAAATTAACACTTTCATTTTCTATGAAGGATTTTGGGACAACAAAATAAATATTTGGTACAAGGATTTACAGAGATTAGATAAATTAAAAATAGAAATTATCTTAGATAGATTATATTGAGAAGTTGTTGCAATGTTTCCATATGAAACATGGAAAAGTTAACAACATACATTTTCCTATTCATTTGAAATTTACTAAGGATATGTGTCCAAAGTCACATGAAAATGAGGATAAAATGTCTAAGGTACATTATGCTTCAACTATATGAAGTTTAATGCATGTCATTATATGCACCAAGCTAGAGATTGTACATGTTGTGGGAGTCATGAGTAGATATATGAGTCATCTTGAAATCGAGCATTGAAACATAGTCAAATTGGTTCTTAGATACTTGAGAGGTATATCCAATAAATGTTTTTATTCTGGAGATTCTCCTACTGATTTTCTTGACTATGTTGACTTAGATTTGGAAGGAAGTCTAGATACCTAACAAAGACTACATAATATGTATTTATTATTGGTGGGACAACAATGAGTTGAATTTGTTGGTTACAAAAGGTGAATGCTTTACCCATTACAAAGGAAAGGCATGTTGATGTTATAGATGCAACCAAGGAGATGATATGACTTCAATTTTTCATAGAAGAGATGGAAAACTCACACACAAAAAATTATATATGTGGAGATAGCCAGAGTACTAATTATGTTATAAAGAATTGTGCTTTATAGTTAAAGAAAAAACACATCTTGGAAACTTACAATTGGAACAATTGTTGTTTTGACATTGATGTCAAATCTATTGATAAGACATATTGCTACCTAATCTAAATGTCATATCTATTTGATTGATGAAGAGGATTTGAGAAATTTCTCATAACAATAGCACCTAGAAGAAAGGTTGAGTTATGAAAAGGTAAATTACCTATTATCTATTTTCATGCAACAAAGTAGGTCATATTGTTGATAGGTCTCTTGACAAAGAGGAAAGTGATGAAAGGAAGGAAAGAAAGTAAAAAAGAAAAAGAGATGACCACGACTTCAAGAGAAACAAGGATGAAAAAGGTAATAAATCCTAATATATTGCTAAAGAAGAAACTGATAATGAATCTGAAAGTAATGATGATGAAGTTGTATATGTTGTTATGAAAGAAGATTTTAATGAAGATGAGAAAACTATGGTGATTTCATATGTAAACAAAAGTGATAGATGGATAACTAATAATGGATGTTCAAATCATATCACTGTTGATAAAGAAAAAAATGAGGATATTTTTCCATACAAAGGTGGATGTGTCAAATTTGGTAATGATATTCCATATATTGTAAAAGGTGATATAGTGCAAGGTAGGAGAATCTTCGACGAAAACACAATAACAATGCAAGATTTGATACCAAATTACAACACTTTATTCATAAAATAAGTGATTACCTGAGTTGTAAGGCCTTCCCAGTTACGACCAAATACAAAGAAAATAATAGTTTTGTAAGATCCCTCAAGATCCCATCCAAACCCTAGATAGTCTAGATCCACACTTTGGTAGAAACCTCCAAGGAAGATCCAATTGGTACTTGCAAGCCTACCAAGCAATCTCCTTGTTTCCCAAGCCTCAGCTACCAGCCCTTCTCAAAATTCTCTCTTCTACCACATCTTCTTCTCCAAGATTGATGAATAATGACTAAAGACTTTGCAATAACCCCTACTTATACCAAACTAAGTGACAAGTTGAGCCATTAAGTTATAAATTAAATATACCTTACATTAACTACATGAAGAGCCACAAGTTGGCCTCTAACATAATATAATACCAAATGCCTTGAAATGCTTGCAATACTTATTAAATAGATCAAAATTAATTACCCAAGACCCAAATAGGTCTACTCAACTCCACCCAAATCCCTTAATCATGCAGGATAGCCAACTACCCTAGGATGCTCTTGCATCAGACTCCCCAAGTGTAAAAACAAAAGTGTGTCCCTAATGCCCAATGAAAAATCCACAACCATATTCATCTTCGCCAAAGGCTTCCACTCTAATAGGGAAAATAAAACCAACATGCAAATCATCCACTTTTGCACCACTCTGTCAAACACCAAAATCTCAACCATCTAATCAACATGCTCACTCCTAGGAACAAACTGAATATAATGCTTCATCAGAAAAATCTCATCCACAAAAATAAATAATGAATCCACACCAACATCAAAAAACTTCATATCAACAACAATATATAACCCCTCAACAACATATGTCAAACTCTCAACACCAATAGTCCATTTGCCCACAACAAGATACTCTACAACATCAGGTCACCACCAACAGCAACTAGATCATCCATGACCAAGTACTCTTCAATCTCCATGTCAAACTCAACCAACTGATTATGAAAACCAATATCCATCCTAGCATCAACAAGGTTAGGAAAATCTTGAAACTTCAAGTGAAATTACCAACTTCGGCTCTCGCATCCAACTTCAGCTCCTGCATTTGGCTTTGGCTTCCACATCTAGCTTTATGGCAACCACTCTGGCTTCCATTTTGGCTCTAGCTTCTGCTGCTTTGTGGGTTAGGGCTTCTCTTGATCCTAGTAGGGATATTAATTTCCCAGGAGCTATGGGTGGTTCGACCATTTCCTATACTAATGTGGCTTCTTATGACACTGGTCTTGGTTGACAGCCTATGCGTCTAGGGCCTTATGATGGTGTGCCTATTACAATTAGTAACCCAATAATGATTGATTTAGAGCTCGATATTGTTGATGAGGTCTCTGTTTATGTGGATGATATCTCCTCTAATGCTACTATCTTTCATTTTAAGGGTTTCTAGCCCTCTTTTCCAGATTTGCATGCCTAGATCACCCATGTTTGGAAGCCCTTCATTTTAGGTACAACTTAGATATACCCTGTAACAAGGGGTTTTTTCATTGTGAAATTTGAAACTTCAAAAGATAGAAATGCAATATTGCATCATGGTTTTTCATGGGGGGAGAAGTTTCCTTTGATGGCTAAACCTCAGTATAAGGAGTTTGACTGGCAACAAAATCTTCTAATAAGATTGCTCTGTGGGTCAAGTTGTCGAATATCCCCCTTCACCTTTGGGTGGATTATGTCTTGGAGGTAGTGGGGGATCCCTTAGGGACTTCTTGATGGTAGATTTGTGTTTAGAATGACGTATGCTCACATCCTGGTTTAGATTGATGTCTCCAAGGGACTTCGTAAAATGATTACATTGAAATCTTTGTATTGCCCTTAGATTCTACCTCTTGATTATGAGGGCATGCTCTTCCAATGCAGGATATGCCAGAAGACTAACCATCTTTCTCCACATTGCTTCTATGAAAAATCTAGACCAAAGAAGTCTCCTTATTTGTGGAAGGGGGTCTTGGATGATCCCTACATGTTTGAGAAAGATTCCTCTAATGGGAATGGTGACTCTTCTCAAGACAGTGTGGTGGCGGACTTGATTGCTATTTCTAATGGCACGACTATCCCTACAGTGGTGACCTCTTCTAGTCACCTTCTAGATTCTATCTCTAACAATTTGACTATTTCCCCACCTGTGGCTTCATATTTGGATTTTGCTACCCCATCTCTGGATGTTGTTGATCCTTCTGCTATAGTCTATTCCTTGGCTACTAGCATTCTAGGAGATGGTTGTGGTGTTACTAATTGTGCAAGGTAGAGGGTAGCTAGTTTGGTGGAGGATGGATGGACCACAATAAAAGGTAAAAAGGTTAGGCCCTCCACTCCTTATGATATGGCATTATGTTCTCAAAAGTTGGGAATAAAAGGGAAAGCTTGATTATGGTTGCCCCTTTATTTGGTTTTCCTAGCTCTTTTGGCCTATTGTTCTTTGTTGTCTAACATGGTAAGGGACCTATTGTCTATTCTTCTTTTTTACCTTTGGGTTTTAGGTGCCCATTCAAAACCTATTTGTGTGGCTAATGAGTACTGTGTTATCTGTGATGCCACCCTGATCACTGTGTCTTTTTGGGTGATCTATTTCACCTTTGGACTATAGTTTTGTTTGGTTTGGGCTTCTTTGAAAATTTTATGATTTTTAAAGGGTTTCAAGCTCCCTTCAAAACTTTCTTTTCTTCTCAAAAGAAAGGTTAGGAATATCCTTAGTAACAACCTCCAATTGCTCTACGGGTTCTATATCAGACTCCACAAATTGTTTAACGAACCAACCCCTTCCATCTCAACCTTACTATGTCATCTTCTCTCTCAAATAATTCTCTTAACTAACTAGAAAACTCTCTTCTGGATCGATAGAGTCCATCTCCAAAATATCTATGGAATGCCTTCCTCACCATGTCCTTAACTCGATTAGTCTAGCTAGCTTCAAATCAAGTAGACATCTCAGAAAACCTCCTCTCTACCACATCATAGAGATTCAAAATCATCCTAGGGCCCAATCCTCTTAGAGCCATCTTCCAAGATCTTCACAAACCCTCTGCAATAAGTCACCACCAGATCAATTCTTATCGAACAAGATCAACCTTCTATCTTTGCAACCATAGATCCATTTGCATATCCTCCCAAGGTCCTAGTGCAAATTGCCTCAACTTCGAAACTCGATCTACACACTCAGGAACAACCTTCAATCTAATACCACTTGATGTAGTACAAGGTAGGAGAATCCCCAAAGGAAATATCATAGCCCCTAGCAAATAACCACACAACAAGAACACAATAAAAATTCAAGATCTAATACCAAATCACAACTCTTTATTCATAAAATAATTGATTACCTGAGATGTAAGGCCTTCTCGATTACAACCAAATAAAAAAAAAGTAATATTTCTACAAGATCCCTCACTCTAGTAGAAACCTCCAAGGAAGATCCAACTAGTATTCACAAGCTCACCAAGCAATCTGCTTATTTCCCAAGCCTTGCCTACTAGCCCTTCTCAAAATTTTCTCTTCTACCACATCCTCTTCTCCATGATGGATGAATAATGACTAAATACTTCACAATACCCCTTGCTTATACCCAACTAAGCCACAAGTTGGCTTTGTAAGCTATAAATTAAATATACCTTACATTAATTACATGCAAAGCCACAAGTCAACCTCCAACAGAAATTAAATACCAAATACATTTAAAGGCTTACAATACTTATTAAATTTATCAAAATTAATTACCCAAGACCCAAATAGGTCCACTTAACTCCACCAAAATACCTTAATCATGCAGGATAGCCAACTACACCAAGATGCTCTTGCATCAAAAGGTAAATGAATTATTCAATTGACTGACAAGATAAAATGTGACAATGTTTACTGGGTTGAAGGACTTAACTATAATCTATTAAGTATTTCACTACTGAACAAATTAGGTTATAGAGTTGAACATCATAATAAGAAGGCCAAGATACATGATGTTAATGGTAAGCTAGTTGGAAGTGGTGATCAGGCAAGAGGTAACTTGTTCTATCTAGATTTATCTAATGAGCCATGTATGCTCATACAACAAGAAGATGTTTGGTTATGGCACAAGAGCTTATGTCATGTAAACTCTGACAATTTGGTGGATATAAGTAAAATGAAGAAAGTAAGAGGATTTCCTAAACTAAAGAAGCCTGAAAATACTATGTGTAAACAATGCCAATTGGGAAAATGACCAAGTCTAGTTTTAAGAGAAAATGTACACTTCCAATGATATTTTGGAATTGGTTCATATTGACCTATGTGTACCCATTAATGCTCAAAGTTACTATGGAGATAATTCTTTCATTCTAATTGTAGATTATTACTCTAGGATGATGACTGTGATATTTCTTAAAGATAAATCTGATGCTTTTTAGTTATTCAAGTGGTATTTACCTAGAGTTGAAAAATAAATAAGAGTCTAAAGTGCTTGAGATCTAACATAGGTGGTGAATTCATTTCAAATGAGTTCAATAGATTTTGCAATGACATAGGAATTAAAAGGAAGATGTCAACACCAAGAACCCCTCCTCATAATGGGATAGTTGAAAGGAGAAACAGAGCAATAATGGATTGTGCAAGAACATTAATGATGGAGAAGAGTGTATCAAAGATATATTAGAGAGAAGTTGTTACTACTATTGTCTATACCTTGAATAGAGTACAAGTTAAGAAAGGTACGTATGATACACCTTTTGAAACATGGTATGGATATGCTCCTAATGCAAACTATTTCAATGTATTTGGAAGTAGATGCTATATACCCAAAGATAATAGGAATGGAAAACTTGATGCAAAGAGTGAAAAAGGTATATTTCTAGGATATTCCATCAAGAGTAAAGCTTACAAGTGTTTGAACTCTAACACGAACAAAGTTGTGGAAAGTGCAAAAGTGAAAGTTGATGAGTTTGTAGAAAGAAGTGAAACTTCATGTAAAGAGGAACCTGAAGACTATAATATATTCATTTGTGTGGATGAAAATGCTCCAACCACTCCTAATGAACAAGCTAATCAAGCTATTGTCTCTTAGCAGACGGGAAATGTTGCAATGCAACAAATTGGTAATCAACAACAAGAGGGTGTTGAGAAACAGATTAAAGATGTCGACCATCAAATAGAAAATGTCAAGCATGCAAAAGCTAGACTAGACATTAAACAAGTAAGAAAAAATGTGCCTGAGATTATTTTTCAGGATGAACTTCTTGAAGAACAAAGAAGGAAAATACCTATGCTAGAAAAATATGTGAGAAGACATTAGAAACCTGAAGAAATCATTGCTGATGTTGAATCAAGTGTTATGAGAAGAAAGAGAATCAAAGATGATACATGCTTACTTTGTGAATTTGAGCTCAAGATAGTGAAAGATTCTTTAGACAATGAAGATTGGATTCAAGTAATGAATGAGGAAATTGAACAGATTGAGAAAAAAAATACTTGGACTTTAGTGCACAAACCTAAAGAAAAAAATGTCATTGAAACAAAGAAGGTTTTTAGGAACAAACTCAATGAGAATGGGGAAGTAACAAGAAATAAAGAAAAAATGGTATGCAAAGGATATGCTCAAGAAGGAGTTGATTATGGAGAAACTTTTGCTCCCATGGAAAGACTTGAAGGAGTCAAATTTATGCTTGCATATTCAGCCTATAAGAACTTCAAGGTATATCAGATGGAATTTTCATTTTTAAATGTTATATTGGAGGAAGAAGTATACATTAAGAAACCTAAATGATTTGTGGATGTAGACAAGAAGAACATGGTATGTAAATTAAACAAAGCCCTATAAGTATTGAAACAAGCCCCAAGAGCATGGTATGAAAGATTTTCATAATTATTTGGTGAAGATTGGTTTTGAGAGGACAAATGATAACAGTAATTTATTTGAAGAATAGTAAGAACAATGAACTACTGTTATCTAAAATATTTGTTGATGACATTATATTTGGAGGACAAGAAGCATTATGCAACTCATTTGTTGAAGAAATGAAGAAGGAATTTGAAATGTCTATGTTTGGTAAAATCAAATTCTTTGTTGGATTACAAGTATGTTAGATAAAGTTTGGTATTTTCATCACACAATCCAAATAAATCAAGGAGATACTAGAGACTTTTGGTATGGAAGATTCAAGGCCAGTGAGTGCACATATGTGAACAGGACATAAGCTATCTAAGAATGATGATTCTACTAAAGTGAACTAGATATTATATAGATCCATGATTGGAAAATTATAGTATGTTGTTCACAACAGACTAGATATTGCATTAGAAGTTGAGATAGCTATTATATTTTCAACAAATCCTAAAGAAAATATCATGATGACTGTCAAAAAGATAATGAGATACCTAAACGGTACAAAAGAGTATGGATTGTATTACAAAAGAAGTGATGAATTTGAATTAAAGGTGTTCACTAATTTAGATTGGGTAGGAAATATTGAAGATAGAAAAAACACTATTGGAGGTGCATTCTTTTTAGGAAAGAGATTGGTGTCATCGACAAGAAAGAAACAAAATTGTATTTCCCAATCAACAATTAAAGCCAACTATGTGGCAGTTGTAGTGAATTGTTCAAACATTATGTGCATCAAGCAATTACTAAAAGATGTGAATGAAGAAATTGTAGATCCAGTAGTTATCTATTGTAATAACACAAGTTCTATTAACATTTCAAAGAATCCAAAGATGCAAACTAAGACAAAGCACATTGCTATCAAGTATAACTACTTGAGAGAACTAGTTCAAGATAAGGAAGTGAAGCTAGAATATGTAAACCCCAAGGAGAAAATTGTTGACATATTCACAAAAGCACTAGCTAAAGATACTCATAAATATCTTAGAGGTAAATTAGGGATGATTCCCCTAAGAAAAGATACTTAAGGACGCAAGGTGCATTGCATAAAATGTGTTAATCTGAATATCTTACACATTGATGCAGTATAACTCTAGTTGGAGAAATTTTTGAGGCAGATAGTTTAGTACAACATAACAAAAATTCATAGGTAGATGAAAAAAATTAGCCAAACATGAAAAATCTACATAACCTAGATATATTAAGAGATTGAAGCTATGAAAGCTAAGTATCTTTGGCATTTTTGTCAAAGAGGGAGATATACAATAAATAAAAGGGGGGGAGATAGCCAAAGAATCTATAGAAGAAGCAATATACAAAAAGGGAGATACACTAGAGATGGAGACATAACAAGAAGAGGGAGATACAAAAAAATTAGAGAAGGAGACTATTGTTTCAGATGGAGAACTTCATCAAAGAGAATCAAAATGAAACTAAGGATATTGATCACTCATGTAAGCAAAATCTTTTAGATTGTATGGTAACAGATTTTACTAAGCTATTGATAATATTGAGATGTAGATGTAGACACTTAAAATCATTCCTAAACACTATATTAATTAATTTTAATATTGTCTGTAACATTGTAATTAATTATATTGCTCACATTCCTCTACTTATTTAATTAAACTAATTAATTAAATGAGTTCATTCTCCTAAGTATTTAAATTATTTAAATACTTCTAGACTTAATATGTTAAATTAATTTAACACATGATCCTCCATCTTTCCCCCCTTTTAAATAAATTTTATTTATTTAAATCCTCACATCCCATTAATTCTTCTAAAACCATGATCAAATTTAATTTAATTTAATTTAATCTTAAGCCTAACCTAGAGCCTAGCCTCTAACCATCATTTTCATCCTCTTAAGCCTATTTCTTCACTAATCTCACTTAATCATTCATAATCATGTCCCTAATCCCCCTCATTAGCCTAAGAGTGTGCTCACACGTGTAAGATGGCATGCCTACACACTCTTGTCTCCCACTCTTCTTTTCAAGTTTGCTCACACATGTGTGAGAAAACTTTGAATTCTTGACCATTTGCATGGCTTGCATGTCACCTTATGTGGCATCTACATGGATGTCACCTCACCAAGCCCTCCCTCAAACCTATAAATAGAGGGCTTGTCTCAAACATTTGCATCTCTCATTTTATTGCATTGTTAGCATGTTGGTTTGAGATTTGAGTGTGCATTCATAGTTTGAGTTTTCATGGTAGTTTGAGCTTGCATTAGTAGAGTTCTCATAGTGATTTTGTAAGTTCATACTAATCATTTGGTAGCTGAATTAGTTTGCATCTTACATTGTTCATTTAATTTTTTTCAAGCATTTGCATTTCTATTCCATAGCTTACATTCTTAGTTTTCTTTATTCCATATCATCTTCATTATTGAATGCTTTCAAGAATGGCTTTCTCCATAGCCATTTCTTGACGTGTTCTTCATCCCACATAGCTTAGGATCTTAGTGCATTTTCATTCACATTTGCATTCGCACTTGCACTCACATACTCAAGAGATTCATTTATTGTTGTGTTTGGAAGAGCACACCAAACATACCCCCATCTTAACACACCAACAAGGCCTCTTGTGGGTGCCTTTGTTGAGCTGTAAAGGTGGCTAAAAGATTGAGTTTGTTAGTTGCTTAGGGTAGCAAAACCCAAGCAAGCATTAGTTAGTGTTTGTTCCTTTCTTTTTGATGAATCTTTGATGCACTTTCAAAGTTTTTAACTAATATTTTTTTGTTAACTCATGCTCCTAACAGATCACATTTTCTGTTGTATTTGAGAGAGCACACCAAACATACCTCAATCTTAACACACCAACAAGGCCTCTTGTGGGTGCCTTTGTTGAGTTGTAGAGGTGGCTGAAAGATTGGGTTTGTTAGCTACTTAGGGTTGCAAAACCCAAGCAAGCATTAGTTAGTGTTTGTTCCTTTCCTTTTGATGAATCTTTGATGCACTTTCAAGGTTTTTAACTAATGTTTGTTTGTTAACCCATGCTCCTAACAGATCACATTTTCTATCACACATTTTGGCATGCCCAATGGGACTCACGTCCCTAATTTCATTTCAAAAATTCACAAAGAACCTTGGTTCAATTGTAAAATATCGCATTGTCGTCTTTGTAGGATGTAGCATTATCTATGCTTATCATCTGTGCAAACCAACGTCTCCGTAGACTAGCGTTTGTGCTCTTTAGCATCTCCGCAGTAGTTTGAAACAATACTTGCATTTCCCCTTAAGCCATTCTTTCATCTATGTTTTTGTTCTGTCATCCCTGAAGTGTCTTCTGTCGTCTCCAAATTTTAATCTGTCATCTGTGACTTTAGTTCTATCATCTGCGAGAATAGTTATGTCATTTTCGAGGTTAGTTCTGTCGTCTGCGAAGTTAATTTATCATCCGCGAAGATAAGTCTATCATCTGCATTGTGTGAGGGACTTTGTTTGTCGTCTCTGAGTTTTGGCATCTCCGATTTTCAAGTTGTTGTCTGTGTCTAAAATTATTTAGTCTTCTTTTAAGTGTCTTTTGTCGTCTTTGAGTTTCAGCATCTATGTAGTTTGGCGTCTGTGTCCTTTGTCATCTACGCATTTTAGCGTCTGCGCCTATATTTTGGCGTCTCTGCGTTTTAATAGAATTGTGCAAATTTTAACAATAATTTTTGCTAACTAATTCACTTGTAGATTTTTACTGACGGTTTTGATGCAAATAATTAACCTTAAAAACTTGAAAAGCAAAACCAATGGTGATTTTTATCACTAAAGGAGATTTGTAGTGATTTTTATCACTTAAACCTTAAGGGCTAATGAACTTGTATGGATTAAACACTTTCATTTGAATGCATGAATGTTTAGATTAACCCACATTTGGATTTGGTGCTTAAAATGGACATGAATGTGTAGATTAGCAAATATTTAGACTTTGGTGATTAAAGATGGACATGAATGTTTAGGGTAGAAAACACATTTGGACTTGGTGCTTAAAAAGAAATCACACCATCTTGAATGCTTTAAAGGATAATGGACATGTATGCCTAGGCTAGACAATATTTAGAATTGGTGCTTAAAATGGACATGTATGCCTAGGCTAGATCACATTTGGGTTTGGTGCTTAAAATGAAGTTATACACTCTTGAATGCCCTAAGGTAAATTGACTTAATTTCTTGCATTTTTATTTTCAGCATTTTATTTTCACGCACTCACTTTACTTTCTTGTTGACAAACCTACGTTTTCATTTATGTTGGTGCTATTTCAAGTTGGAAAGAACATTGCATTTTTTAATCACGAGTATCTTCACATAGATAGAAAACTTAAAGCTTCATTGAGAAAGAACAAGTGTCTTTTAAACCCCAAGACCACTTACGTATTCTCTCCCCTCGCGCCTTTGGGTGATCTTGGGTGCACAAGAAATAAGTGATTTTATTTTTATTTTTTTAGGAGGCCTGCTTGGGGATTTCATCACCCCTTGGGACGACCTCAACTCCAGTGTTCTAGCAGAGTATAAGAATTGAGAGGTGAATCGAAAGACACCTCTCTTGGAAGTGGAATATTGTCACTCTTGACTAAGCCCCAAAGAACTTTATACCTTTGGGAAGTGAAGGAGGAGATTTGGGTTACCGTCTCCCCTCGGCTCTGTGGCAGTATTTTCTTTCATTTACAGATTTGGGCCTCATGTACTTTGTGTATATCAAGGACTCCCTTTAGATAAGCCTTGTTCATCCTAGAGATAGCCTTATTAGGGTTGTTGGCATGTTCAGCATGCTTGTTCAAACATTCAAAACCAAAGCCAAAAACATCAAACAAGTTCTAAAATGAGTGAAATTATGAGATAACCTTTCATTGAGTAGTGAGGTCTTCTTGATTCACGGTTACTTTTGGTAGTTTGCATTTTAAAATTGGTTGAGTCTAGTCACATCTTATTGCAAAGTTTTTGGGTACTTGAAATTTGGGTCTTGTTTTATTCCTGTCATGACTGATAAAGTCAACCAAGTCAAACATAAGAAAGTGAAGTTGTTGAAACCACCTGTCTAAAAGGAAAGGAAGAACCTAGCTTATGGTGACAAACAATTCTGATACGCTATCAAAGACATTCAAAAAGAAGAAGCTACACAAGACCATTATGATAGAATTGAATACAATGGAAAACTTTGAAACTGGTTTATTTTCCCAGGAGTGAACCTAAGGTTTTTATTTCCAGTGAACAAGGATTGAGTTAACTGCATTAGTGACCACAACACTCTCATCTTTTCATATCTACCTCCATCTTTCCAAACTCCTAGTCTTCCATTTTCAAATTTTCTTCTAGAGAGCTTAAAGCTTAAAACATCTTTTGACATTACAACACTAGACATTTTATTTATAAGCAAACATTTATCCTAATCACACTTACTTATTTGGGATCACAAGTCTATCTCCAAATAGTAAGCAATCAATTTGGTGTCCTATCTTGCCTACAAGATCACTTGGCTATCTTTGGTAGGAGAAAGATACTATTATCCTCTAATCAATCTTTGTTTGCTAAACTAAGGTCTTTTGTTCAAACTTGGGTAGTTGACCCTTTAATCACATAAGTTAATAGCTCTTATCCTCATTTTCTTTTTCTTCCATAATCTTCCACCCATTGGCTTGGTCACTCTTGTATGGTACACACATGATCAGGGAGGTTCACGTTTAATCCCATGTCATGTTTGTGGGAATCATTGAGGCAATCAGAGGTGGAGAATCCTTTTCCTTCACTCACAACTTCATTAGGGAACACAATTCCCTCTAGTTCAAACCTTGGTATGCCTAACTCAACATCCACACAAGAACCAGAAGATCCCTTCTATAACACAACTTTGGGGGATAATGATGAAGAAATATACCAAGATGAAGATCCTTTTGACCCTAACGATGTACCTAGTGATGTTAGGACATTCCTTGCAGACCCCTACAATGTGGAAATGATGGAAAAATCCATTAGGGAAAACAAAACTAGGATATTCTTAAATTTGGTCAAGGATGATGTTAATGTTCCCCCAAGCTTTGATGAGAATGCTTTGTTTAGACAAATTACAAAAGGTGGTGCACCTGTGTTGCCCACTTCAAATGCAGCTCTAACTTCTAGCAAAGGGAAAGAAACCATGGTAACAACTAGTGTTATGCCTAAATCTAGCGCTTCAGCACAATCTACATTTCAATTGAGTGCAGAACATATTCAACAAATCATTAGTGCCATGCCCAATGTTACCACGCATGCTAGTATTTCACAATCTACCTTGACAACTTCAACTGTGGGATGCTTAGGCATTGGACAAGTGCCTACTCAACCAATGGCAATTCTGACACAACCAATGCACTCCTCTTATTTACAAGTGCCAACCACTATGGTAAAGACATCTGTGCCAATTCCAACAACTGCATATCAATACATTGGCCAAAGTGGAGTACCTCCACCACCTCACACTACATTTGGGGCTCCCTACAATTTAGGAGGTGGATTTTTGAATACCCAACAATCACAAGTGCAACCTAATCAAGATTTGGCTCAACAACTCCAAGAATTGTGAAGTTTGGTCCTTAGCATGAACAACAAAGGGGTGAAGGATGTCTCTTTTGAGAAAATTTTCCCTTTTCCATTTGATACATCCACTAATATGGTGCCATTTCCAACCAGTTTTGAAATACCTAAATTTGACAAGTATACGAGAGAGACATGCCCCGTCACCCATCTCAAGGAATTTTTCATTTTGTGCCAAGAAGTAGCCTACAATGATGACTATCTTCAGAGGCTCTTTGCACGAAGTCTTGGAAGCCCTGCACTTGAGTGGTTAATGAATTTACCTAAGGGATCCATTACTTCTTTCAATGATTTGACAAGCAGCTTTATAGCACAATACTCTTACAACATTGAACATCATGCCTCATTGAGTGACCTATGCAACACGAAACAAAAAAATGGAGAAACTTTTGCCAACTTCCTACAAAGGTGGAGACATTTTGCTAATCGTATGCCATATAAAATTGAAGATTCCTATCTTGTGGATATATTTATCAAGAACTTGATACTTGAAATGTCCTTCCACATGAAAATGGCTAGCTCAGAAGACTTTTCCACTTTAGTCAAAAAGGGCAAGAATATTGAAAATGGACTTTTGGAAAAAGGTACCATTAAACATTATAATTCATCATCCTCCAACAATGAGTCAAACAACAATAGCAAACCAAAATTCTGGTCCAAGAATAAGGATGTTACACATGATGGTGTTACTGATGTCAAAAACCTTCAAGGAGGGAACAACAACAACTATCGCAATCGAAACAACAACAATTCAAATCATGACAATCAAGGCAATCAACAATCTCGTAATCAAACACAATTATTTCCACACAACAAAAACTAAAATCATGACTATGATCAAAATAGAAAGTTCACTAACTTTTGTGAACCTTTGGAGACCATCTTTCAAAAATTAGTGGATCACTACTTGATGGTATTTCCTAACACATGTCCTTTTGATGAAAATCAATCAAAGTCAAAGTGGTATAGAGAAAACGAATATTATAAATACCACCGTATCAAAGGACATGACACCAACAAATGTATCAAACTCAAAGTTTTTATCCAAAATCTTGTTAATGATGGGTAAATTGAAGTAGAAGGAGGTCCAACCTCTAAAAATGCTAAATTGAAGATATTTCAAAAACCATTTCTCGATCACAACAATGATAATAAAAATACCAAAAATGTGAATCAAGTGTCCACATCAAATGCATTGCCTTATGATTATTCTACTAACCACATATCAGGGTTTGACTCCTTATGTGGCCACATTGAAGAGGTAGATGCTCATGTGAATACCCTTGTGTTACAAGCGACTGATTGTGATGCCACCATTCGACGCGGAAGACTTACTTTGCAAGTTGCCACTCCCAATAACACTAATCCATCAATGCCACATGCACCTGCTACGCCATCCACCTCACAAAGGCTCGCTTCTCTCTATGATGTGTTGTCCCAACTAGGTAAGACTCCTGCACAAATATCTATTCTTGAGCTTCTAACCACATCACCCATCCATAAAGAGATCTTAGAGAAGGCTCTTTTAGAGTCTCGTGTTCCTGAAAATATTAATGCTTCCCAATTCACCGCTTGATTGGAAACCTTGCCGCTCAACAACACCTTTTCTTCATAGATAAAGATTTCCAAGGTCCTGATCCCCACCATAATTTGTTGCTCCACATTGAAGTCCTTATACAACGACATAAGATTAAAAGAGTCCTTGTAGACAATGGATCCGGTTTGAACCTTTATACATTGAAAATGATTCATTTCTTGGGACTACTAGAGGATCTCCTAGATGTTAAAAAAAGGATCACAATAAAAGCATATGATGAAAGGGAAAGAGAATCAAAAGGAGTCATCATGTTGCCTCTAAAAGTTGGACCAGCCATCATAAATACTGAATGCCATGTCTTAGACTTGGATTTTCCATATAACATCTTTCTTGGTAGACCATGGATACATACACTAAAGGTAGTCCCATCTACCTATCATCAATGCTTGAAATTTCCCCACCAAGGAAGAGAGATCACAATCCTAGGGGATCCCACTCCCTTTGAATTTTGTAAAAGATTGGAAGGTGCAGCAATGAATTTTTGTCCAATAAGTGAGTTTGCCAAAGTTGTACCTAAATCTCTCACCATAACAGAACCATCTTCCACAATAGTACCAAAATCAGCTAATGAGTATTCAAATTTCCACAAAGGAAAAGAGAAGGTTGAAGATACTAAAATTAACGCCACAGGGAAGAAGGTCACTTTTGCTAATTTAGGAATGGGAGAGTATAAGTTTGAAAATGCCATGTGTGTTGGACAACTACCATTCTCCCCTCATTCCTTTGGAAAACCTTATCAATTATCACCTTCTACTAATAAGGAAACCATGCAAGTTAGCAAGACAACATTTGAGCATTGGGGTTCACTTAGTGATGAGCACATGGAAGATAATATCCTAGATTGGCTATATTATGATTGAAAAGATGAACTTGTGGAGTTTCCTAAGGATAAATATGTTAAGGCACCTCCCATTATTGAAAACATGGAATATCATGGTACCAGCCTTGGACCAAAAGAAGATGGAATTAGAGAACCCTTAGAAGCTAATAGCTATCCTAAAGGACATGGATTGGGCTCCATTAAACCTAAGGTATCCTTTGCTGACAACTATTGTATGGTTGAACCTGATTCTGAGGCTGAAGAGGAGGAATTCTTTGAAGTACCTTTCCAATACATTGAAGATGATCTAGATAACTATGTCCATGCCATTACCGTAGATGACCTTTCATCCATTAACCTACCTCTCACCAATCCCGACATGATAGACTGGGACCTTCAAGATACACCACCAGCTCTTAACATTTGTAAGACTGATGAAATAGTGATGGCACTCTTTGGCCTTAAGAGTCACTGAGATTACGAACATGAGATACAATACAATGAGGAAGGCTACTTTGGTAGCCAAGTCAATTTTCTTAGTCAGAAAAGTGAAAAATAAAATAAAAATGGAAAAACAAAAGAAACATCCTCTAGTGAAAACATCTCTGGGGCACTTTTGGATGAAGAAAATGATAAAATAAAGGACGCATCTTCTAGTGAAAACCTCTTAGAGGTGTCAGAAGAGGGAGAGTTTGACTTGCCATTTAGATCTTTGCCACCAGAAAAGCCACCTATTTTGAATGAGGACACAATTCCAGTCAATTTAAAGAAGATGGAATTAGACAACCCTTAGAAGCTAATAGCTATCCTAATGGACGTGGATTGGGCTCCATTAAACCTAAGGTATCCTTTGCTGACAACTATTGTACAGTTGAACCTAATTATGTGCTGAAGAGGAGGAACTCTTCGAAGTACCTTTCCAATAAATTGAAGATGACCTAGATAACTACGTCCATGCCATTACCATAGATGACCTTTCATCCATTAACCTATGTCTCACCAATCCCGAGATGATAGACTGGGACCTTCAAGATACACCACCAGCTCTTGACATTTGTAAGACTGATGAAGTAGTGATGGCACTCTTTGGCCTTAAGAGTCCCTGAGATTACGAACATGAGATACAATACAATTAGGAAGCCTACTTTGGTAGCCAAGTCAACTCTCTTAGTCGAAAAAGTGAAAAAGAAAAGAAAAATGGAAAAACAAAAGAAACATCCTCTAGTGAAAACATCTTTGGGGCAGTTTTGGATGAAGAAAAAGATAAAATAAAGGACGCATCTTTTGGTGAAAACCTCTTAGAGGTTCCAAAAGAGGGAGAGCTTGACTTGCCATTTAGATCTTTGCCACCAGAAAAGCCACCTATTTTGAATGAGGACACAATTCCAGTCAATTTGGGAACAGAGGATAATCCAAGAATAACCTACATTGCTGCTACCTTAAGTCTTGAGGAACAAAAAGCCATGACTAAATTCTTGAAAAAGGGAAAAATCAATTTTGTATGGATATACAAGGACATGCCTGGCTTAGACACATATTTGGTTGTACATCATTTGACAGTTGATCCCAAGATTAAACCAGTGAAGCAAAAATTGTGCAAAATGCACCCTAAGGTAGCACTCCTAGTCAAAGTAGAATTGCAAAAAATGTTAGAGGCAAAGTTCATTTGTCCTATTGACTATCCTGAGTGGATCTCCAACATTGTTCCTGTAGGGAAAACATCTGGGGGCTTCTATGTTTGTTCAAATTTTTGAGATTTAAACTTTGCATGTCCTAAGGATGATTTTCCACTTCCTAACATAGATATAATAGTGGATTTGATTGCTGGACATGAGATGTTGTCTCTGATGGATGGGTTTTCCGATTATAACCAAATCAGAATTGCAGAAGAAGATCAACATAAAATGGCATTTACCACCCCATGGGGAACCTTTTGTTATCAAGTCATGCCTTTTGGCTTGAAAAATGCTGGCGCCACTTATCAACGCGTAATGACTACCATATTCCATGATCTTCTAGATGTCATAATAGAGGACTATGTTGATGATATCCTAGGAAAATCCAAGACAAGAGAATCCCACATTGATGTCCTTACCACTATTTTTGATAGGTTGGAGAAATACAAAGTGTGACTTAATCCTAAGAAGTGCATATTTGGGGTCAAATTAGGCAAATTGTTAGGCTACATTGTGTCAAGAAGAGGTATTGAGGTAGATCCAGCAAAAGTGAAGGCCATTATGGATATGCCTCCACCTACCACATTGAAACAACTCCGCAATTTTAAAGGAAAGTTAGAATCTATTAGGAGATTTGTGTCACAACTAGTAGATAAAGTTTATCCACTTCAGCATTTGCTTCGCAAAGGAAACAAGTTTCAATGGGATTGCCTATGCCAAAGAGAATTTGAACAAATTAAGACATATTTGGCTAATCCTCCAGTTTTAGTACCTCCAGTCACAGGACAACCATTGATTCTATACATTTTAGCTACTTCAGTTGCCTTAGGAGCACTTTTGGATCAATTAGATGATAAGGGGAATGAGCAAGCCATATATTACCTTAGTCTAACACTAGTTGGCTATGAGTTAAACTACACTACTATTGAGATAGCATGTTTCACTGTAGTCTTTTGTACGCAAAAACTACGTCATTATATGCTTAATCATACTACATATCTCATTGCCAAGATAGATCCACTCAAGTATTTGCTATCAAAAGCTGCCCTCATTGGTTGAGCAACAAAATGGGTCTTAATTTTAAGTGAGTTCGACATTGTTTATAAGGATCGTAAGGCCATTAAAGGACAAGTAATTGCAGGTCAGCTTGCTAAAGCTCCTCTTCAAGGGGACCATCCCATTGTAGCTAATTTTCTAGATGACACAATTATGACCTTAGCCCCTACTACACTATGGAAATTATTTTTTGATGGATCCTTTACACAAAAGGGATCGGGGGCAGGAATTTTGTTTGTGACACCACAAGGGGACCTCATTCCAAAGTCTTATAAAATCTCATTCCCTTGAACAAACAATATAGCTGAGTATGAAGGTTTAGTCATAGGACTACATCAAGCTATCAGATGGAATATCAAAAACCTTTTTGTCTTTGGAGACTCACAATTGGTCATTAAACAAGTCACAGATGAATACCACACCAAGGATGAGAAATTGTTGCCCTACCACAGAATAGTTGAGGATCTTAAGCAACATTTTACAGAGATTGTTTATCAGCAGATTCCAAGGGCTAATAATAAAGCAGCAAATGCCATGGCTACTATTGCCTCTATGATTGCCATGCCTGAATATAGTCCTAAATGTGAGTTTCTCATTGAGAATCTTTTAACTCCTACTTATGAGCAAACCGATTCAAAGTTGGTGTGTGAGATTGTTGGTCTTGAGTCTCCATGGTACGCTGACATCTTTTCCTATTTACATCACAAAACCATTCCCATAGCCCTCACCCCAAATCAAAGAAAAACCTTCATTTGCCAAACCGCCCGATATACCATCCTAGGTGACACACTTTGATGGAACCCTCCTCCGATGTCTTAGTTTAGATGAAGCTCGAACGACGTTAGAAGAGGTTCACTAAGGGATTTGTGGTGCCCACTCTAGCGGCCTTATATTAGCAAAAAGGCTTCTTAGGACAGGTTACTATTGGCCCACTATGGAAGCAAATTCATAACAGTTTGTGAAAAGATGTGTTCCATATCAGTAGCATGGTGATTTGATACACACTCTCGCCCAAGACCTTCAGGCCACCATCACCCCATGGCCCTTTTCCTGCTGGGGATTCGATCTTGTTGGTCAAGTATACCCAAATTCCTCAAATGGGCACAAGTACATTATTACTGCCACTGAGTACTTCACAAAGTAGGTCGAGGCTATTCCATTAACCTACATCACTGGAAAATAGATTTTTAAGTTCATCTTGAACTACATTATTTGTCATTTCAATATACCTAAAGATCTCATGACTCATAATGGAACCCCTTCAAAAATTAAGAGGTTTCCACATTGTGTAGGAAATTCGAAATCACCCAGCATTTTTCCACCAGATACTACCCCCAAGGCAATGGCCAAGCTGAAGCTACCAATAAAACCATCTTGAAAATACTAAAGAAAATCGTTGATGCAGTTGGCCATGATTGGCACATCCAAATTGCTCCCACCCTTTGTGCCTACCATACCTCCATCCACACCCCCACAGGAGCCACCCCATTTTCTCTTGTTTATGGTTCTGAAGCTGTCTTACCCATCGAAATTGAGCTCCCTTCCCTCAAAATCTCTCTCAAGAATTTGATATCCGAAGAAGAATATCGAGTTGCTTGCTTGCAAGAGCTAGCATTCCTTGATGAGAGACGACTGAATGCCCTAAACCACCTCTGCGTGTATCAAAATTGCCTTCAACTTCAATATCATAAGAAAGTCAAGCCAAGAAAATTTGAAGTGGGTGACTTAGTTTTGCAACATAATATGAAGAACCTCCAGAACTATGAAAAAAAAGGAAATTTGAGGCAAATTGGCTAGGTCCATTCATTATTACAGCCAAATATGGTTCTAGGGCATATCAGATTGCTACTCCAAAGGGAGATTTGCTCCCTGAGCCTATAAATATCCAGCATCTCAAGCAGTTCTATGCTTGAGCCTTTGTAGTTCCTGTACAGTGTTTATAGTCCCGCAAAAATCCAAAAAAATCAAAAAATCAAAAAATCCAAAAAAATTCATAAAATGTTTCTGAAAAAGGTATGGTTCGATCATTGTCTATAAGGCTCATTTTGCTCCACTCCATTCCACCATTCCATTTCCCTTGTGCAAAGTCTTATCTAGCCTTTTGTGTTTCATGCATCCAATAAAAGACCTCTTGTCTGTGAGGCTTCGCTTCACTTCCATCTTTTGAAAGACCTCTAGTCCGTGAGGTATTTTTTCATCGAGTGATTGTCACTCCTATTACACTGAGCTTTTTCACAACAGTGACCACACTTGGACTTACACAAAATCACCATTTGAGACTTAATGATTCAAGAAACTTGTTCGCTTCGTAGATCTTTCCAGCAACACATGATTTTATGATCATTGACATTTCGACTTGACACACTTTTATAGGATGAATCCTTCCTATAGGTGACATTGCGACATTCACTTCTAGACCTAAGGTTCTTGGCAGAAACTGTGGACTGAATGACTCCTTGGTCATGAGGTTTCTTTTTGGTTGATTTTATTCTTTGTGTGTTAGTGAAAACCTTTTATGGTGCACCTTGATCTTCCATATTTTGGTTGTATCGGAATGGTTGTCATTGACTACACATCTTTTTGTGGTATGATCTATTTTTGAGGCATTATTTCATATGTGTTAGTTTCAAGTTATGCTAATGCATTGCATAATGGGGGCAATGGGTTAGCACACGTCCCACCAAATATCCCTAAAAGACTTTGGGTGTGTCGAGACCTCTTTGTTGCATATATGACATTTGATCCATCATAACTATGCGAACTACACCTATCGTCCTAAAGTCTCTATGGTTTTGTATGTCTAGTCCATGCAAACAAGTCATGTCATTTATGCTTCTATAGAATATAATGCATAAACTCATTTGCAAAATTAACTTAAGGTGTGCTCTCCATATGAACACAACAGAATCTCTTGATATCATGTAGTTAGGATGCATGTAGTATAGGGTTTCATATGAATCGTGCTTGAGACAAGGTTCTATTTATTTCCCCTCTCCTATGCTATGTTACTGGGTTTCTATGAGTGTTAGTTTTGACAAATATTCATTTATTAGTTCATTTCCATTAGGTTGCATTAACTTCCTATTATTGCATTCATTCATTTTCCATTGCATTAGTGTTCATTTGATTCATCTCATTTAGTATTCATTAGACATTTTTAGTTCATTTTATTGGATTGCATTAGTTCATTAGTTGCATACATCACATCTAGGGGCATATACATCATCTCACATATATATAGTGCATCCATGTAAAATAGAACAATGCATACATCTCATAATCGCCAACTAATCTGCATCAAACACATGTTAGACATCATGTACATATGCATACATCATAGAAAACATCACATAGCATCATATCCTGCATCACAAGCATTAGTATCCACATCATATGTATCATATACATCCATACACATATACTCATCAAATCATGTCATGTATATATCTCAAAAAATAATGTTTGTACAGTCCATATACACATCATGTAGAATCATGTAGTACAAATGCATCATCAAAAATAGCTGCATCTACACATATCTGTCAAAACACTGATCACTATATGAAATCAAGTCACTGGCTATGAGGGCCCTACCTCCTGTATCCCCCCTCAAGGAGGTCTTTGCTATCCTACGGATTGCTCTGATCTGGCTCTGCCATCTGAGATCCATGAGTTGGCTCCCCTCTCAAAATTTGGTTGTCGTGGCTTAGCAGGCACAGCCTCCCTATAAAGTGACCTATAATAGGCTACCTCTCGTATGGCCCATGTCTCTGCTCGGCTAGCTGTGAGGGCCTCCTGCATCACTAAGACGGCTATCCTAGGCTGTACCATCTGTATGGCTATGTCTTGCTACCTGCGGTATCCGTCCAGCTGTGCCTGATGGGTGGCTTGCTTGGCCTGTAAGGCAACTACCTCCGCTCGGAGCCTCTCTACCTCTACTTGATCCCCCACCCCTATATGGGTGCCCTCCCCTACATCCACCCATGCTTGTAGGGCTGCTCAGGCCTCTTGTGCACTTTCCCCCCTAGCCCTCTACACTTGGAGCTTTGCCTGTATGGCCCCCATGGCCTACTCTAAGCTGTCTGCTCTTGCCTGCTACACCTGTGCTACCCCTTGTAGTCGGGCATCCTCTATCCATAAGCTATCCCTCTTGGCCTTGACCATATCTGGGTCCTCTCCCTGTACCTATCCCTATGGCGGTGCCTGTGGTGGTGCTTGCGGAGGTGACTACGGTGGTGCCGGTGCCTGTGCCTGTACCTGGGGTGCTATCTGTGGTGGCCCCTGTGCTAGTGCTGGCCTTGGCCCTCTCCTCGCTCAGACTCTGTGCTCGTGTGGTCCCTCTTGTGCTCCCTATGCTGGTGGTGGCATCATAGCTGCCTGCCCCCCATCCCCTGCTCCATCCCCCTCTCCCTATGCCTGCTCTTCTGGTGGAGGTGCTTGTGGCATTGTAAGCCTGACCTGCTAGTGGGCTGCTCACCACTATGTGTACGCTAGTTTCATATTTGCATCTCCCCTATCTTGACCATGCAACCATGGCACCATTGCCATCCCCATCCAAGAAGCTCAGGCTAATCGTATAGTGGTCCCGTGTCCCCATAGCCGGCGATACTCTTGTGACACCACAGGATATAAGAATTTATCTGGTACTGTATCTTGTACCCTACCAAATTGTCGTCACACCTGAGAGGGCATGTAGTGCATGATCACATGCATAGATCACCCAATGATCCAGTAATCCATCTATGTGTACAGGAGGTACATCTGATCCTCCATGTCATCCTTGCCCCCTACTACCAGTGTCTGCCCCCACCGCTCTACCCCGTCATAGGGAGCCCACTTGAACATGATGATCTCATCAATGCACCAGTGCCAAAAACCTATAGACTATATCGATGTATATAGAATAGGAGGCCAGTATCTGTAAGCATATGGCTCCCCAAGCTACCTAGTCTCTCACTAAGTGATCGGCCGTGTGACTCTAATATGCTCCAATGACCAGACCATCAATAATGTTAGTCCTGGTCCTATCGTGTGTGGGGTTCGATATGCACACATGTACAGATCATGATATAGCTCGGCCAGGATAGTCTGCCCCCAATAGTAGGCTACTCTTTCCTCTTGTAGCAGAGTGCTCAACACTCGTGCCCACCTAATCAGCCACCCGTGTCCTGCATGATCTGGCAGCATCTGCCATATCAGTGAGGCTAGGTATACTGCCAGCCTCGGTAGTCTCTTCTCTAGTGCACCCCTTCATGACAACCACGATCACTGGATGGGTAATCGTTGTCGATGTCTGCCAAAGTGCTCCCTCAAGAGCAGATCTGAGCCCTCCAATACATACTTTGGGTAGGCGCCTCTGATCAATACTCGTAGAATCTGCCACATGTCCAAGAGTGTGACTATAGCCTCCCCTATTGTCAGATGGAAGCTCCTAATCGACACGTGCCATCACTCTATGAGAGCCTATAGCTATGCTGAGTGTGCCGTTAGATCTAGCCACTCATGAATGCACTCTAGCCTACATAATTGCATGTGTCCCCAGTCCGCATCTGTCAGTCTCTCCTGTATCGCCATGATTGGAGGATAGTGCTCCCTCAACCTAAACACCACGGTGTCCTCCTGCAGCATAGACATGCAGAGCATCAGTTTTGCTAGCCTATAATGTCCCTAGAATGGGGCATCTTCCCTTGCCTCCTTTGAGTCTAACCCAATCGACGTAGCCGCTAATTAGCGTAGACACCGATATGCAAAGACGTTGATTAGCAGAGATGTTGATCACCGTAAACACCAATCTGTGGAGATGCTGATCGGCGAAGATGCTAGTATCTAAGGACGACAATGTTCTGTCGTCTGTAGAGATGACGAAATTTTCTTCATCATCTCTGCTACCCATTGTCATCTGCAGAGATGACAAAGTGAACCCTGTCATCTCCGCATCACATTTTCCCCCTTTTGGCATCCGTGTAGACAATAGGATGTATCCTGTAGTTTCTACAAACGATGAAGTTTCCACTTTGTCATCTGTGTAGACGACAGGGTAGAGATTGTCATCTCTGCTCGGGCATCTTTTTTAGTGCATTTATAACATAATAAATGCGCTAGTCTATCCTAGCCTACCAAAACATGAAGAGGATCAGATGACTTACCGGTGGGCCCATCTCGCCTACTCTCTTGTACTCTCGAATGCACTCACCAAGCTGCAAATGATCAATAAGGTCCATATCTGCTCTATATGCTTTGCTCGCGGTGTGACAATGACCTTCTTTGAGCCCCTCAGAGGCTTATATAGGCCCCCCGCAAACCCTGTTTGAGCCTCGCTCTTTCCTGAGCCATATTCGTCCCCTATTTACTCGCAAGTCATGTAAATGTTGTCATTTATTCTTTTTTTTCTTCTTTTCCTTCTTTCTTAAGACCTTTTTCATGAAAATTTTGAAAAATTTATTTTTTTCGTAATTTTTATGAGGCACCCTTGTCCTCTGTCGTTGCCATAGGACTCCCTCCTTCTTTGGGGCAACCTATATATTTTTTTCTTTGATATGATGTCATCCTGACACCACATCAAAGAGGGGCAAAATGTAGACGCTTAAATCGTCCCTAAACACTATATTAATTAATTTTAATATTTCCTGTGACATTGTAATTAATTATTAATTAATTAATTAATTATATTACTCACATTCCTCTACTTATTTATTTAAACTAATTAATTAAATGAGTTCATTCTCCTAAGTATTTAAATTATTTAAATACTTCTAGCCTTAATGTGTTAAATTAATTTAACACATGATCTTCCATCTTTTCCCCCTTTTAAGTAAATTTTATTTATTTAAATTCTCACATCCTATTAATTCCTCTAAAACTATGATTAAATTAAATTTCATTTAATTTAATCTTAAGCCTAACCTAGAGCCTAGCCTATAACAATCATTTTTATTCTTTTAAGCCTATTTCTTCTCTAATCTCACTTAATCATTCCTAATCATCTCTCTAATCCCTCTCATTAGCCTAAGAGTGTGCTCACACATGTGTGAGATGGCATGCCTACACACTCTTGTCTCCCACTCTTCTTCTCAAGTTTGCTCACACATGTGTGAGAAAACTTTGAATTCTTGACTATTTGCATGGCTTGCATGTCACCTTATGTGGCATCTACATAGATGCCACCTCACCAAGCCCTCCCTCAAACCTATAAATAGAGGGCTTGTCTCAAGCATTTGCATCTCTCATTTTATTGCATTTTTATCATGTTGGTTTGAGATTTGAGTTTGCATTCATAGTTTGAGCTTTCATGGTAGTTTGAGCTTGCATTAGTAGAGTTCTCATAGTGATTTTGTAAGTTCATACTAATCATTCGGTAGCTAATTTAGTTTGCATCTTACATTGTTCATTTAGTTTTCTTCATGCATTTGCATTTCCATTCCATAGCTTACATTCTTAGTTAGTTTTCTTTATTGCATATCATCTTCATTATTGAATGCTTTCAAGAATGGCTTTCTCTATAGCCATTTTTTGAAGTGTTCTTCATCCCACATAGCTTAGGATCTTAGTCCATTTTCATTCACATTTGCAGTCACACTTTTACTCACATACTCAAGAGATTAATTTATTGTTGTGTTTGGGAGAGCACACCAAACATACCCCCATCTTAACACACCAACAAGGCCTCTTGTGGGTGCCTTTGTTGAGCTGTAGAGGTGGTTGGAAGATTGGATTTGTTAGTTGCTTAGAGTTGCAAAACCCAGGCAAGCATTAGTTAGTATTTGTTCCTTTCTTTTTGATGAATCTTTGATGCACTTTCAAAGTTTTTAACTAATGTTTGTTAACCCATGCTCCTAACAGATCACATTTTCTAGCACACAGTAGAGATGTTTTCATCAATGCCAAAGAGGGAGATTGTTGGAAGCTTACAATTGAAACAATTGTTGTTTTGTCATTGATGTCCAATCTATTGAAAAGACATATTATTGCCTAATCTAAATGTCATATCTATTTGATTGATGAAGAGGATTTGAGAAAGTGTTCATAACAATAGCACCTAGAGGAAAGGTTGAGTTATGAAAAGGAAGCTACAATACAAAATTGATTAGTTAGACACTGATGAGACAAAGTGATTGTTTATGTCAAGCCAAGTCGAGAAATAGAGTAAAAGGCTAAGGAATGTCAAGTGATGCTAGCGTCAACCAAGCCACAGTTAGTGCTTAGAAAATCTAGTGTTGACCAAGTGTTATTATCAATCGAGCAAGATTGTTGATGCAGAGCTAGAAGATTTACAATGACCAAGTAACCAAAGATGACAAAGTGTTAGTATTTAAAGATTATTGAGTAACACTATTTAGAATGAATTTGAGGAAATCATGAGATCTAGATGTCTCAATTGATTTGTTGGGAGATGTAAACCATGTTGAAGATAAGATTCATGAGTTAGATCATTAAATTCAAGGTGAGGATTAAGTAAATATTTGAAAGAAAAATTCCAAAGAAGTTCCTAGAAGAGGATCAAGAAGATGGACAAACACAATGAATCGTCTTGAACCTAATTGTAAACCCTAAGATCTAAATTGATCATGGAAAATGATCAAGCAAGAATTGCCTATTTAAAAAGGTACATAGCTAGAAAAAAAAGGAGAGTGCGGGTGCAAGTGTATGAAAGAGACACATATCGAAGAAGGTTGATTAGAGATGCACAAGTGTGAGAGTGAATGTGAAGCTAAAGGAGATTGCTTACACAGATGTTGCTGATATTGATAAGTGAAATTTGAGCAAGAAGGCTTAAGCTTTGTTGGAAGGGGAAGACTAATTTATTGAAGGGTTGCTAAGAGAATCAAGAACATTGCTGACAGTTGAGAGCTTATTAGTAACTCAACACATGAACCGAATAGAGATCTAAACTTGCAAAGTGAGTTGTAATCATATAGATCAAAACCCTATTATTTTCTTTCTAATAATTGTAAACAATTTGTATTGAAATCCTTTTAATAGAGGTTGATCTATTAGTCATTTGAAAGTATTAACATTCTATGTAAATCCTTTCACAAGGTGACCTTCTAAATGGAATTATCAAACTCCTCTAACAATGTCACTTCGAAAGAGTTAAAAAGTGGTGACATGTTGCTAGTAGTTTTTCCCAAATTGGATTTTCACATAAAATCTTAGTGTCAAATCTATGTTGAATGCTTAGTTGTTCAAATGGTACTTAAGGACCTTGAGTAACATATTCATCCCCCCTCCCCTAGTTATTCTAAACATATCTATCAACACATACAATTGAGATACCATTTCTTTCGATCAGTTTTGGATGATGGTTAGTTAATTTTGAAAATGATAAATACATATGAAAATCTAGTAGACATGTTTACAAAGGCATTATCAAGGGATACGTTAAACTCTTCTTCAACTTTAGTTGGTATTCTAGACTAAAAACAATAAAATAGAAAAATAGAGTCCAAGGTGGTTCTACATTCTAGTGGGAGCTATAGGTTTTCCAGTTTTATGATCAGTCTTCAAGTGGCAGATCATTGTTGTGGAGTCTGATTGGATGAACTTCGTATAAAAAAATTCAAAAAATGAAATTGTCTTACCTCTCCAACACTCTCAAGTGTAGGCCAATAAGGAATAGCTTTTTACTTTTCAAGATTTATCTTCAAACCATCAATTGAAATAACAAAACCAAGTTACACAATTTCTTCATTCATAAATGAACATTTCTTTAGATTAATCAATAATTTCTCCTCATTCAATTTCTATAATACTTGTTTGATATGTTCAAGATGTTCTTCTTTAGTTTTACTGAATATATAAATGTCATCACAATATACAATTACAAAATTACCCAAGGATTTCTTTATCACTTCATGTCACAAGTCTCATAAAAGTACTAGGTGCATTTGTTAAACCAAAAGGCATAACCAACCACTCTTACAAACCTTCATTAGTCTTAAAATGTTTTTTTCATTCATCCCCTTCTCTAATTCTAATCCAATGATATCCACTTTTCAAATAAACCATTTTAAAATACTTTTCTCCACTAAAACTATACATTGTGTCATCCATCCTAGACAAAGGGAGACTATATTTCATTGTTATCTTGTTTATAGCTCTAGAATCAATGCACATTATCCATTCTCCATTCTTTTTAGGTGCTAATACAACATGTGCTCTAGAAGGACTCAAACTTTTTCTAATCAAACCTTTCTCAAGAAACTCTTGCACTTGTCTATTCAGTCTGGCCTTTACGTCAGGTGCCAATCTTTGCGGTGCTTTATTAGGAAAACTAGCTCTCTGTATCAAATCCATACAATGACTTATGCTTATTACAAGAGAAAAACCATTAGGTACATTATTAGAAATGATGTCTTGAAAATTTTCCAATAAAGACTCAATCTTAGGTGCATTTTCTAACTCATCTTGTTTTTTAGTCTTTATAGGAATCAAAGAAAAACAAACATTATGTTCCTTCACTTCATTACTAAATTGATTACCTTCAACCAAATATACTTTGAATATGGTACATTAATTTTTATCAAGATTTTCGACCAAAGGCAACAATACTTGTTTCTTTCCATCAACCTAAATAGTATACTTATTCAATCTTCCATCATGCAAAGCTTATCTATCATACTACCAAGGTCTACCCAAAAGAATATGACAACAATCCATAGCCATAATGTCACACAAGACTTCATCATGATAATTCCTAATATTTAGGAATTGCTCACTTACAATTAATTTATGCTTCTTATGGATCCAATCAACATGATAAGGCTTAGGATGTCTCTATCTCTAAAAGTGTAATTTGTTAACCTACTCCTCAGATGCCAAATTATTAGAACTCCCACTATCAATGATTACCTTGCAACATTTCTACGCAATCTTACATCTAGTTTTGAACAAACTTATTTTTAAATAAGATTCTCCATCAACTTCTTCATTCCAAAAGATTCTTCTTAACATAAATTTCTCACCCTTTTCAAATTCATTAGATGTTTCAACAAATTCTTCACAAGCCAAAGTGCTTGTGCTATTACCTCTAATCTTCTTTACAGAGTTGGTACATCCAAAAGATCTATGTCCTTCTTAATTACATTTATAAAAATTACCTTTAGACCAATATCTCTCCTCTTTTTCCACCATTATTATTCTTAGAGTAACCGGTATAGCTACCTCTAATGTAAATTACCTATTTTACAAGTAGTTTCTTCCTTCCATTTTGACTTTCCTTTATCTTGCATTGTATTGTTAGATCAACTACTTTCTCCATATGTTTTGACTCTACTTCTTTGAAATCTTCCACCTCTCCCTCTTTGTCTTTGATCATGTCTCTTCACCAATATTTAGCCTTCAGAATGTATTAATATCCTCAAACCATTTAGGTATCTAGCCACTTTCTCAACTTTATCATCCACATGTCCAGATGAGGTATCCAACTTTTAGAATTCCTTAGTATTTTCTTTCAGACTTGTGTCCTTTTTCCACAAATTTTGCATCTTCCTCAAAAAATTAACTTGATAATCTATAGGGAACAACTTCTTCATCTTTGAAAATGATTCTACCAAAGTGAAGCATGATCCTTCAACTTTGTGATTGCTATCTTGACTTTCTTGTTATTAGGGGTTCTTTCATACTCAAAGTATTTATCCATCTCAACAATCCAATCCAATACTGCATTAGTCTCAAGTCTTCCATCATAGCAAGCAACTTCAAAATAGGTCTAGAGTTAGCCCTAGAAAAAACTCTCAAAAGCCTTTCTTCATCTTGTTCAACCTCATGTTCAAGATTAAGATTAGGTGTTGCTTCTTCATCATCACTGACATCATCAATATGTACACTTCTTCTCTGGGATGTCTCTTTCAATTCTTGTTGCAATCTACCTCAACATATCCATTATAGCATTATCTGCATTTCCTGCTACCTTGAACCATTTTGATAATAGTTCCTATAAGATCGTAACCTTCAGTAAGCTATAGGTAAGATTTCAGATATGCCATGCTACATCCAATTCAATATGGTTCTCCACGATTCTAGAGAGAATGTATGGTAGGGGTAAGAGAGGAATAAAATAAACTTAAACCTACCAACATCCCCTTCTTAGAGTTCAACACGGAAGCTACACATAGAAATCAGATAAACAATGGAGAACATGAGACCAGTAACATTTTCATAGGTATACTTATTTAACTTCACTTACAAAAGAACAACACAATTGGTTGTGAGGCCCTCCAAGTTGTGGCCTTATATTGAATTAGAAGTACAATTCAGAGTTCAATTTTGAGTCTTCTATCTTCTACTCTCTAAGAATCTCTCTCTCCTCCCCTTTCCTGCATCTAATCAAGCTTCTTTTATAGCCTACTAAGCCACAAGTTGGCTAGTTGGCCATATAATTACACTAGGTCTAGTCTTGGAAGAGTAAACTGAAACCTAATAAAAGAAAAAAATGAGATCATGTGCACTTAAAGATTGGTCCACACATGTGTATTAGGAGTCGGATCCCAACTGCGAAAGATGCCATGCAAGCATAAGAAACTATGCCAACTAAAATGATATGCCTTGTTGGATGAAAACAACATGAAATAGAGGCTACAAAGAATGACATACTTAGGAAAATGATCTATCATAGGTCCACGAAATGATATTAGCTACACACAACAAGAAACTAGAAGTAGCAATGGCTACTTCAAAAACAACAAATTGGTACAAAAATATGATATACTTTTGGTTGATGCAAGATTGCTCAAAGACCCAAGATGTTCTTATATCAACTAGGCAAGCGAAGGGAAAGAGAATGGAATAATGTGAAAACTTGAAGCAAAAACATTTTGAGAGCTCAAATGATGAATAGTTGAGTCAAGATCTAAAGTATAAAACTTGAGATATGAGAAACTCAAGAAAAAGAATGCACTCGTAAAAATTGAGATGCAATCTATGGTAATGAGGATGACTACAGACATTGGGGATATGAAGAAGAATGAAGAGACTAAGTGAATCCCTAAAGGAGAGATTTGATGAGTTTAATATACTTGTGGGTAATTTGCAAAAATAAAGAGATGTTAAGGAAGAGCTTAGAGATGAATTAGTGATTGCAGATATTTACAAGTAAAAGTTTATAATTGTCATTGCATCCTTTTTGGGTTATTTTTTTAAATTTCCAAAGTCATGGTTATAAGACAAATGAATTCATAAGTTCTATGATTAACTCGTCCAAAAACAAAGGTTAGAATACGTGTTATGCATGCAATGGATTTTCTCATGTTGAAAGGGAATATGGAAAAAGAATAAATTTGATAATAAACAAAGGACAAATTATTGTTTTGTGCTTCAAATTCAATCAATATTGCCTTACTGTAAAGTTACAATTAAGAAGCTTTGGCAAAAAAAGTGCAATAAATAGGAAAAGAAACAAACCAAAACATAAAATTTAGGTAAGGGAAAAGTTGATTTTGAGGAAGTGCAAAATAAAATTATGTAGACATGGAGAAAGAAGGATTCTAAGAAGAAAAGTAATGGGTCCAAATTTGGTTCTATGGTTGCTATTTATCTTAAGGAATTAAGTTAAGGCCTTTGGCATAAGGGGAGGTGATAGACCAAATGTAACGAAACCCTTTGAATATATTAATTCCTTAATATTTTAGGCATGGAAAAGTTGTAGTAATTCAGCACAAAGGTTTGAGAGTTCCAACCAAAATAATTTGATGAATTATTGGAGGTGCATAGTCAAATTATGAGACTTAAGCAATGAATATGGTGTTTGAGAGTAATTAGTACATGGAAATTAATGAGAACAAAAAAATAGGCAAAGAGTAATAAAAAAGAGAATTTTAAGTCTAGTTTTCCACTTTACACTTGAGATTATAAAATTGAGTTTTTCTTCTACCGAATTCAATCAACACAACATTAATGAATTGATCTCAAGGTGATCAACTCACAAACCCTAGTTGCATACTAGGCATTTCACATTTCTCTAATTATAAATTTATAAATATAATTTTTTGAAAGATGAATGTTCATGTTATATTTGGTGTTAAGGAGAGGCATTATTATCAATTTAAGAAACACTCTTACAAGGAGCTAGAAGTGGATGAAAAGGTGTTACTATTTTTTGTTGGTGGGGAAGAGATTGCCTTGCTGATGCCCTCATTTAGGAATTAAACTTGAAAGAAAAATGAAATGTAAAGCATGTATAGAAGGAAGTCAAATGTAAATATTCACCTTGCTTGATGAAACCCTCTTCAATAAGAATTTTTGAATGCTTGAATGTTGTAGATGTTGAATCTTTAATAAAAGATGTAGTAAATCTATGGATGTGAATACACACAAAAATATGAAGAAGATATATGCCACAATGTAGATCTCCTCTCTTACGACCAACAAAATGCTATATCTTGAAGAGAAAATTCTCACAAAGATCCTTGAATATTTAAAAATACTTTGAATACTTAAAAATACTTTGAATTGTTTAGCTTGTGTGTATAGATGTCCTTGACATCATATTATGTGAAAATGAGGCACCAAGGATTCCTTTTATACTAGTGTTTTTGGATATCAAAAAGGAAAGCCAATGAGGTCACCCAAATTTATAAATTAAATCCTAAGATAAAACTTGCCCCAAGACCTAAGTGGGAGAAAAGAAAGAATGAGCACAAATGCATGCATGGTCTATAAAGTCACTAAAGGATGGGAACTAAAAGGCCTTAAATGATGGATGCTTCCATTATAAGATGGCACACACATGTTTCACAAAGGACACTAACATTATGATGTCTAGTTATACATCGTTAACTACTTTCCTCATATTACTTCTTGATTCCCATCAAAAGTCACCTCCACCCTTCTTTCGGATATTTCCATTCAATGTTCTTCTAAAGATTACTAGGTAGATTAACCATCATAACCCCATTAACAAGGGGATGCATTTCCAATTTTTAAAATATAGATTTATCACACTATTATTTGTTGGATGTGTATGTTTCACTATTTTGTGTTGCATATAGTTTTAGTTAACTTTTTAGGTTAGAGTAATTATTTAAGTGGGATAGAAATGTATGTTATCATATAAATATTTTTTTTTATACTTTTGAACTAGCTTCTTTTTAGTTGAAATGAGGATATGCATATACAGGGAAAAATATTTTACAAATTTTTTCGCTATTTTTTTGCAACATGTAAAATAAGGACCTTAATTTTTCATGAAAAATTGGATCAAAATAAATATAATAAAATTGACTATATCCAAACTTATATTTTTGGAAAGCTTATGACAAGAGCTAAATGTTTACAAAACCTAACTTCTCAATAAATTTGTTTGACCCAAAAAAGTAAAATAAAAGTGGTTTTGTTGCTAGCATTTTCTTGAGGGCATAAGATGTTTCCTTTCTTTTATGAACTAAGTAAAGGGGTTTTATCTATGGGGGTTTGATCTAACCCTATGCAATTGAAATCCTTCAAAAAAAAAGCAAGGCTTAAGTCATTATGTTTACAAAAAGGTATGCAATTTTATGAAAAAACAAGATGTACCAAGTTTAGAACTCATTATTGTGGGATTACCCATATGCATGCTAGTTTCCTAAGTGCCTTTGTGCACATTTTATGAAATTTTTTATATTCATAAACATATTGGCACATGACAATATTATTATAAGTTAAGCTCATTCCCCCATCTTTTATACATGGACGATTACAATATATGAATTCCCACATAATTATTCCTTTCAGTTCCTATATAGATGTGCTCTAATATATTAATCTTATCCACTTATTCATTACAACTATACATACACTTACCTATTTTAATTGTAAATCTTGCCTAGACATCACTATCTTTAGATCTAGGGTTATTTTTATAGGACTAGTGACCTTGTGGTCACCTACTTAAACCTTTACTGTATAAAACTGAAATCAAAATTTTGATTGATTAACCCCCTTTATTTTTATGTCTTGAAAAATGCTAGTATTGAAAGAATTCATTTGAACTTATTTGTCTTCCTAAAGTATCACGTATAATCCACAAGTCCTCTCTCAATCTAAAGTGTTAAAGGAGAATGACTAGGAAAAAATAGTTTTCATGTAATAAAATCAGTTAGAAATAAGCATGCATCATCTTAGGTTGTTTCTACAATGTCTACAATCTTATTCAAAAATTGGGGCATGGGCTAGGAGAACATCTTACGAAAGAATGGTCTAGCTTTCTAGGTATCCATGAATGCAAACAATTATTAAATGGTGTAAAAAGAAGTGTTTTAAAATATTAAGAGAACAACACCAAATCCACAATCATAAATGTTACCAAACATGTGGACCTAATTTAAAATAGGGCATAATTTCAAATTGGATCCAAAAACCTTCATTGATAGGAAGATCATGTTGTCTAGGTAGATTTAGTTAAGGTTCATAATCTTAATAAATAATGTTCCACTCACTCGTTAGTCTTTGAGCTACTTGACTCCATCCATTTTATTTATTTTCATGGCTTAGCTTTTAGTATAAGAAGACACTAACTGACAAACCAACCCATATTACATCTAGGTTAATCAATGCTTATATATAAACAATCTAATAGAGTGGCCTAAATTAGCCATGAAAAAAATGTATTTTAATTTTTCCTTAATACACAAAAAATAATTAGCATGGAAACATCAATATATTATCGAAACTATTAGAATAATGTCTCCTAAGTTAATGGTGACTTCTTGATATTGAACATATTTTGTATAACTTTCTATTAGTTATATGTTTATTTTTAGAACCATCCCATTTTTTAATTCTAGTAGAATGCTTTTGTTATTCATTAATAATCTTTCTATTATTTTACCATATATGGTATCAAACCTAATTTAACTATTTTTTTGATAACGAAATTATTAGTAATTTAATTTTCTCTTTTGAAAATTTGTCTTTGAAGTTTATTTTCAAAATAGTTTGCAATATGTGGATCTTTAGCTAAAGCTTTTGTAGACTTTTGGTAATTTTTATTCATATAAAAATGGAGTTTTGATTTGTTTTGTTTTTTTTTTTTTTTTTTTTTCCGTTCTTAGGTGTTGAATTCTTTTGTTCTATGGTTCTTCTTTTTTTCTTTTTTTTTTGGCTCTCAACACATTCTTTTGTTCATTTGTGGGGGTCGTATTTGTATTTTTGACCATTTTCATGGTTGTTTATCAACTCTCAACATATGTCATTTTATTTTTGCATTTTGGTGAGTTTTTTTCTTTTTCAAGACTTTTACAGTGTTTTTGTACGATAAGAGATTTGTTGCAGCTCTACACACCATTTCCAACCACATTACTATGTCTAGACACAAAAACATGACTTGTGGCTTCTTGTGGACATGATCCATGGATTTACAGTTCCTACAGTAGATTAGGTTGTTGATATTCTCTTGAGTTAAATTATTTCTATATTTAATAGTCATTTCTTGATATTGTAGGTGTTTTGTATAATAGAATGAAATGTCCCTTTTCTGATTTTTGTATGATATTTCCAACCTTTAATCAGATCTTTAATATCAAACAACTAATATCACAAAGATCCTCCAAATTTTTCAAGAAACCCCAAATCGGGTATGCCAGAAATGGTGCCAAAAGCTTCACAGCTTCACCTATTATTAATAAATCTGAAAATGGACATTTTTACAGAAATTTCAGCAGCATAACAGCCTACAAAATGACATTTCTAGATCTATATAGCCTTTACACAACAGCTCACAAATGTAGGACAAAAACTATGCTCATCGGGCTCCCGAAATTAACACAAAAATGCCCGAAAACACCACAAAAACACTAATAAACTATCTCAGAAGTTTAATCACGTCCCAATACATATATTCAGCTCTATTTTAAGAGCTTAAAGTCTGAAATACAGCAGCAACCAAAACTGATATGAAATGCTCAACTGAAAACACCAAACTCATGCAAAAAACACACCCAAAAACTCACAAATCTACACTGTTCAGCACAAAGGCAAACTCTGTATGAGCATGCACATGGAATGGCTTCAAACTCCAGTCCTTAGCCTTCCTAAAAACCTGCAAACTCTCGTTCTTGGGTCTCCCTAGAAACCTGCAAACTCCCGTTCTTGGGTCTCCTTCTCCACAGGTTTGGCAGCCTCTGAAGAATAACAAAGAATGAGCGAAAATCAAGTTCTGGAATGTGCCCAAAATGCCTCCAAACCCCCTTAAAAGAGGGCATAAATTTAACTCACGTCCAAGAGAGGTTAATGAAACATATTTTAATAATAATTTTCATTTATTAGTCCAACAGTTTCCAAAGATTAACTCCCTTTTTTCGAAACTTCACTTTCTTGGGCCTGGCCTGCCTTAGCAAAGATTATTATTTTTTAATTATTTGAAAAGGGGACATGACAAGTCCTCCCCTCCCAAACATTGCTTGTCCTCAAGCAATGGCTGAATAATAAACCAATCAATCCACCTGGATCCCAAATGTAGTCATGAACTATACTACTACCAATTAACACAGGCTCCTGCAATATCCTACAGTAAATACCATCAACGCATTCCACTGGCTTATACGGAATGTACAATCCAACTCTGCAACAATGGTGAATGCTCTCAAATGAAACTATACCAAGTATGGAGAATCCACACACTGTACAACTCCTGCAGTCAACACAACTCTGTAGATCATCAGCCACTGTCTCATAACCATAACTCCCATGCACCCTGGATGGTGAAAAGCCATCACAAGATAAACAACAAGAAATGAAACCCAAACCAAAATTTTCCACCATCAACTCCTCAACACAAGGATCAATTGCTAACTGATGTACATACCCTGCAATATAATGTTGATTAAAAAAACCAACCTCATTCAACAGCTCACCATGAACAAGTGATATAACCCACTGTGACTGATCACTAGCTAAGTCAGGAGATGTCATAGCCAAAGGAGTAGAATCAATAACAACACCTGCTGAAGCATCACTCCAAAACTCCTGCTCTAAGTCATGTATTATCAAGCTATCAACTGCAGGACCTATCGCCATGTCGTGACAATCACAACTATCATCCCGAGGCATCAAACTATTCCATGACTGATGATAAGCACTAGGAACCAAAGTACATCTCTGTATCATAATCTCATCAACATGGTCATCAAAGGTAAATTGATGAGCGTACCTCATAGTCTAATGCCGATAGAATGCACCAATCTTAGTCAGTGGCTCAGACTATAATCCAACTGAAACTAACTGCAATTGATCATTAACCATGTTGGAACTGACTACTACCTCCAAAGATATCACCAAGGGAGTAGTATTACTAGCAAGAACCATGCCAACTGTCGACTCACCAACATCACACATGATCTTTGATACATCTCTAGTCTCTGTGCCATCAGTACTAGAGGCCACCACCATGTCAGGCATACAACAATCTGCTACAACACCCAACTCAACTGAACCTGACTCTAGTGGGAATGAACCTAATATGCCAATGTTAGTATCAAGGATGGATGCATCTCCATCTCCACTATCTCTGACAATCTCGGCCATGGTCATCCTCGGATCACCAAACACCACAACTTGTGACTGTATAGAATCAGGTAAAGACTGCAGTCGCTCTAACTCCATGGTCACCTTAGCCAAATGAAACTGTGACTCCTTGAAAGCCAACCGTGTACTCTCAAGAATCTCAGAAGTCACCTCAAGCTGCTCAGTAAGCTCACTCACCTCATCTTCCTTGGCCAACAATGCATCATATGCTATACTACCCCACTCCATAAGATAATCTCTATCGGCTACCAACTGCATATAATTCTGTCTCAAAATTTGAATAGCCTCCCATAAAGAGTGGATCTCTATCAAGGAAAGATAACTGCCTTCCTGCTCATCACTAGTAGGAGAACCCCATCCATAAACTGCTAACAACTGACGAGCAGCATCGAAATGCTGGCAAGTGATTGCAATGTCTCGGTCACTAACTCTCAACTGATTAGACACATGATGGCACTGGCTTGACTGTCTCCTACAAATCTCCTTTGATGCACTGTCTAAAGTAGTATCCTCAAAGTTACTAGTCTCTAGAGTATTACCATCCATATCTTGTGAATCAAATCTAAAGCTCATATCAACATACGGAGTATCAAAAACATTAGCATTGATTTCCAACTCCTCTATACCCAAGGAAACTAAGTCTTCAAAACTGCCCACTGCATCCTCCTGGATGTCATCAATGCCAATATGATCCTGGGACTCATCTGTACACACTGCCAAATATGAAATATCATCAACACATTCCAGCAAGTATGGTCGACTGGATATATGAACAAAGCCCAACACCGATGTATAAAAACTAATACCAACATCGGATAAGCTCCTGGCACAAGAAAAGACAACACTGTACAATTTGTTAATCAAATCCATGGTAGCACCCAAACCACTGCTACCAAAAAGTGTTAATGATTTACAGTCAACTGAACCCCAAATGCCAATATAACAATCTCGAGTCCATATCTGTAAACTAGAATTAGCTGGTAATTCAAGCAAAATCCTGACTTGAGTAATATGACCAATACCAACTAACTCCACATACCTGTCATGATGAGATAATGTAGTGACAATACTGTCTTCACTCACCTTCAGCTGGAGGGATAAATCATGTGAAGTACTACAAGCCTCAACCTCATGTGATGAAGCATCTAACTGTGCCTGGTACTCTCTCTTAGAAAAGTCATGAATGCTCAATGTCTGCTCATCTACACCAGGTATCTCACCATCATGCAGAACAACATCCTCATAATCCTCATCTAAACCCACTACACTGTAGTCACTGCCTGTTGTAACTATACCATCCTGAATACCTGTGGCATCACCCTTTGACGACCTGTAAACAATTATCTCAATTTGAGTATCAAGTTGACCATTACTATCAATCTGTGTAATATCCTTTCCCACCACCTCCTGTGGAAGAGTAGAATCTGAGACCTCTACCTGGCTATTAGCTAGTTTCTCAAACTCCTCATGCAAGTTCTTGGGAATTGTGTCATCTGTCCTGTGAGAAAATCTGCGAAATAGAAATCTAGTCAACTTATCCACCTTAGCTGGGTCAGATAACATGTCATTCATTATACGGTGGTGCTCAACCAACTGTTTAGACATGTCATGGCTTATTTTCATAAGTTTATCTTGAATGTCTAAATAACCATCCTTTCTACTGTTTTGACTCTGACTATCAATTGTCCAAGATCGTTTCCTCTGAGACTCTGTACTATACCTGTCCATTCTGGATAAAGTAGAGTGTAACCCCAATGGGATATAACTTCTTCAAACACCAAGAACTAACATGCAAATGATTAGAAGTAGCATGCAACCATATATTTGGATATGCAACTGATTAGAAGCAACATGCAACCACCAAATTATGACATGCAAGATCTGGGTAGTTGTCAAAACTGACATGCAAGATCTGGGTAGTTGTCAAAACTGATATGCAAACTTCTACAACCACCAAATTCACCAAGAACTAACATGCAAATGATTAGAAGTAGCATGAAACCATAGATTTTGACATGAAACTAATTAGAAGCAACATGCAACCACCAAATTATGACATGCAAGATCTGAGTAGTTGTCAAAACTGACATGCAAGATTTGGGTACTTGTCAAAACTGAAATGCAAACTTCTACAACCACCAAATTCACCAAGAACTAACATGAAAATGATTAGAAGTAGCATGCAACCATAAATTTTGACATGCAGCTGATTAGAAGCAACATGGAATCATAAATTATGACATGCAAGATCTGGGTAGTTGTCAAAACTGACATGCAAGCTTCTAAAACCCTCAGGCTGGCAAGATCATGGCTCCGATACCACTGAAATGTCCCTTTTCTAATTTTTGTATGATATTTCCAACCTTTAATCAGATCTTTAAGATCAAACAACTAATATCACAAAGATCCTCCAAATTTCTCAAGAAACCCCAAATCGGGTATGCCAGAAATGGTGCCAAAAGCTTCACAGCTTCACCTATTATTAATAAATTTGAAAATGGACATTTTTACAGAAATTTCAGCAGCATAACAGCCTACAAAATGACATTTCCAGATCTATATAGCCTTTACACAACAGCTCACAAATGTAGGACAAAAACTATGCTCATCGGGCTCTCGAAATTAACACAAAAATGCCCGAAAACACCACAAAAACACTAATAAACTATCTCAGAAGTTTAATCACGTCCCAATACATATGTTCAGCTCTATTTTAACAGCTTAAAGTCTGAAATACAGCAACAATCAAAACTGATATGAAATGCTCAACTGAAAACACCAAACTCATGCAAAAAACACACCCAAAAACTCACAAATCTACACTGTTCAGCATAAAGGCAAACTCTGTATGAGCATGCACATGGAATGGCTTCAAACTCCCGTCCTTAGCCTTCTTGAAAACCTGCAAACTCCCGTTCTTGGGTCTCCCTAGAAACCTGCAAACTCCCGTTCTTGGGTCTCCTTCTCCACAGGTTTGGCAGCCTCTGAAGAATAACAAAGAATGAGCGAAAATCAAGTTCTGGAATGTGCCCAAAATGCCTCCAAACCCTCTTAAAAGAGGGCATAAATGTAACTCACGTCCAAGAGAGGTTAATGAAACATATTTTAATAATAATTTTCATTTATTAGTCCAACGGTTTCCAAAGATTAACTCCCTTTTTCCGAAACTTCACTTTCTTGGGCCTGGCCTGCCTTAGCAAAGATCATTATTTTTTAATTATTTGAAAAGGGGACATGACATAGAATCTTTCTATTATTTGTTTGTTTCTTTTTAGAAACATCTATTTTTTATGCTATAAGATTATATTTGTTCTTTATTAATAATCATTCTATTATTTCACTATAATCTACGTGCTTAACACAAGCAACTACCTTTTCTTCAAGACATCCAAGTTTATAATATTAGTACTTACTACTAGTGTAGCATTGGTGTTGGGGTACAATGCTATAAGTTTTTGGGACAAAGTGACAAGGGCCTCAATTTTCGGCAACACGGAGGAGGAGTCAGGGGTGTTGTCTAGTATACATATAGAAGTTGAAATGCTAGTTATGAAATGATGTTTCAATATAACATAGCAAATTGAAACATCCGAACATAACAAAATTGCAATATGAATTAAAACCAATGACCATGCATCATTATAAATATACAATATAAATTTTTCAAATTTTAATTTTTTTCATATCAACTTAATTTTATTAGAGAGTCTAGTCTAAGCGATTATATAGAGAAAATTAAAATAATAATTCAATATGATATATCTAAAAATTAAAAAACAATTAAAACATTAAATTTTTTATTAAAGAAAACTGAACCGTCATTGCAATTACGTTTTAATCCTCAACTCCATTGAGTGCACAATTTTCTCCCAAAAATTCTCCGTTAATAAACATATCCAGGTTGATAAATACTCTTAGCTCTTAGTATATTTATAGAAATACAAAACAAAAAGAATTCCTCAAACAATATTCATATGGGCACTGCCTATAGATCTTTTCATTTAATTAAATTACTGAAAATTAAAATTCAAGATGAAAAAATATGATGTCATGAAGCATGTAACATCATTAATTTTTTAAATTAATACCATTAAAAAATATAAGATAAACAAAGCATTAACGAATCTCCAAAAAACAAACAGAAAAACTGCAACAAAATAAAACTATTAACTTTTTATCAAAATAAAACTTGTTTCCTTTTCATTTGATTTGGTATGGTCTATATTTAGATTAAACAACGGTATTCCTTTTTTGAAAAGAATTAAAAAAATATACTTAATTGGGAAAGAAAAATGTTCTTGTATGATAAGACTAAACAATGCTCTGTTGCACAAAAGCTAAGAATTTTTTTATTGGGTTTCTCTACATATGCTGCTTTGATGCTTACTTTTCCCCATAGTGCCGAATAAAGTCCCAATTTGATTATTATTTTTTAAATGCTCCTAGGAAAACTTCATAATGAAAGGATGTATCATAAACAGTATTAATAAATAAATAAACATTATTTTTGCATGTTTTCTTTGCTAAGCAATCAACATATAAACAATACCAAATATCAATTCCTAAGCTACATGACTGTCTGTTAATTATTTTGAATATCTTCCTCATGAAAAGAATAATCAATAATAAATAACAAATATCAATTCCTAAGCTATGTGACTATCTTTTAACTATTTTGAAAATCTTCCTCATGAAAAGAATAATCAATAATAATAACAAGTATGAGCAAAATAGGTTAAAACAAAAAAAATGATAAGGTGAAGTATTGAAAAAAAGAATAAAGAAGTTTTTATTTGGTAGGATGAAATTTATGTATGTAAATATTTATTATCTATATTTATTCATTAATTTTTTAATAATTAGAAAGGCTGGAAAGATTGGTCTTAAAGTTATAAATAATAAAGAGTTTAGAATTATTTAAAATAATAAAAAATTAAGCATTAATGAATTTGTTTTTCAATTGGTTAGCTAAACTAGATAAATTATAATGAGAAAGTAACTAATAATGGATGGGCCAAAATGAATACTTATTATACATAGTATCGGTCTTCTATAATTGTGGAAAAGAGCCTAAAAGACTCTAACACACTACAAAAGAGTCTTGCCATCGACTAGACTACCAATTGAAAACAAACATAGCTACTAAAAATTAAGATCCCCGAGAAAAATAGTTTATTACCCACCATTGAAGAGCTTATATGGGCACATAAGAATAGGCAAGCATGGAGCATTGTCTTCTCACAAAGGTTAGTAGGAAGAATGATTTAATAGGTTTGTAGGAAGCATCATCTAACTAGGTTAGGGAAGAGAATAATGAGTTTCTCACACTTTGTGGTTTTCATCATTTTTCTAGTGGGTTCTCACAAATCATGTCAATTACAATTTTTTTTAACTCAAACTCAAGACCTCCCTAATAAGAAGTTGAAATGAAAGTGCAACTACACTTTTCATGTTTGAATCCTCTTTGAACTTAATTCTCCATGAAAAACACTTGGACCCTCATTTCCTACATAGTAAAGTATAATTGTATCATTCACTTGAAATGCTTTCAACAAGTCTACAGAGAGTCAAGATCTTGTTTGTTTGTAAAATATGATATGCTATGAAATATTACATTTGTAATACTTACGTGTGTCATTTTTTATAATAATAAAAAATTAATATTAAATATTTCAGCAATCTTCAGAAAAAGATAAATTAAAAATGTTAAAAAGCTGAAATCAAATTTTAAAAAACTTTGACCTATAATATTTTACATATGAAACAAATCATTTAAAAGAATCAAATCCAAGTTTCAAAAGATTAAATCATTTTAAATATTTTTGTATGTTAGAAAAGTATTTAAATAAGATATCACTTGATTACATTGTTGGACCCCTCCAATTTTATTAAATGGAAAATACCCTTCTTTTATGCACATTTAAAATGAGCTAGATCATTATAAAAATGATATATAAATTTTAAATTTACAATAAAATTATTTGTAATTCACATGTTGAAAAGTATTTAAAAAAATATCACTTGATTACATTGCTGGACCCCTCCAATTTTATTAAAATGGCAAATACCCATCTTTTATGAACATTTAAAATGAGCTAGATCATTATAAAAATTATTTATAAATTTTCAATTTGCAAACTTAAAAGTTTGTTTTCTTGAATGTATGTAAGGTAGGGAGAAAGGTAAGTAAATAATATATTTTGGAATGTTTTTTATAATGGTAACAAGATATATATATATATATATATATATATATATATAAAATTGTTGGACTTATTGTTAAAAAATTTTACGTGATTTTTATGGTAATATTTTTAATAAAATATAATTGATTCTAGTGGAACAAATAATTAATCAAATGATCATTTTGTCTACTTTATGATTTTCCTTCAAATATAACAATACTTTTTTGTCTATAACAATAGATTTATAATTTGATGTCACTGGAGGTATGAAATTGTAAATGTACAATTTAAAATTTTCTTCTTAAACTTTTGTAATTGATAAGTTTTTTTTTTTGGAGTTTAACATATTTATGTGTAATAGTGTAGTGATTTTGTTTTTAAATGAAGTATTTTTGTGGTTAGTAATTTAGAATCTCCAACCTTATTTATCTTCATCTCTTTTCCACTTGCTTTCAAAATCTTAAATTGAATTTTAAAGTATGAATCATGAAAAATATTAGAAATTAAATGACAATAAGTGTTCTAAAATGAGCAAATATAATCAAGATCACTGAGCATCTATTTATGATGGAATTTATGAATGAAATTGGTATTTTCAAAATCTAATTCTATCTTGCAATTTAGTTCCTTTGTTGAAATAGTATCTACATTGAATCACTAATATACCTAGCTAATCATTACCTAACATTGAAAGGCTTGATCTAATCTTTCTCAACATTTTGATCATTGTCTTTCTCTCATTGTGGTGAGGTTTCTGAGGACAACATTTTCTGGAGAAATGTTTGATGACACATGAAAAATAATTCTTCAAACTCACTCTTCTCTAAGTGAGTGGCCCTCCCACTCTCGAGGAAGGTTACTAGTCTTTGTATTAGTGTGTTGTCTATTTTGTATTTTGTTTTTTGACAAAATCTGTTTTGGTGGTGTGTTGTTAATAAGTTGTCAATGGGCTAGAAAAGCCAACACCCATAATTTAGTGTTGTTGTGTAAGGGTCAACCGCCATATTAGCTTACTAATTATAATAAAGAACATTCAAAGGCTTTGGATAATTTCATTTTATTTCAAAATGATTTTTTTTCAAGATATGAAAAGCTCTTTGTAAATGTTATATAAATTGATTGTGACTACAAAACACAACAGCAACAACTTCTATCAAATATAACCCATTCTTTAGATATAGAACTATGCAATCCTATCTGATTTTTTTCAATAATTTAACATTTAATTTTAGAACTGGCACACAACACCCACTAGATCTAAGTCAAACTTTTCTTACATATAAGCATTCTATTAAAGTAATTTGAATCACCTGAAAAACGGTTATTTATTTTTAGACAAAAACTTAATTTCCCTTGCATAGGAACTTTGACTCCTAATTCAAGTAGGCTGATTAATGGTTTACTCCAGCTGGTTAATTCAAGGTCAGAACTATAATTGAGGAGATGGTGGTGACTTCTGGGAAACCTTTCCCACTGTATGGGAATGCTTGCGTTGTCCATAAGAAGATATGCTTCTGTCGAAGGCTCTCACTTTCCATGTGAATCTGTTTATACAATTACAAATTTACTAGCATGAAAAGTTCTATATACGAAACATACATTATATAGATCATTGATAATCCTAAAATCTTATAAACTCATACGATCCTCATTTCTTGAAGACATCTACTTATATAATTAGAATGCAGTATTATAATAATAAAAATGTGGGTTACTACTTTGTTACGATGCCAGGCTCTTTCCATTTATCTACTTAAAACATAATATTTATCATATTCAAAATTATACAAACATTAGATCAAAATGCTCATTCTCATCACCAAATTTGAATATACAATGTTGAAGAGCAAGTGTAATACAACTATATGATAGAATTCAAACTATCAGTCAATATTATTATATTAGAAGAGTAAGTCAGAATCTGGAGGGCACCGAAGGAAGAAGGTAAGTATCAATAAATTAGCAGCAAAGCTGCAACAGAAAAAACGGACAACTGTTTTGAGAAAGAAAACTTATATGGTGTGTAATCTAATATAGTATGGCAATTGCCTTACATTGGGACCAAAATAAACTAAATTTGAGAAAGAACAATATATGATTGAGTAGGGCCTAGCTATGTATATGTTAAGATTAAACAATTGTCTCTTCCTTTGTAGAATTTTTCTCTTTGAGTTGCTCTTCATGTGCATCTTCATTTCTTATTGGCAACTCATCACTCTTCTGCTGGTCCTTTGCTTTTCCCCATAGTGCAGAATAAAGTCCCACAGTGATAAAAAATGCTCCTAACAAACTGCATATTTAAAAGATGAAACCACCAATAAAAATTATTAGAAAAATGAAGAAACAACTTGCAAATGGTTTCTAAGTAGCTTCAGTATTTTGAATGCCTTCGTTCCAAAATAATCAAAGAATAACTAGTGCTTAATACAAATTCTCAAGCTACTTGACTTTAGAAAAAGCCTATTCTGCTTAGTGGAATGCAATTTACTTTGCCAGGCATATTCATTTCCTTGGGCAGGAAACTAATATATATTATGGTAGTGTTTGAATACCAAATTAGCGTCTTTACAATAAAGTCAGGCCAATGACCTTAATAGCTTAAGGAATATATAATACTTTAATCAATAAGTTGAGAAGCAACCTTCAATAAGATTAGATTCTAATCCTATGCCAAACCAACTTCAAAATAGTTTTTCAACTAGACCCAAAAGGAGGGTTTGATTCCCATTGTTTTTGAATAGAGAAAATATTACTAATCACATCAATATAACAACTTTAGGCAATAAAAAGATCAAGATATTTTCTTAAAATTGAATTTGGTAGAAGAAGATTTGAATGAACACTGACCTTCCCAAATAAAGTGAGACATGGACAAGGAGAAATTCAAGTACAGCTGTTGATATTGTACATAGTGGAGTGAACACCCCTGCAAAGACAGGTCCTTTTTTCTGGATGCACCAAGCTTGTACGTAGAACCCAAATGCTGAGCATATGATACCCTGCACAAGTTGCACTTCAACACGTAAATATGGTAAAATAATATGTAGAGTTTATGGTTACTCATTATCACTGACATCAGAGTAGATATTTACGAGTATATGGACTATATGAAAGCATCTGCATTGCTTTTGACAGTCTTGTTTGATCTCATTCCAACTCCACCCATTATATGAATTCTTTTGTCAGATCTCTATATTTTTGTTTCACACATTTGTTAGTTATGGCTACAAGGATTCCTTTAGATAGATGCTCATTTATGATTTTGTATTAGTGATAGGCTGTAGTTTTTATTGTTCGTGGATTAATTTAATAACAATTGAATTAAAATAGTATATTATAAGCTTTGATTCATTTCATCTGAAATCAACTTAACTTCTCTAATAACATTTATCTCATCTAACTATTTAAAACATAGCATATGCTATACTTAGAATGTTCTATTTAAACTAAACCATTTTATAACTATTCTATTTTTTTCTCCATCTATGATGAAAGGATAAAGAAACGAGTCTTATTGTTCCATTGGTAAATGCTGTAACAACAGCAGGCAAGGAATGATGATAATGGAAATTCAAGTGCATCCATCAAGGACATGCTCGTTTAACCATCTTACTATACAAAAGATGAACATTTATATTTGTAATAAACTAAGAAACATTTCAGAAGTTCTTACAAAGTTTTGTATCATGGACTGCATCAACTTTAAAGAGATACATAGATGGAGTCTAGACTGGTATAGACCTACATTCAAGAGATAAAATTCTTAACTTGATAATTTGGGTACTATTTTCTGGCTGGTATTTGGGTTGTAACTGTATTACTAGTATGACTATTTGTCTGTGATTATATTGTACATGTCTCATCTAAAAACTTCTAAAATCTTTTTGTATTGACTTTGTATGGTTATATTTGATATAGATAGGTTTTAGTCCTTTCAAAAACCAATTTTGTTCGGTTGTGATTGTGTGAAGTCCAGAGTCCATCTAAAACTTCCTAACTTTGGACTGTTCTACATCATATGGAAAGTTTTTAGTCCCTTTAAAACCAGTTTTGTTTGACTCGATTGTGTTGTACATGTCCCATCTAAGAACTTGTGCTAATTTTGGACTGTTATATCTGATATATAAATCTTTTGGTCCCCTCACAACCAATTATTTCAGTTCCCTCAATACCAATTTATCTTTATTGTTTATTGAAGCATTGAAAAGATAAATAGATGAAGTGGGTATAAACCTAGGGTGAATTATTTCAACCTATATTGACCTAACAATGTGCAAGGCCAGCTTAGTGGTAGATTAGGATACGTAAATGTCACCCTATCAAGATAATTCATACAAAAAGGACTATGAATCAGGCTGAGTTATAAAACGAATCCTCTCATAGTTTATATGATCTCAGATATACATTTAGCAATACAAAAAGTCTTTTTTTTAAGCAACTCTTATATAGTGTTTTGCTAAAAGGATTTGTGACATTTAAAATGAGATTACCGAGTACAAAACGCTGAGAAGCTGAATATTGGATCTTATGGTCCACGCCACCAATTTCTTGTGATCACATATCAAACCAACTAAAACAGACTGAACTGCTGCAAAGAGACATGTGAGTGTTGTAAAGGATAAGTAAACCGGATATCTTTTTATAACAGGGCCCTGCATTCAATTCAAAAGACAAACATCAATATTTAATTGTAATGAATGACATAAAGGTGACGTAGGGAAATGATAAGTTTACCTGAAAGGCAATCCATGCAGACCAAGCTGTGATCCCCCCATAAACCAAGATGGAGCCAAGTGCCATGTTATAATCAACGGACTTTGGATTGGATCTTTCATGAGAAGATGAAGAAGACATTATAAGAAGAGGACCCTTGTAGAAGGTCATGATCATAGCGCCACTCACACAAACTATTGTACCAGCAACCTTTGCTTTTCCTCTCAAACTTCTAATGTCAAGTTTCTCCAATCTAAACAAAACCCATGTAGAATAATGTCATGTCAATTTGCTGATACTTTATCTACACTTGCATGTGATGCTACAGAGATAGGATAATGACTTCACCTTACAAAAGTAGCCATCACAAATGTAATTATTGGTATAAGGTTTAAAGCTGCTGAACCAAAAGTGGCAGAAGTGTAATAGACTCCTTGAAAGTAACAGTTTTGACTGATAGTAATCCTGCCAAGGCAAAGAAAAAAAAGTTGATCCAGTGCCCTAGTTAATTTACAAACCGGTGTCTCAGATGAAGATTTACTTACCCACATGCGAGCAAGAAGATATGCAGCAATATGGACCATGTCATTGGTGGCCTCTGCTTTCTGTAAGAAACAATAATCAAGTATAAAATCATGAGATTTCCACAGTTTTAATCTTTCTCAATTTGACTGTATAGAATTTTGTCATCATCAATGTCGCGGATCACATTCTATGGTTCACCATCAGAATGAAATAGTTAGAGAAAGGAACATGATAATGAATTAGAGAAAGGAACATGATAATGGATTATAGATTTGATTGTGTTGAATGATTTCATCATCGACATTACTGTTCATATTCTATGATCCATCATCAGAATGAGATAATTAGAATAGAGAATCATAATCAAATACCAATGATGATTAAAACATTCTACACAATCGAACCCAAAAAGATTATCAAACAAACTAACATTTATAGTCAGGCATTCAAATAGTCACACATTGAAACTAACAAAAAGTCACGCATTACAAAATTTTCAATTTGATTGTACAGAATCTGTTAACATCAGTGCTGCTGATCAGATTCTATAGTCCATCATCAGAATGAAATAGATAGAGAAAGGAACATGATTATGGATCATAAATTTGATCGACATTTCCGTTCATGCTCTATGATCCATCATCAGGGTGAGATAATTAGAAAAGATAATCATAATCGAATTGAATTTGAACATTCTACACAATTGAATCCAAAAGGATTATCATGCTAACAAATAATCACGCATTAAAACATTTGTAAGATTGGGTCTATGGCAGGGAATTGATACAAACCTTTCTAGAACATAAGCAAAGGGAGCAAGGGCCAATGTTGCAATTCCCTGCCTGTAAGTCACAAAAGCATACGGACTCAGTCCATCTTGCAGAGCAAGTCTTGCAACTATGTTCATTCCTGCATATGCCATTTGAATTACAATCTGTCCAACATATGGTTTGAGTTTCTCCATTGTTGAAACTAGAATTCTGAAAGGCTTGTATATACCTTCAAATATGGCTTCAGCGGCCTTTTATACACAGGTAGAATAACACTTTAATCAGATGAAATGAAACATATGGAATAAGTTTGCATTAAAATGTGTTTCACGTGCATTGACAAGATGGATCTTGTCTTGCATAACTGCACTGTTAAGGACGTAGAATTGTTGCCCACTCCATCTAGCAAAGTGAAAGTGGTTAATGGCCATAAAATTTGATTGTTTGGTGGAAAATTTTCTAACATTGATATGGCAAATCAACTTTGTCATTTGACTCAAATAAGTTGAATTAGTTTGATTTGTAACTTTGGCTTGCATCTATGTTGGAGAATAATATATTGTTTGCATCGTTTTTTTTGAAGTGGGTAATCATTCTCATCACCCCTTGTCCCCTAGTGAGGAACTTTCTGGTCGTCATTCATGTGATGCATCATAGTTTTTTATCAAGAAAATCATTCTCTTGTACTATTCTTTCTATTATTTATGTTAGGATTGTTATAAATGATTAGTATATGTTGCTTCTTTTCTATTTTATGATTGTTCCAAGTTTTGTATGAAATATTTGAGTTGTACATTTTGGTGGATTTCTTTTTCTTGAAATCTTATTAATAAAATACATGATAGGGACAATTTATAAGACATCATTGATTTTTTTTAGGAACATTATAATAAGAATTACAATATAGGTATTTTCTAAAATAATATTAGTATTCTTTTGTAAAGTAGTGTGCAATGATTGTGTAGGAAAAATTATTTTTATTAGATAAATTATTTTGTCTAGAACTATAAATCATAATGAAATTTTAAAGAGAAACTAAAATGTTGAATAGAAATATAGAGATAGAATAAGAAGAAATCAAACTTTACAAATAAATATGCCTTGACTAGACCCAAAAAAAAAAAACTCATGGTAAAGCATAAACCAAGCCTAATCCCACAGAGGCTTGATTCAAGACCCCACCAATGTACTATAAGTGGAGTCAACACTTGGCTTCTAAGGGGGATTGTTGAGCATCACTATTACATGATGGTAATCGTGGGAACTTGATGCAAATGCCTCTCTTAAGAGAATAATATAAGTGTGTCCAAAATACCTTTAGATTGTTTGTCAACAACCTAGATAACTCGATTGAAGACTTAATGCGATTGTTCACAAGAAGACCTTTGTTGCTTTGTATAAATCTATAGGTTGCAAATAGTAACAATAATAGCATTTTTTGTATTCTTTTCTTTTATGATGAAATGCAAGTTTATTGATGCAATTTAATCTATCTCCTATAAAGAATTCTTAATATAACCAGTTCTTCAAAGAAATCAAAAAGAGGTTAGGGTAAAAAGAATTTAAGAGAATTGTTGAAATTGAAAAACCTAAATCGATATAAGTTTTTTTTTTTTTTTAATCAGTAAACAACCAAGGCCTTGATTATATTTATTAATAAAATTGATAATTTACAACATAGTTTTCCTGTTCAAACAGACACTGGTAGGAAAGAACGAAGAAGAAAACCTCTAGTCTAGCCCAGGACTAAAGTCCTTTATTATTACATCATAAAAGGGGCATACCCCAGTCAGATTACTTCATATTTTATGTTTACAATAGTGAAGATTGCAGTATAAATCGATACACTCATCAAGGGAACTTGAAAGCAATTGTGATCAATTTTAGTTGAGCCAATCTTGCCATTGTACTTTATACTCCTTCCATTACTAAGTAGTGCACTTAACCCTATCTTCTTGACTTAGCAATCAAAATGGTTAGTGATAAAACTACAAACATCTTTTTTAATTAATAATAACCTTGGAAAAATAACCGAATATTTCTAATAGTTCCTACATTATTTAAAATAATTCCTACATCATGAAAATTATATTCATACCTTCACTAGCTTCTTAGAACATTGATATTGTTAATGTTGGATATCTTCCTAGCAATACCTAAAACCTCATATTTTGAAGTGATTCTAAACTTTGATATATTAGTTCATTAAGCTCATTAAACTACCTTTAATATTGTATTTAAATTGTGATGGTGAAAAAATTGACTTGAGGCTTGCCTAATCCTATACTATATTGTAAAGTGGGATTGAGCTGGAGAAAACACTATCTTGAATTATATCTAATATACTAGGCAATATAGTATTAAGATCTAAATATAGATCCTAACCTGATCAAAATCGAAATTGAATTCTAGCTATCTCAAATGAAACTTATTTAGTATTCCATCTGCCTAACCAAATCAGCTAACCTCTTGATCCAAAAAAAAGGATGTCAATAGTAAACCTAAGCTAGAAAATATTAAACATCATTACCAACAGACATCTTAAATGTCTCTTCTACCCAACGTGCCATTATCGAATAATTAGATAGATGAAATAAAAATAAACTACGATCCAAACCCTCAAATCTTTCAAATTAGGGATTCAAAATAGTGAGCTTTAATAATCCAATCTAAATCTAGATAACCTAGAGAAGAAACTCTAATCTGAAAGAAAGAATAGGAAGCCATTTCTGTAATGACTAAAACATATATCCAATTCTTAATTCATTTAAGATCCTGATAACCATAAACACAAAGAACCATTTCTATAATGATTAAAACATATATACCATTATTAATACATTTAAATCTTGTTACCCATATCACAGAAATAAACCCATCAAAGAGAGAAATATTTGTGTTATAGTTATAAACTATTCATACTGAGCATAAGTATACATTGATCCATGACTATTGACTATATACCACTACCAACCTTTAAGTCATTATCATTGAACCAAAACCCTAGGATAAAGTATTTGGGACCTATCTCTAGTAGTAAGATTAAAGGACCCAGAACACAGAACTACTACCAAAAAGTAACAGGCAACTATAAACATATAAACATTACATAGGCCCATACCGAGCACCTCATGCAATTACCAAACTAGAAAACATAGCCCTAGTACTAATCCACCTATTCAACTTCCAAGATCAAAAGAAAACTACCCAACCCCACACCAGAGAGCTACTTACTTCCAATAAACCATAATGACTTTGGAGATGTCATTTTGATTCTCCAAATGAAAGTTGGGTGGGAATTCAAAATCAAACTTTGCCCTGCTAGTTTTCTCCATATTTGGAGTGCAAAACTTTAGGGCTTCAAAATTATCGAAGACCACCCTAGGCTGAATGTATGCCTTGAACACATTTAGGTAGTTGGTTAGCCATGATCTATTCTCCTCCTCAATGATTCCTCTCCATCGGAGGAGGAATTAGATACTGGCCTCCATCTTGGGCCATTCCTTATAAAAGGTTAGATTTTCCCAAATTACAAGTGAGGGTCGATGAAAGGCTACCTCCAAGTCTAGAGACCCCAAAGGGAGATCCATATGCTTCTCTAGAAGAGGAATGCACAACTTATCATCTATGCTTCAGACGGCTTGTTTGAAAACCTTCCTCCAAGTTGGGTTGAAGATGTTGCAGCAGAGTCTAGTCATGAGCCACAGGTCCACCCTAGCTCTTGCCATGCAACCTATAAAGGTTCCTATTACATCACTAGTCATCATCCAAGTATACTTATAGTCGAAAAACCCTTCTCCAATGGCTCTACTTATAGCAATCCTTGTCATGTCATCCACTGGTTTAAGGATTCTATTCCATCTCTCTAGTTTGACATTGCCCCAAAAAGCCATGGTTCAATTTTCCAAAGTATGAAATACGTTGATGTTTGTATCCATTCTCCACAGAAAGATTGTGCCCAATGATAGAGAGAGATGGTGACATCTAGAGAATAAAGGGAAATATCAGACGAAGGACCTAGAAGCCCTATCTGCCATAATGTCATAACATGATGACACCAACTAGAGTCAAAACATGGGCGAGATCTGAAGAAGGAACGATGGAAAACCAAAGGAATTAAATGCCACACTCATTAAAGGACGAGCATAAGAATAAAAGAAGTGATGCCACCCAGCTATATGATACAAAGATGACAAGTGGGAAATCAAAATTCAAAATAAATAAGGATAAAACTTATAAATTAATAAAGAAGTCAGAAAAGGAGAAAGAGGGGACCACTACAAGGATAATAAAGGATCCGATTTTAAATTAATTTGAAAATAAGGTTAGGGAGAGAATTACCGCAAACTATAAAAATATATAAAAGGCCTAAGTGTTAAATAATAACAAAGATGGAGATGTTTAAGATCCATCTTTAATAATGAAGGAGTTAACACTACCAACTCCTTTTTTTGCTAAATAATCCGCCTTCTAATTACCTTCCCAAAAAATGTGACATATCCAAGTTTCTACAAACCGATCTAAAAGTCCAAGAACTTCTTCTAGCTTAGAGTTAAGGACCCAGTTGGGAGTTGCACGTTTCCTAATTGCATTTAAGATGATCTATGAATCACCCTCAATGATGATTCTTGATAGTCCTAACTTATGACAAAGTTTTAGCCCTTTATCTAGGGCTTCTAATTCTGCTAGATTGTTGGAAGTTGGCTAAATGGACATGGCTTTTTTAGCAATTCATTTGCATGTATCATCATTGATCATACAACCAATAGCTATCATTCTTGGGTTGCCTCTATCTGCACTGTCAAAATAAAGTTTAGCCCATCCTTTCTGGGGGGAAACCATTTGTATTTTCCCCTAGCCTCCTTACTTTTCTTAAAATAGACAAGAGGAGGATTAATCAAGTTAATCCAATTATTTTTCATTTTTCCATCCTAAATAGAGAAGGAGCCTTCTTCTTTCATGGAGTTTCTGAGATGGGAGTTAACTGTTTCAACTATGCTGACTTCAATTTTTAATATCAACTCTTTTGGTTTCAATTCTGAGTCATAGAAAATATGTCTATTCCTTTCTTTCCAAACTTCCCATACCAGGATGGAAGGATTGATGTTCAAGATTTTATTATAAATTCCTTTAACCTAATTGGTAGGCCATCGTTTGAGGAGATCAAAGAGAGAATTTGGCAGAGGCATAGACCACCCTAACGTATGGTTGAGCCATTCCCAACATACTTGGGTAAATGGACATCTATATAATAGGTGATCCCCATGCTTGCTATTCTCTTTACATAACACACATCTCGAAGGATCCTGAAAGCCTATTTTATTAAATGTGTCCACCATCATGATTCTATTTTGGAATGCTAGCCACAAAAAAAATCCTACCTTCGGAAGATAGGTAGAGTTCCAACAAATATTAAGTGGAATTTCCACTTTATCCCATTTTTGTGAGTGTATCAAAGCTTTGTATCCATTTTTCATGCTATATTTCCAGTCATTTCTCTCGAGTTTCTTAGCTTTCCTATCTAGCATCAACTCTTCATAAAAAAAAATTTGTAGCTAGGTCCACTTCCATGCCCTCCAAAGGTTTCTAAATCCATCTAGATAAGCCTTCTGAAGTAATATTAATCTTGTAGTTACTGACTCTATTTACCCATAGATTGACTAATTTTTCTTTAAGATCCTTAAGGATGGAGCTAATCTCTAATGGGGGATGCCCATCTCAAGAATCCTTCTAGAACAGGGCCTCTTCCCCCTTACCGACATCCCAAGTTAGATATTTACTAACAAGGTGATGACATTTAGTCATAAAATTCCAACTCTTTGACCCTTTAGGAAGGGTCTTCGTTCTAAAAATTGAAAGAGGATCATTCACATTAAGATACTTATTATACATAATCTTTGCCCACTTGTGTTCTCTTTCCTTAAAGAGATGCCATATTAATTTAGCGCCTAAAGCTTCATTTTTCCATTGTAAATTCTTAATCCCTACCCCTCCCATGTCCTTTCATTTATAGATGTTCTCCCATTTTATAAGAGCCAATTTTTTATCTTCCTCACAATCATTCCACAAAAAATTCTTGAGTTTGGCCTCAAATTTGAGGAAAAGTCACCTGGGTAGAGGAAGATAGGAAAGAGGGAAGGTTGGAATGGTGGATAAAATAGATCTGATCTTGATACTCTCTCCATCCTTTGAAAGCCATTATCTTTCCATCTACCTAACCTAGCATCCACTTTTTCCAAAGTGGTGTCCCAAACCTTACTTGACCTCAAGCCTTTCTCTAGAATAATGCCCAAATACTTATAGGGAAACCGACCTTTCTTGTATCCAATGATATTACATATCTGATTTTCTACTATAGGTTTTGTGTTTATTAAATAAATCTCAGCTTTAAGTATATCCAACTTCTATCCAGAGGCCTCCATATAAGATTCTATGATGGATTTAAAGCCAAGTGCCTCTTTAACTGCTCTTTTGGCTAGCAGAATAATATCATCTACATATTGTTGGTGCATGATGTTGGGCATGTTTCTAGTGACAGTGATGCCTGAAATCTTTTGATTATCATGGGCTTCAATAATAGCTCTCTCAAATGCCTCAGCCATAATAATAAATAGGGAAGGAGATAATGGATCTCCTTGTCTAATACCTCTAGATGTTTCAAAAAAACCTTCTGGCATCTTGTTAATAAGTACCAGGAAATTTTGGGAGAAGATATAAATTTAAAAATGAGGTTAATCCATTGACAAGAAGAACCAAAAGCTTGAAGAACCTTATAAAGGAACCACCAATCAACCATGTCATAGGCTTTTTGAATGTCTAGTTTCATGAACATGCATGCCTCTTTGTTCTTGCAAGCTGAATGAATTGTTTCTTGGATGGTAAGAATGCCATCGAGAATGGATCTACCCGAAACAAAACCTTTCTATTCCTCAGATATTATTCTTGGTAAGATACTCTTTAATCTATTTATTAGAATTTTTGAAAAAAAATTGTAAATTTTATTGCATAGAGCAATAGGTCTAAAGTCTCCTAGGCTTTCAGGCTCCATCTTTTTGGGGATAAAAGTAATAAAGGAATAGTTGATTTCTGATAATAGGGCTCCACCTTTTCTAGAGGCTTCAATTGCTTTCCAAAGGTCAAGACTAATAATATCCCAACATTTCTGGAAAAAAAGGCCTGGAAACCATCTGGGCCTGGGGATTTATTAGGGTTCATATTAAAGACAACTGATCTAACCTCTTTCAAAGTAATAGGTTGATTTAGAACCTTATTATCTTTGGTTGTAATAATTTTAGGGATAACTTTGAGTAACTAAGCTTGAGCTACTCTGTTTGACCCTTCATAAATTTTCTGGAAGTGCTCCACAAAGACTTTTGCAATTTCACTTGGTTTGTCAGTTACGATGCCCAAGTGTTCTTAATGTTGGTAAATTTTCTCTTAGTCTTGTTATATAAGGTGGAATTGTGGAAGAATTTCATATTTCGATCCCCTTCATCTAACCATCTCTCTCTCTCTTGATTTTTGTCTCCAAAAAATTTCCTCTTTGAATAATATATCCTCCTCTTTAGCGAGTAATACTTTTTCTAACAAATAATTGTCATTATTCATACCTTTCCTGATTACTTCTAAGTTTAAATCCTTTAATTTCTCTTCTATTTCTCTTTTTTCTTTAAAAATGTTATTGAAGCATTCTTTCTTCCACCAAAGAACCCATTCCTTAAGCATCTTCATTTTGGAAACAAAAATAAACATCTTGGAACCTTCAAAATTATCTTTAGCGCACCAAACTTTAATATTATTGATAAAGTTAGGGTCTAGAAACCACATTTTTTTACATTTAGATGGATTCCTAGTAGGTTTATGAGGTTCCAAAAATTCAAATCTAACTGGGTAATGATCAAATCCAGCAATTGATAGAATGGAGGATTGAATATTCAAATTGTTGACATCCAAATCACCTTTAATGAAAAACCTATCTAATTTTTAAGCAATGCAAGAAAAATCCTTCCTCCTATTATTCCATGTGAAGCTTCCATTAATGAGTGGGATGTCAATCATTTTATGACCATTACACCATTCTTAAAAATATTTGGATGATTGGGAGATTTGTTGAGTTCCACCTGATTTTTCGATTAAATTTATAATAGTATTAAAAGCTCCTCCTACTAAGAACATACTATCCTTAAAATTGTTCATAAAAATATTGATTTCTTCCCAAACTTCTTTTTTCCCCAAATTACTTATTGGACCATAAACATTAATTAGAACAAGCCTTAAGTTTGATTTCAAACTCTAAAAACTACCACTGATCCAATTATTATTAATGCTTAAAATATCTAAGGAAACCTTCCTAGGGTTCCACAGTATACCTAAACCCCTTGAAGCACCTGTTGACTCTTGAAGGATAGAGCTCCAAAGACCTAGCATTTTATCTAATTTAAATCCTTCTATCTTAGTTAATTTTGTTTCCTATACTAAAATGATTTAAGAATTGAATAATTTAAGGTTTTGTTTTAGAAGCCTTTTTTTCTTAGGGGCATTTAAACCCCTAGTATTCCATGTAGTAATATTCATAATTCCTTGGGAAGGCACTTCCCCTTTCCGATGTTGAGTAGCTTATCTATCTTTTGTTGTTCCCTGTTGAGACCATCCACTTCCCCGAGTTCCTTCAAAGATCTCCTTCCTCTTTTACCTTTCACTTTGCCACATTTAGGTGAGTTTAGACCTTCCTAATTCATCTGAATCCCAAGTTGCTCCAAGTTTTTTTTCACATTTTAAGTAGTAGACATCTTATTACAAACTTTCCCTTCTGCATCCTCATTTTTCAGTTCTCTTAAGATATGATTTATTAGATTTGAGTGATTTTCCACTTCTTGATCTAAACCTTTTTTGATGTCCTTATCCATAGTTTTATCCCTTTGCTCTGTCAATATTCCATTTCCACATATCTAAGGATGACTCTTGTCATTATCCTTGGCCTCAATCTTCAACAGATCTCTTCTTAAATCTTCACGTGTATAGTTATCTCCCCCTAATTTGAGTATTCTCTGTTCATTAATTCTTCTTTCTAAGCATTAGTGCTATTATCAACATTCTCCACACTAAACAGTTGGATTAATTCCTCAGTTAATAGGTCAAGGCTATCTGCTTCTGATTTAGATGTACTCAAGATTTCTAGTTTTGGTTCAAATATATTTTCCTTATTTAAGAAATCTTGGAGTTCTTCTAAAAGAGATTTTCTTGTGCTCTTTGCACCAGTGATCTTTTCCTTTTGATTACTAACAGGGGTAAATGGTGAGTTGATTGTAGCTAATGGGGTCTGACAAAATTTGGATAATTTGTTGGAAACCTCTTTGAAAGGTGTTATACTCTTGTCCTTTATTCCCATTACCTACCAATGTTTAGTTTTAGTCTCTTCCATCGGGGTTTTGCTTACCCCTTCATCTTATGTATTAAACTCGAATAACAATGAATTCTCTATGTCCTCTACCATACCCTTTCCACTATCCAGTATTGTCTTTGTTTGCTATGATACTAAGATAACTCTCTCCTTGTCTTCTTCATGTGAAAGACTTCCATTTTTTTCCATAGTATCTTTGCTTTGGGCTATCTTTAGATCTTGGTCCTTAGTAACAATGGGGCTATCCTTATCCTTTTTTGTTTCTTCAGATGTTAGCTATTCATCAAAATGTTGTGAGTTTATATTCTAGTCGATTTTCATGGCTTTACCTTTTCCTATTGTCTTACTCTATCTTTTATTGCCCTTTGATACTCCATGCTTTCCTTTAGGTCTCTATTTTCTTGTCAGGTTATCATCTTGTGACAATCTTGGGCTTTCCTTATGACCAGCCACTATAACTGAATTAAGCTTTATTTTAGCTACTGATGTATCCCACTTCCTTCTACTTTCTATCCTTTCTATGTAAGAAGGTTCTATATGAATCTTAATTTCTCCTTTAGAGAATGTAGAAGCCTTATGTTCTTGAATCCTTTGGCATATTCTCTTTTTCCTAATTCTCATCATTGGGAACTCACTATTGAAGTCTGAAGTAAGTGGCACTATCTTAAATATGATCTTTCTGTTGTCATCTAGTCTTATAATTTTTGATATTTTACCCTCATAAATATGCAGTTTTAAATCATATGTTGCTCTATTTGTAATCAATTTCCTTTGCATCTATACTGGTTGATTAATCTTGGTTTTGATGAGCATTTTCACATTGTTATAGTACTGAAAGGATGCATCAATACCTATTAGTTCTCCAAAAGCAGTTCCTAATGACCTAAGGATCTCTATTTGGAGCAACTCCAAGCGTAGTTCTTGTATACTAAAGCAAGTTGGTAACATAATATCTGTTAGGATAAACCACAGACAGAAATAAAAACTACATGCAAATATAACCAATAACAAAAAAATAATAGAACACACAAAAATGAACACAAGGCACCAAAATTTAACGTGGTTCACCCAATCCCTGGGCTACGTCCACCAAATAGCAAGTTCGATCTTATTACAATCCAGTGATTACAACCTGATTACAATCTGTAATCCCTTACAGCTCAATACCGCCGCAAGAACCAATTTTTTATCACAACATTATGAAAAATACCCAACCCTAAGCCCTTTTATACAAGTATTAAACTGCTTTAGGGTTATAACATGTCAGCCATAATTTATGAAGTATGTATAGTACTTTCCTGATCAGTCACCACAATCTAACAATCTCCCACTTGGGGACTGATCAGGCTCCACACTAAACAACAATCTCCCACTTGGAGACTGATCCTGTAGCAATACAACTAACACATGGGGCTCCCACTGGATCAAACCACCCTGGACTCTGTTGTTCTTTTATTCACGTTTAGTCTAAAAGACCAACTGAAGCTGAAGAGGAGTTCAGCTTCTCCCTTGTTACAACCTTTGTCAACATATCTGTTGGATTGTCATTGGTATGTATCTTCTCCAGCTTTAACTGTCCATCCTCCAAAACTGACTGAATGAAATGGTACTGCAACTGTATGTGTTTGGTCTTAGAATGCAGAGCTGAATTCTTAGCAAGATGAATGGCACTGTGACTATCTATGAACAAATAATTATCCTTTTGAGGATGTCCCAATTCTTTCAAGAAGAACTAAAGCCATATCATCTCTTTGGTTGCCTCTGTAGCAGCAACATACTCTGCCTCTGTAGTGGAGAGAGCATTAATCTTCTGTAACCTAGAAACCCAGCTCACGGCTACCCCACCAATAATAAAGACATAACCTGTAGTACTCCGCCTGGTATCAATATCCCCAGCCAAATCTGAGTCAATATAGCCCTGTAAATCAGTAGTAGAGGCCCCAAAGTGTAAACACTTATTGGATGTTCCTCTCAAATATCTTAGAATCCACTTGACAGCATTCCAATGCTCAAATCATGGATGACTCATATACCTGCTAACGACTCCCACTACATGTGCAATATCTGGCCTAGTGCATACCATAGCATACATCAAGCTTCCTACAGCTGAAGCATAGGGTACCTTGGACATCTTATCCTCCTCTTCTTGTGTCTTGGGACACATTTCCTTAGTCAATTTCAAATGACTGGGTAAAGGTGTGCTGACAGCTTTAGCATTCTCCATAGAGAAACGTTGCAACACCTTCTCAACATAATCAGCTTGAGATAGCGTCAATTTTCTATTCTTCTTATCTCTGCAAATCTTCATACCAAGGATTTGTTTTGCTGCCCCCAAATCCTTCATAGCAAATGCATGTGCTAATTGGCGTTTCAACCCCTTAATATGATCCATGTTAGACCCAGCTACAAGCATATCATCAACATATAAACATAAAATAATGTAGCTATCATCATCCAACCTCTTAAAATAAACACAGTAATCTGAATGACACCTATTATATCCATGCTCATGCATAAAACTGTCAAATTTCAGATACCATTGCCAAGGTGCTTGCTTCAAGCCATATAAACTTTTCTTCAATTTGCACACTAAGTTCTCCTTACCTTTGACCTCAAAACCCTGTGGCTGAGCCATATATATTTCTTCATCCAAATCACCATGAAGAAAGGCTGTTTTAACATCCATCTGCTCTAAATGCAAATCTTTAGTAGCCACAAGACTTAAAACAGTACGAATAGAAGTTATTTTAACAACAGGAGAAAATATCTCATCAAAATCAATTCCCTTTTTCTGTGCAAATCCTTTTACAACTAACCTGGCCTTAAATCTTTTCTTAACTCCTTCCTCTTCTTTCAACCTGTAAACCCATTTATTCTGTAAAGCCTTTTTACCTGCAGGCAACTTGCACAAATCCCATGTCTTATTTTTTAGCAAAGAGTCCATTTCATCTTTCATTGTAGACTCCCACTGAATCTTAGTATCCACCTGCACAGCTTCATCATAACTTTCAGGTTCACCAGCATCAGTAAGTAAGATATAATACAAAGAGGGAGAAAACCTTTGTGGAGGTCTAATTTTCCTTGTTGACCGTCTAACATTCACTGGTGTGTGTGGTATTTGTTGTTGCAGTTGTTGCACATCATGAGGAATGGCTGGAACATCAGCTTTTGGAGTATCATCCAACACTACATAATCATCTTCTTTCTTCTCATGTTGCTGCAACAGATCTTTGTACAACACTTTCTCATTGAATATGACATGCCGACTTCTAACAATTTTAAGATTTTCAAAACCCCAAAGCCTATAGCCAAATTAATTAATGCCATATCCAAAAAAGACACATTTCTTTGATTTAGCTTCTAGCTTGGTTCTATTTTCAGAGTCTATATGAGCAAAAGCTTCACAATCGAAGGTCTTGAGAAAAGAATAACTCACCTTCTTACCAGTCCGTGCTTCCTCTGGAATACCACAGTCCAAAGGAGTAGAGGGACCTCTATTAATCAAATATACTACTGTATTAACAGCCTTCGTCCACATGTGTAAGGGCAACCCAGCATGCAACCTCATGCTCCTTGCACGCTCCATTATAGTCTTGTTCATGTGTTCAGCCACTCCATTTTCTTGTGGAGTCCTTGGAACAGTTTTTTGTCTACGAATACCATTAGTGGAGAAATAATCTTCAAATTCATGACTGTAATACTCACCACCATTATCAGATCTAAGACATTTTAATTTCTTACCAGTCTCAGTTTCAACCAAGCATTTCCATTTCTTAAAAGTTTGAAATACATCAGATTTCTGTCTAAGGAAATAAACCCATACTTTTCTAGTTGCATCATCAATAAATGTAACATAATAATGAGAGCCACCAAGGGAAGATACTTGGGCTAGTCCCCATACATCTGTATGCACAAGCTCTAATTTCTCCTCTCTTTTTTTCCTTCCCTGTCTTTACAAAACTCACTCTCTTTTATTTTCCATACACACAACTTTCACAGAAATCCATATTCACACATTTTATACCTTGTAAAATTTTCCTTGAATGAAGTACTTTCATACCTTTCTCACTCATGTGCCCAAGTCTATTGTGCCACAACGCTGTATCAGAATCTACAGCAGCTATTTGTTCTCCCTACTCAACTGCAGTAATTGTTCCTGAATATTCATTTTTCTCTGAAACAATCAAAGTAGAAGGAACAATATGACCTGTACAAAGATATAAGGTGCCTACTTTCACACCTTTTTCTACTAAAAGGGAACCTTTTGAAACCTTCCAATTTTTATCATTAAAAGTAACTACACAACCCTCATCACCGAATTGCCCTGCTGAAATTAAATTTCTACTTAGTTTTGGAACACCACATAATTAACAATATCTAACATTTCTTCTCTAAAATTTGGATGCCATTCTATAAATTTAATTGTGTAGCCTTTGAAAAAACACTCAAACACAAAAATAAAATCTTTTTTAACATATTCATCCATACAATGCAAATAAAGAATTCTATCTAAGAAGTGAGAAATAATTACCTGCTCCTCACAGTTTTCCTCTAGCCAATTAGAAAGATGAAGTAAATGTTTCTTGGGGCCATTCCAAACTGCGAAAACTCTGACCTTTTGATAGTCAAGCCATATATCTTTGATTTCTTCATTGGTGATAAGGATGGAATTATCTTTAGGTATTGATGGACTCTAAGAACCAGGATGTCTACTACGTTTGGAGGGAGCAAGAGAGTTCTTAACCATAGGTCTATGATGGGAAGGAATGTAAGAACTCAGAGAGGTGCTAGTAGAGGATGGGTGCTTAAATCCTATCCTATTGAAATGGATCAGATCTATGAACTCAGGCCTAACTAGCCCTATTGGTTTTTGGTGAATCTCGTAGTAGTTGGGATAGGCATACTTCGTAAGGTTAAAAACCCTAATCTGGTTGTCCAAATTATCAAGAGTAAAGATCAGCAGAGGTCTAAAGATACCTATCATGCTTAAAAAATAGAGGGGAGATTTGACCATGGACCTCTTAATTTGGGGCATATCGACTATCTATCTACTTGAATCCTCATGTTGGATAATTACTCCATGATGGCTAAGATGACCTTGGTTTTCCTTCTCCTCAAATTTCTTAAGAATGGAGAATTTGTTTCTCATTTTGACCGCATAATCTGATCTTGTTGAATCTTTAATGGCCTAGGGACATTTTGATCTGGGGTTTATGATCTTATTTCTATAGTATATCGAATGTTCTACTTTTTTCACTTTTTTGCACAAGTTCACTATTTTTTTTCCTAAATTGACATAAGTAATCACATAATCATCTTGTAGATTAAACTATTTGAAAGATGAAGAAATCCACAAAGTACAAAGCAATTCACAATGCTTACTTTGTAGATACAATTGGCAATGAAAATTATGAAGATGTTTAATGTATCAACAATTATTAAATCATGAAGCTACTGCAAATGCATGCACACATGAGATAAATTTATCCTAAACACACCAATAGAATAGCTTCCCAGTGATTAGTCACAACAAGATAATCACACAACAGAAGTCCCCAAAATTAATAATCACAAACGTTAATCATAACAAGCATAATTGGCTCTTTGAAACTCATAAATTAGCAATGCCTAATTCATAAAATCACACATATAGTAGAATTCTCACACCATGAGTGAAGAACCAATTGCATATAGGTTTATTGCAAAAATTGTTGACCTTAATTACATTTTACAAATGAGTTTGTATAGTGCTTCAACTCTAAACTTAAAAAACCTGTAGCTAGGGTTTCAACTAATGCATGAAATTGAAATAACAATAGAAATCTATGATATTCTATGCAAAACTACTTTAAAACTAGTTGCTAACTACTATGCATAGATTATTATCCATTTACAATGTGCATGTATGTACAACTCATCCATCCATAAATGGAGGATAATCAAATGCAAAAAAAGTTGTATTCAACTCCAACTAGGCTCTTCTCTAAATATCATAATGATTCATGCACATAAAATCTTTTGAATGTATGCAATTAATTTATGCTTCCAAGGCATGCAAAAATAGCAAAAAAATTGCAAGCAAGTTGCCCAAAATCAAAATTGGCATAAACATATGTGAAAATATGTGACTCAGCAAAATTGTTGGAGAACGACTACCACTCCAAAATTTTGAGTGCAAAATTCTCTTAGTGTTGATCACTTTTTAGAATTTTTAGAGTTTTTGGAGTTTCAAAGTTGTTGGATGTCCCAAACTCTCAAATTCAGGGATGCAAATTATTTTAATTCATCAAATTTTATATTATTTTGAATTTTTTGTACTTTAATCTTTATCTTCTAGGAGCACTCTTGGATGTGTGACACAAAATATCTTAATGATTTTCATCACCTCTTCATTGTCCAAAATGGGAATACATTTGAGCTTCTTCTGAACTTTCTAATCTTGAAAACAAATTCCTGTAATTCATCAACACTACCCATGGTTTTATTGTAATCACCCAAATTTAGTCTAGTAAACTATAAGCCTTTATTCTAAACACTAGGCCATATTATGCTTAATCAATTTTTCATAATTAATAATATTTGATCAAATAATCATTTAACTATTTATTTAATTTTATCCAATGGCTTGACCACCTTATCCTAAGTTTTATTTAAATGAAAGAATGTGCTCCCTTTTAATTAAATAAAAATCCCTTTTATTCTATGTGCACATGAAAGACATTTTCTAATTATAAAATGTCAAAAGGAAAAAAAATTATCTACAAATTGAAAGTGCAATTTAAAAAGTTAGTGGAATCATTTTACTTTTCAAGAGAGCTTTTGCCTCTTAATATTAACCTTTTCTTTTGCCTCTTAAAAAAAATGAACACATGGATTAACCAAGACTCAATCTTCACCATTGGTTTTCCCTCTTAATCTTCACCATAGATAGAGAGTAATGAGCCACCTTCCAAGCCTTCAAATTAATTGGATCTCTTGGGAACAATGGTTTATAGAAGCTATCATGCTTTTTGAAACTCATTTTTGGTACCCACTGTGGGCTAGAATCAAGCTTCTAGCTCCATTTTATTGTATTTTCAGATTTTCTTATCCTAGATCTTCTATTCTTGATCTTTGGTATGAAATATCATATGATAGAGTTATGTTCTACATATGATATAATTCTAGTCTACATGTGACTAATTTTTCTCCAAATTCTATTGTTGTGGTTCTACAATTCTATCACCTAGCTTTCGTAATTTCGTCATTTTTGTTAAGGAGTTTTGTCACTTGTGTAGGTTTTCTCACCTAGCTTTTGAAAATTTATAGTACAATATTCTAGTAAAGTCTATTTTATTGCATAGTTTCAATAGCTTGCATATCTAATTTTGGTTCTAATCAAAGTGGTATTGTAGAGCTATTGTACTTTAATTTTGATATATGTGCTAACTTACAAGTGTAAAGAAAAGGGAAAATGAAAATTATGTTTTTTTTGTTAGCATTTCATTTTCTTAGGCACATTAAAAGCTCATGAGTAGGGGTTATTTCCATTGGTAGGGGAGTATGCTCTTGTCTTTCTCTTTAGTGACCTTAATGAATATGTCTTGGCATGTGTGGGAAAAGTTTGTGGAGTAGGATAGCATGCTCTTTCTCTCTTTGAAGAAAATTAGAAATCTAGATCTCTAATGTTATTCATTTGTGTTTAGATCCTTTAGAGGGTTTTTCATTGAGGGAAAAATCTAGTGGGAACAACCCAAGTTGGAATAAGAAAATCCATCTCATTTGACCCACTATAATAATAAGCCTCTAATAGAGAGAAAAGTCCTGGAGGACATAGTAGTTATATCGATCTAGTGAGACCAACTTGTGGAATTGCTAGTTGGATATGTTTTTTTGTGCTTGGGGCACATGAATTCTTAATATTGCTTATGAGACTAGACATCCAAGTCCTCTTGGGGTCATGATGCCTAAATCCTATTTTGAGACCAAGGGAAATGCTACAAATGGAACCCTTACTAAGAACCCTATGTTAGAGGCCACCCATTTTATTCTACAAGGATTGATCCAAGTGGACTACCCAAATTGCCCCAAGCTTTTACTCATCATATGTGTTCACATGGATGTGTTAAAAGCACTCCATAACAAACCCAATATCACTTTATATGAGGTGAAGGAGCATCAAGTTGTGGGAAAAGGTTTTGATGCAAGTCGTTACCTTTAGATAGATATTTCTTGGTGTGTCTTCAAATTGTGCTAGACCTATAAAAATATATTAAATATACACATGATGCTAATATAGGGCTTACACCTTTGAGACTTCACATATATTTGTATCTTTCAAGTTTGCTTTGTCCCTTGTGAGACTATTTGAAGACTACTTCTTATGTCACAATTTTTCTTAAATAAGTTCTTTTTGATAAATTAAAAAAAAAATTATTATCTCAAACATTTTTATATTGTTAAACATTACTTAATTAATCAAAATAGTGAGTCAAGCTAGGTCTTTTAGGTCAAACTCTAGCCCATCTTGCACTTTCAATTTCTTTTGTTGTATGCAATATTGAGTTTAATTGCATAATCCATCATTATATAACCTACCAATCTTCTCGACTATCACTTATCTTTTATTGATTTATCACCACTATTCACCATTAATATGCTTTCTGAGAAGTCTAGTGCTTATCTTCTAGTGATTTATCATGTTGTTGTTATTTTGTCACATGGTTCATAGAGTATCATGAAATGATTGTTGTTCCAATCCTCTAACACTTCAAACTTGTTCTTGGTTGGTTAGGGAAACCTATACTTGGTCTTTCTAATTTTTGGTCTATACTAGTAAGTTAGAGGTTGTCTTTAGCTAAAAAGATTGCTCAAATTTCTTGACTATAAACTTGGTTAGTGGGGTGTTCACTTGTCCATCTTTCTTATCATAACTTTTATTGCTCTTTTTATCTTATTTTATCTTGCTTCACAAGTGTTGCACATAGGGAATCTACCCATGACTTAAACACCTTTGAAAAATTTATCTTTTCTCTTTTTACATCATCACTTTGGAAAAGTCAAAATCTTACTAACCTAGTTTGAAAATCAAGTCTATTCTAGTTATCCTATTGACATATTGCATCATCTTTCATGCCAGTTACAACTAGATATAAGATTCACCAAGGAAAGTGACCTAAGGCTATCTTTGACATATCAACTAGAAGAGAGTCAAAAAAATTGGGTTTTAATCCCTTTTCTACTACCTTTAGTGAGTATACACCCTCTTTTCCTAGATTTGAAAATGGTGTCTCTTTGACATTATCTAGGGAGAAGCATGAAAAGAGGACTGACAAACTCCTAGCTAAGGCAGTAAACAAATAGTTATAGCATACAAAATGAAGGGAAAAAGGCCTATATGGAAGAAGCATGACAACTTTCTCTAGGCTTTACCATTTAAACTTCTATACATCCTTCACTTTCACCTCAAAGGTCAAAAAATACTAGACATGGTTCACAAGATAATGATTTAGATCCAGAAATCACTAAGGAAGAGATCTTACAATTTCAACAAGATAAAGATTAACAAAAGCTCATAAAAATTGACATTGGATCAAGAGAAAGATAAATACTTCATGCACGTATTCTCTCAAGGAGTAAAATTTTCACACAACCTCAATGTTGACAACTTGATTCAAAAGGAGGAACCTTCATAGGTTTAGAAGTTGTTATGAAACAAATGGAAGAAATGAGGAAGAAGATGTTACACATGAAAAAGGAGCCAGAGAAACCTATGACATATCTTTTACTTGACTCTATTTGTCTATTTCCTTTTGAAAAATACTTATAAATGTCTCCTTTTCCTTGTAAGGTTGAATTTTTTAACAATGAAAAATATGATGGTAGTGGAGATCCTCATTGATCACATTAGGGATTTTTTTGCACTAAGTATGAAATTCTTACATGAACTCATTTATCTCATAAGCCTTTTTTTTTCTAGAAGTCTTAGTGGAAAAGGTATGGAATGGTTCACAAAACTCTCTCCTCCACTTATGTCATTTGATGAAATGGAAAAAGGGTTTTCCAACATTATTCCTATAGTATTCAACATGCAATCACTATACTAGACTTATGCAACATAAAACAACACCAAGGAAAATATTATATTTCCTTTCTTCAGAAATGGAGGAATCTTTATTCATGATATCCAAGGAAAATCCCTAAAGCTGAAAAGATTGATATACTTGGTAACAACCTTGTGCCTAAATTGCACTATGATCTTAGGAAACAACTATTTCTAATTCCTTACAAATTGAATTTGTTTTGGTTAAAAAGGGTGAACTCAATTGAACAAAGATAAAACCAACAACAACAATCAAAACAACAATAATGTAAAGGGTGAACCATACTCATGGAACAAGAAAAAACATGTGGTAAATGATGGTATAGTGGACACACCCAAACCTAAGGAGCCTAACTTGATCAACTTGACTAGTGACATTCAAACTACAAAACAATAGGCTTCTCCAAGAATATTGATTCAAACAAATCTAATGACCCTAATAGAGGTAAAACATCATGGGTTTCTAAATATAAGCACACCTTTACACCTTTGGGAGACTCACTTGAAGTATTTTTGAATACTTTGATATTGAATAAGATCATTACACTACCATATAACTATAAACCTTATGAACTCAAGGTTAAGCCTAAATTTTGGAATGACGATCACTATTGCATCTATGATAGGAATAAGGGTCATAAGAATAAAAATTATATGAAACTTAAATACCTCACTCAAGATCTAATTGATGATAAGAAATTAGAGGTGGATGGACTCATGGTTAATATTGATGATAAGGCTTTCAATAAACCCCTACCTAAGCATGAACAAGAAGAAAGTTCTAATAAGAAAAATGGGATGCAAATATCAACTACATATGATTGAGCCAACTTGTGAGAACATGAACATGATTATGTCTAAAGGGAAAAAGGAAGGCTACAACTCAAACATTGATGAACCACCTATGATTATCCTTATGGGTGTGGATTCTTCCACACAATCACAACCTTACAATCTTGAGACTGAGAGCATACAAACACACCAACCTATGATCATCCTTAAAGGATTTGACCCTTGACACATACATATGCGAAAGAATTGAATCTTGTGACTAGGAGTGAACCAAAAATCATACACTTTAGTCCTAACCCTTCCAAATAAACATCTAAAAATTTGACATTCAACCAATCAATGACCTCATCTTCTAAACAAATGTCCATCTCTACCTAGTCAAGCTACAAACTAGTGGACTAGTTGCAACATACCCCGGCTTAGATATTCAGGTTTGAGTTGTTGGAACTTTCTCCTCTTCATAAGGATATCATAGAGAAGGAAATACTCATGGAGAGTGTGCCTAAGGACACTGATGTTGATCAATTCCAAACTATGGAACTAACCATCTCCCTACCCTCATTACCTTACCTTTTCTAAAGAAGATGATAAGTCACTTAACCATCCACACAATCTCTCTTTTACATTGAATTCAAAGTCCATAAAACCCATGTCAAGTGTGTGTTGATAGATGGAGGCATGAGATTGAATATATGCACATATAACTTGGTAAAATAGTTGGGCAATTCAAAGTTCAATATTGATCCTAGAAGAAAGATGAAATATATTCTAAGGGTGTTTTTGTATTACCTTTTTGAGTGGGTCTAGTTGAGAAAGATTTTGTCTTCTAAGTTTTAGACTTGCCTCTTGCATATAATATTTTGCTAGGAAGACCTTGGATACATGACACACAAGTGACACCCTCTACTTATAACCAATGCATCAAGCCACTAAGATTTCTATTCCATGGGATAATATTATGTTAGTAAACACTCTTATTGGTGAATCCTTTGTACCACATAATAGAGTAGCTAAGGAAACCATGAAATTACTTTCTGAATGCAAAAAGAAAATGAAACTGTTGAATAGTGGGATGGGAGAATATCAATTAGATTCTATTGTGGCACTTCCCATTTATCCACCCTCTTATGGTAAACCTTGTGAGTAAATGAAACCATCTTCATTTGATATGACTATATTGTCAAGAAGATAATGAAGAAACTATGTTGACGTTGAAATCCCTCCTAGAAAGTATAGTAAAGGCTATGTGTTTCTCACCAAAATGGGTTATCCAAGGCGTGGACCTTTGAGTGTTTATAAATATTCTCATGTCGACCCAGTAAGTCATACTAAATAATACAAGTATCAAGAAAAAATTGGTTCATGATTTTCAAATACTAACAAAGGACCTATCTTTGATGAAGAACCTAATAGTACATATGGGTCTAAAGAGATAACAGAACATATCAATACTATAACCTAAGAGGATAATGGCTTTATTCCTTTAAGTTATCTCATTTGGGATGAAAATGAACAAAATAAATTTGACCATATCACTAAAGGCTCTATATCCCATTAGAATCATGATTCAAATGTTGAAGATCCTAACAAAGCATGAATCTACACAAACATCGCATGATTGCTAGAACAAAAAGAGAGCATTGATTCTAGGGACTATGAATGGGATTATCTTTTGGTTGAGTCTATAGAATTGGGAGTTGATGTTATTCATAGCTATTCAAACCAACCTAAGGAATATAATGAATCACTCAATAGGCTTGATGAGTCAAACTCACACATTACTTTTGTTGACCAAGTTGACCATGCTTGGAGTCTAATTGACTTAGATGTCTTTAAAGGGGACCTTATAGGCTCTACATTATTTATCACTAGAGATGATTCTAATCATATCAATACCTTATAAATTGTTGTGGCTTCACAACGCACACCCCATTTTTACTCAAAAATGGGGAACTCCTCTTTTGTTTTTATGATAGGGGAACCTACTCTTTAGAATGGGATACCTACCTAGGAACCTCGGAGAATGTGCCTCCTAATTAGTTAAGTTAGGAGTCCAACAAGTTGGTATCATTTAGCATCAGAAATTGGGAAGTCAAAATTCTTCACCAAGGCCTAAAAGAAAGCATAGGCACACTAGGCACACATGTACACCTTGGTAATGTGTGCAAAGTGCACTAACCAAGGCATCACCTCTTTCAATGCATATGTGTAGTAAGCACAAATGGGCACCTTTACTAGGTTCACTAAAGTGCCTACACACCTATAAATGAGATACCCTCTTCATTGTGCTCATTTGCATCCTCACTCCCCAGATCATCGTACTATCACACTCATGACTCTGTGATAACTTCAACCTCACTCCACTGCACCAAGGAAACCAAGGTAAACTTCATGTGCACCTTTCCAGGTGTAAAAGGTGTGACATGTATGCCACCTATTCCTAAACACCAATTTTTTTAACAAAAAACCATGAGGTTGTGCATGTTGTGTATATGCACATGGTGCACCAATTACACCCAATGCACAATGCCAACACTAACCCCTCAAGGAAATGCACTAGGTGCACCTTGTGCACCTTATAAAGTACCAATTTTTAGACAAGCATTCAAAAATTTGTGACACTAAATTGGGATGCATAGACTGGAACACATTTTTGGTCCTATGCAACAAGTCATGGCAGAGGTTGGAGATAATCTCATCATTGATTTTTGAGAAAGTTAGTAAATGTAGCCTCACACCCTATGTTAGTACAATCCTCTAGGTTGATAATGGTGTTGGCTCATCACTATGTACCCAAGGAGAAGGTAATATAAAGCATTACTAGGCAAATTTTCCTAAACATTTGTCCAGATAACATTGAGAAAGTTTTCCACTTATTGATCGCAAATCAATACTAGGAGACAACTTATGATATGGTGGACATGTGGTACTAGGAACATGAACAAGAGGTCAAAGGCTTGGTGTAAATACATTCTCACCTAATATAAGAGTTGGGAAAGTGGACATTAACTAATTATATATGATAGATGACATTGGCTACTACATAGTCCTTTTGAGCAAATCCATGGGGCTGCCAACAAAAATTCATATGTAGACTTGGATGGTCCACTTTATAGAGACCATTAAGAAGAGAGGCCCAAAAATTGACTAGGGCACCATTATCAAAAACTCTCTGGATGAGAAACCAATCTCATTAAAATAACACCCCCCATTTTATATGACCACCTATGTAATCTACTTGTTAGTAGCCTAGCCAACAAACTATCTAGGATTGGTGAAGAGGGGAAGTATATAGGATCCAAATGCATGATCTTATGTAGTGTACCCCAAGCTAGTAAGGAAGAAGCTCCTAGATAAGAGTGCAAAATACATAATGGAAAAATGATGCTTTTATTTTTTCTATAATCTACTTCCTAGAAGGAGATTATGTGAAGAGGATATCTATGGAGGTGGCCTCTAGAATAACATAGGTAGGTGCATACTTCATTAAATTCAATGCATTCACTTATATCTGGGTAGCTAGGACCCTCATGTGCCCTAAGAAGCTTCCTCACTATCCATCAGATAGGTTGAAACTGTTGGAGATTGCCTAATAATTGGCTTCAACCTATGATAGAGTAAGGAAGATGCACAAGAAGAAATGGACATGGATTATTTGATTCCTTGCCTCTACTTTGACAACATCAAGATGGTCCAACATCTCATAACCAAGGAGTTCATACCTACTGTAGTTATTGAAGATCATTGGATAAACTGCAAAGATGACTATGATGTTCAAATCAAGAACTAATTTAGGATGAGTTTGTTGCTAGCAGAAAGGGAACTCAACTTGACTATACCCTTTAAGATATGGAACAAAGATATCTCTAATGTATTGGAGCCTCTCTACAATAGGGATAAAATATTTGAGTTCTCCACAATGAATGCAAAGGTTGGTAGAGAAAACAATGATGACATCTAGCATTAGGAAAAGCATGTCATTCAACTCACAAAGGACTATTTTAGAAAGCCTTTCTACTTGGAGCCAGTACCTGATGCACCAACCCTTCAGGAACTTGCAAGGCCCAATAAGGGAAAAGGAATAAGGTCATACTGCCCACATATCAAGAGAAGTCCTTAGTCAGGCTAGAAACTATATATAAACATGAATAGGAAATGACATTCTTCTGTATTGATAGGGGCAAGAGGAAGAAGAAAAGAAATTCTATTGAGGTAGATGAAGCCCATCCTAAAGAGATCTCATGATAGATAGAGGCCTTCCCATAAATTCTAAAGAAGACTAGAACTAAAATTTTGGTGGTCAAGGTGAAGAGGAGAAAATTGAAGAAACAAAGTACTCTTGTACCCCAAATTTTAGAGACCATACCCGAGGTTGAGGATGAAGAATGGGGGGAAGGAATTGACTATCTCCCTCTAAACAAGAGGACCTAGTTAGTAAGAGTTGTGGAGGAAGAAAGAAGAAAAAGAAGCTCAACACAAACACCCCCAGTCTCCCAACAAATCCTATTTAGGTTGAAGAAACCACCATTCATGAGAAGGGTCAACTGAGTCCATAAAAGGGGATGGGTTAGATGTGTTCAATCTTTCAAAATTTTACTTCATGCCCATAGATACTCATTTGGAGTGAGGAGTAATAAAGGATACACCACACTAAGAATCATTGGGTGAGGATTGGAATCAACTACCTCCACTCCCACAAGGGGCATTATACATGCATCCTCTACCTCTAGGGAATCTTTTGTCACCATGTCCTCTACAAGAGATGGATGCTACCTCGTTGCCTCTCCTAATCATAGAGCCTAAAAGCTAGACAATAAGAGGGAATGATTTTGCACAACTATGAATAGATAAATTTTCAAAGGAAGGGAAGATTATTGAGACAAGAGAGAAGACACTATTGATGACAAGATTAAGGCCTTCTCCTCTGAGAACCATAGCAGTCACCCCAATAGTGGAACCTCCACAAGTAGAAAAGAACCCCAAATAGGAGAAATAAAGGAAAATGACAAGCTTTAGAGATGACATCGTCATCTGGTCAATATAGGTTTCCCATGGGTACTACTCCAACATGGTTAGAGAAGTGTTAACTCATCAAAGGAAGTATGTGCAGTATATCGAGGAAGAAGGATTGAACACATTAACTGAGGTAGTAAGATAACCAAAGCCCATCCAAGGGGACCCTACGAAATTGGCCTTCATTATGAAGAACCAAAGTGATGATTTGATTGCACATATTTCCATTTCTTCCCCTCTTAGAGATATAGAAGACATTGCCCCTAAATACTACCAAATGAAGGAAGTAGTATTGGGGAAGGCCACTAGGGACATAACCAAAGTTTTGACTACCATGGGCCTCAAGAAAGTGTTCTAACATGTGGACCAGGTTGAGGTAGACATTTTAACATTGAGGTTCAAAAATAATGATTTTTTATGGGAGTATGTAGAGGAGATAGTAAGTCCTACTGACCCTAATTATCCAAAGATCACCTTAGTGGTTTCCCTCAAGAAATGAGCTCCAGCCCTGACATAAAGTGATTCATTTTTTAATGTGTGTAAGAATGGTGTTATAGTTTTAAGGATAGGGGCATCCAAATAATTGAGGTGAATATAAATTTTCTACTTAGTATACAGAAGAATGTTGACATGTTGCTTATAGTGGTTGACCAAGATTTTGGGTTGATGGAAAAAGTGGCCACTTAGACCAACAACTTGTGAGCATTGGGGACCATTACACATCAGAGATATTGGATGTTGAATAGATGTATATGCTATGAAGGAACTAGATAAAATAGATGATTGGATGAAAAAGATAGTGGCCAGTAATAGGGTAATGATCAAAATTTATGAAGATATACAAGATATGAAGAAGAGAATGTTGGTATACCTAACTATTATTGTCTATTAGTGTCAAACACTTAGTCATATACTAAGCAGAGTTAGATAGTCATCACTACAAATGAGCTACTCTATACAGGTCAAGTCATGTGATAGACTTGTAAATAAGCATATATACTATGCTCTAAAGTCTTTGGTTACCAAGTATTTTCAATATAAGTCAAGCCTAATGATAAATTTTTTGAAGAAGATAAATATTATAGTGTTGGCATCTTGGAGAATTTTGGAGATGACTCTATGTCACAATTGTGCTTAGTTGAAATAGTTGTACAATAGTTTTGAGCATTATTTAAAGTAGTGGCCTTCAAAAATGACATCATGTGCATCTTTTTGATTCAGGAGACACTAAAAGAGTTGGACTCCGAGTTGGCAAATTTTGCATAAATTTGACAATATGTCAGTGAGTATTGCTAGGAAGTAAGGCCTAAATATGAGCCTCTAGAATTTATATATACTTAAGAAATTACCATTGTTATCCAAAATTTCAAAGCAATGCATCCTAACATCATTTTGGTAGAAGGGCCAGAAAACCTAGATGTTGGAAACTAAAATTTTGAGACTTAGACAATTTTTTTCTATTTTGGTCTTGTCACCTATAAAGGTGCACTAGGTAAAAAGGTGTGCAATTGTACAAGGTGTACAAGTGCATCGATAGTTTCAGATTAGTTGTGGTGGCACCAATTTTTAATTACCAGTTCTATTTTTGGGTGTTTTATGCACCAAAAACACACTTTGGTAGTAGCTTCACTTGTAAAGACATGATGAAGCTCAATATTGCGTCTAAATAAGTGCAAGAGACTCCTAGATCATCCAAAGTCTTTTCTTTACTTCTGATTTTCTTGTTTGGGAGTTTTTGAGTCATGTAAAGGTCCATGCACCATGTAACTAATAAAATAAAGAGTGTAGGATGACTTAGCACCTAGCTAGGAGTCTATTTGTACATAATTTTCTTAAAATTAGTGATTTAGCATGCTTTTTGCAAGGAAAAAGCCCTAGATCCACTAATTTCATTAAGAATGAGGTTTCCTATAAATACAAAGATGTAAATGTATTTAGGGCCAATATTTTGATGCAATAAATTCTATTATTGGTGCTCTCATTCCATGCATAGTGTTTCTTGTTATAATGTGTATTTTCTTTGTGAATTTATGTTCATGAATAGTGATGAAGCCAATAGTTTTATTGTATTTTAATGATTTTACAATTAATTAGTTATGGTGCTTTTCATATGTTAACAAATTCCTCTATTGTGATGAATGGGAGAAAGGATCACCTTCGAGTTCTTGCATAATTATTTGTCTCATGTGTGCATAGTTTATGTGGCTACATGATTTGATGAATTGTGAAACATTATATGGTTTTCATTATTTTCCTTGACGATTGCATCAATGGAGTTAAGCATGTGCTATTCATGATTTCATTAGTTTATTCTTGACCTCTTTCAAAGCTTAAATTCACAAATGCATTGTGGTCATGACTTATGTCCATTATGAATTTTATTTTTAACAATTTACATCAACCTCTTGTTACCCTAATTTTCTTTCTTTTATTTTGAACACATGGTTAGAAGAGGAATTCATATAAGTGCATTGTTTGAACTTGAATACATCATTAAAATCAGAAAATAAAAAAATAAAAAAATTGGTTTGTGGTTGCATTTCTTTAGAGTTTTGTAGGATTTATAGATACCAGAAAAGGCCTCCTTGTGAACATTCACATTTATCTTCAACTGAGCTAACCATTTGGAACTTTGGAGTTGGTTAATTTGATGAGCTAATTAAGAGAGGAATTTTTAACGATTTCCATTGGTGTTGCCATGTAAAATGAGCCCTCAATAGAACCTTTCACATCCCTTTTTCTCATGTGCCTCGATCTTATTGATTAGTCACAACAACATCAAAAGCCAAAGCTATTTACCTTTCAAAATGACTATGTGATTGCTTTCTACATTAACACCATTGATATGATGTGAATCATCACAAAAATAAGTATAATTTCATCATCAAAAAACTAACTATAATTTCTCATTTTTTATTTCCTTCCCACTCTTCACCAAACTAACAATCTAACAAGGCTCATTATCTCCCAGATAAACTACCCCTAAATCCCCTAGGATGTAATCAATAAAATAACTACTATAGGGTGTAACATGAAATGAAGTGTAGTGCCTCTCCCATTTTACTTCTATAATTCATCCCGATGGATGCAACCTTGTTTATATCTTCTTGAGAAGGGATAATGATTATGACCATGAGTGGTCTACATTGTTGAGGTGACTGGATTTATGTTCCGTATCAGTTTCTTTGATTATGCTTTGGCTGATTTATGAGATTATAATGTGACTTATGGTTCACTAAGGTTTATACCAGTGGTTACAAGGATAAATGTGGTATCATGATGTTATTCTATGATTATCCTGATATGTGTGTAGATATTGCACTATGTAGTATTATAGTGCTACACTGGACTAGGTACCTGTAGTAGTGGTTAGTCATATTTATGACTATGCTCTCTTATGTGTTGTAAGTTTATTTTCATGATGATTAAAAAACCATTATTAAATACTTAAATAATTAGAAATGGATTGCCCATGTTGGATTCATTGGTTATGTGTTCCAGATATTTACCTTGTTATATTTTGATCCGAGAGATATTTTGTTACTCATGTTATGTTTTACATTTGAGATGACCTGAGGGTCAGATGTTATACTTTGATTTCAGTATCATAGATCTTAGACTACTATGTTGTTCAGTTGATCATATTGCATGATGATGTTATTTTGAGATGATAGTGTGTTTTATGATGATATCTGGTTATCCAGTATTTGGACAAATCTTTGATTATGTTATGGGATGGATTTAATGCTATGGTTATTTATTTCATTCCTACGTTGTTATGCTTTATGCAAACATGAGTGATGTAAATAGATTATTTTGATATAATCAAATAAATGGTTGAATTAGGTGATTTAATGCATTTATTACTTCAACTATGTTATTATATGCAATTGTAGTCGATTGTATTGTTTAGTGTGCAAGGTTTATATCCCTAGCAGTGACACATGGAGTTAGTGACTCAACCATTCATATTTTTCCAATGTCATCCTTGTATGCTCAACATATCCTTGTTTTAATTGTTTAATTTATCCTTTCAGTGATTATTAAATCCAAACTCATTTGCATTATGTGATTAGACTTGTGAGCATGTCTGTGCATTTAGAGGCTCGCATTGTCATGAAATTTGTTAATGAAATTTATGAGATTTTGGGGTTTTCAGGCTTTATTTTATTTTAATATTTATTTTTGGAAACTTTTCCATAGATGAATTCCTATTTCTAGGAATAATCTATTTTCGTTTGGGTCAATTTGGGGTTTAACTAGGTTGGCTGGTTAATTGCCCTAATCAATTATTCACTTGAAAAGTGAATTAGTATCCAAAAAGGAATTTAATTCCTCACTTCTCACTTTTGAATTAGAAAATTTGAGAGTAAAACCCAAAATCCTCTTTATGAGGATTTACTATTTTTTTCGTTGTGGGAGCTATAAGCATGAGATCATTGTAAAGTTGAGCTTAGGGAGACCTTGGATTGCTACGATTTCTAGCTACTTCTGTGGGGTTTCTATTTTATGGTTTAGATTCTCGTTTTTCCCTTTTGGCTATGAGGTAGGGCTCTCTTATTTTATTGTTTTGGATTTGTTTCTACTTCTATTTTTGGTAATCATTTTTTAGGAGGCTAAGAACTAGTGTTCCCCTCCATTTTTGTTTGCTAGCTCTACTCGGTTGGGTAGGTATGAGCATTTCCCCTTTTTTTTTAGGTTGAGGCTTTGGGGTTTTGTACCATTATGTTGGTCATTTTTGCATACAAACTCCAAACCTAGATTTTATTTGATATTTTTTTCTTTTGTTCCCTAAGAACAAATGGGTTTTAATTTCAAAGTTTTTGAGTTTTGAGGTTTTTGTCTTAGTTTTTGTATCACCTAATTTTCTCCAATTTTCATGGCATGATGTTGGTCATGGACTTGGATTATTTGTAAGATGGACTAGTCAAACCATTTTTTCTCTTTTATGTTTGCATTGGGATGCATGTTGCATCTGTACTCTCAACTTTGTGATTGGTTGAGTAATTTTATACCTAGTGTTATGGTTTCTTTGGGATCCTTGTTTTTTTTTGTGGACACTAGGATTTGTGTAGAATCTATTGGTGAGTTGAAATTCATGATCCAAGCTTGGGCTTGTTGATGCCAAGTGACTCTCCATGATGTTAGTCCATACTTAGTAGCCCTTGAGTGTCTAACCAGGACCTGTAGTTTATGCATTGTCTATGTTCTTGGTTTCAGTCATCATATTGTATGGCGTGAGTGTTAGCCATGGATGTTGTGCTTTATGTATGTTTGTGGTTGGATCATTATCTCCATCAGCATGGCGGGAGTGGACCTATGGGTTCCATGTGGTTGGGAGGTGTAGCTACCCATAACACTACTGGGGTCCGGTGTACAAAGATGATTTTTTATCCTAGTGCGACCATTTTTGGATGTTTTCACTTGATACTTCAATTCCAGAGTATGCTTTCTTGTGATTTATGCTTCCATTAGAATGCTTGGATATCATGTTTAGATGTGATAGTTTATTTGATGCATTCATATATTATGATGTTTAGCATATGATTAAAAGATGTGAATTTCTTCGTGGGCATATCTATTGCTTATTGGTTTATCATTTTATATTTCCTATTCATATGATGATTAGCATATGATAGATGTTTTGGTTGATTTATTGGATTATCTAATGCTTTACTTTTAACATGTTAGATTTCCTTATTTTTATATTGTAGCACATTTTAGTAGTAACGTCCTCATAAGATAGCATCGATGATCTATTCGATAGTTTGGGATGTTACGTGCTAGGGATGGCTAGGATCCACAATGGTCTTATAATGCTATTGACAGTTAGGAGGAATCACATACTTAGTTTATTCTTTCTATACATTATGACATTGCTTCTATACACTGCAATGTTGCTTTAAATATGTCCTTTTTACAACTGCGGTTTTAGATGGATAGATGTTTCTCTTTCTTGTTCATGGAATCTTGTGGATTATGCACTTGAGTGTTCATTCCTTGATTTACATGGATCTAGTGCTCCTTGGTGTAGAGGAAATTTATTTCTAATCTTTTTACCTTTATTATTTTGGCTTGTTGATGTGTATCCTCACATGAAATATTACTTTCTCATGTGAGAATGCAAGATCTCATGTGGTGTGTTGGGCTTTCTTGCATGGCCTTTGGCACTTTCTTTCGTAAAACCCCATTCTAGTGCAATACTTTTGATTGGTGATCCTAGCATGTCCTTGTGTGAGATGGTGTTTCCTTCCATGGCTTAGTGTACTTTCTTGTATGAAGAGATGCTTCCTTGCACGAGACTATCAATTGTTATTCTCTTGCACAAAAAATAGGGGGCATATCTATTATTTTTCAAAGAATGAAATATGGACTTTTGAGTACCCTTTAGGAATGCTAGTGGTTCCATGATTTAACAGATCAAATATTTTGTGTTCTGATGTTGTCTTTGGTTTTTATTCTTGAGTTTGTGTGTGTTAGTTTGGTAGTGGGATTTGGAGATTCATTGGTTTCTAGGATTATGGTTAAGTCTTCCGTTGTGATCTTTGTGATCCCTATATGATGTTGCCATGTGCATTCATATTTCTCCAAGGATCTCCAAGAAGGGCATTACATGAAGCCCTTCAATCTAAAACCCATGAATCATCAATAATTTCTAATGAAAAAAGAAAAGCATTCTCTTTGGATTTATTACTCATCATATTTACCTCCTTGTTTCCATCTTCTTTGTCTCCTTCAGTTTTGTTCTAGGACCAACAATCTTTCTTCTTGTGGTTTGATTTCCCATTGTACTAGCAATCTCTTGGTCCTCTAGATTGAGAACTCCTTCCATTTGATTTTCCTCTTTATTTCTCACAATTTCTAGAATTGTTTCCTCTCTCATTCATTCTATCTCTAGTTTGTGTGTTCAAGACACTTCTTGATGTAGATCCACCTGATCTTTTTAATACAAGTTTCATCACTCAAAATAACACCAATAACATCATCATATTTTAGGGTATTAGAACTAGAAATAGAGTTACTCACAACCTTTACCAAGTCATGCAAACTTTTAGATAAAGAACACATAATCAAGAGAGCCCTAAATTTTTCATCAAAATTGATAGTTATAGACGATAACTAGCTAGTAATTGTGTTAAACTCATACACATGATCAAAAACTGATGTACATTCTAATATCTTCATATTAAATAAATGCTTGATGAGAAATACCTTGTTTGAAGCAGAAGGCGTTCCATACAACTTTTTTAAGGTTTGCATCAACTCTTTAGTCATCTTTTACTTTGTAATATTAAATGGCACACATAAATGAATACTTCCAAATGCCTTTCTATCCAAAATATCAATATCCTCATTTGACATATTTGTGCCTTTCTTGGCCTTTCCTCCCAATGGCCACTCTAAATCCTTCTAATAAATATACTACTCCATTTTCATTTTCCATAATTGAAAGTCTTACTGATGTAGGAGCATCATACATCGAAAAATAAATGGGGCATTATTTTTGAGGAAAAAAAAGAAAAAAAAAAGGGAGGAAAAAAAATTTGTGGAGAGAGAAAGTGGCAAAAATTAGAAGAAAAATAATTAAAATAAATTAAAATAGAGAAAAGAGGGAAAAAAAGGCATTTAATAGGTGGCATTTTTTAATGTAACTTGTGGCTTGAGGGTTTATTTAATGTAACTTGTGGCTTGAGGGTTTATTTAATGTAACTTGTTAGGCTAACTTGTGGCTTGGTTTGGTATAAGTAGAGGGCCTTGTCTTGTCATTATTCATTCAACATGGAACATGGAATTGAGCATGGGATCTAACATGGAGGAAGTTAGCTAGAGAGGTGTAGCTGAGAGGGTTGAAGTTTGAGACGAGCTAGTAATTGTGGCTTGGGAAACAAGAAGGTTGCTTGGTGGCTTGTGAGCACAAGTTTAGATTCTTCTTGGGGTTTCTACCAGGTTGTGGATCTGGGCTAGCTAGGGTTTGGATCTTGCAAGATCTTGTAGAACTACTATTGTAATTGCTTATGTAGTTCATCGTAACCTAGAAGGTCTTATAGTAGAGCATGTTGGATGTAAATCTTATGATTATATAATGAGAATTGACATTATTTTGGATCAAAATATTTGTATTATTAACATTATTCTTCCATTGTGTGATTATTTTTTGGGGGCTAGTACATCTCCTATGAGGATTCTCCTACCTTCTACTACATCACTTGCCCATTAAAATTCTCAACCTTTAGCTTACCCTTGTCTTCCATTTCTCCCACTCAACCATGAGACTTCAACTAGACTATGAGACCTTCTAAAAAGGATAATTGAAACAACCTAGCTTTAATACCATAATTTATTAGGATTAGCAAGACATAAATAAAAATTACATTCAAATATAACCAATATTAGAAAATAATAAGCAAAATGAAGAGAACACAAGATGCAAAGATTTAATGTGGTTCACCCAATCCTTGGGTTACATCCACCAAATGAAAAGTCCAATTTTATTATTATCCAATAATTTCAAACTAATTACAATATGAAAACCCTTGTAAATCAATACTGCCACAAGAAGCTACTCAATCACCATCACACTAATAAAAAAATCCCTAACCCTAAGACATTTTATACAAGAATTCTCCCTTTATGAAATTAGAGCTAGAGTCAGTTACAACACTTTGGCCCCCAAAAAAATAGCTAGAAAAATAACCCCAAAAAATTTTATATGGTGAGTGTACAATATGTACATGATTAGTTACCACAAGCTAATACATCCCTTCTACAACAACTCTTATGATTTCTTGTTCAAATATTTACTATTCATTGGTGTCAATTTATGTGTTGCCTTATTTGGAAAACTAGCTCTTGGAATCAAGTCCATTTGATGATTGATCTTTCTCATTGGCGGAATCCTATCATGCACATTATCAGATATAATATCCTAAAAATCACCCAAAAAATCTACAACTTTTATAGGTACATCTTATAGTTCCTCTTTACCAGATTTTTGAATTAAAGAAAAACACATATTCTCATACCTCATACCTTCTAGGAACTTTCTGCTATCAACTAAACATATAGCATTATTACATACCATCATGTACAACACACCTATCAAGTTCCCATAACCTTCCCAACAACATATGTCATGCATATATGGGCATGATGTCACATATTATCTCATCATGGTAGCTCCCAATCTTGAACTTAACTAGGAATCATTCATTTATCAAGATCTTATAGTCATCCTATGCTTGGAAATTTGGTATAGATGTAGATGTCTTTCTCTCTTGAGCTTAAACTTTGTGACCATCCCCTCTAATACAAATATGTTAGTGGATGCACTATCAATACTAACATCACAACATGTATCCTTACACTTGTACCTAGCATAAAAAAAGCTCCTCCTTTAGGTTCATTCTCATCACTCAACAAGACTCTTCTATTAGCTAGGACTTCTCCTCTTTTGACATCTTTAGAATGTGATGAATTAGAATCTTCATCTACATGTGTAACTCTTGTGTTACCTTTATCTCTCCTATCCATCCTTCCTTGGCATTGAGGACATTCATAAGGTCTATAACATTCTTCTCTATAATGAAAACATTTTCCATAAAAGCCTCATCTTCCTTTCCATGTCTACTTCCTCTTCCTCTCTGATAATTATTTTGATCATGAGAATAATTGAAATTATTCCCCCTGTTATTATGACTAATTTTGGCCTCATCATTATTTTTATCTTTATTTCAGTGGCTATAAGACCATCCACTAGATCTTCCAGCAAAACCTCTTCCACTTGTCTGCTCTTAAACTTCTTGTTTAACTTTTTCTCTATTCTTAAGACAAATTGGTATGCCTCATCAATACTGATCATTCTAATAATATTCAACTCCTCCTAAATATTTTGCCTCAATCCATTAAGGTAACAAAAAGTTTTCTCCTTGTCAACTTTTGAATGACCTATTTAGATGAGGACTCTTGAACATATATTCTTTCTTCTTTTAAACCTTGCATTTTCTTTAGCAATCAAACTCATATTTGAAAGGAATGAATTATTGCTTCAATTTATCTAGCATCTAATCTCATCTTGTTATTTTCTCCTTTCATCTTCTATTTCACTCAAACTTAATCTCCTGCCACCAAATTTTTTCATTCCCTTTCAATTTGGCCTTTACAAACTTGACCCTCTTGGGATCTTCAATTTCTTTATACTCAAAATATTCTTTCAGATTGTTGATCTAGTCATTAGCTTCTCTAAGTTAAGATTTCCCAAAAATATGGGGACTTAAATCTTTGGTCTTTTTCCAATCCTAGAAATGGCTCTAAAGACCTATCCTCCTTAGGATACCTTGTTGCTTTTGCTCCTTGTTCAACATTCCCTTCTTCTTTGAATTCATCTTCACTTTTCTCTATTAACAAAATGTTCATTTCTCTATGAATCTCCTCTTGTAATGCATGCACTTATTTATTGAGGGCCCTAAAACCCTTAGCTATCACAACTCTATCTCTCATACCTTGTTCCCTTCATGGAGGCATTTTCATGCTTATTACTCAAACCCACAACCATGGTCCTAGTGTAAACTGCCTCATAGTCGATAATTTATCTACACATTTAGAAATTCCTGCTCTAATACCACTTGATGAAGGGTACTCCCTTTATCAACACAAACAAATATATAAAAATAGATTAATAACAACAATTTGCAAGAATAGAGAATGTGATTCTTATTATGTCCAATAGTATGGAATTACAAGTTTTAGAAATGCAACATGTAAAGCTTCATGGGCATTTTCATTATAATATCCTATAAGCTAAAGCCACCACCAACAACCCAAAACTACCCTAAACAACCCTATGTGCCTCCTTTATATATGATTTTTTCCCACCACCCAAAGAGGTTTTAGAGTTTTATCCCAAGACTGTGAGGCTAACCAACCCTAAACTATTATTTCTTTTTATATCATATTACATTAGAGTCAACCTAAGTAATTTCATTTTTATAATTTTGGTAGCACAACTTATGGATACCATAACTCATCAATTGTTTCTCTAATTCCCTAAGATTACCCCTATTTTGTAAATGACACCTCTTGATCTATAACACTTATCTCATGTAAGCTCTAGCTAGATGAGGTTGGACCCCTTTTCAAAGCCTCTAAGGCCTTCAAAATTGAGTTCAATTTTTTATACCAAAATTTCTTAATAACTTCACAAATACACATGGTATTTGATTGAAACTTCATTGTTAGGTTAATATACCTAAAATGAACCTCCATGGATGAAAGCAAAAAATTTTGAGATTAACTGACCAATTAAAATTGTTAAATACCCATAAATAAAAACTCTGCACTAAAATAACCCTTATTGAAGAGACCTAACAAAATAAATTGGGTGATGCAAGATATCCCTTACACCCAAGACGTTCCTCCATTAGCTTTAATACATGTCTCTATTATTTTAAGATATTGAAGCTTTCATGGTTGTTGATACTTTGATATTCATCATAAGGTTTTGTACTTTGAAGTTTATACTTCGATTTTGTTAAACCTTGGTCTTCTTTGTTGTATTGGGAAGGGATATCCTATAACCTTAGACAACCCTAGTTTTTCTTGAGTGGAACTCGATTATAACTGCAAGCGTGAGGGAGTTGACCTTTGTGGATCCATGTGTTTGGGTGATAAATTATATAGACAACTCTTGTTTTTCTTGAGTGGAATTTGATTATAGCTCCAAGCATGGGGGAGTGGACCTTTTTGGATCCATGTGTTTGGGTGATAAATTATATTGAGGCAATTTTTATGGTTTTGTGGATGACTTGCATTCATTGTCTATTTGAAGTCTTGAAAATCATTCTTGATACCTTACATTTCAAAGTGTTGTGTTACAAAGTGATGGTTTTGTATAAATTTTGAAAATGGTGATATCGTATGTACTAGTTCTATAAACTCCCAAAGGAGACTCAATACTATATGTAAATTATAAAGTTATAGGAAAAGGGTATCTTTAGGAGTAAGGAAAGGGTCATAAATGGTAAATTTTTAAATGCAAATTTCTTGTAATTATTTTGGTGTTTATAATGCAAAAGAAGTAAATCTGAAACAATGTGGAACATATGTTTATATAATATAGAAAGTTATCTCATGTGATTTGTCTTTAAGCATGTGGAATTTAATAAGAGCAATATTTTTTCCTTGTTACAAATGCTAAAACCAATGAGTTAAATATATGCACATGTAAACTTGGGAATAAGGGGTGATCTAATACTTATTCAAAAGCTATGATTTGATAAGTGTAAATCTTGTTACAAATTGTTTACTTGTATGTAATGTATAGAATGTTTAAAGATAAAAGCAATAATAATCATAATATGACTAGCTAAATGGATAAGAGTAACCCATGTAACTTGTATTCTTATAGTATGTGTAATTTATTTAATTCTCAAGTAGATGAATTTTATTTATGTATCAGATTAAGTAAGCATGCATTAAAAATTTGGATTAGAGCATTGGTATCAATGTTAGGAAACCTAGAGAGATGTTTAATCTCACCTTGAATGAAAAATGTGATATGCATGATTAGGTAAGTAAGGCTTTAAAAACAACTGAGTTGGAAGGAGAACAAGAGGAAAGTAGTATAATGAATATCTGGTCAAGTGGAAGGGCAAACTAGTTGAATATTTTTTATGGATTACTTAGGATGATTTAGATCATTTTTATTCTTCTCAAGCACCAATATAAGAGACTCACTTTCTTGTCAACCTTGGGTGTTTGATGTTGAAGCATCTTGGGTTTAGAGAAGTCTTGCATTAACCAAAAATATTTTAGTTTTTAGTTTTACCAATTTTTTGGTTTATTCCAATTTTTTAATTATTTTAGTGTTCAATTCAACACTTATGATGTTCAAAGTATGGTCAAGATCTATTCACATTCCTATTCCTAGGTTTGCATCATTGTTATTCTAGTTGAGATTCATTCTCTCTTGGGTAGCATATTCTTGCCAGTTTTCAAGACTGTTGGTGCAATATTTCAATCTTGTGATGGAAATCTATGATCCTAAATCTTTGGTGGTTCTAGCAATATTTTTGGATCATGGGAGGGCCTAAATCTGGAACTACAATCTTTCAAATGCTTTATGTAAATTATTCCCAATGATCTGGGACTTGACCTATTTTTTGTAATGTGTTTCTAACTCTTGAGGAATGTTTTAGATCTTGAGGTCAACATGCATGTTGTGATGCCTATATATTGTAATGAGATGCATCTTTTGAAGGGGATAATTCTATTAGTTCCTCAGTAAGGATTAGTAGCTCATTAGAATTATATTTAAGGTCTCTAGGAAAATATTGTATGCAAGTAGGCATGTATGAGCCTAACATGTAGAAAGGCACATCGTTGAACCTTTGTACATCTGGTTTTCTTAATGATATCTCTTGGTTCTCTCCATATACTTGTTGTTTATGTTGAGTTTACTCTTGTTGCATGATTCGGTTGATATCTTTGGGGTCTTTGTAATTGGGGACTACATTATTTATATCATATCTTTTGTATGCCATCTCTAGATTAGTTTTTGAGTTATATTTTTTAACAATATGCAAGCCATGTAATTAAAAAATCAATACAAGTTAGCAACAAAGGAGGTTTTATGATGTTGTATAAAATGTCTCTTGATGCACAATTAAGTTTGATATTTAGAAAAATATTATGGATAAATATGTTTGAGATAGAGTAGTATTACAATGACTGTCCTTTTAAAAATTATTGATGCTCATAACCATGTCAATATCTCTTTACTTCATGTTAGTCAATATAAATTCTATTAAACAAAACATGTGCATGTTTTTAATACAATATTTTAAATCATATTACATTATTCCTCATCACAAGAGGGAGAACAAGGATGATGAACTTGGTAGTTTGATAGAAAATGTTAATTCAAGAAACTTGTACAAACTTTGTATCAAAAGCTCATTTAGATTTATGTCCTAATATTTTATCCTCATGAAAATCGCCTAAATGTTTATCTTGATGTGATTACGTGTTCAATTGCTTTAAATTTATTTGCATCAATGTTTGGGTCACACTCCATGATCCAGCATTAAGATGACTAAATTATAGAAAAAAAAATATTAACAATAGATTATAAAATATGATCCAACATGTTAATGCAAGTAAATTTTATATATAATTGAATTTAGAAACATATCAAGATAATCACTATATACTATATTAAAATGTCATGTCTCTCACATAACTATAAGAAGTCTTTAACTAAACTATCCTAGTACAAAATTTATTCTTGTGCTCCACACGTTATAAAATATGAATCAAATGAAAAAAGAAGAAAAACTCATTGTATTGAATTTGACTACTACTTACTTTTTGAGGCCATAGACTATTTAAATAGATCATAATAGATCATATTTTTAAAATGCAATCATAAAAGGGGAAATGTCTTAGTCCATCACAATCTTTAGGTAGAAATAACTACATAAAACGTAACTTCTCCCATGCAAAAATTGAGCATCATGCAAGAAACGTATTATAAAGTAGTTCAAATGTAAGGAGGAAATAAGTCGGCATTTAATTGTGGTCCTTGAAAATGTCAATATTTCTTTAGGTGTGAAGCTTTCTAGGGGGCCTTCATTACAGGGACATTTAGGAAAGGACTACTTTTTTCAGTTTGCCCGTGTATTGTATGCATATCATGTGTTTATTTCAGTTGGATCAATTTGACCATCTCAAAAGAAAAATGTGGTGGTGATTAGATCTTTTGTTTTGTTCAATATCAAAAATAAATACTAAAGGTATGTGTGAACATTTCTAAGTGTATGGTTTAATCTTTTTTATTTTGAACATATTGAAAAGAAAGAATGATTGATAGTGATGTAATCTAGGTGTAATACAAGAAGAATAAGAAAATGATTTGTCTTTAGATGATTATCTCAACAACAAACACATATTGTGTATTTATTGGAAAGACAGAAAGGACACTAATTATGTAAATGTGAATTTATTATAACTAGCACTTGCACCCGAAGTAGGTGCAAGGGATACGTCGATAGGGAAAAAAGTATAAGTTTGCATAAGATGGTTGTTGATATTTGGTGTGTTTAAACTTGTGCCTAACATCATAAATACTTAGTTTACTACAAATATTTTAAGGCCTTGAAAGGAATGAAATCATGAAGGCCATCACTTATCATGCTCATAAACCATGTCACAAATAGAGACAAATGAAGGATGAAGGTTGTTTACTTAAATCATTCAAATGCAAGTGGAAAAAGAGAGTTGTTTTGATTGCTTGTTACAACTTGTTGCCTTCTTTTAGGTTTCCAATAATTTGATGGTCGTATCCTCAGCCACCCCATCCATTTGAGGTGAGATTCATTGTCCAATTGTAGATTCAAAAGTAGGTTCAAGAATATTAAATGAAAGATGTATTCTAGGAGGATTCAACCCTATCTTGAGAACTTGGAATTGAATGCCCAAAATACAACATAATTTAAAACCTTAAGCATTTTTTTTAAAAAAAATTTGTTATTAGCCATGATTTCTTTGGTCAAGCCAAATTATATTTAATATGTTCTTGTATCTAAAAAAATGGTATTCTATCTTAGAACCCTATACAACTTCAATGGAATGTTTCAAATCTAGTGGTGTTTTCCGGACATAAATGTTAAGAAGCCCTCAAATTTTAGATGTGTATTTATGTTAGTCATTATGCCATAGATTTTGAATGTGAAGTATAACAACTCAATTTTTAGTGTATTGTATACCAGCAATTGCACATTAATGTGCAATGGGTATGCTACAGAGTTATGGAGGGTTAACTAAGTATTTGTTCCTATATGTCTCTCTTTGTCTCATCCTCTCCATATCTCCTTATATCTTATCAATTTATCCCACCATCTATATCTCTTCCTATCTCTCCCTCTATATTCACCTCTATCTCTATCTTCCTCTTACCACTCCATCTCTGCACACATCTCCCACTCTCTTAGCTTTATCTTCCTCTCACCACTCCATCTCTAGACACATCTCCCACTCTTTATCCATCCATCTCTCTCCATCACACCCATTCTATACCTTTAAATTCTTACATCTCCATATTTATTCCTCTCTCTCTCTCTCTCTCTCTCTCTCTCTCTCCCCTTATCTCTCCAATATATAAATTTATTACTACCATTTCTATCTACCTCTCTCTTTATCTATCTCTTTTCTTCCTTATATCCCTCTCCTCCATCTCTTTTGCTATCTTTGTCTTCCTCCCTATTGCTATCTCCTTAATTGTTTTGTCACCCACTCTTCCCCCTTCTAAATATGCTCTTTCTATTACTATATCTCCCTCTCTCCATATTAGAAACATAACATGTAAGAAATCATAGATTTATATAAATAATTTGTTTCTTTATGTTAATCTGAATTTTCCAAGACATTTTAAAAAATATATAAGAATATATATATATATATATATATATATATATATATACATATATATACATACATATATATATATACATACATATATATATATATATACATACATATATATATATACATACATATATACATACATATATATATATATATACATACATATATATATATGTATGTATATATATATATATATATATATATGTATATATATATATATGTATGTATATATATATGTATATATACATACATACATATATATATATATATATATGTATGTATATATATATACATATATGTATATATATATATATGTATGTATGTATATATATATATATACATATATATATATACATACATATATATATATATACATACATATATATATATATATATACATATATATATATATATACATACATACATATATATATATATATATATATATATATATATATATATATATATATATATATATATATATATATATATATAAAATTTTAGTTCAATATAACAAAATAACTATAAATTGAACTATTTCTAGTGATTTTATTAATTAGAAAATCTATTAAATACATATAAAGAATTAAAAAATTAATATAATTCTTTTTTTTTAAATCACAATTTAAGGAAATCAAATTTATTATTATACTTTCCAAAGGCCACGACAAATATTATTGGAAAATGTACCAATAGACAAACACCTCTTAATTAGCTAGTGATGAAAGGCCTTGTCTATTAGGCATATGTTTACTTCTTGCTAACTAGGTTAAACATTACATCTTTTTGCTCTTATTCCCCATAGATTCAAACATGGGTGTAGGCACAATTGTTTCAAATTCACCTTTGTATTGATTCCTTGATTGCATAGGTATGCACAAGACAACGGCTCAAGAATCTTTATATTTTAGGCTTACTAAAAAGTATTATGTAACCACATTGTGTTTCCAGAGTAGTGGCTTCACCCTTTACTAATTCAATTTGATCTATGATATTATGATATTTTTATAGATGCACTCTAAAAGAGTTTCATGTGGTGCCCTCTAAAAATGTTGAGATCGACCATACATGGATGAATATACACATTACTAAATTGAATAATACTAAATGACAAACCAAGAAATCATAGTTCTATGTGAGTTGAAATAACACACTGTAAGCCTAGAAAACTATTTCTCATAATCTGGTAAAAAATTATTTAACCTACACTTTTTTGTTCTTTTTCATCCAAGATTTTTAATTTAAATATATAATATGTCATGAAATGAAGTTAAGGCATTTGAAGATTGAAATAAGTAATCCAACCATATGTGATCTCGTAGCCTGAGCAGATGCTAAGTTTAGAAAATTGTAATTCTATTTTATTTATAGATAATGCTCCACTTGCAAAAATTCATAAGCTTGATAAGGCACCAAAGATGTCAAAATTTTTGAAATCATTTCCGTAAACATTAGAGTCATTTGCTCAATCAACTCAACTATAACTTTTATAGGTTGAAGCAAAAGCAATTTCTTTGAAAACAAAGGAACAAAATTACTAATAGAGAGGGAGACTTGATGCAATGATCCAAATAACAACCAAGTGTGATTCAATTCCAATAGTGTTAAATCAAAATAATATTGTGCATGATCCAAATACAACCATGTGGAGTTCAATTTTAACAACGTTAAAACAAAGAAGCTAAATAAGATCACTGCGATAATTCTCAAATTTTAATTTTGTTTTATTTTTCTGAAAATTATGAGTACAATTTGGAACAATGGCAACCTTTAGGTGGCAACCAATCATCCAATAATCTCCAATTGCATTCAATCTCCTATATGGTGAAACACGAAAATGAGGAGCAATTTTATGTGAAATAAAAGTAGGCAAGGAGAAGCAGGGAAGCCCATCTTCAATTGTAAATGGGCTTCCCTCCATCACTTAGGCAACACTTCAACTCTGAAGTTTTGATTGACATTGATCCCACAACAACACATTGTATCAAACAACAACAAACATTGCCCATCCCAAATGATCGTTGCAACCATAGCTTTGTTTGTTGTAAGTTCAATACCCTTTCCACCCCTTCCACCAATGCACCAAAGAGTTTCCTCAAGTAAACAGCAGTCTAAGAAAACAAATCAAACTCTCTTTTTTATATGACTTGTATTATGAAATATGATTGCAAATATTTTCTTTAAAAAAATTTAAAAACTTCATTTTAAAAATAATCATTTAAATACAACCACACGACCATCAAAATTAAAATTGAAAAAACAAAACAAGTATAAAAGTTCTAAAATAGTTTTATTTTTAAATGGTTAGAGATGAATATGTCATATCTTATATATTCCATATTCACTCCTAGAACCCTTCCTCATAATTACTTTTAGCCTCATCTTGCCTTTGTATCTTTGTGGTGTTGTGTACATTGAATCTTGAGAATTCAAATCAAGAATTTGAATTACATTTTCCCGTGCACCTTGAGTTCCATTGTGAAGTTTGTAGACATATTTAGTCAATATTTGTGGTAGAACAAAAAAGAAGAGATCACTAAAGTTGAAAATAATGTTACCTACCAAATTATGTGCATAGAGTTTCTGTGATTTTGGATGATTCTTTGGCATTCTTTTTGCTATCTAAAGCTGAATCAAAGATTGGATGTCTATATACAAGCGGTCCATTTTGACTTGCAAATCGTTTAAACAATAGACAATCATCATGAATTGTTGTTGGTTGTACTATTCAACAGAAGGAACCGATCTAACATTTTTCCAATTGTAAAGATACCGCTAGATTCATTAAGATCTTTCCAGCTTTAATATGGTAGATTGTATATGAGATTGCACAAGATCTTCATTTATTGCTCAATGAGTAGTTTTCAATGGACACTAAAGCAATCAATGGTATGTGGTTTGAACAGACAAATTTTGGTGAAAAGCCCACCTATAATAGCCTATCGGCTAAAAATAGATCTAAGATTTATCCTTAGCAAATTTAGGATTATTATTCCAATAAGAAGGAACATTTAAAATGCAATATTTCCACATTCTAAACTTTATTCTCATTGAAAAGATAAAAGTAGACTTGTGAAATGGATGTGTGTTTGTGTGTGTCTATATATATATATATAGCTAATGGTAGTCATGGCACAACAAGAAACTTAATTTTTCTATTTTTCTATTTTTTATAACTTTCATACTAAATTTTATATTTATTTTTAAATATAGTTGTATGAAGTTATTATTAAATTATTTTTTGACATTTATATTTTTTAATTCTATATATGGTGTTTAATTTATATAACTTAAATTTGTTTTTATTTAAGGATATTGTTACGTAAAATGTTACAGTCAGGAGTAGAGTTGTGGTTAGGGTTAAAGTTAAGGTTAGGGTTAGGGTTACAATTAGAGTTAGAGTTAGAGTCAAGGTTTGGGTTAGAATTAGAGATAGAGTTAGAGTTAGAGTCAAGTTAGGATTAGGGCTAGAGCTAGAGTAAGAGTTAGGGTTAGGGTTAGGGTTGGAGTTAGAGTTAGAGTTAGGGTTAGGGTTAGGGCTAGAGTTATGGTTAGGGTTAAGGTTACAATTGAATTAAGAGTTAGAGTAAAGGTTAGAATTAGGGTAAGGATTAGGGTTATAATTAGGGTTAGGGTTTGAATGGGGATTAGGGGTATAATTAGAGTTAGGGTTAAGGTTAGGGTTAGAGTTAGAGTAAGAGTTGGGGTTAGGATTAGGGTTAGGATTATATTTAGGGTTAGCATTAGGGTTAGGGTTATAATTAGAGCTAGAGTTAGAGTTAGAGTTAGAGTTAGGATTAGAGTTAAAGTTAGGATTTATTTATTATTATGGTTAAGGTTATTTTGGGGGTTACTACTCTAATTAGAGTTGATCTTAGTGCTATTATTAAAATTTAGGTTAGTGTTAGGGTAACTGTCAAGTTGATTTTTATGTGGGTTAGTCATATTATAATACCCATAATTAGTGTTATTGTGACACATATTTTATAATGTACTCCCTCCGTCTCCCATGCCCTCTCTCTCTCTCTCTCTCTCTCTCTCTCTCTCTCTCTCTCTCTCTCTCTCTCTCCTCAATCTCTAGATATACCTCCTAATCTCTCTTTCTCTCCCTCATCACTCTCAAGATACAGCCACTAATCTTTCTCCTTCCCTCTCTACTCTCTAAATACACCTCATAATATCTCTCCCTCCCCACTCTCTAAATACACCCCTTAATATCATAAACCATAACAAAAACAAAGAAACAATAGCAAATGCGAGAACAAAATATAGACTTCTTATTTGTGCCATAAATGAAAAATTATAAAATTCACAAGTATAATATGCTAACCCACATGGGTGCCTTCATTACAGTAATCTGCAAGACTAAGCTAAGAACTACTACCCAGAGTTGTTCTAGACAATGTTCGAGCCTTTCTATAATAGGAAATTTTATACCTACGGCCAATAGACCCTAACAATACATATAGAGTCTGCCAAATATAGCTTTGACAATTATTTTAGAAATTTTGGGTAGCCCAACTTTGGAAGGCCACAACTCTCGAACTGTTGCTCTAATTAGCTATTATAACCACTTTTTGGAAATGTTAGCTCATGATCTATAGATTTGGAATGGCACAAGTGCCCTATTGTTGAGTTTTTGGACCTCATCTGGGCACTCTAAGGCCCCCAATAGTGAGCCTAAATATTTTTCCCCTAAATTTTCCATCAAAAATCTATAATAACTTCTCTAATACTTAAGCTAGAGCAATGAGATTTTTATGGTAGGCTTATAATTTTGAAATGAACCTTCATGTAGAAAATGCGAACATTCTAAGGGGTATGTGCACCAAGTTGTGGTGCCAAAAATATGACACATAAAGTTTTTTTTTAATTTTCAAAAGCATGTGCGTGCTATAGTGCACACATGCTTTTGAAAAGTAAGAAATGTTATAAATGGGCTACAAACCCACAACCCATTTTATTCTTTTTACATTTCTCCTCACAAGGCACACACAGATTGAAGAAATTCAAGAATTTTGTCACTCACCTCCTCAAAATGCCTCATCATCACTGAAGTTCAAGATCAAGATCACGTCGTATATTTTTTGCTCTTGTTTTTGCATTATTTTATATGTTTTTACGTTTTTTTGTAAGTTTTTACATTGTTTTGTAAGTTTTTTTTCAAATTTTCTTTAAATTTGTTTATTTATTTAGATTGCAATTGGTTTCTTATTATAAAATGTGAATTATATGAATTGCCAAATCCTCAAATAAATCAACAAAATCAAAATGAAAACCCTCCACAAGATCCAAATCAAAACCCTCCACAACAAGAGCAAGAAATTTCATAACCTGCACCGATTGGAAGACCCCCTCTTGGCACCCAAGACAACATAATGAATGAAATAGAAAGAGGAAAAAATGAATTAGAAGCACTCATAGGTAGGTTGAAAGCTTGTGGACAAACCAATCCAAGGATATCACAATTGGCATCCCCTTTTGAGTCCATTATGACCCATGTAACTTTTGTTAGTGGTCAGTTGGATATTTGGTGTGTTAAGAGGGATGAATGAAGAAGAGATTATGTAAACAAATTATCATATCAAAATGTTAAAAAAAAAAAAACCAAAAGGTAGCATTTGTGCATTGTTTAAAAAGCCCAGAGAATAAGATACCATTAAACATACAACTAAAAGGTTCCCCATCCATTGGTGCATACATGATGGTATGAGAAATAACTTTTGGGATAGATGGTGGATGGTCTTTGATGCCCCTCCCTACAATAATTATGAGGTTCTAATGTATTTCTTAAAGAAATTTTATTGTGAATTTTTCCTTGGGGAGATCCCCAATTATTTTGATATATTAGAATCTCAGGGTAGAGGTGGGGGGTCATCATTTGAGAGGTCAGGGGCACATCATGACCTTAATGTAGTTAGGGTTGGTGTCAAGCCACAGGGTGAGCATGTGATTATTCCTTCAATTGTGAAGGAACATGTAAAGACTAGCCCTCATTCATTGCATGAGTCCATTAGTTGAGGAGGAATCTTCTGTGCATTGTGGTCACATGTGCACATCATGTGGATCCTTATGCACATTTTCCAGTCATGTTGGAGATAGTATGGATGATGGACTAGTCACTGATGAGTTCTTAAGTGACACATTTGGCATTGACACATAGGTAAATTACAATTATAATAAAATAATTTGATCGCATTTTGTATGTATAGTGAATGACTAATTAATTAGCATGTATTTACATTTTTCAAAATTTAAGGTAAGAGTATTGGTGGCCCTAGTACAGATTCCCTAGCTCCATTTTTCATCCGTCAATGAGTCGAGAGGTATGTATTGATTTAATCATTTAAATTAATACATATATTTATTAAGTAATAATATGAAGGATTGACAAAAAAAATTATGCATGTGCATCAGTTCTCTATTGGACCATTGACATTTACAAGGGACTCCGAGCCTAGGTGTGATACGAGTTTCATAGAGGTACATTTGTTTCATGTTAATTTAATTCATTTGATTATATTTGTTTCATCTTTCATGTTACATTTAAATTGTATTAAATGACATGCAGTTGTTGACGTCTAAGACTCCTCCTCATCTTCGCCAGTCCATCGATCATGGAGTTATTGCAGTGATGGCTAGTTCAGAGCCATTGACTGAGGTATGAAAGAATTTTCTTGGTTTTAGTTGTTATTTATAATAGTTAGTATTGAAATTTCTAATATTATTTATAAGTGCTTATATTGATTGAATTGTTGTAGGGCCATATTACACCTAATCATCTATGAGCCTTTGAGGTGGACGTACAAAGTGACTATTTGATGGCAGTAAGAAAATAATTAATTTTATGTGTACATATATTTTTTATCAATATATAATAATTATTGATTCATATCTACTTTTTTTGTATCAGCTCAAGTTAGAGAAGAGCCTAAACAAGAGGATGAGTGAGCATGTGAGGAAGAACCCATCATCCCCATCATCTCCCTCCACATGACAACCAAAGACCTCTAAGGATTTGTTTCCTTCCCCTCATGGGAAGGAGAAGATATAGTTGATAGACACACATGTATAGGCATTAGTGGACATATATGTTGGATTTTATGTCAGTGGAGATATTCGATATACATTTGATATACATATGACATTTTATATTTGATGTATGACATATATTTGATGCATGACATTATTAGACTTATGAAATTATTGGTTAATATATGATATGTTTGTTCATGTATGACATTATTGGTTATCATAATATATCATATGTTTATTAATGTGTGACATTGTTGGTTATCATAATATATTATATGTTTGTTCATGTATGACATTATTGGTTATCATAATATATTATATGTTCATTCACGTATGACATTATTGGTTATCATAATATATTATATGTTTTTTCATGTATGACGTTATTGGTTATCATAATTTTTTTTTTTTTTTCTTGTTTACATTTTAAGTAAATTTCATGTATTTTATTTAAATGTAAATTGCATCCAAAATGATGTAGAGTGCTCACACCAAAAGCTAGTGGATTCCTACCAAGAACACTTTTAAGGCAAACTACCTTTCCCACCTTTGTAAGTGTCTTCAAAGACTCTTACCAACTTGGTTACAAAATTGAACAAAATTCTACCCAACTTCAGCAAACTACTTGATCACTTTCCCTATTCAAGACTTGGGAATCAATAAGGGAAAAATGAACAAATTTGAGAAATGGACAATAATCAACTTATTACTTCAAACTAACATCTTAGACACTTCAAGGAACACCTAATAACTATCTCACAAACTTCAATCTATCATCTATTCCATCCTTCCAATAGATTCTTCAACATCCTATGAGTGAAAACAATCTTCCAACATCCTATGACTGTATTTTCTTTGCAACAACATGTAATTTGCTAATTTTTAGACAACTCTTCACAAAGGGAAGTGATTATGTTTCAAACCCATGAAATGGCTATTAAGACAATCAAGAAGATCCTTAATGTCTTCCACTAACTCCATTCAGTGATAACATGTAGGTAAAGTGGTGTTTTATTGTAATAAAGTTCAATTTTTCTGTTGCAAACAAGAAGTAATGATATTTGACAATAACTCAATGATCCTATATACAAGTTTAACATTAGAAGTGATTCCTTGCCATATTAAAAAAAACTTAATAATCACCAACACCTTATGCCACCTCTAAATTCATAAAGGGTATTTTCATCATTTGACATCCATTCCAATTGATTTCTAGTTAGCTTTATTGATTACAACATTAATTTCAAGGTTTTCCAAAAAATTGCTAAAATTGCCAAAAAGTTGTTAGCAACTTTTATTGCAAAATGCAATTTTTACACTAACTCTTCCTAGAACTTAACCAAGTGATTTTTGCTAACACATAGGACCTATATAAGGTGTAATGATCTCCACAACACTTATTGAGCCAACTTATTAACAAAAACAACAAAAAAATAAAAATCATTAGGACTAAGGCAACTTGGGTTTATAGGTGACCTCAAGTTCCTTGACCTTACAAACAAGGATTACCTTATTACCATAAAAAAAAAAATATTCAAAATGATGTGTATGATCACCCCTTTACCTTCTATCATGAGTCTCCATCATTGGATGAGATGACATATCTAGTTGCCACAATCAAAGATCGTTGTCCTATGGCATTTAGTGACTCTTAGGGATAATTCAGTTTGGAATCTTCGAGAATGTTTAAGCACACAATGAGATGGGAGAAGCTTAGGGATGGTTTTTACCTAGCCACCTACACCTAACAGAATAGACAATTCGATCCCATGATGAAAGGTGAGAGAGATTTGGCAGTTGGCAACTTTGTACTGGCCAACACTACAAATTTCAACATCGCCTAAGATGGTGTTGCAAAATCAAAAAGGAATAATATCTCCAAAAGAGAGAGAGGTTATTGTAGGTCTCCATAACATGGTCCTATAGCACCCAAAATCACATCCATACCTCACACAATCTATAAGATATGCCTCATCAAAAATTGTTGCCCTATGGCATTTAGTGACTCTTAGGGACATTTTGGTTTGGCATGCCTGAGAATTTTTGAGCACTCAAAAAGATGGGAAAAGCTTAGGGCTAGGGTTTTCCTAGCCACCTAGAGATAACTAAATAGACAGTTCAATCCCACAAGGAACAATGAGGGAGATTCGATAGTTGGCAACTTTGTACTAGCCAACACTACAAATTTTTACATCACCTGAGATGGCATTGCAAAATTAAAACACAATAAGATATCCAAAAAGTGAGAGAGGTTATTGTAGGTCTCCACAACATGGTCCTATAGCACTTAGAATCGCATCCACACCTTGCACGAGCTCTGAGATATGCCCCATCAAAGATCGTTTCCCTATGGCATTTAGTGACTCTTAGAAATGATTTAGTTTAGCATACCTGAGAATTTTCAAGCACTCAAAAAGATGGGAGGAGCTTAAGGCTAGTATTTACCTGGCCACTAGAGCTAATGGAATAGATAGTTTGATCCCATGATGAAAGGTGAGAGAGATTTGGTAGTTGGCAACTTTGTACTAGCCAACACTACAAGTTTTAGCATCACCCGAGATGGTATTGTAAAATCAAAATAGAATAAGAATGCCAAAAAGTGAGAGTTTATTGTAGGTCTCTACAATATAGTTCTATAGCACCATGAATTGCATCCATACCTCACATGAGCTTTGAGATATGCCCTACCAAAGATTGTTTCCCTATGGCATTTGGTGACTCTTAGGGATGTTTCGGTTCAGCATGCCCAAGACCATTTGAGCACTCAATGGGATGGGACAAGCTTGGGCCTAGGGTTTACCCAACCATTCAAAGCTAACAAAATAAATAATTTGATCCCATGATGAATGGTGAGGGAGATTGGGTAGTTGGCAATTTCATACTGACCAACACTACAAGTTTAAGCATAACCTGAGATGGCATCACAAAATCAAAATGGAAAAAGATCTCCAAAAAGAAAAAGAGGTTATTGTAGGTCACTATAACATAGTCTTATAGCACCTAGAATAACATCCATAGCTTGCACAAGCTCCAAGATATGCCCCCTCAAAGATCACTACCCTATGGCATTTAGTGACTCTTAGGGACATTTTGGTTCAGTGTGCCCAAGAATGTTTGAGTGCTCAAAGGGATGGAAGGAGCTTGGGGCTATGGTTTACCCAGCCACTTGAAGCTAACAGAATAGATAGTTCAATCCCACGATGAATGGTGAGGGAGATTTGGTAGTTGGTAACTTTGTACTGACCAACACTACAAGTTTCAACATCACCCAAGATGGCATTGCAAAATCAAAATAGAGTAAGATCTCAAAAAAGTGAGAGGTTATTGTAGGTCTTTGCAACATGGTGCTATAGCACCTAGAATCACATACATATCTTGTACGAGCTTTGAGATATGTCTTGTCAAATATTGCTACCCTATGGCATTTAGTGATTCTTAGGGATATTTTGGTTCAGTGTGCCCAAGAACATTCAAGCACTCAAAAAAATGGGATGAGCTTGGGGTTAGGTTTACCCAACCACCTGGAGCTAATAGAACAAAAATTTTGATCCCATGATAAATAGTGAGGGAGATTTAGCAATTGACAACTTTGTACTAGCCAACACTACAAGTTTCAGCATCACTTGAGATGGCATCGCAAAATCAAAATGGAATAAGATATCTAAAAAGTGAGAGAGGTTATTATAGGTCTCTACAACATGGTCCAATAAAACTTAGAATCACATCCATACCTCACATGAGCTCTGAGATATGCCCCATCAAAGATCGCTGCCCTATGTGACTCTTAGGGGTGTTTCAGTTCGGCATGCCTGAAAATGTTTGAGAGCTCAAAGGGATAGGATGAGCTTAAGGCTAAGGTTTACTTGGTCACCTAGAGCTAACAAAATAAATATTTTGATCCCACAACAAATGGTGAGGGAGATTTGGCAATTGGCAACTTTGTACTAGCCAACACTACAAGTTTTAGCATCACCCAAGTTGGTGTCGCCAAATCAAAATAGAGTAAGATCTCCAAAAAGTGAGAGGTTATTGTAGGTCTCTGTAACATGGTTCTATAGCACCTAGAATTGTATTCATACCTTGCACGAGCTCTAAGATATGCCTCATCAAATATCACTACCCTGTGGCATTTAGTGACTCTTAGGGACATTTCAGTTTGACATGCTTGAGAACGTTCGAGTAGTCAACAAGATAGGAAAAGCTTGGGGTTAGGGTTTACCTAGCCACTCAAAGCTAATAGAATAAATAGTTCAACCCTATGATGAATGGCGAGAGAGATATGAGCAAGATATGTATGCCTAGGCCACTTTGTGCAAGATATGAGCAAAAGTTGCTAATTAGGAAAAATTGGGTCTTTTTGAGTTTTTGGTCAAGATAGCCTAGGGTTAGGTTTTTTTAGTTGTTTTTTAATACTTTGGAACCTTTTCCAAGTCCTAGAAGTGAAATCTAGTGAACTTTGAAAAAGTTGCACTTTTTGTGAACGATTGCAAAAGTTGTAAAAGTTCCTTAAAAATGAAAATATGACAAGAAACCTTCTAACCTTTACAAAAAAAAATTCCATGCACATATACCCAAGCATGGATAGTTACAACTTCCCAAACTTCCATTTGAAACTTTTTTGCAAAATTGAAAAAGTTGCTCAAGCAACTTTTTGAGCAACATTGCAACTTTTGAGCAATTTTTGCTCTTTACATATTTAGGTAAAATGGGTCCATCTAGGACTATTATAGAGCCCTAATTAAGATTCCTAGGATCGATTAGGTAACCAAATATCTTAGTTTCAAGAAAAATGAGGTACCAATTCTTAAAATAAGATTGAAATGATTCCCATCAGTAGCATGGCCAAGAACTACCTTTTTAATACAGTGACCAACAGTTGGCCTCACTCCCCATGCCTTCTCATTCCTATGGAGGAAAGCTTAATATATAGAGGAATATATACAAAGGAATTGTAGCTACATCTATTAAATATACAAAGGAAGATATAGAACACCTGCTTAATAGAGAGATTAATCTAAGAGAAAAGGACATTTTAGAAGAAAATGATTATCTTAGTGCCATCTAGGGTACGCTAATTACTTAAGATGAAGAGGCAAAACCTACAGCTACTGAGAAAGAGTGCACATGTACATAGACACAAAATTTTCAGATAGAGAAGTAACAAGTGCTATAGAATTTTCCACGAAGCAATGTGAAGTGAAGCCTCAAATTGGCTCATTAGTAAGCAAAGAATCTGGTCACACATTTCATTCCAGCACTACAAATGTTTCAATTAGAAATGCCTATTCATCAATGGCCTTGCATTTACAGGACTTGGGAAGCCAGGATACTCAAGTTGGGCATGATCCATCAAAGTTCTCATTGAAATATATTAATGATCTTAATAGAACAACAAAAAGCTCATTGCCACCTTTAAATGGAAATTATCAATTCCCAAACATGTCCCAATCAAGTAGATGACTAGTGTAGTAGCACCAATTCTAAACTCATCAAAGAAGGCTCCCAAGGATCCTAGATAGTTCACTTAGGATAGGTTGTGATGCAGCAGTGCACAGTGGAAGCTTCTAAAAGGCAAACCACTAGGCAATTAGACAAGGTTGGAATCCTTCAAATTTCCAAAAAAGAGGGTTTAGTGCTACGACACTTATCAAAAGCATCAATAATGAACTTATCACAGGTTATCACAACCCAAACAAGGTAGGGAACCTAATCATTAGGTTTGCATAAATTCAAAAGCACCAAAACATAAGGATTCTCCAAAAGCCTAATAAGGGAACATAGCCCCAAACATGAATGAAAAGAGAAAAATGACCATGGAATGGAGTAAAAACACACCTTAGACCTATTAAGGTCTGTATACCACAGATAAAGTGATTTTGTTGTGTCCAAACAACACTGATATACAGTTATAGTAGCTTTCCATTGAAAAGGCTAGTAGCCCTTCAAACTATAAATTGAACATAATATGGGAAAACCCCGCATGAAGACATAGTTTAAAGTGAGATTCAAACACCATTTTAGGACATATAAAACATATGTAAACCTCACAAATTGGAGGAGACTAGAAGCCACTACAATAAAAACATTTGGAAAGTGTTGATAGGCGTAATTGTAGGCTGCAGTTACACTACAAGTACCCTTTCACACATGTTAATCTACAAAAAAAATATTGGAACATCTAGGGGCATGTGAAACAAGTCCAAATTCAAATTTATAGACCTTGGATCACTCTAGAGAAAAAGTTGTAGTGACTGTGGTAAAATGTTGAATTGTGCATGTATGAAGCCATACACCTAGGGTATAGTGGAAAAATTCATTCCTTGCTTGGCTATCTATAAAACCTAAAAAATCATGAATTGCACTAATAGGGCTTGCATTCGAGTAAGGGGAATTGAATTCTCATGTTGGAAAGTGCCAAAACAACAAGGCCCTAGGTGAAACCCTTGGTTTAATGTTGATTTCAAGGCACCTTCAACAAAACTTGAATAACTTGTAAACTACAAAGGATCAAAACATGAAACCAAGTGCAAATGAAAGATAATTCACCCCTCTAACTCTTGGGGTCATTGGCACATGTCCTAACATTTGTACTAGTCTATACAATGCTCTAAAACATATAATTTTACAAGAAAAATAGGTTATTTTATTGATTTCTTGCCAAAATAAGTACATCATACCTATCACTTGCCTGTAAGGGATAATATAGGTTGTAACCAATAGTTATAAGGTTGGTTTTAACCAACTAGCCCTTTGGGGAAAAGTTTTTGAAAGTTTAACAACTTTTTAAGAAGTTGCTCAAAAGTTGTCAAGCAACTTTTTGATCAACTATAAAAAGAAAGACAATCAAACCAAACTTCCTAAAACAAAATTTTTCTAAACAACCCAATCTACCATGGAAACTAGTAGAGTCTAGAAAAAAATGTCAAAAATTCTTTAAAACTCATAAACCCAATAATTTTTCCTTCAAATATCATGCTATAGCATGTTGACCATACACAATGATATTAACTTCTCTCATTTTAGGGTTTGGGAAGTCTTTATATCTCCTCCTAGGTCTTTCCGTTTCATCCTTATGGTTTTCATAGGCCTCCTTCAAGTTTTCAAAGGCAAATCCACAATTTCTTTCAAAATCAGCATTTTGCAAAAATTGCAAAATTACAATATAGCAACTTTTGGATTTTTCTTTCTTGCTCTTCTTAACACTTCTAACTTGTTATTTAGGATATCCCTTAGAAATTCCATGCTAGGGACCCTTCCCTAAGATAATGACCCATCCCTTAGGTTACTCATTTCCCTATGGCAATGTATGCCTTAATTTTTAGGCCAAAATAGTGACTCTTCTAAGGACATTAAATGACATACAATACCTTAACTATCACACCTAGGTCCAATGACCCTTATTCTACTTACAAGGCTCGCTTGGAGCATAACACAACAAAAATGAAAAGGTGAGGGCCCTATGATTCAAGGTGCCCCTGCACCACACTCTCTCTCCCTTTCTCCCTCTCTCCCTATTCAATCTAATAAACCAACTGGATCTGCTCTACATTTTAATGTCTCAAGTATTGCCTCATGGTCTAATTTGTGAACTTTCAAAAGAGTCTTATTATGTGATTTTCCACCATATTTTATCAAGTGTAGATTTGATGCTACAACAAGATTTGAATAATGAAGAGTCTTCCTCTCTATTTGCCAATCCTCGAATAACCACAAGTTAGGGTTCTTCATAGAATATCGTCTAAGCCATGTGTCAGTTACAACCACCACACTGATATGGTACTCTAAACCTTCACCATCTATAACCGAGTGATCCAAATTTTATTTGGATTGAACACAAAAACACAAATAATAATATGTCCCTTCTTCATTGTATTCAAGTGCAATAACAACAAAAACATGGTCTGCAATGATAAATGTACAAAATGTAGTCATTAATTCATAAAATACTTAGGTAAAAGTTATGAAGTTACATATTAAAATTACAAGGATATATAAATATATATATTACTAGGTTTCACTAGATCAGAAAAGTGGTCAAAGTCAATAGATGAATCCATCTTTACCATTTCCAGTGCTTGTGGGGGACAATATGTGTCAATTAGGTCCAAAACTTATACATCCCATTTTTCCACCCATTCAGTTGACTCATAGTCATCCCAATTTTCCTCTGCATATGGTGGACAATTGCATGCCATTTTTCGTGTGTGGATACTCCATGAACATACATTAGAGCTTCTAAAAGAGTGCAACTCACTTGATCCTGTTAGTGTGCAACAATCCTCATATGGTGCAATGTTAGTATTATCTATCAACCAAAAAAATTTATGAACCATAGACTCACCTTCCTTACCTAGATCCATTGTAGTGTTACACCACTAGATGATGGATTTTGCATTTATTAATACTACTCCATCTTTGTACTTTAGTTCTTCACGAGCTAAGGCTCTTTTGATGCATGTGCCTACACCATCATGCTCTCCCTTTCCATGACTAGCCTATATGAAATTTGAAATATATTGAATGCTAGACAACCTATGCATCCTACTCAACCAATAGAATATCCATGCATTCTTGAATTGAGATGTGAAATTGTCTAACCAAATAATGTGCTAATGATACAGTATGCCCTTGTTAGCCAAATCTCCATAAAATAGTTGAAAACAACCATGTACAAACTCCATAGAATGTGATTGATCATCGCTGATGTAAAAATGGTACTCCCTCAAAATATTTCTGTCATCCTCTATACTAATTTCTTCATCCTTTCATGGTAGTCTACCATTAAATGTCCATAACTCATTTTTTGTTGGGTCTTCCAATCTCTCACGCCTTAGCATGGCTCTCCTTAGAGTACCTCTACCAATTTTCAATATTTTTCTTGTCTTTCTCATGAGTCAAGATTTTTTCATTTGGGTACTTACTATTGTCGATGTAAGTTCTCATTTTGTGATATTACTATCTTTGGTGTGTGATTTAGAACCTTTGTCCTAAGCACTCATTAGATTATTTACAATGTTTTTTTCATTTGAATTTTCCATCATTATTAGCACAAGAATCTTCATGATAGGCCTAAATTTCAAATTTCTCATCATTTCAACAAATAATTGTTATTGACCTGTAATATTTAATTCTTCAAAGAATAATCTCTACATACAATTAACTTTTCTTTTTCAAGTTCACTTGCTAATCTTGTCAGGCATTGATTTCAAAATGTTAGTATCAATATCAATCAAATATTTTGGCCTTCTAAAACAAATTCTAGAAGGTATTATAATCTCTTCCATTCCCTCAACATTTTTAACATCAACATAAGGTTGAGTGCTTTGTGCACCTTGAACCAAAGATGATGTGTCTTGGCAATAAGATGGAAAAGATGGAATATCACCTACTTGATATGTTGATGTTGTGCCTTCAACATGACATGATGGAGTGTGTACATCATCAAATCTACAAATTAACATCTCTTCAACATGAGATGATGATATGACTCCAATATTGGAAGATGATGTAGCTTCACAATTCAATTGTCTTCTTGAGTGTAACAGTCTCATTCGTTCTCTTTGTCTTTCTAGTTCTTCCTCTTTGTTTCTTTGTATTGGTGGTTCTTGTTCCTCTTTGAAAGTCAATTCTTCATTATTGCTTTGCAATTTTCTTTGTTCATATAGTAGTTTCATTTTATCTCTTTTAATTACCAAATATCTCTCCCTCTCTTCTGTTGTTTGAGTTTTTGGTTTCTTCCTTGGCATCATGATGATTTCTATATGTCATATTATTCAAACATCTGAATTACTTACAATTTGTAAATTACAAATCATTCAAATACATATAAAAATTATAATTATTTCAATAAATACACAATATATATTAAACAACTTGTCAAATTTCTAACCATTTCCAAATAACAATTCATTCAAACATCATTTTTTTAATGTATTCACTATATATTAAACATGTCAAATTATAATCAAATTTGTCTCTATATAACAACAAAGAATAGTTAATAAGGACTGCACTAACCTTTTCAATAGAAAGAATACTTTAAAAGCCTTCAAATAGTGTATCCAATGATTGAATTAGTGTTTGCTAGCTTCAAATAGAATGAAAGAATGTTCAAAAAGCCTTCAAATAGTGTTTTCTAACTTCCAACAGCTTGAAACTTGTGTTTTTTGTCGAAACAATAGAATACACAATAGACAAAATGTAGAATATGGATTAGTAGGGACCCAAACTTGTGTTATGACCATTTTTTGGTGTTTTCATTTAGTGCATACACACTATAGTGCGTACGAACTACAAAGCATGTATGCACTATGTGAAAAATAATCTCTCCCTATCCCACTATCCCCCATCCCCTACTCTCTCTCTCTCTCTCCTCTCCCACCCCCTACTCACTCTCACTCTCTCTCCTCTCCCATCCCCTACCCTCTCTATCTATCTCCATCTCCCACTCCCTCTCCCACTGGCTACTCTCTCTCTCAATCTCTCTCTCCCATCCCCTACTCTCTCTCACTCTCGCTCCCATCTCCTACTCTTTCTCTCACTCTCTCTCCTCTCCCATCCCCTATTCTCTCACTCTATCTTTCCTCTCCCATCCCCTACTCTCTCTTTCTCTCTCTCCCATCCCCTACTCTCTCTCTTACACACTTCCATCCCCCCTCTCTCTCACACTCTCTCTCTTGCACTCCCTCTCACACCGCTACTCTCTATCTATCTATCTCCCTCTCCCAATCCCTCTCCCATCACCTACTCTCTCTCCCATCCCCTACTCTCTCTCTCTCTCCCTCTCTCCCTCCCCCACTCCCTCTCCCACTACCTACACTCTCTATCACTCTCTCTCTTCCATCCCCTACTCTCTCTCCTCATCCATCCCCTACTCTCTCTCACACAAACACACACTCCCATCCTCCCTCTCTCTCTCCCCCTCTCCCTCTCCCACTCCCTCTCCCACTACCTACTCTATCTCACTCTCTCTCTCTCTCTCTCTCTCTCTCTCTCTCTCTCTCTCTCTCTCTCCCATCCTCTACTTTCTCTCTCTTACACACACTCCCATCCCCAACTCTCTCTCTCTCTCTCTCTCTCTCTCTCTCTCTCTCTCTCCCATCCTCTACTTTCTCTCTCTTACACACACTCCCATCCCCACCTCTCTCTCTCTTGCTCTCCCTCTCCCACTCCCTCCCCCACCACTATTCTCTCTCTATCTATCTCCCTCTCCCACTCCCTCTCCCATCACCTACTCCCTCTCACATCCCCTACTCTCTCTCTCACTCTCCCTCTCCCACTCCCTCTCTCACCGCCTACTCACTCTCTCTCTCTCTATCCCATCCCCTATTCTCTCTCTCACTCTCCCTCTCCCACCACCTAAGCTCTCTCTCACTCTCTCTAATCTCGTACACACACACACACACTCTCTCTCTCTCTCCAACCCCCCTACTCTTTGTCTCTCATAGACACACACTCCCATCCCCCTCTCTCTCTCTCACTCTCCCTCTCCCACTCTCTCTCCCACCACCTACTCTCTCTCTCACTCCCTCCCATCCCCTACTCTCTCTCTCTCTCTTTCTTGATCCCCCTCTCACACTCCCTCTCCCACTCCCTCTCCCATTGCCTATTCTCTCTCCCATCCCCTACTCTCTCTCTCACTCTCCCTCTCCCACTCCCTCTCCCACTACCTACTTTCTCTCACTCTCTCTCCCATTCCCTACTCTCTCTCCTCTCCCATTACCTACTCTCTCTCATAGACACACACTCCCATCCCCCTCTCTCTCTCTCTCTTTCTCTCCTCTCCCACTCCCTCTCCCACTGCCTACTCTCTCTCTCACTCTCTCTCACCCATCCCCTACTCTCTCTCTAACACACGCTCCCATCCCCCCTCTCTCTCTTTCTCTCCCTCTCCCACTCCCTCTCTGATCACCTACTCTCTCTCCCATCCCCTATTCTCTCTCGCTCACCCTCTCCCACTCCCTCTCCCACTACCTACTCTCTCTCTCACTCTCTCTCACTCTCCCTCTCTCACTACCTACTCTCTCTCTCACTCACTCTCCCACTCCAACTCCCTCTCCCACCACCTACTATTTCTCTCTCTCACTCTCTCTCCCATCCCCTACTCTCTCTCACTCTCACTCTCTCACTGTCACTCTCTCCCTCTCTACTCTCTCTCCCATCCCCTACCCTCACTCTCTCTCCCATCTTGTACTCTCTCTCTACCAATCCCTACTCTCTCATACTCTCTCTATCCCCTAGTCTCTCTCTCTCTTGCACACACTCCCATCCCCTCTCTCTCTCCCTCTCCCACTCTCTCTCCCATTGCCTACTCCCTCTCCCATCCCCTACTCTCTCTCTCCCCTCTCCCATCCCCTACTCTTTCTCTTTCACACACACACTCCCATCCTCCCTCTCTCTCCTCTCCCATCCCCTACTCTCTCACTCACTCACTCTCATCCTCCTCTCTCTCTCTCTCCCTCTCCCACTCCCTCTCCCACCACCTACTCTCTCTCCCATCTCCTACTCTCACTCTCTCTCCCATCCCTTACTCTTCCTCTGCCACCCCCTACTCTCTCTCACACTCACACTCTCTTACATCCCCTATTCTCTCTCTTACACACACTCCCACCCCCCCTCTCTCTTTCCCTCTCCCACTGCCTACTCTCTCTCATAGGCTAATCTCTCTCTCCCCTCTCCCATCCCTTACCCTCTTATTCACATACACACAATCCCATCCCCCCTTTCTTTCTCTCTCTCCTCTCCCATCCCCTACTCTCTCTCTCTCTCTCACTCCCATCCTCCTCTCTCTCTCCATATCCCACTCCCTCTCCCATCACCTACTCTTTCTCTCCTATCCCCTACTCTCAATCTATCTCCCATCCTTTACTCTCTCTACCACCCCCCACTCTCTCTCACACTCTCTCCCATCCCTTACTCTCTCTCTCTCTTATACACACTCCCATCTCCCCTCTTTCTCTCCCTCTCCCACTCCCTCTCCCATTTCCTACTCTCTCTCTCACACTCTCTCCCATCCCCTACTCTCTCTTGGGCTACTCTCTCTCTCCCCTCTCCCATCCCCTACTATCTCTCTTTCACACACACACACACTCCCATCCCCTCTCTCTCCCCTCTCCCATCCCCTACTCTCACTCTCTCTCTCCCATCCCTTACTCTCAGTCTCTGCCACCCCCTACTCTCTCTCCCATCCCTTACTCTCTCTCCCCTCTCCCATCCCCTACTCTCTCTCTCTCTCTCTCTCTCTCTCTCTCTCTCTCTCTCTCTCACACACACACACACACACACACACACACACACACACACACACACTCCCATCCCCCCTCTCCCCTCTCTCTCTCACTCTTTCTCTACCTCTCTCCTTCCCTCTCTATTGAAATTTAGGTCTTAATAGTATGTGCACACGAAAGTGTGCACACTCTATTAAGACCCAAATTTTAAAAAAATTAAATAGTGCGCATGCTCTATAGTGTGCACGCACTATTTAAAGCTTTGAATTCTACCAAGTGTAAGGCTTGGTTATGCCTTGGGGATCCAACCCAAAGGTTTGGAGTCTCTAAACTAGTTTGAGATGTGTTTTTTTGTAAATATATAAAAAATGATTGATTTTTCTTTTGTGCTCTTCTTAAAGTTTACTCGTGGTTGAGCATCGATAAAATCAGGTTACATGACATTGTAGGTCTTTGTGTTAGCTATATAAATATATAATTTATTTTTTATTTGAACTATTTCAAGCTTTTCAACTATAATTTCTTTTGAATGTATGTCCATTTTTTTTCAAAAACCAACATGTACTAATTGGGTTGTAAATTTTAGCTCATTCATCAAATTTCACAATAGCTTAGGTTTTTAAAAACTAGACTCCATTCTACACACTTTGAAAAAAAGAAGTTTTGATTTTAGATTAGTTTTCAATCATTTCTAGGGGGAGTACATAGAAATTTCATGTTTTTGGGATGTGTCCAATTAAAAAATTCATTAAAAAAAATACACATTATAAAATTACCCAAAAAATTTGGGATAAACTACATAGTGTTAGGTAACTTTTGACCAGAGCAATTAAATAATTTCAAAAAAAAAGTTAAAATTTTAAAGGGGGCCACACTTTGTATTGTATTGTGTTATGTTTTTTTTTTTAATAAACAATACCACTTTCTGTGGCCCTCTTTTTTAAGGACCTAAAACTAAACCATTCTAGAAAAAAATTAGTAGTTTAGAAACCAGATTCAAAGGACTACTACTTTTTTTTTTTTGTCATATCTTAAAATTTTGAATGTAACTATCTTCAAATTCTTGTTAAAGTTTAGAAATTGTTGATTTCAGAAAAAAGGTGTCCACTTATACCCCCCTTTTGGCACCACAACTTGATGCACTTACCCTAAGCTCATATGACAAACTTATTAAAAATGGCAAATTTCAGAAAATAGAAACCCAATGCCTACTAGTCCTTACTAAAATAGAAAAGACTAAAAAGAAAATATTTTTGGGTGATGCAAGATTGCACTTACACCTAGGATGCTCCTACATTAGACACCTAGGATAATTTGAGAAGTGACTCTGTCACATTTGAGGTGTTCAAAGGAAAACCAAGATGATTAACCTTCTCCCTTGCTCGCCATGATGTATCCTCTACTAGTCTCCCTTTCCATTTGACCAGGTATTCCTCATAAGTTTTGTTCCTTGTACTTTTGCCAACAAAATTGTCCAGTATCTCCTTAATCTCCTTTGTAGATGAACTAGCTACTAGAATACTCCACTGTGCTTCTGCAACTTCATCTCTATCACTTCCTTCATAATACTCTGTCAAACCTAAAATGTTAAATACTGGTGAAATATCCAATTCAACAAGAAAATCCACTTCATAAGAATTTCTAGAATCATGCCTTTTCACTATCTTACATGGTCCAAACTTCTTCATCTTCAACTTATTATATGTACCCACTAGAAAACATTTCTTTCTCAAATGAACCATGACTTCATCTCCAATCTAAAAGTCCTTATACCTCCTTTTCACATTTTCCTTAGTCTTGTACTATGTATTCTTCTATATAATGTGCTTCCTCACCTCCTCATGGATGTTCTTCAAATGTTTAGCAGATTCTTCTACTTCAGCACTACTTAATTCTCTTTTATCCAAATGTCAAAATTTAGAAGCATTTCTAGGACTACTCCTATATACAACCTGGAATGGTGATTTATTAGTACTCGTATTGATAGAATTATTTTATGCAAATTCATCCTATGGTAAAATTAGATCTCATCCTTTTGGCATGTCTCTAACTAGACATCTCAACAAATTTCCCAAACTCCTAATCACCACTTCTATTTGTCCATCAATCTATGGATGATGTGATGAACTGGACTTCAATTTTTTTTTCAACTTCTTGCATAATATGCACTAGAAATACCCAACAAATTTGCTATCTCAATCTGAAGCTATACTCTTTGGTAAACCATGTAGTCTCACCACTTTTTTGAAAAATAACTCTACCATGTAAACAACATCACTAGTCTTCTTGTAATGAATAAAATGTGTCATCTTTGAAAACTTATCAACCACCACAAAATAAAATCATATCCATGCTACATCCTTGGTAATCCAAGAACAAAATCCATGCTAACATCCTCCCACAACTTCTCGGGATATAGGTAATGGCTGATACAACCCTGTATTCTACTTCACTCTTTTTGCCATCTGACATACTCTGCAACTTTGTACAAAAATATTCACATCTTGATGCAACTGTGGCTAGTAATAATCTTAACAACCAAATATATGGTTTTATCTTTACCAAAATGTCCAACCAATCCTCTACTATGCTTCCCTTTGATGAGATTCTCTCTTATTAAACTTCTAGGAAATACATACTAGATCTTGGATCATGTTTTCCAACCACTTTGTCCTATCAAGTGTAGCAAGTTTTGTATAATGAGACTTCCATGCTTCACCAAAATCCAAATCATCTAGATACAAATATTGAGTTCCTTGAACCTAACCACCTCGATCTACATTTCTATTAGCAAAAGTTGTCTTCTATGAAGGTCATATACAACTTTGTTAGACTTCCCACTCCTATGTTTCAAAAAAAATGTATAACTTTACAAAAACTCAACCAACTTCAAATGCCTTTGGTTTAATTTTCTTTGACTATTCAAATATTACAAAGCTTGATGATCAATATACAAAACAAACTTCTTAGGAAGAAGATAGTGTCTCTAATTCTTCAATGCTTGAACTATAGCATAAAATACCTGATCATAAAAAAATATTTTCTTTTTGTATCATTCAACTTCTCACTAAAATAAGCAATAGGTCTACTATCTTCACTCAAAATAGCTCCTATTTTAGTACCACTAGCATCATAGTCTACTTGAAACACCTTGTTAAAATTAGGAAGTGCTAAAAAAAGCTGCTTATTATTTTTCTATTTCAACGGATTAAAACTATTATTTTCTCCTAGAGTCCACTTAAATTCTTTCCTATCCCCTCTCATTGCTTTAGTCAAAGGTCCTCAAATACTACTAAAACCTCTTATGAACTTTCTGTGAAAACTAGCCAATCTATGAAAAGATCTTACCTCTGTCACACTCTTTGGAGTAGGCCATTCAAGGATAGACTTCACTTTCTCTGGGTCCATTTTCAAACCTTCTATTGAGGCTACAAATCCCAGGTACACCAACTCCTCTACAAAACTGCACTTCTTCAAGTCTATTAGAAACTTTTCTTCCCTCAACTTATCAAACATCTTGCAAATATGAATCAAATCCTCCTCAAATTTCTTACTAAACATCAAAACATCACCCAAGTAAACAATGACAAACTTACCCAAAAACTCCTTTAGTACCTCATTCATGAGCAGCATAAAAGTGCTCGATGCATTGGTTAGCCCAAAAAGCATGACTAACTACTCGTATAGTCCTTGCTTTTCCTTGAAAGTGGTCTTCCACTCATCATCTTCTTTGATACAAATCTGATGGTACCCACTCTTTAGATATATCTTTGTGAAATACTTAGCCCCACTCAAATAGTCAATAATATCATTTATCCTTGGCAATGGAAATCTATACTTGATTGTTATCTTGTTCATAGTATAAGAATCTATGCACATTCTTCATTCTTCATTCTTCTTTGTCACTAATACTAATAGTAAACACATGGACTTAGACTCTCTCAAATCAACTCCTTCTGCAACAACTCATGAACTTGTCTGTTCAACTCTTCACTTTTTGCTCATGTCATTCTGTGCATTTCCTTGTTTGGAAAACTATCTCCTGGAACTAAATCCATCTGATGACTGACCTTCCTCATTGGGGGCAATCCATCAAGTACATTATCTGACACAATATCATAAAACTCTCCCAACATATTTGCAACTTTTGTAGGTACCTCCTCTACTTCTTCTTTACTATCTTTAGGAATTATAGCAAAACACATATACTTATCCTTCATACCTTTAAGAAACTCTTTTCCATCAAAAAATTATTTTATAGAAGCACCACATACCTTTTCTTCTTTATCCTTCAATGGCTTCAACTTATGCTTCACTCCATCCTTGGTCAAATTATAGGTATTTGTTCACCCATCGTGTACAACATGCCTGTCAAATTGCCACATCCTACTTAGAAACATATGACATATGTCCATAGGTATAATATCACATAGTACCTCATCCTAGTAGCTTGCAATCTTAAAACTTTACTAACCACTGCTCATTAATTGTGACCTTGTGGTCATTTGCACCCAAGCAATATGGTATGGACATAGGTGTTTTTGTCTCTTCAACTTCAACTTCATGACTATCATTTCTGACACTAGATTTTTAGTACTTCCATTGTCAATGATCACATAAAAAAACTTATCTTCATATCTACACCTTATCTGAAAGAAGCTTCTTCTTTGATCAGGTTCATTCTCATCACTCAACAAGACTCTTCTATTAACTAGGACTTCTTCTTTTTCAACATCTTTAGAATGTGAGGATCTGGCATCTTCATCAACATGTGTAACTCTAGCCTTTGATCTATCCTCCTTGGCATTGGGAACATTTAAATGCTCTATGCTCTTCTTCTCCATAATGAAAACATTTCCACAAAAGCCTCATCTTCCAAATCCTTTTTCTTTGCATCTTCCTCTCTAGTCTTTATTATTCTAATCATGGAAATCATTGGAATTGTTTCCCCTCTAGTTCTAATTACTACTTCTAGCCTCATCCTTATTCCTTTGATCATCATTACGGCCTCCACAAGACCATCTACCAAATCTTCCACCATGACCTCTCCCACTATTCTTGTTGTCAAACTTATTGCTTAGTTTCTCTTCAACTCTTAGGGAAAATTGGTATGCCTACTCAATACTATTCATTCAAACAAGACTCAACTCATCATTAATACATGGCCTTAACCCATTAAGTTAATGGACCACCTTCTCCTTATCAGCCTCTACATGACTAATTGTAATGAGAACTTATTAGAATTCTTTAGTATACTCTTGAACAGATTTTCCCACTTGCATTAACCCTTGCATTTTATTCAACAGATCAAGCTCATAATCTACAAGAATGAATTATCGCTTCATTTTAGCTATCATTTGATGCCATCTGGTGATTTTTTCCTTTCCCTTTCTATTTCTCTCCAACTAAACCTCTTGCCACTAGATCTTTTTATGTCCCTTTAGTTTCACCTTTGAAAACTTGACCCTATCAAGATCCTCAATATCTTCATACTTAAAGTACTCCTCTAATTCATTGATCCAATTGATCAGCTCCTCTAGGTTAAAATTTCTCAAAAATGTGGGAACTTCAAACTTAGGTATTTTTCCAATCTTGGAGATGGCCTTAAAAAGCCTCTCTTCCTCTATGTTTAGAGTCACCTCTGATTCAACATTTTCTTCTACTTCGTCCTCATCCTCACTTTCATCTCTTGTGGGAAGATTTATTCCTCTGCACAATTATTCTTCCAAATCTTGCATTTTTCCTTGGAGGGCTCTAAAACCCTTAAGTGTAACACCAATAGCTCTTCCACTACATTCTCTTTATGGAGGAATTTTCATGCTTTTTGTAAAACTCTAGTGCAAACTACCTCACAATCAACGATCTATCTACACGCTCAACCCAAACTATGGTCCTAGTGTGAACTGCCTCACAGTTTGCAATCTATCCACACACTCAAGAACTCTATCTCTAATACCACTTGATGAAGGGTGCTCCCCTTAATACCATAAACTATAATAGAAACAAAGAAACAACAATAAATGCGAGAAAAAAATATGTACTTCTTATTTAGGCTGCAAATGCAAAATTACAAAATTCACAAGTACAATATGCTAACCCACATGGGTGCCTTTAGTACAATAATCTACAAGACTAAGCTAGGAACTACCACTGATAGTTGTTCTAGACAATGTCCATGTCTTTCTTAAATAGGCAATTTTATGCTACCCAGGAAGGTTCTAGACATTAAAACTTAATACCTAGGGCCAAAAGACCCTAGCAATACATATAGAGTTGGCCAAATACATCTTTGACAATTATTTTTAAAATTTCAAGTAGCCCAACTTTGGAAGGCCATAACTCTCGAACCATTGCTTTGATTGGCTATTATAACCACTTTTTGAAAATGCCATCTCTTGATCCACAGGCTTTAGTTTTTGGACCTCATCCATGCACTCTAAGGCCTCCAACGGTGAGCCTTAAGATTTTTCCCCTAAATTTTCCATTAAAAATCTGCAATAACTTCTCTGAAACTTAAGCTAGACCAATGAGATTTTTATGGTAGGCTTATAATTCTAAAATGAACCTTCATGTAGAAAATTAGAACATTCTAAGCTCGTATGACAAGCTAACTAAAAATAGCAGCCCTTTGTCTACTAGTCCTTATTAAAATAGAAAACAATAAAAAAAAAATATTTTTGGGTGATGCAAGATTGCTCTTACACCTAGGATGATCTTGCATCACTCACTCTCTCTAGTGTCTAGATATGCCCCCCCCCCCCCCCCCCCCCCCCCTCCCCCCCTCTCTCTCTCTCTCGGTATATGTGTGTGTGTGTGTGTGTGTGTGTGTTCCCCTCATTTAAAATATATTATTATTTATAGTTAGTAGTAAATATAAGGTTAAGATAGTGTATATAATTTACTAAATGCTTAGTATAGTCACATGTAGAGTTAGAGTTAGGGTTAGGATCCAAGGTTTACAATTTCATTTTTTTGACACTTATTGTTATGGTTAGGGTTGATAAGTGGTTAAATGTTATACTAAAATAAGGGACATGTTTAAGGGAAATATGAGATTTAGGTGTAGTGTTGGAGTATTTGGAGTAGAACTATGGTCAAAATTGGGATATAGGTTTTAAAAATGACTCGAATAGTGAAAAAAAATTAATTGTATCTTATTTGTGAAAGGGGAATTCTAAGTCCCAACACAACTATTTAATTGATGTAAAAAGTGTAAAAAATATATAAGAATCAATTTTATATAAAATATTTCTCCATGATTATGTAAGAATGTTATATATTGTTGATTTTTTAATAGTTCTAATGCAAGTTTTATTGCAATGATTAAGAATTGTAATCAATAAACATGCCTACCATGAAGTACATCAATGTAGACTTATCATTTTATTTATTAATTAACATATTTAGTAGCCACATCCATTAAAGAAAAATTTTATAAAAATAAATTTATTTTTTCTTGCTCTCTTCTTCATGAAAGTTACATAGAACAATGGGGAACCACAACTCCTAATACAACTAACTAGAAGTAGCAAAAGTCTAAAACTAGAGACATGAATGAACTACATACAAACCATTTCTTTGTAATGGTGTAAATACATGTAACATTCTAGGATGGTTAGGATTGTATTGTGACCTTTATTTGAACAATGATTGTAAATGATTTCTTCATCATTTAGGGAAACCCATCCACTTTTATAGATATGTCACATAGGAATTCTTTTGCATCTTTCATCTGAAATACTTCCATTTTCCAAAGATAGTCAATTCCATAAATGTTGTGTTATCCACAACTTTAATTATTTGTAGACATTTTCTAAACTCAGTCTTAAAGAAATTATTTGAGGCCACTAAAATAGTCAGGCTAGCATCAATAATGTTTGATTCTCTATTTGAGGCATCCATAACTCAAATACTAACCTACAAACTTATAAACAAACATCAACATATAAAAATAATTAGAATAAAAAAGTATTAGTAATTAACATATATTTTTTCAAATGAATAATGTTCAAAATAAGATAAATAAAAATCAAAGCTATTTTAAATGAAACATTTAGATTGTAATGTTTGAATTATGGTGGCATTGCCTTCCATTTTTGAAACATTATATATATATATATATATATATATATATATATATATATATATATATATATATATATGTTCAATGATTTTTTTAGTGGCAAATCTTCGCCAATTGGCTATTTTGTCTCTTTGGGAAATCATAATTTGGCAAATAAAACCTACATATGGGGTCAACTATGTCACCAAGATATTAAATAATTTGGATCAAAATCCAAAGCTAATCGCTCATTAGTTTACACATAATAGGTCCAAATCTTGGTCCAATTGCCAATGTAATCTACATTTAGAACACAAATATTTTAAAATTTTTTCCAACATTTCCCTAATGTTTTCTTATTGGACAATGTTATTTCGTCCATAAAATAAGATAATATTTTCCCTCAGGTTGAGCATCGCCTACCATTTTACTAATGTGTGTCTCCAACTATCCTTGTTTAGCCAACTACTTTATGTTTTGGTCTTTGGGACACATGTCCTAATTCCAAGAAGATTTAGACTTAATGGTATGTCATTTAAAATTAGACCCAAAATAGAGTTGAAGTCATTGATCTATATTACATCAACAATCCAAATTAATTCCTTTCACCATAAAAATGACAACATTAAATGTGATGAAAACCAAGTTGGCAATAAAAAACGGTGCATTATTAATTGAATATTAATGGATTGGCATACTACAAGTACATTGTATAATGTACACTTGGCATGTGGGCCATGGACCACTTGCGACTCTATAAATTCACAAAAAAATTAAATAATTTCTCTTTGGAAACCAACATATTATCCAACTACATTAATATTTTGTGTTATATGAAATAATTAATTCGCCTCTTACATTATGAAAATGTTTATGACCGACAAAAAAATTGCCTACATTTATTTGCATACCAAAAAAATAAAATTAATTCACCACAGTTATTATTAAATTTCGATACGAAAAGGAAAATTTTGCCAATAGAAAATAATTTTCTCCCTTGCCTCAAATGAAAAAATTGCCCTCGATTAGAAAAATTTATACATATTTGATGTTGAATTTGCTAGCATTTTATATATTTTTCTCGGGAGGGGTTTCTTAAAGTTATCCCTGTATAGATTAATGAAGAAAAACACATTCGTAATCTAATTAAATAATGATAAAATATATACTAAATATATGATTTGTCTATTTTAAAGAAATCATTAACATTAATAAACAAATATCATTGATATGATGACATTGCTATCCACATTTATGATAAAATTTAATTATGAAACATGCAAATGTAAAACTATTCTAAAACATTCAAATCTAAAATATGCAAACCAAAACCATTTTGAAATATGCAACCCTAAAACTAATTTGAAATGTGCATATTCAAAATATGCAAATGAAAAGTATTATCAAATATATATATATATATATATATATATATATATATATATATATATATATATATATATATATATATCAAACTAATTTTGAATGCAATTCTAAATCTAAATGAAACTAATTAAAATTGAAATCTAAGTCAAATTAGAATATTATAACTAATTTTGAATCTAAATCTACATCTAAATGAAAATCTAATTTTTTATTTTTTTTAAAAAAGCGAAATCTCAGTTGCAAAAAAATTATTCCAAAACTTCAATCTACTCTTGTTCAAAAGCTCCAATCCACTTCTTCAATAATCTCCACCTCTTCCTTCCTGGATAAACATAAAATGAAAATGAAATGAGGAGCCTTTGTTTTTATAACTTGTGAGAGGCTCCTCATATCCCCCAATGGATGTCTCTTGACATTCCATAATTTTGTTTTAAATTCCCCTGCTCCCCACAAAAAATAAGAATGAATGTGCATGCAAAAATATATTTAATAAAAAAAATCATATTTAAATTTTTAATGAAATTGTTTTGGCACTTTTTGTTGGGTCCTATTTTTTCGGCCCCATTTTTTCAAGACCTATTTCTTCAAGTCCTATTTTTTTGGGCCTAATATTTCAGCCTCTTGTTGGCTTCCTATTATTTTGGCCAATTATTATTTTGGGAATTCTTTTTTATTTTATGATTTAATAATTAAATATTTAATTTAAAAGTTTGTAACTGCTCCAGGTTTCTTTTTTATTGACAAGGAATCTATTTTGGCATATTCTCATGCTAGGCATTTGTGTTGCCATTGTATAGAATATCTCTTGACATAATAAAAGAAATCAAATATGTAAATACCTATACTAATAAAAAATTGATCAATTGTCTATACACTTATACAAGAAAATATGATTAGTATATGATTGAAATTTCTCACTCTCTCAAGATAATAATCCACCAAAGAGTAAAATAGATCCATCAAAAATTCATGTTAGCACTGCAAAAATGGAATTCTCCAAAGTAAAAAATGTGGACAAAGTTAGTATGGAAAAAAGATCAATGATATGGTCTATGGTCCACAATTAGAGGAGAGAGAGAGAGAGAGAGAGAGAGAGAGAGAGAGAGAGAGAGAGAGAGAGGGAGAGGGAGAGAGAGAGAGAGAGAGAGAGAGAGAGAGAGAGAGATGGTTACCTCGACAAAATCCTAGGCCCCTTTTGGTTTGATTTGTGTAAAGTTTTCATTGTTGTCTGTTAGCTCTCATATGGACCCCCTATTTAAAATTTTCTCCAAAATCAAATTATCCCATTTGCATGTCATGCTTTATAAGGTATCTCCTTTCTAATTTGAAACAAATAAAAGAATGGACTTAAAACTCCCTTGAACTTGGTTCAAACAAGTTCAAAGTTTCAAGAAGGTTCATGAGTACATGTAGGTGCATTTAAGTTTGAAGTGGTTCAAACTAGTTCATAACAGTTCAACAAGGACAAAATTTTAATGACCTAAATGTATAAGTTCAAAGTGCAAGTTCAGTGTAGAGGTTCAATAGTTTAGAGTTTAGGTTCAAATCACAAGTTTAATGGTTCCATCTGGTAGATTATGGTTTTGAATCCTTTGTTAGATTCTTCCAAGATAATCCAAGTGAAATAAAATTCAAAGTGGTTCAACTAAGTTCAAAATGGTCCATACAAGTTGAACAAGGTTTGAAAGGTTCACAATGGTTCAAACTGGTTTAGCAAGTTCTAACCAGTTCAATAGGTCTGATGTAGTTCAATAAGTTTAGTTAAGTTTATATGTTAAAGAATATGGCATGGTTATAATAAATAGGATTTGTAAAAAATGATTTTTGGAGCCCAAGAATGATAACATGTTTGGAATAAATCATAAATCCATCAAATTGATACAAGCAAAGATGGGAAATATAAGGTTGATGCTAGTAACCTTAATCTTAATAATTTTGATTTATTACAATTTGATAGACCTCACAATAGTAGTGAATAACTTTTGACTCAGATATTATTTGCAAATTCACTATGATCAAAGCATGGAGAATTGGGATAGCAACAACATATCCAAAAATGAAGGAGATTCAATAGTGGGATAAATAGTTATGCACCCTGTACTGAGACCTATTTTGACTATCAAAAATATTTTGATCTACCCAACATAAAGTATACCTTCATTTTATTTTAAGATTTTCAAATGCCACATTTTAAATAAAGAGGGATATAGTATAATATAAATGTGCTCATTATGTTATAAAGAATCTTTATAGTTTCATAAATGGGTATCCCAAACATGGAAAATCCTATTAAAGGTTTCATTCCAAGATTCGGTTATAAAACTTAATAACCATCCGACAGAAGTATATTATTGTAAAAATATGGTGAAGAGGGGACTTCTTTATCAAAGAGATTTTATGCTAAGGGGGGATGTATTTGTTTTCTATTTTGTAGTATAAAGGGAAGGGAGATATTGGAATTTTTAATAATGATTCATATGTAGATGATGCAATGAGATTTGTGTAGTCTTTTGTGCATTAGAGAAGGGAGATGTGAAAGATGATTGCATATAAAATCTTTGAGTTTAAGCATTTATCTTTCCACTAATTGCGATCTTTGTATGATTTTTATTTTCTTTAAATGCATTTATGTATCATGTGTTTCTGAATGTGTTTATTTACTTTGTCTTTGGGCTTTAATCCTTCATATTCTTAGAAAGAAGGAATATATATATATATATATATATATATATATATATATATATATGTATATATATATATATATATATGTATATATATATATATATATGTATATATATATATATATGTATATATATATATATATATGTATATATATATATATATATGTATATATATATATATATATATATGTATATATATATATATATATGTCTATATATATATATATATATATATGTATATATGTATATATATATATGTATATATATATATATATATATATATATATATATATATATATATATACATATATATATATATATATATATATATATATATATATCTTTTTCATTTTACCCATTATGTAATGTCTGAATGAATGAACTTTGTGTCATTTGTTTGTTGTTCCTAATTTTTTAATTTTTTTTCATCTATTATGTGTCTATGGGTAGATGTTTGTAAGGCTTTATTTCTTTCAGGTTAAAATCATTCCCAAAATTCATACTTATCTAAAGAATAGAGTTGTAACTTCATATCACAATTTAGAGGGTGCTTATGTACTTCAATTATAAAGTGACCCAACTCTTAGGAGTACAATCTTGTCTTCTCAATCGAGCATTCAAGAGTCATTTTTAAGATTGTTTTTATAAAAGACAAATATGTTCACTAACATTAGAAAAGGTTATGTTATAAAGACTCTAGAAAATTTTCTATGTTATAACATTGGGTTGCTGTATGAGTATAGACTATTGTCAGAGGTCAATATTTTATTGGAACCCTATAAGGCATATATCTTATTAGAGATGTTAAGGTATATTGGCATCATAATGAAGAAAATGTCAAAGAAGGTTTATGAAAGGATCTAGAAACCCTAATTAAGTCAGGTAGTGAAAAGAGTACATAAGAAAGAAAAAAGAAAAAGGAAAGGAGAAGAGAAAGAATATGATGAAAGTACAACTATCTTAAGGAATAATGAAACAAGCTATCAAAGCATGAAAATATACAACAAGCTATCAGAAGGAAGACAAATAGTAAAAGGATTCATAGGCCTATCAAGAAGAGAAAGGAAAAGAACAACTCAATTTATTGTTATTTTTACCTAACAAGTCAATCAACAATAGTGTGAAATCCTTTTACAAGGTTTTCTTTAACTACACTTAAAAGTTCTTATTTTGAACTTATTTGTAAATCGTTTAATTGGGTGAACTCTATAATAGTGGGATCGAATCTCTTAATAAAGTAGTCTTAATAGGACTTTTGATGCTTTTAGTAGGGTGTTAGACTCTTTTAACGAAGTCTAGTCATTCAGAGGATGGTTGTATTGTAATATTTTAATAAAGAGCCTTATTATTGAAGTAATGAGTTGTTGGTATCATCCCTGTCATAGTTTGTCCCTATAACCAAAGGTTTTTTGCAATACCAAAATCAATGTGTTATGTGTAATAAGTTTAAGGTTGAGATGTTTGCTTTATCTTGCTAGTAGAGATACATTAAATATTGTTATCATTAGAGGTTACAAGAGAAACTACTAGTTAAGTGTTTTATGCTAAATATTGGTTAGTGTGAAGGAAGTATTTTAAAAACTAAATTGTTAAGGTATTGATTCAGCCCCTTCCCCACTCTCTATACCTTATCCTACTTGTAGCTACCAAAAATTGGTACCAAAGCTATTGGTTCTCAGAAGGAAGTTTAACAAATTGAGTACATTTGGGACTATGGCTAGCTACAAATATCAGAAAGAATTGGAAGAAGCCCTGCATGTTGCAAATATACAAATTGAGAGTTGATTCTTAAAATGGAAATAACTCACTGAGAAACTATAGATGAGTCATGATGATTTGGATAGTCTATTGAAGGGAAATGCCAATTCTAAAGAAGTTGATTCCACCATAAAAATAGTTGTTGGAGAAGAATGATGAACTACTTGAGAAGAACAAAGAAATAAAAGCAAGGATAAATATAAAAGAGATAGAACAAGAAAGTCAAGTAGTTAGATTAACTAAATTACTAGGTAGAGTGGGAACTCTTGAAAGTGAGAAATGTGATACTGAATCAACATATAAAGATACCCTAGAGATAATGAATGGAAAGGACCTAGTTATGGACATACAATGAAATGATATTCAAGCTCGAGATGATTTGATCAACAAAATCAATGAAAGAAGTTAGAATCTTCAGGATGAAAACAAAAGACTAAGGAAGAAGAATAACAATCTAAGCAATGAACTAAAAGTTGAAAAGGATAGATATATTAGACTTACCAAATTTTAAGAACTTATGCTATAACAAGAAAAACATTTGGTAAAGCAAAAGGAACATATGATTAGTACTGACAAGGTCACTTTGAAAATATTACAAGATACAAAGGTGAGATGTTGAACTCTAAACAATCAATGACAAAAGAAGAAGATATAGGAAGACTAAACTATCATCATATTTGTTTCCATTCTAGAGAAAATAATCATATGGAAGATGTATGTGAACACAAACAAGAAACAAGTAAAAAAAGGATAGCATTGACAAAAGAAGAAGATATAAGAAGACTGGACTATCATCCTATTTGTTACCATTCTAGAGAAAATAATCATATGGAAGATGTATTCTTGAAATTATATTGGAAAAGTGAGATACTAAGAATGACGGGGTGAATCAAGATCTTAAGCATGTGAACAATATAATCAGCAACCATAACAAGATACTCATACACAATAACACCAAATATGTTAACTAGGGAAACCATTGATCAAAGGGAAAATCCTAATGGAGATGGTACCCACAAAATGATGTACTAATAGAAATGTTCCTTGTTAGAAGATGGACTCTATTAGGAGACAACAAAATACATTCAATACATATCAGTCTCTATTAGGAGACATTGCATCCCTATTAGGAGATTCTAGCCCTGTTAGAAGCTATGCCAATCTAGTTAGGAGTTGTAGAAGATAGATGGACCCACTTGTTGATATTGTGGTGACTAGTCATGTAGAGGGGGTTGATGTAATGTTGGTGTACATTTTTGGTATATAATAGAAAGGTTAAAGGCTGTGTAGGTGGATGTAGTCTAGATTTTGGGTGAACCAAATTAAATTTGTGTGTTATTTGTGATCTTTGTGTATTCTTCTTTTGTTTCTACATATAACTATTTATTCTCATATTGTTCTAGATATGTCAAACCCAACACCACTGTGAAAATAGCTTCAGGGGTAAGATCACTAAATTCACTATCTAACTGAACTTTATATTAGTCCTTGCAAAATAATAGAAATGTATAGCTCCTTTTCTATCCTCTAACCTGACTTATCCTCTTATGATCTCGATACCAAATCACCAACTTTACATCCAATAATCCCTTGGATCGCCTACTTGCATTTACCAAATACTTCACATATCACACTTCATCAAAAAGAAAATAACCTTCCTTTATACCATATCCTAAAAATAATTCCTCGAGTCAGCCTTGAGGCTTTCTCAATTAATTATAATAGGACCTCTTTAAGATAATTAATTATCTTACAATTATGTCACTATCAGCTCATGGTATTTTCAACTTCTCACAGATGCAACTTCATACCTTGCACACCCATTGATGTCATCATCGGGTTGTCTACTATCACTATTTAACTGTGCATGTTACGACCCTATCTCTATTTGGAGATACAATCCAAATATTAGAAACTATTTTTTAAGAACTCTATCTGTAAACTATCCTCTATTAATCAAACATATCTTCTACATGTCTTTGACTCTTTGTATGTGCACTTAACTATACTTCATCAGGATATCATGTAGAACATGTCACTATAAAATTTGGGGTCAAATTTTAATAATAGTGCAATTTATGTGTGATTTTTACATTTTTTTTCAAGTGTTCCTGATGTCATCGTAATATTGATGTTGGCATTGTTATTGTGATGACTGAGTGATTATTTAAAAAAAAAATGGCTCATTTATCATTTTCCCATTTGTGGCTACACATGCAAAGAGGATCTAGGGTGAAGTTTTCATCCAAGTAACTCCTTTGAGGCCTTAGATCTAAATGAATATAATCTACAGTATTGTCATCCAACTTAGTAATTTTCTCATTTGATTCATCAAAGAAAGCTTTTCTAGTCAAAAAACTAGGGTTCAACCTCATTTCTCACCACATTTGGCATATTTGTTCTTTTCATTTTCTTCTACTTTTCCAAGAACAATTTGAAATCTTGATTCTATGTATAACTACGCATAAAGAAAGTAAGTAAAATTTATCAAAAAAATTGACAATTTACCTTTTGCACACCCGAGAAAATATGAGTAGTACCATTATTCTTGAGTATGGTAGGGGAAGAGATTGGCCATTCAGGTTATAGTGCAGATGAAGAAAAGTGACATTTCAACAAATTCTAACCAAGCAAGCTCAACTTTTCTCTAGTGTCAATTGGTGTATTTTTGAAGCTTAGCAGGGATTTCCTTTGCCAATGACAACCCACTCCTTTATAGCTAGTGTCGATTCACGTGAAATCTCTTCTCATCCCATTTTTACTAGATGCTTCCACCCATGTATCAATTTCTACTACCTCATGACCGTAATGTTTATCATCAATGATCATATTTATTGACATATCAGTTAAACATAAATGATTTATTTTCTTGTATGAAGATACTTACACATATTTTGATGTTAGAGATATGTAAAACCCTAAATTCTATTTGTGATTGTCATGATTTTCTTCAACCCTAAGGTTTCTCCTTGTCATATTGGCATAAATTTTGTTCCATGATTTATTCCAAAATTAACCTTTAAAGCAAATGTATGGAATGTGATGATTCTAAGCTTATTGGCTTAAACACATATTCTAAGGTGAAAGTTCTATAAATGTCATAAATCTATTTCTTTTTCCATGTTTTGTTCAGTCCTAAGGTTTCTTCTTGTTACATTGGCATGCAATGACTTATGCTAAAGTTAATTTTAAAAGGAGGCAATTGGTAATTTTTTCAGGGTTCTTTTTTACTGTAGACCATGCAATGCAGAAGTTTCATTTAGAAAATAATGGAAGCAAATTGCATGAATGAAACTTCTGATTTATATTACCATCTATAGATTTTCCTCTATAAAATAATTGATAACTAGGGAATGTAATGCTAGGTTGATTATGTGAGTTTTGTTACTATGCAAGTTCTTATTTTTTATTCCTCAATCTATCTTTCTAATTGGCTAGAAGATTTTATTTCTCAATCTACCTTTCTAATTGGCTAAACCTTTTCTTAAATCAAGATCGTGAGTATCACTCCTACTTAGTGAGAAAAGAACTCTTCCAAATTATCTTTTTTCTATTTAGAAAACCTAATCAAATCATGCTAGCCTATTCCTATAATTCTTTCTTTTTTTATTAAATTAAGCGCGATAGAGCCCCAACTTGTTATAAATCTAATTAAGCCATCTAGATTTGAATTCAAATTGAAAAGAAACCACATCCAAATATAAAAAATAAAATAAAATGACCCAATAGAAATAGAACCAAATCCAAATTAGAACGAATAGAATGAAACAAGTTTATATCAGACAAGCAATTTTAAAATCAAATCTAGGAGCATCTGACAAGGATTAGATTTAAGACTGAGAATTAGGCCCAATAGAATAATTTGTGATTAGTAGATTGAATTAGATTAACCTTTTCTTTTTCTACAGATAATTTTCCAAGGAGTTACATCATACTTTGGGGGAGGAAGGTGGACAATGTTGTCAAAACCAATAGGACTGGTGGACAAGTTAGAAAAGTGAGTTGCCAAACACAAAAGAGAAATTCTAGAATCCAAAGAAAGGGAGTGAAAAATAATAACTGGATCAAGTTGACATTGAAGAGAGTACTAGAAGGATTAAAAACAATACAAAATCATGA